>JBBGZY010000552.1:1423750-2085000 GCA_037952925.1 Lithobates clamitans | reverse complement strand
CAAAAAATTAATGTTAAAAAACCAAAAAAAATTAAAAAATTGATTTTAAAACACCAAAAAATCGAATAAATAATTAATGTTAAAAAACCAAAAAAAGTAAAAAAAATTGATTTTAAAACACCAAAAAAATTAAGAAAATTAATGTTAAAAAACCCAAAAAAATTAAAAAATTGATTTTAAAAAACAAAAAATAAAAAATAAAAAACTTGCTTTTAAAAAAAAACAAAACTTGATTTTCCAAAAACAAAGCCTGTTTTTGAAAATCCAAAAGCCCAAAATATTTTTTTGTGGATTAGGTAGAAATATTTCAATATAATTATATTTTGCTACATCATTAAGATACCATTATATTTTTGTCTAGGAACATTTTATACTAAATGCAGAACTGAATGCATACCAACCATTAATAAAAACATCTCCTTTTATAGGATTTTAACAAATGTGTGGTTTGTTATTTCAAGGCTCAGTATCAGTTTGGTTATAATTGTCAAAAAGTTGTTTACAGTGGCAATGGAGCTTATTTATACATTTTTAAAATTCTAATACAGTTGGCACTACAACTGCTCGACCATAACCTAGGAGACAGCCCAAAAGAAAGGCAAGCAATAAATATAATGCCAGATTTCAGCAATATTTTTTTTATTGTAAAAAAAATTATATATCCTGGCCCATTGCAATGGCCCCCCTACCCATAAAATAATCAACATATTGCTGTCTAACCTGACGGGAACTTTGGGGGGCCAAGCCAGTACGGACAGTATCCAGGCCTGTAAGGTTGGCTTCTATTTGTCCGGCCTCAGGCCCAACTGTGCCTATATAATTGGCAGAATGCTTATTTAAAAAGTTGTGCAGAATGCAGCATGATAAAATTATAAAATTAAGTTTGTATTCCGCCAAATTAATGGCTGTTTGAAACAGGCGGAACCGGCTGGCCAGAATTCCAAACGCATTCTCAACCACTCTTCTAGCTCTGGCCAGCCGGTAATTAAAAACCCTCCTCTCCGGGGTGAGGGTTCTTTGGGGGAATGGCCTCATGAGGTGCTTGCTCAGAGCGAAGGCTTCATCGGCAATGAAGACAAAGGGGAGTCCTTCCACGTTATCCTCATCAGGTGGCAATCCCAGGCCACCACTCTGGAGACGCTGGCAGAACTCCGTCTGGGCAAATACTCCTCCATCCGACATCCGGCCATTCTTCCCCACGTCCACATATAAAAAATCATAGTGTGCCGACACCACCGCCATTAAAACAATACTGTGGAACCCCTTATAATTAAAATAATATGACCCCGAATGGGGTGGTGGCACAATGTGGACATGTTTCCCATCTATAGCCCCTCCACAATTGGGAAAGTCCCAACGGCTTGCAAAATGGGATGCCACAGTCTGCCATTCCTGTGGCGTTGAAGGAAACTGGGGAATCAAACAAGAAAACCAAAATCAATTAATTTGGAAGCTAACATTGCAAGAAAATTAGACAATTAAAAACATTATTCCCCAGCATCAGTATAACATTCAATAATTTAATTCTTCTGGAATAACTAATATGGAAAAAGGCACACTTATCAGATTGCTCACCCCCTCTGATAGAACATTGATTACATTTTAGGGGGTTGTGAAATCCCAAAAAAAAATTACTTTAACAACACGCAGGAATTTAGGGATAACAAAGGCTACAAGACTGCAGTTGTCGCACTCTGCAGGTGCAGTTGCAAACCAGCTTACAGTAAATGAGGTAATGTCAAAAGGCATTCATGTTGCAAACAGTACACAATCACATGCAAGGGCAATTAATGAAAACACTTTGAGGCTTGCATATGATTTGATGATGGAAATCAGCAGAGCTTCTGCTCATTTACTAAAGCACTGGAACAAATGCACTTGTAGAGTGCACATGCATTTTGCAAAGTGCAACATAGATTTGCTTTAGACAAATCAACACCACAGAACATTCAAGCAAATTTTAACGAGGGTGGGGGTGGGGGGGGTGTGAAATCTAGCTAATTGCTAATTAGCAGCACACTATTTGGAGTGAGTTCAGGTGGGGGGGGGGGGGGTTGTGAAATCTAGCTAATTGCTAATTAGCAGCACACTATTTGGAGTGAGTTCAGGTGGGGGTGGGGGGGTTGTGAAATCTAGCTAATTGCTAATTAGCAGCACACTATTTGGAGTGAGTTCAGGTGGGGGGGGGGGTTGTGAAATCTAGCTAATTGCTAATTCTAAGCACACTAAATACACTCCAACAAAATACATTCAAAATGAGTAGACTAGGTGGATATGTTCCCATCACTTCATGCTGGGAAGGTTATTGAAGGAAACTATACATGCATGACAAAAAATAACAGGAAAAAATCCCAGCATGTGTGAGGATAAAAAGGGGACATTCACACTATATTGCAATGATGGGAAGTAGTGTTTGAAGCAAGAAATACATTACTTTATCAAAGATTACATAAAAGAACATGTGATGCTAATAAACTAAAAATAGCTTACCTTAATATAGTCCTTCTGCAGGACCTGTATGATGGCAGAACAGGTCTCTGGGATAATGATCCCCAGAGCCTGGGGGGAGATGCCTGTCGAGAACTTAAGGTCCTGCAGGCTTCTCCCTGTGGCCAAATACCGCAAGGTAGCGACCAGCCTCTGCTCCGGAGTGATGGCTTGCCTCATGCAGGTATCCTGCCTGCTGATATAGGGGGTCAGCAAAGCCACCAAACGATCAAAAACGGGGTCCGTCATCCGGAGAAAGTTCCTGAAATCCTCAGGATTATTCTCACGGATCTCACGGAGCAAAGGCATGTGACAGAACTGGTCATGCTGAAGCAACCAATTCTTGGTCCATGAACTCCTCCTCGCCCTGTTCATGGACTGGTCTTGGGCTGAAGAATAAACTACAGCACCAAGCACATACAATGCACGAGCTCTACGACGAGTACGTACAGGTAACATGGCTTCAAAACGGTCGGCTGGTCAGAACGCACTAAACAGAACGCACTGAAGAACAGCAAGGCCTGTGAAGAACGACCTGAAAATCAGGAACGAGCGGCCAATAAAACAAAGATTTCTCAATGCCAACTGACCAAACGCACTGAAAAGCAGATACAAACCTCACAAGCACAGACTGAACAACAGTTAAAACGAACTGAAAAATACGAGTCTCACAAGCGCGAATCGTCTCTCACCAAACTTCTACTAACACGAGATAAACACGAGATTAGCAGAAGGAGCCCAAAGGGTGTCGTACGGGCTATTGAACTTCCGTTTTATAGTCTCGTCGGACTTGGTGTACGTCACAGCGTACTAAACTGGCGTACTTTTGTGTGGTCGTGTGTGGGCAAGTCCGTTCGTAAGAAAGTCTGCCCCAAGTCCGCCGAAGGTACGCCGGAAGTATGTCGGACAGACTGTCCGACTTTTGTAGCTGCAAAGTCCGACCGTGTGTACGCGGCATAAGAGAAAAAAGCATTTGACTAGAAGAATCAAAGAATATTTGACAAATAGAGAAAATAGCCCAACACTATAGACTAAAAACTTTTGAACAGAAAAAGAGTGAAATGCTATACAGAATTAATAAAAAGGTGCATAGATGTATCGACATTGTTTGACAAGGTTAATGGAATGATACCCTTCACAAATGAGCAACAACTCCCCCCCGAGGTGAAATATTAAAGTTCCGTTTCTGCAACCTTCCATTATTCTGTATTGCAGTTCACTGTCAGGGGTAAGAATAGGAATTTCCATACACGTGGTCCCCCATATTATTTCCTCTTCTGGATGAATTGTCAGCATAAAATGTTAGACTATTTTCTCAATTGGTCGAATGTCCTTCAGCCCCCGTTCACATCAGGGTTAATGACATGTGATTTGACATGTCAAATCGCATGCCAAATCACCGCCTGTTGCTGGCAATGGTACCATCCGAATCAGTGCAACGCAGACTTTGCAGCGCCGCACCGATTCCCAAAAGTAGTTTCTGCACTACTTTTGCCGACTTCAGGGGCGATTTCAATAGACATCTCTGCAGGAACCCACACAGATGTCTCTCAAATCGCCCCCAAAGTCGGACTGAAATGCCGGTTTGAAAATGTGCAAGCTCAGCTGAACTCACACAATTTCAAACCCGCATTCAGTGTGAACCCAGGCTTAAAGTGGATGTAAACCTTCTTCTATACCCAGTGAAGTGAACAGCCTTAGATGATACACAGGGATGAAACAAATCTCTCTACATAAGTTTTACATGCATATCTGCTGTCTTCAGCTTGCTATATTCTGTAGAATTCGTACATCGTGTTATAATTTTTATTTCCTCATTCAGCAGGAGGTGTGGTGTCTGGGCTTACACTGTGTAACAGCTGATTGGAGGAAAGGCACACGCCCCTACTCCACATAGGAAAAAGAACAAAGATACTTACAACACACATTTCAGGCTGGTTTCATCTCGGAGAACTTGTCAGAAGTTATCATGCTGATAACAGAGGAATGCAACACCAGAAAGACACAGGACTCAGGGCTTTTGAGAGAGATATGTAAACACTACAGATATATGTGCTTAGGTCAAATTTCATGAATCAGGTTTAAATCCACTTTAACTCTACTGGGCAAAGGTTCCTAAGTCTTTTTTCTCCTAGCATCAAATATTAAAGAATGTTATGTTCACCCTGCTAAAGGCTACGATTAGAAACTGACAAGTCACACAAATTACAAACATTACTGGTATATTTCATAACTTTTTGTGAATGATAAGACATTGGCAAACATTTTTTTTTTAAATGGATCCTAGAGTGGGGATCAACTTTCTGCTATATAATCATATGTTTCCAAAGTAAATGTCAAAATTATCATTTTTTTACATTGCTTCATTCAGCATTTGCTGTAATCCTGGCTCATGTGTGACATATTTGTTTTAAAGTAACATTTGTTTCTTGTTTTTAAACATTTATTTATTATGTTAACAATTAAAAAAAATTACTTCAGTCAGTGTATGATTTAATGCAATTTAACATCATGTGGAATTGCAAATGAGAGACAAACTGCATGTATTAACAAACAGCCCCATATTATATGGTGTTCAGTAATCTTGCTATAGCTTGTTGACTGCATGCACCATTGAAAGCATTAATCTATCATTAGTTTAATGGCAACAGCTCAAAGGTTTAAAAGCCATTTATTTAAAAAGGTAGTTAATAAATGATGTAATTGTAAATGATGTTAACATGCATTATTTTTTCTCTAAGCAGGCTACATTTGACATCAAGACAAAGAACAAAACTGTCAAACTGTATACCCACAAATTATCTCTTTCATAATAATGTGTGCTACATTTTGTTTGCTATATAAGATTTCTTGACATGTATGTGATGATGGCATTTTGCTTACTCATTTTGGGGATAGAGAAAGAAGAAAAATCATTCAAACATTAACCATATGATGTTAGACATTGGTGCCTGTAGAATCCCGGTGATTTATACATTACCTAAGTTTCACAAGAATGAACTAGGAGGGCTTAAGGCTTTGAGCCTGACAGCATGGGCATGCGGTCGCCCCTCCCTTTATGAATAAAAGAATAGAAGCAATAGTGTAAATATTTAAGGCTATATACAGGTTAATGTATTTGGGTTAATGTCCCTTTAAGAGAATGGCAAATAGGGCTGGGGCGGGGTTAAGGGTCGCAAGGCTATTGGTGATATCCCAAATGGTCATGTGACCACTGGGGAGTGTTCTAGAAAGGGGCTTATTATATATAGGACCCTCTCACAGGGGCATTCACACCTGTTCCCAGCCAGGCAGTGAAGGTGCAACAAGCACCCCACCCCCCCTTCCCTTGTCGCTAAGCACGATTATGTGGTCTGTCACCCTACGTGATGTAGGGGGGACTTTGGTTAACAGATTTATGTATGCTGAGCTGTTTTGAAGTTGATCGTTTGAAATATAAGAATTTTATTATGCAATAAAATTATCCGAATATGGTTATTATTTATTAATTGATTTGAATACACCAATAAAGTGCAGCGGCCAATTCTTTGCCAATAAGTGTGTTGAGTTATTATTTAAATAGGCTATATAAGTTTTGTTATTCGGGGAGGGTAGGTGCGGCCTGCATTCCCATGCACAAGCACCTCCAGCATGACCAATCGTCAATGGGATTGGTTCAGTAACCGTAAGATTGGGTGAATAATTAGACAGGTTTCTTCAACCTAGTGTTAAGATTACAAGAGCATATCTTAAAGACACATCAGACCTGTTACAATTATTGGAGGGAGTTAAATTAAACCTCACTTCCAACTCCTACTAGGTTACTGCTGATGTATGTTCGTTGTATACAATTATGCAACATGAGGATGCATCATTAGCATTAAACTGGGCAATCAGTAGAAGGGATAATATCCCACACATGCAGAAATGCTTTCTAGGACAAGTATTGAACTATTGTATGTCACATAACTACTTCTGGTATAATGGCCAATTCTTCTCACAGGTTGGCGTGGCTGTGGGAGCTAAATATGCTCCCAGCCTAGCCAAATTGTTTATGGCTGAATGGGAAGACAGATATGTATTTAGTACATCGAGACCCCAATTAACCACTTGCTTACTGGGCACTTAAACCCCCCTCCTATCCAGACCAATTTTCAGCTGTCAGCGCTGACGCACTTTGAATGACAATTGCGCTGTCATACAACACTGTACCCAAATGAAATTTTTATCATTTTTTCCCCACAAATAGAGCTTTCTTTTCGTGGTATTTGCTCACCTTTGTGGTTTTTATTTTTTGTTAAAAAAATGTAAAAAGACCGAATTTAAAAAAATAAATGTTTTTCTTTTTATATCTTGTTATAAGATTTTAAAGAAGGTAATTTTTCTCCTTTATTGATGTACGCTGATGAGGCGGCACTGATGGACACTGATGGGTGGCAGTGATGGGCACTGATGGGTGACAGTGATGGGCACTGATGGGTGGCAATAATGGGCACTGATCGGTTACACTGATAGGCAGCACTGCTAGGTGTCACTGATTGGCACCACTAGTGGGCATTGATAGGTGGCACTTGTGGGCATTGATAGGTGGCACTTGTGGGCATTGATAGGTGGCACTCATGGGCATTGATAGGTGGCACTGGTGGGCACTGTGGGCACTGTCAGGTGGCAATGGCAGGTGGCACTGGCAGGGGGTACTGGTGGCACATATGAGGCAGAATTGACTCTTCCTCTTCGGGACCGAAGTCCCTTGCAGATAAGCCGGTGATCGGCTTTCTTTTCTCCTCGTGCTGTCAGCGTGAGGAGGAAAAAAAAACGATCACAGAGCTTTTCTTTTGATCATGTGATCAGCTGTCATTGGCTGACAACTGATCACATGGTAAGGGCTGGGGCCGGCCCCTTACTCGGAACGGTGACCACCCAAATCTCAGTGACTCAGTGATCACAGTGCGCTCTGCGCATGCCCTGCAGGGAGCGTGCACAGGGGAGGCCATCATAAGACGGTTTCCCGGAAATTCAGGTCCGCGCTGTGGCCGTCATTCGGCTATAGCGCGGATGTCAAGCGGTTAAAGTTCTACCGCAGATTAATAGATGACCTCCTGTTTATTTGGGAGGGGTTGGAGGAATCTGTGGTAGAATTTTTGGGATGTTTAAATAACAACACAAACAATATAGTTTTGGATTATCAGATCAGTGACAGAACTGTCAATTTCTTGGATGTAACCATTGAGAAAAAACGAAATAAATTGAGTACTACAGTCTACTTCAAACCGACTGATCGGAACAGTTACTTGTCCATTAGACAAGGCATCACCCTGCTTGGATAAAAAATATCCCTAAGGGACAGATGCTCATGGTTAGGGATGAGCCGAAAACCCCCCGGTTCAGTTCGCACCAGAACCTGCGAACGGACCGAAAATTTGCACGAACGTTAAAACCCCACTGACGTCTATGGGACTCGAACGTTCGAAATCAAAAGTGCTCATTTTAAAGGCTAATTTGCATGGTATTGTCCTAAAAAGGGTTTGGGGACCCGGGTCCTACCCCAGGGGACATGTATCAATGCAAAAAAAACTTGTTTGGGAGCAGTGATTTTAATGATGCTTAAAGTAAAAAAAAAAAAATGAAATATTCCTTTAAATATCGTACCTGGGTTGTGTCTATAGTATGCCTGTAAAGTGGCGTGTGTTTCCCGTGTTTAGAACAGTCCCTGCACAAAATGTCATTTTTAAAGGAAAAAATCTCATTTAAAACTGCTTGCGGGTTTAATGTAATGTCGGGTCCTGGCAATATGGATGAAAATCAGTGAGACAAACGGCATGGGTACCCCCCAGTCCATTACCAGGCACTTTGGGTCTTGTATGGATATTAAGGGGAACCCCGCACCCAAATTAAAATAAGGAAAGGTGTGGGGCCACCAGGCCCTATATACTCTGAACAGCAGTATACAGGCGGTGCAAACAAGACAAGGACTGTAGGTTTGTTGTTAAGTACAATCTGTTTGTAATTTTGAACGGGTACATTTTTAACGTGTTTAGCTCCAGCCAAAAAATCTTTTTTAAGCTTTTTGGAAAATATAGGGAAGGGTTATCACCCCTGTGACATTTGTTTTGCCGTCTGTCCTCCTCTTCAGAAGATTTCACCTCACTTTTTGTCCCAATGACAAATGTTTTTTGAAAATTTGGGTTTTTTTGTGGAACAAGGATTAGAAAGCATCAGTGGAAAGGAGAAATGTTTTTCCCATATTAACTCTTACAGGAGAGAATTTCCCTTCCTAGGGGTAGATTTCATCTCACTTCCTGTTGTCTCCTTCCGTTTGCAAGTAGGAGTCGTTTGTAAGTTAGATGTTTGAAAGTAGGGGCCTGCCCTATATACTCAGCAGAAATTTGGGCCTTAGGTTTTGTTGTGGCCACAACACTGTAAGCCCTCACAGGGCCCTGCTGTGAAATATTAGATCAAGAATTGTAATTACATGCCCCTGTTGAACAGGGGCAGAAAATTGGGCCTTTGGTGGTGGTGGTGGTGCTGGTGCCACAACACTGTAAGTCCTCACTCGCTCTTGGTGGGTGCAGAAATGGGCCCTGCTGTGAAATATTAGATCAAGAATTGTAATTACATGCCCCTGTTGAACAAGGGCAGAAAAATTGGGCCTTTGGTGGTGGTGGTGGTGCTGCTGGTGCCACAACACTGTAAGTCCTCGCTCGCTCTTGGTGGGTGCAGAAATGGGCCCTGCTGTGAAATATTAGATCAAGAATTGTAATTACATGCCCCTGTTGAACAGGGGCTGAAAAATTAGGCCTTAGGCACTGGTGCTGGTGCCACAACACTGCAACCCCTCACAGACACTCTAGTTGGAACGCAGAAATGAGCCCTGCTGCAAAGTATTGCATCAAAAATTGTAATTACACACCCTTGTTAAACAAGGGCTGAAAAATTGGGCCTTTAGGCACTGGTGCTGGTGCCACAACACTGCAACCCCTCACAGATACTCTAGTTGTAACGCAGAAACAAGCCCTGCTGCAAAGTATTGCATCAAAAATTGTAATTACACGCCCCTTGTCATGAGAGGGTTTACCCGTTGG
The DNA here is from genome assembly GCA_037952925.1 of Lithobates clamitans. Taxonomy (NCBI): domain Eukaryota; kingdom Metazoa; phylum Chordata; class Amphibia; order Anura; family Ranidae; genus Lithobates; species Lithobates clamitans. Next base: position 2,075,452 of record JBBGZY010000552.1, on the reverse strand, counting down.
TGGCACTATCGGTCTCTTGGATCGCAGTACCAGTGTCCATCAGCGGGTGTCTTCCAACACCTGGGACCTGTAGTAAGAGGTATCTCCTGCTGGTGTTGCATCCTTGGGCCGTAGTACCAGTGTCCACCAGCGGGTGCACTCCGGCAGTGTGGAGCAAACAGCACACTCTGCGCTCAGCTGTAATATGAGGTCAATTACCACAGCCTTATAAATACCCGGCAAGCCCTCATAGGCTTGCCTTGGTATCTTTCTTCCTTGTGCCCTGACCTATTATCCCGTATCCTGTAAACCTGTATCTCCTGTATCTGAACCTGAGCCTGCTCCTGAGCCTGTATCCGATCCCATCCTGATCCTGTCCCTCCTGTGTTCCTATTCCCTTGTATCCATATCCCATCCATTATCTCCCTCTCCTATCCTGCCCTTGTTCAGTTGATGATCCCCTATGTATGACCTTGGCCTGGCTTACGTGTTTGATTTTGGTACTTCCCTTTGGCTGTATATATTATCTGTTGTCTGTGGGTTTCTGTTGGTTGGTTGAGCACTATTTGTATTTGGGGTGTTTGTTTATTTATATCACTTATCTTAAATAAACATTATTCTTATTTCACTCTACATGCGTTTTGGTTTCCTCTTTGCAGTCCACACAATCTGGTCACACCTGTTCATGACACCCCTGTTAAACAGGGGCTGAAAAATTGGGCCTTAGGCACTGGTGGTGGCGCCCAGAACCAAACATGTTCTTACAAGCTATCAGCGTGATCATTGAGGAGGAAGAGGATAATTACTCAGGGATAGTCACTCAGCATCAGCATAGGCAGTCTTTGAAGGGATCTGAGATTTCAAAAAAAATTATTTGGTTACATCAGCATCAGGTGCTTGGTAGCTGGTGATGATCCAAGACTGATTCATTTTTATAAAGGTCAGTCGATCGACCGAGTCGGTGGACAGACGCACCCTGTGATCGGTTACAAAGCCTCCAGCAGCACTGAATGTGCGTTTCGAAAGAACGCTGGATGCAGGACAGGCCAGTAGCTCAATTGCATACTGTGCAAGCTCTGGCTAGTGATCCATCCTCAAGACCCAGTAACCCAGAGGATTTTCGGTGGGAAAGGTGTCCAAGTCAGATCTTGCCCCTAGGTATTCCTGCACCATGTAAAACAGACGCTGGCGATGGTTGCTGGAACCGATCATACCTTGGGGCTGCAGACCAAAAAATTGTCTGAACGCATCGGTCAGATGGCCACTTTCTCCACTGCTCCTTCTTTGACTGACCGAAGCCTCAGCAACACGTCCAGAAACAGGAGTTTGTAACCTCCCAGTCTCTGGGAACGCGTTGCACAGACCTTTCTGCAAGGCCTCCCGAAGATGTTTCATCCTCTGCTCCCTCTGCGATGGCAAGATAAGGTCCGCAACCTTACCCTTGTAATGTGGATCAAGGAGGGTTGCCAGCCAGTATTGGTCCTTCTCCTTGATACCACGAATACGAGGATCCTGGGAACGCGTTGCACAGACCTTTCTGCAAGGCCTCCCGAAGATGTTTCATCCTCTGCTCCCTCTGCGATGGCAAGATAAGGTCCGCAACCTTACCCTTGTAATGTGGATCAAGGAGGGTTGCCAGCCAGTATTGGTCCTTCTCCTTGATACCACGAATACGAGGATCCTTACGCAGGCTTTGCAGGATCAGGGAGGCCATGCAGCGTAGGTTTGCTGAGGCATTCGGTCCGGAGTCCTCTGGGTCACTAAGGACGACATGGTCCGCAGCCACCTCCTCCCAGCCACGTACAAGTCCATGTGTTTCTTGGGACTGATCCCATAAAGACTGCTGCTGATGCTGAGTGCCAGGCTCCACCTCCATACTGACACAATTTTCCTCCTCCTCCTCCTCCTCCTCTTCCTGTGTGATCGGCGGGCACACAGGAACACTGTCTGGATAAAGGGGGCCTTGAGAGCTAAGGAAGTCCTCTGTTGTGCCTCAAGTGCCCTGTCCATTATTCCACGCAGCGTGTGCTCCAACAGGTGGACAAGGGGGACAGTGTCACTGATGCATGCACTGTCACTGCTCACCATCCTCGTGGCCTCCTCAAATGGTGACAGGACAGTGCATGCATCCCTGATCATGGCCCACTGGCGTGGGAAAAGAAACCCAAGCTCCCCTGACCCTGTCCTTGTGCCATAGTCGCACAAGTACTCATTGATGGCCCTCTGCTGTGTGTGCAGCCGCTGCAGCATGGCCAACATTGAGTTCCACCTGGTGGGCATGTCTTGGGCAGGTTAAACTCCTTTTGGAGGTCCGTCAGCCGAGCACTGGCATTATATGACCGGAAGAAATGCACACAGACTTTCCTGGCCTGCCTCAGGACATCCTGTAAGCCCAGGTACCTGCCCAAGAACCGCTGCACCACCAAGTTAAGGATGTGAGCCAAACAGGGCACATGGGTCATTTGTCCCTGTCGGAGGGCAGAGAGGAGGTTGGTGCCATTGTCGCAAGCCACCATTCCTGCCATAAGTTGGCGTGGCGTCAACCACCTCTGAACCTGCCCCTGCAGAGCTGACAGAACTACTGCCCCAGTGTGGCTCCTGTCCCCCAAGCACACCAGCTCAAACACCGCATGGCATCTTTTGGCCTGCGTACTTACGTAGCCCCTTGAATGGCTATGGAGCACCGCTGGTTCCGAGGACAAAGCACAGGAAGAGGCCATGGAGGAAGAAGAAGAGGAGGTGGTGGAGGAGAGACATGTGTCACAATCATTAGCATTTTGGAGGCGTGGTGGCGGAACAACCTCCAACACTACTGCACCTTGTCCTGCATCCTTCCCAGCTGCCAGCAGAGTGACCCAATTCACCGTGAAACTTAGGTAACGTCCCTGTCCATGCCTGCTGGACCATGAGTCAGCGGTAATATGCACCTTACCGCTGACCGCCCTGTCCATCGAGGCATGGACATTGCCTTCCACATGCTGGTAGCGAGCCGGAATTTTCCGTGAGAAAAAGTGGTGTTTGGGTACCTGCCACTGAGGAACCGCACATTCCACAAACTCACGGAAGGGGGCAGAGTCTACCAACTGAAAAGGCAGCAGTTGAAGTGCTAGCAATTTTGCCAAGCTAGCATTCAACCGCTGGGCATGTGGATGGCTGGGAGCAAACTTCTTTCGGCGGTGCAGCAGCTGGGGCAGGGAAATTTGCCTGGTACAATCTGACGTTGGTGTACCAAAAGCAGATTGCCCACAAGTACTTGGCTGTGACACACCTAATTATACACCTTCATTCCTCTCAGTGCAGGTCTCAGAGAGGACTGAAGGTATAGTGGGGTTGGAAATCTCAGCTGATGAGGAGCAAGGAGAGGTCCTCTTTGTTCTTTGGTGTGGGTCTTTTAGATACGCTTGCCAACGAACTGCATGGCAGGTCAACATATGTCTGGTCAAGCATGTGGTACCCAAGCGGGAGATGTTTTGGCCACGCGGGATACGCTTGAGACATATGTTGCAAATAGCAGCGGTGCGATCTGATGCACTCATCTCAAAGAAAGGCCCACACCAAAGAACTTTTTGAATAACGCGCAGAGACTGCAGCGCCCTGCACATGTGGAGCTTTGGGGTGTGATGCAGTCAATGTGCTGCCCTTAGGCTGGCCCCTGGAGGGCATCCTGCCTCGTTGGTGATGTGCCGCCTCCTCCTCCTCCTCCTCCTCCTCCTCTCTCCTATCAGGCACCCACGTTGAGTCAGTGACCTCATCATCCCCTCCCTCCTCATCACTGGAGCAAACCTGGCAGTATGCTGCAGCAGGGGGAGCATGACTGCCAGATTGCTGTCCTTCTTGGGCACCCCCTCTGTCCGTGCTCATATTACTGCCTTCATCGAGCTCAGTATCATCATCAGAGCCTTCCAAACGCTGGGCATCCTCCTGCAGCATGGATCCAACAATGTGGTCAAACAGTTCGAGGGACTCCTCAGGAGGACATGGTGGGGCTAGGGAAGGAGTCACTGATGACATGCTTTGCCAGACAAAGTACAATGGGCATGGGTGAGAGAGGATGAGGAGGATGAGGAGGGCTTGGTCATCCACCTGACCAAGTCTTCCACATGTTGCGGCTCAACACGGCCAGCTGCGGAAAAAAGGCCAAGCGTGTCCCACGGCCACGTGCTGATGAGGATGCACCATCTCCACGACCAGCACTAGACACAGATCCTGCTTGCCCTCGCTTATTGGCTTGTGACTGTCTGCCTCTCCTTCTTGGCCTTCCAGACATACTAATGGCCTGTAGCTGCACTAAGCTGGGATATATATATAAATATATATATATATATATATATATATATATATATATATATATATATATATATATATATATATATATATGTACTGATACTGCAGCTAGCAAAATCAACTGCCTGCCTGTAGTATGAGAACACCACCAACCTTCTACAGGTAGCTTTAGCTGAACACTGTGCAGAGCTCGCAAAAAACTAACTTGTAGCTTTTTTAGCTGCCTGCGGTAGTGATAGGATCAGGAAAACACCACCAACCTTCTACAAGTAGCTCTAGCTGAACACTGTGCAGAGCTCGCAAAAAAATAACTTGTAGGTTTAGCTGAACACTGTGAGGAGGATGCACCACACTAACTTGTAGTTTTATCTGAACACTGTGCAGAGGTCTCACCCCACTAACTTGTAGTTTTAGCTGAACACTGTGAGCAGGTCACACCTCACTAACTTGTAGTTTTAGCTGAACACTGTGCAGAGGTCTCACCCCACTAACTTGTAGTTTTAGCTGAACACTGTGAACAGGACGCACTGCACTAACTTGTAGCTTTAGATGAACACTGTGAGCAGGACGCACCGCACTAACTTGTAGTTTTAGCTGAACACTGTGAGCAGGACGCACCGCACTAACTTGTAGTTTTAGCTGAACACTCTGCAGAGGTCTCACTACACTAACTTGTAGTTTTAGCTGAACACTGTGAGCAGGACGCACCGCACTAACTTGTAGTTTTAGCTGAACACTGTGAGCAGGACACACAGCACTAACTTGTACTTTTAGCTGAACACTGTGCAGAGGTCTCACCCCACTAACTTGTAGTTTTAGCTGAACACTGTGAGCAGGACGCACTGCACTAACTTGTAGTTTTAGATGAACACTGTGCAGAGGTCTCACTACACTGACTTGTAGTTTTAGCTGAACACTGTGAGCAGGACGCACCACACTAACTTGTAGTTTTAGCTGAACACTGTGAGCAGGACGCACCCCACTAACTTGTAGTTTTAGCTGAACACTGTGAGCAGGACGCACTGCACTAACTTGTAGTTTTAGATGCTCACTGTGCAGAGGTCTCACTACACTAACTTGTAGTTTTAGCTGAACACTGTGAGCAGGACGCACCCCACTAACTTGTAGTTTTAGCTGAACACTGTGAGCAGGACGCACCCCACTAACTTGTAGTTTTAGCTGAACACTGTGAGCAGGACGCACAGCACTAACTTGTAGTTTTATCTGAACACTGTGAGCAGGATGCACCCCACTAACTTGTAGTTTCAGCTGAACACTGTGAGCAGGATGCACCGCACTAACTTGTAGTTTTAGCTGAACACTGTGAGCAGGACGCACCGCACTAACTTGTAGTTTTAGCTGAACACTGTGCAGAGGTCTCACCCCACTAACTTGTAGTTTTAGCTGAACACTGTGAGCTGGACGCACTGCACTAACTTGTAGTATTAGATGAACACTTTGCAGAGGTCTCACTACGCTAACTTGTAGTTTTAGCTGAACACTGTGAGCAGGACGCACCCCACTAACTTGTAGTTTTAGCTGAACACTGTGAGCAGGACGCATCACACTAACATGTACTTTTAGCTGAACACTGTGAGTAGGACGCACTGCACTAACTTGTAGTTTTAGCTGAACACTGTGAGTAGGACACACCGCACTAACTTGTAGTTTTAGCTGAACACAGTGCAGAGGTCTCACTACACTAACTTGTAGATTTAGCTGAACACTGTGAGCAGGACGCACTGCACTAACTTGTAGTTTTAGCTGAACACTGTGAGCAGGACACACCACACTAACCTGTAGTTTTAGCTGAACACTGTGCAGAGGTCTCACCCCACTAACTTGTAGTTTTAGCTGAACACTGTGAGCAGGACGCACCCCACTAACTTGTAGTTTTAGCTGAACACTGTGAGCAGGACGCACTGCACTAACTTGTAGGTTTAGATGAACACTGTGCAGAGGTCTCACTACACTAACTTGTAGTTTTAGCTGAACACTGTGAGCAGGATGCACTGCACTAACTTGTAATTTTAGCTGAACACTGTGAGCAGGACGCACCGCATCAACTTGTAGTTTTAGCTGAACACTGTGCAGAGGTCTCACCCCACTAACTTGTAGTTTTAGCTGAACACTGTGAGCTGGACGCACCGCACTAACTTGTAGTTTTAGCTGAACACTGTGCAGAGGTCTCACCCCACTAACTTGTAGTTTTAGCTGAACACTGTGAGCTGGACGCACTGCACTAACTTGTAGTTTTAGATTAACACTGTGCAGATGTCTCACTACACTAACTTGTAGTTTTAGCTGAACACTGTGAGCAGGACGCACCGCACTAACTTGTAGTTTTAGCTGAACACTGTGAGCAGGACGCACCACACTAACTTGTACTTTTAACTGAACACTGTGAGCAGGACGCACTGCACTAACTTGTAGTTTTAGCTGAACACTGTGAGCAGGACGCACCGCACTAACTTGTAGTTTTAGCTGAACTCTGTGCAGAGGTCTCACCCCACTAACTTGTAGTTTTAGCTGAACACTGTGAGAAGGACGCACCCCACTAACTTGTAGTTTTAGCTGAACACTGTGCAGAGGTCTCACCCCACTAACTTGTAGTTTTAGCTGAACACTGTGAGCAGGACGCACTGCACTAACTTGTAGTTTTAGATGAACACTGTGCAGAGGTCTCACTACACTAACTTGTAGTTTTAGCTGAACACTGTGAGCAGGACGCACCGCACTAACTTGTAGTTTCAGCTGAACACTGTGAGCAGGACGCACCCCACTAACTTGTAGTTTTAGCTGAACACTGTGAGCAGGACGCACTGCACTAACTTGTAGTTTTATATGCTCACTGTGCAGAGGTTTCACTACACTAATTGTCATTTTAGCTGAACACTGTGAGCAGGACGCACCCCACTAACTTGTAGTTTTAGCTGAACACTGTGAGCAGGACGCACCCCACTAACTTGAAGTTTTAGCTGAACACTGTGAGCAGGACGCACAGCACTAACTTGTAGTTTTAGCTGAACACTGTGAGCAGGATGCACCCCACTAACTTGTAGTTTTAGCTGAACACTGTGAGCAGGACACACCGCACTAACTTGTAGTTTTAGCATAACACTGTGAGCAGGACGCACCCCACTAACTTGTAGTTTTAGCTGAACACTGTGAGCAGGACACACCGCACTAACTTGTAGTTTTAGCTGAACACTGTGCAGAGGTCTCACCCCACTAACTTGTAGTTTTAGCTGAACACTGTGAGCAGGACGCACCCCACTAACTTGTAGTTTTAGCTGAACACTGTGAGCAGGACGCACCGCACTAACGTGTAGTTTTAGCTGAACACTGTGAGCAGGACACACCGCACTAACTTGTAGTTTTAGCTGAACACTGTGAGCAGGACACACCGCACTAACTTGTAGTTTTAGCATAACACTGTGAGCAGGACGCACCCCACTAACTTGTAGTTTTAGCTGAACACTGTGAGCAGGACACACCGCACTAACTTGTAGTTTTAGCTGAACACTGTGCAGAGGTCTCACCCCACTAACTTGTAGTTTTAGCTAAACACTGTGAGCAGGACGCACCCCACTAACTTGTAGTTTTAGCTGAACACTGTGAGCAGGACGCACCCCACTAACTTATAGTTTTAGCTGAACACTGTGCAGAGGTCTCACCCCACTAACTTGTAGTTTTAGCTGAACACTGTGAGCAGGACACACTGCACTAACTTGTAGTTTTATATGCTCACTGTGCAGAGGTTTCACTACACTAACTTGTCATTTTAGCTGATCACTGTGAGCAGGACGCACCCCACTAACTTGTAGTTTTAGCTGAACACTGTGAGCAGGACGCACCCCACTAACTTGTAGTTTTAGCTGAACACTGTGAGCAGGACGCACAGCACTAACTTGTAGTTTTAGCTGAACACTGTGAGCAGGATGCACCCCACTAACTTGTAGTTTTAGCTGAACACTGTGAGCAGGACACACCGCACTGACTTGTAGTTTTAGCATAACACTGTGAGCAGGACGCACCCCACTAACTTGTAGTTTTAGCTGAACACTGTGAGCAGGACACACCGCACTAACTTGTAGTTTTAGCTGAACACTGTGCAGAGGTCTCACCCCACTAACTTGTAGTTTTAGCTGAACACTGTGAGCAGGACGCACCCCACTAACTTGTAGTTTTAGCTGAACACTGTGAGCAGGACGCACTGCACTAACGTGTAGTTTTAGTTGAACACTGTGAGCAGGACACACCGCACTAACTTGTAGTTTTAGCTGAACACTGTGAGTAGGACGCACCGCACTAACTTGTAGTTTTAGCTGAACACTGTGAGCAGGACGCACCGCACTAACTTGTAGTTTTAGCTGAACACTGTGAGCAGGACGCACCCCACTAACTTGTAGTTTTAGCTGAACACTGTGAGCAGGATGCACCGCACTAACTTGTAGTTTTAGCTGAACACTGTGCAGAGGCTTCACTCCACTAATTTGTAGTTTTAGCTGAACACTGTGAGCATGACGCACCCCACTAACTTGTATTTTTAGCTGAACACTGTGCAGAGGTCTCACCCCACTAACTTGTAGTTTTAACTGAACACTGTGAGCAGGACGCACTGCACTAAGTTGTATTTTTAGGTGAACACTGTGCAGAGGTCTCACTACTCTAACTTGTAGTTTTAGCTGAACACTGTGAGCAGGACGCACCGCACTAACTTGTAGTTTTAGCTGAACACTGTGCAGAGGTCTCACTACACTAACTTGTAGTTTTAGCTGAACACTGTGAGCAGGACGCACTGCACTAACATGTAGTTTTAGCTGATTACTGTGAGCAGGACGCACCACACTAACTTGTAGTTTTAGCTGAACACTGTGCAGAGGTCTCACCCCACTAACTTGTAGTTTTAGCTGAACACTGTGAGCAGGACGCACTGCACTAACTTGTAGTTTTAGATGAACACTGTGCAGAGGTCTCACTACACTAACTTGTAGTTTTAGCTGAACACTGTGAGCAGGACGCACCCCACTAACTTGTAGTTTTAGCTGAACACTGTGAGCAGGACGCACTGCACTAACTTGTAGTTTTATATGCTCACTGTGCAGAGGTTTCACTACACTAACTTGTCATTTTAGCTGAACACTGTGAGCAGGACGCACCCCACTAACTTGTAGTTTTAGCTGAACACTGTGAGCAGGACGCACCCCACTAACTTGAAGTTTTAGCTGAACACTGTGAGCAGGACGCACAGCACTAACTTGTAGTTTTAGCTGAACACTGTGAGCAGGATGCACCCCACTAACTTGTAGTTTTAGCTGAACACTGTGAGCAGGACACACTGCACTAACTTGTAGTTTTAGCATAACACTGTGAGCAGGACGCACCCCACTAACTTGTAGTTTTAGCTGAACACTGTGAGCAGGACACACCGCACTAACTTGTAGTTTTAGCTGAACACTGTGCAGAGGTCTCACCCCACTAACTTGTAGTTTTAGCTGAACACTGTGAGCAGGACGCACCCCACTAACTTGTAGTTTTAGCTGAACACTGTGAGCAGGACGCACCGCACTAACGTGTAGTTTTAGCTGAACACTGTGAGCAGGACACACCGCACTAACTTGTAGTTTTAGCTGAACACTGTGAGCAGGACACACCGCACTAACTTGTAGTTTTAGCATAACACTGTGAGCAGGACGCACCCCACTAACTTGTAGTTTTAGCTGAACACTGTGAGCAGGACGCACCCCACTAACTTGTAGTTTTAGCTGAACACTGTGAGCAGGACGCACAGCACTAACTTGTAGTTTTAGCTGAACACTGTGAGCAGGATGCACCCCACTAACTTGTAGTTTTAGCTGAACACTGTGAGCAGGACACACCGCACTAACTTGTAGTTTTAGCATAACACTGTGAGCAGGACGCACCCCACTAACTTGTAGTTTTAGCTGAACACTGTGAGCAGGACACACCGCACTAACTTGTAGTTTTAGCTGAACACTGTGCAGAGGTCTCACCCCACTAACTTGTAGTTTTAGCTGAACACTGTGAGCAGGACGCACCCCACTAACTTGTAGTTTTAGCTGAACACTGTGAGCAGGACGCACTGCACTAACGTGTAGTTTTAGCTGAACACTGTGAGCAGGACACACCGCACTAACTTGTAGTTTTAGCTGAACACTGTGAGTAGGACGCACCGCACTAACTTGTAGTTTTAGCTGAACACTGTGAGCAGGACACACCGCACTAACTTGTAGTTTTAGCTGAACACTGTGAGCAGGACGTACCCCACTAACTTGTAGTTTTAGCTGAACACTGTGAGCAGGACGCACCGCACTAACTTGTAGTTTTAGCTGAACACTGTGCAGAGCCTTCACTCCACTAACTTGTAGTTTTAGCTGAACACTGTGAGCATGACGCACCCCACTAACTTGTAGTTTTAGCTGAACACTGTGAGCAGGACGCACCCCACTAACTTGTAGTTTTAGCTGAACACTGTGAGCAGGATGCACAGCACTAACTTGTAGTTTTAGCTGAACACTGTGAGCAGGATGCACCACACTAACTTGTAGTTTTAGCTGAACACTGTGAGCAGGACACACCGCACTAACTTGTAGTTTTAGCATAACACTGTGAGCAGGACGCACCCCACTAACTTGTAGTTTTAGCTGAACACTGTGAGCAGGATGCACCCCACTAACTTGTAGTTTTAGCTGAACACTGTGAGCAGGACACACCGCACTAACTTGTAGTTTTAGCTGAACACTGTGCAGAGGTCTCACCCCACTAACTTGTAGTTTTAGCTGAACACTGTGAGCAGGACGCACCCCACTAACTTGTAGTTTTAGCTGAACACTGTGAGCAGGACGCACCGCACTAACGTGTAGTTTTAGCTGAACACTGTGAGCAGGACACACCGCACTAACTTGTAGTTTTAGCTGAACACTGTGAGCAGGACACACCGCACTAACTTGTAGTTTTAGCATAACACTGTGAGCAGGACGCACCCCACTAACTTGTAGTTTTAGCTGAACACTGTGAGCAGGACACACCGCACTAACTTGTAGTTTTAGCTGAACACTGTGCAGAGGTCTCACCCCACTAACTTGTAGTTTTAGCTAAACACTGTGAGCAGGACGCACCCCACTAACTTGTAGTTTTAGCTGAACACTGTGAGCAGGACGCACCCCACTAACTTATAGTTTTAGCTGAACACTGTGCAGAGGTCTCACCCCACTAACTTGTAGTTTTAGCTGAACACTGTGAGCAGGACACACTGCACTAACTTGTAGTTTTATATGCTCACTGTGCAGAGGTTTCACTACACTAACTTGTCATTTTAGCTGATCACTGTGAGCAGGACGCACCCCACTAACTTGTAGTTTTAGCTGAACACTGTGAGCAGGACGCACCCCACTAACTTGTAGTTTTAGCTGAACACTGTGAGCAGGACGCACAGCACTAACTTGTAGTTTTAGCTGAACACTGTGAGCAGGATGCACCCCACTAACTTGTAGTTTTAGCTGAACACTGTGAGCAGGACACACCGCACTGACTTGTAGTTTTAGCATAACACTGTGAGCAGGACGCACCCCACTAACTTGTAGTTTTAGCTGAACACTGTGAGCAGGACACACCGCACTAACTTGTAGTTTTAGCTGAACACTGTGCAGAGGTCTCACCCCACTAACTTGTAGTTTTAGCTGAACACTGTGAGCAGGACGCACCCCACTAACTTGTAGTTTTAGCTGAACACTGTGAGCAGGACGCACTGCACTAACGTGTAGTTTTAGTTGAACACTGTGAGCAGGACACACCGCACTAACTTGTAGTTTTAGCTGAACACTGTGAGTAGGACGCACCGCACTAACTTGTAGTTTTAGCTGAACACTGTGAGCAGGACGCACCGCACTAACTTGTAGTTTTAGCTGAACACTGTGAGCAGGACGCACCCCACTAACTTGTAGTTTTAGCTGAACACTGTGAGCAGGATGCACCGCACTAACTTGTAGTTTTAGCTGAACACTGTGCAGAGGCTTCACTCCACTAATTTGTAGTTTTAGCTGAACACTGTGAGCATGACGCACCCCACTAACTTGTATTTTTAGCTGAACACTGTGCAGAGGTCTCACCCCACTAACTTGTAGTTTTAACTGAACACTGTGAGCAGGACGCACTGCACTAAGTTGTATTTTTAGGTGAACACTGTGCAGAGGTCTCACTACTCTAACTTGTAGTTTTAGCTGAACACTGTGAGCAGGACGCACCGCACTAACTTGTAGTTTTAGCTGAACACTGTGCAGAGGTCTCACTACACTAACTTGTAGTTTTAGCTGAACACTGTGAGCAGGACGCACTGCACTAACATGTAGTTTTAGCTGATTACTGTGAGCAGGACGCACCACACTAACTTGTAGTTTTAGCTGAACACTGTGCAGAGGTCTCACCCCACTAACTTGTAGTTTTAGCTGAACACTGTGAGCAGGACGCACTGCACTAACTTGTAGTTTTAGATGAACACTGTGCAGAGGTCTCACTACACTAACTTGTAGTTTTAGCTGAACACTGTGAGCAGGACGCACCCCACTAACTTGTAGTTTTAGCTGAACACTGTGAGCAGGACGCACTGCACTAACTTGTAGTTTTATATGCTCACTGTGCAGAGGTTTCACTACACTAACTTGTCATTTTAGCTGAACACTGTGAGCAGGACGCACCCCACTAACTTGTAGTTTTAGCTGAACACTGTGAGCAGGACGCACCCCACTAACTTGAAGTTTTAGCTGAACACTGTGAGCAGGACGCACAGCACTAACTTGTAGTTTTAGCTGAACACTGTGAGCAGGATGCACCCCACTAACTTGTAGTTTTAGCTGAACACTGTGAGCAGGACACACTGCACTAACTTGTAGTTTTAGCATAACACTGTGAGCAGGACGCACCCCACTAACTTGTAGTTTTAGCTGAACACTGTGAGCAGGACACACCGCACTAACTTGTAGTTTTAGCTGAACACTGTGCAGAGGTCTCACCCCACTAACTTGTAGTTTTAGCTGAACACTGTGAGCAGGACGCACCCCACTAACTTGTAGTTTTAGCTGAACACTGTGAGCAGGACGCACCGCACTAACGTGTAGTTTTAGCTGAACACTGTGAGCAGGACACACCGCACTAACTTGTAGTTTTAGCTGAACACTGTGAGCAGGACACACCGCACTAACTTGTAGTTTTAGCATAACACTGTGAGCAGGACGCACCCCACTAACTTGTAGTTTTAGCTGAACACTGTGAGCAGGACGCACCCCACTAACTTGTAGTTTTAGCTGAACACTGTGAGCAGGACGCACAGCACTAACTTGTAGTTTTAGCTGAACACTGTGAGCAGGATGCACCCCACTAACTTGTAGTTTTAGCTGAACACTGTGAGCAGGACACACCGCACTAACTTGTAGTTTTAGCATAACACTGTGAGCAGGACGCACCCCACTAACTTGTAGTTTTAGCTGAACACTGTGAGCAGGACACACCGCACTAACTTGTAGTTTTAGCTGAACACTGTGCAGAGGTCTCACCCCACTAACTTGTAGTTTTAGCTGAACACTGTGAGCAGGACGCACCCCACTAACTTGTAGTTTTAGCTGAACACTGTGAGCAGGACGCACTGCACTAACGTGTAGTTTTAGCTGAACACTGTGAGCAGGACACACCGCACTAACTTGTAGTTTTAGCTGAACACTGTGAGTAGGACGCACCGCACTAACTTGTAGTTTTAGCTGAACACTGTGAGCAGGACACACCGCACTAACTTGTAGTTTTAGCTGAACACTGTGAGCAGGACGTACCCCACTAACTTGTAGTTTTAGCTGAACACTGTGAGCAGGACGCACCGCACTAACTTGTAGTTTTAGCTGAACACTGTGCAGAGCCTTCACTCCACTAACTTGTAGTTTTAGCTGAACACTGTGAGCATGACGCACCCCACTAACTTGTAGTTTTAGCTGAACACTGTGAGCAGGACGCACCCCACTAACTTGTAGTTTTAGCTGAACACTGTGAGCAGGATGCACAGCACTAACTTGTAGTTTTAGCTGAACACTGTGAGCAGGATGCACCACACTAACTTGTAGTTTTAGCTGAACACTGTGAGCAGGACACACCGCACTAACTTGTAGTTTTAGCATAACACTGTGAGCAGGACGCACCCCACTAACTTGTAGTTTTAGCTGAACACTGTGAGCAGGACACACCGCACTAACTTGTAGTTTTAGCTGAACACTGTGCAGAGGTCTCACCCCACTAACTTGTAGTTTTAGCTGAACACTGTGAGCAGGACGCACCCCACTAACTTGTAGTTTTAGCTGAACACTGTGAGCAGGACGCACTGCACTAACGTGTAGTTTTAGCTGAACACTGTGAGCAGGACACACCGCACTAACTTGTAGTTTTAGCTGAACACTGTGAGTAGGACGCACCGCACTAACTTGTAGTTTTAGCTGAACACTGTGAGCAGGACACACCGCACTAACTTGTAGTTTTAGCTGAACACTGTGAGCAGGACGCACCCCACTAACTTGTAGTTTTAGCTGAACACTGTGAGCAGGACGCACCGCACTAACTTGTAGTTTTAGCTGAACACTGTGCAGAGGCTTCACTCCACTAACTTGTAGTTTTAGCTGAACACTGTGAGCATGACGCACCCCACTAACTTGTATTTTTAGCTGAACACTGTGCAGAGGTCTCACCCCACTAACTTGTAGTTTTAACTGAACACTGTGAGCAGGACGCACTGCACTAAGTTGTATTTTTAGGTGAACACTGTGCAGAGGTCTCACTACTCTAACTTGTAGTTTTAGCTGAACACTGTGAGCAGGACGCACCGCACTAACTTGTAGTTTTAGCTGAACACTGTGCAGAGGTCTCACTACACTAACTTGTAGTTTTAGCTGAACACTGTGAGCAGGACGCACTGCACTAACATGTAGTTTTAGCTGATTACTGTGAGCAGGACGCACCACACTAACTTGTAGTTTTAGCTGAACACTGTGCAGAGCTCTCACCACACTAACTTGTAGTTTTAGCTGAACACTGTGAGCAGGACGCACCGCACTAACTTGTAGTTTTAGCTGAGCACTGTGAGCAGGACACACCCCACTAACTTGTAGTTTTAGCTGAACACTGTGAGCAGGAGGCACCGCACTAACTTGTAGTTTTAGCTGAACACTGTGCAGAGGTCTCACTACACTAACTTGTAGTTTTAGCTGAACACTGTGAGCAGGACGCACCACACTAACTTGTAGTTTTAGCTGAACACTGTGAGCAGGACGCACCGCACTAACTTGTAGTTTTAGCTGAACACTGTGCAGAGGTTTCACCCCACTAACTTGTAGTTTTAGCTGAACACTGTGAGCTGGACGCACCCCACTAACTTGTATTTTTAGCTGAACACTGTGCAGAGGTCTCACCCCACTAACTTGTAGTTTTAGCTGAACACTGCGAGCAGGACGCACTGCACTAAGTTGTAGTTTTAGGTGAACACTGTGCAGAGGTCTCACTACACTAACTTGTAGTTTTAGCTGAACACTGTGCAGAGGTCTCACTACACTAACTTGTAGTTTTAGCTGAACACTGTGAGCAGGACGCACCACACTAACTTGTAGTTTTAGCTGAACACTGTGCAGAGGTCTCACCCCACTAACTTGTAGTTTTAGCTGAACACTGTGAGCAGGACGCACTGCACTAACTTGTAGTTTTAGCTGAATACTGTGAGCAGGACGCACAGCACTAACTTGTAGTTTTATCTGAACACTGTGAGCAGGACGCACCACATAACTTGTAGTTTTAGCTGAGCACTGTGAGCAGGACGCACCGCACTAACTTGTAGTTTTAGCTGAACACTGTGAGCAGGACGCACCGCACTAACTTGTAGTTTTAGCTGAACACTGTGCAGAGGTCTCACCCCACTAACTTGTAGTTTTAGCTGAACACTGTGAGCAGGACGCACCGCACTAACTTGTAGTTTTAGCTGAACACTGTGAGCAGGACGCACCGCACTAACTTGTAGTTTTAGCTGAACACTGTTAGCAGGACGCACCCCACTAACTTGTAGTTTTAGCTGAACACTGTGCAGAGGTCTCACCCCACTAACCTGTAGTTTTAAGCTGAACACTGTGAGCAGGATGCACCGCACTAACTTGTAGTTTTAGCTGAACACTGTGCAGAGGTCTCACCCCACTAACTTGTAGTTTTAGCTGAACACTGTGAGCAGGACGCACCGCACTAACTTGTAGTTTTAGCTGAACACTGTTAGCAGGACGCACCGCACTAACTTGTAGTTTTAGCTGAACACTGTGCAAAGGTCTCACCCCACTAACTTGTAGTTTTAGCTGAACCCTGTGAGCAGGACGCTCCGCACTAACTTGTAGTTTTAGCTGAACACTGTTAGCAGGACGCACCCCACTAACTTATAGTTTTAGCTGAACACTGTGCAGAGGTCTCAGCCCACTAACCTGTAGTTTTAGCTGAACACTGTGAGCAGGATGCACCGCACTAACTTGTAGTTTTAGCTGAACACTATGAGCAGGATGCACCGCACTAACTTGTAGTTTTAGCTGAACTCTGTGAGCAGGACGCACCCCACTAACTTGTAGTTTTAGGTGAACACTGTGAGCAGGACGCACCGCACTAACTTGTAGTTTTAGCTGAACACTGTGAGCAGGACGCACCGCACTAACTTGTAGTTTTAGCTGAACACTGTGAGCAGGACGCACCACACTAACTTGTAGTTTTAGCTGAACACTGTGAGCAGGACGCACCCCACTAACTTGTAGTTTTAGCTGAACACTGTGAGCAGGAGGCACCCCACTAACTTGTAGTTTTAGCTGAACACTGTGAGCAGGACGCACCCCACTAACTTGTAGTTTTAGCTGAACACTGTGAGCAGGATGCACTGCACTAACTGTAAATAGTCTAGCTGCCTGACTGTGGTACTAATAGGATCAAAAGAACACCAGCAATTTTCTTCAGGTAGCTGTAAATAACTGTTACAAGACAAGCCTGCCTGTCAGTAAGAAGATAACAAGAACGGATCTAGCTAAACTGAATACAGTGTATATATATGCAACACCTGGGATGCATATATATACACAATTCACTGTAAGTGCAGCTAACTGACTGACTGTTCTGCCTAATCTATCTAACTTAAATCAAATGACACTGTCTGTCTCTCTCTCTCTCTCTCTCTCTCTCTATCTATGAACGCCGGAACACACACTACACAGGGCTGCCGTGCAGGCGGCCCTATATAGTGTGGGGCGTGTACTAAATCCCCTGAGCCATAATTGGCCAAAGCCTCCTTGGCTTTGGCCAATTACAGCTCTCTGTTCAGATGGCGCTGTGATTGGCCAAGCATGTGGGTCATAGTGCATGCTTGGACAATCATCAGCCAGCAATGCACTACGATGCCGCAGTGAATTATGGGCCTTGACACGCCACACGAATTTGGCGCGAACGGCCCATAACGTTCGCAATTCGGCGAACGGGCGAACAGACGATGTTCGAGTCGAACATGGGTTTGACTCGAACACGAAGCTCATCCCTACTCAAGGTACTACGAAACTGTACTGAACAAAAGGATTATTATGAACAAGCTAATATCTTTAAAGAGAATTTGTCCAAAAGGGTTATAGGGAAAATACTATAAATGAAATTATCCAGGAGGTAGCGGATGTGCCTAGGGATATATATATATATATATATGTATATATATATATATATATATATATATATATATATATATATATGTATATATATATATATATATATATATAATATAAGAAAATTGAAACCATTTATAAGAAACACTGGCATATTCTATGTTGAGATAAGTACTTGCACTTATAATCAAAATTTATATACAGAAGGGCACCAAATTTTGGTGACCAGGTGGTAAGGACAATTTCGGACCTACCTGGCCAGCAAACCATTAAAATTGATTTAAAGGCTTTTCCTGCAGATAATGCATATGTTGCAGAACTGTACATAGAATACGTAATAGGGGTATGACCAGGATCATGAACAATGATCAGGAAGTATTTGAGATAAATGAGTTTGTCACATGTAATTGCTCATATGTGGTATACCTACAGTGGGGACAGAAAGTATTCAGACCCCCTTAAATTTTTCACTCTTTTTTTTTTTGAAGCCATTTGCTAAAATCATTTAAGTTCATTTTATTCCTTATTAATGTACACAGAGCACCCCATATTGACAGAAAAAGACAGAATTGTTGACATTTTTGCAGATTAATTATTAAAAAAGAAAAACTGAAATATTACATGGTCCTAAGTATTCAGACCCTTTGCTCAGTATTTAGTAGAATTACCCTTTTGATCTAATACAGCCATGAGACTTTTTGGGAAAGATGCAACAAGTTTTTCACACCTGGATTTGGGGATCCTCTGCCATTCCTCCTTGCAGATCCTCTCCAGTTCTGTCAGGTTGGATGGTAAACATTGGTGGACAGCCATTTTTAGGTCTCTAAAGAGATGCTCAATTGGGTTTAAGTCAGGGCTCTGGCTGGGCCATTCAAGAACAGTCACGGAGTTGTTGTGAAGCCACTCCTTCATTATTTTAGCTGTGTGCTTAGGGTCATTGTCTTGCTGGAAGGTAAACCTTCGGCCCAGTCTGAGGTCCTGAGCGCTCTGGAGAAGGTTTTCGTCCAGGATATCCCTGTACTTGGCCGCATTCATCTTTCCCTCGATTGCAACCAGTCGTCCTGTCCCTGCAACTGAAAAACACCCTCACAGCATTATGCACCCCACAGATGTTTTTTAACAAACTCCATGCGGGCTTTCATGTGTCTTGCACTGAGGAGAGACTTCCGTCGGGCTACTCTGCCATAAAGCCCCAACTGGTGGAGGGCTGCAATGATGGGTGACTTTCTGCAACTTTCTCCCTTCTCCCGACTGCATCTCTGGAGCTCAGCCACGGTGATCTTTGGGTTCTTCTTTACCTCTCTCACCAAGGCTCTTCTTCCCCGATAGCTCAGTTTGGCCGGACGGCCAGCTCTAGGAAGGGTTCTGGTCATCCCAAACATCTTCCATTTAAGGTTTATGGAGGCCACTGTGCTCTTAGGAACCATAAGTGCAGTAGAATTTTTTTGTAACCTTGGCCAGATCTGTGCCTTGCCACAATTCTGTCTCTGAGCTCTTCAGGCAGTTCCTTTGACCTCATGATTCATGATTTGCTCTGACATGCACTGTGAGCTGTAAGGTCGTATATAGACAGGTGTGTGGCTTTCCTAATCAAGTCCAATCAGTATAATCAAACACAGCTGGACTCAAATGAAGGTGTAGAACCATCTCAAAGATGATCAGAAGAAATGGACAGCACCTGAGTTAAATATATGAGTGTCACAGCAAAGGGTCTGAATACTTAGGACCATGTGATATTTCAGTTTTTCTTTTTTAATAAATCTGCAAAAATGTCAACAATTCTGTTTTTCTGTCAATATGGGGTGCTGTGTGTACATTAATGAGGAAAAAAAATGAACGTAAATGATTTTAGCAAATGGCTGCAATATAACAAAGAGTGAAAAATTTAAGGGGTCTGAAAACTTTCCGTCCCCACTGTATTATGGTGCCCCTGTGGTTTATTTTATGTAGGGAGAACAAAAAGGCTCTTGAAGGTATGGATTGAGGAGCATTTAGCAAATATAAGAAAAGGCTTCCAATATCATAGTGTCTCCCTACACTTTAAAGAGAAACATGATCAAGACCCCACTTTATTACAGTTCTGTGGAATAGACCGCGTGTTCCCCGCTTGGAGGGGCTTGAATAGGGTGCCGGATTTATCCCAGAGAGAAACTCGATGGATTTACCTGTTAAATTGTCTCTCCCCTAGAGGCTTAAACATTGAGGTAGACCTCAACTGCTTCATCAATAATTTTTAACCTAAAAAAATGGAGGGGTCAGCTAGGTAAATGGTTATTTTAGGTTACTCTGATATGTGATATTGTCAGAGAATCTAATTGACCAGACTGTGTGGACTGCACAGAGGAAACCCAAAACACATATAAGTGAAATAATGGTGTTTAATAAATAAGTGACAAGTAAAAGAAATATAAACAGTGCAAAACCAACACAATAAACCCACTACAAACAACAATATATACAAGGAAATGGAGATACCGTAAACATAAACAAAGCCAGGCCAAGGTCATACACAGGGAGATCAAACCAGCAGGACAGTAAGAGGGTGGATGGATGGGATACAGGGCAGGGATCCAAGGTAACCAGGAACAGAGGGGATAGGCTCAGGATAGGGATGGGATCAGATCAGGTCAGGTCAGGACAGGGCAGATGCAGGCTCAAGGTCAAAGTAACGGGCAGCAAGGTTAGAGTGCAGGGAGAGAGATACCAAGGCAAGCCTATGAGGGCTTGCCGGGTATTTATAAGGCTGGTAATTGACCTCATGTCACAGCTGAGCGCAGTGTGTGTTGTCTGCTCCATACTGCCAGGATCCATCCGATGGTGGACATCAGTACTGCGGCCAAAAGATGAAATGACACCAGCAGGGAAATATTCTCCTGACAGTTCAACACTGCCAGGAGACGCCTGCTGGTGGACCCCAGTACTGCATGCCAAATGATATATCTTACCAGCAGATGGACCCTTTCCTGACAGATATGTAGATATAGTTTCTTAAAGGGATTTGGCATATCTGATTTTATGTAACATAGTTCTTAACATCTTATGACTTACTGTTTGAGATGTGGAACTAGTAGTGCCTTGTGAATATAAATGAGGAAAATGAGGTGACTTACTGTAACAGCCTACCAGTGGATGTTTGCGGTTATAAGTTGTCAGCCCATTTTACACTTCTGGTTTATGGTATACCATTATTGGATTTCTATAATCATGGTAGTTAATCTAATATGCTTAATATCGGCCATTCGTCCTAATTCATCTTTTTCTTAACTTTGGTGTTTTTAATTTTTTTTGTATTTTAATTTTTACACTGTTATACACTCTATTATACTTTTTTGATTTAATATATCATGAGGGATTTCCCTACTGTGATCTCTGGTAATATTCAGATGACCATATAGGAATCAGTATGAATATTTGAAAAATATGATGCAGGTTTATATTGAAATGTTGGCAACATTAATTGTGTGTAAGTAATCTTGACACGCTTGCGGCAGATTTGTATAATAATGTCCTATCAATTGCTGTTGATCCATTCAAAGACTGGGGCATTGTGAACATGGGGACACGAGGTGAGCGCATGCTCCGTTGGGTTACTTCCGCCAGTAATTTTGCCGCGCCGTACAGCCAATACCATGATTCAGTCGATATTACAAAACATGTCGGGGCGTGACTGTACTGCAATTATTTGTAACATTTGGTGCTGCACACTGAACTAGGAAGTGGAGATCTGTTCCAAGCCCGAGGAGCGGGTGAGAGCGAAATTTTTGTCTGCACACCTCGGGTCCGCCGTGACCACTATACACCGCTGCTGATATCTGTTTGAAGAGCTACTGTGATTTTACTTTGCTTATTATGAATTTATTTGATGTGAGTGCAATGATTGAAGATTTTTGAGTGTTTTAATTAAACTGTTTTTTACGTTATTACACTATTTGGAGCACTTTATTATTTACATGTGGAGAGATCCTGATTGATGTTCACAGCTGGATATTGGAGCTCACTTAACCCCCTTTTTTGTGTGGTTGAAAGCGTTTAAGCCAAGCACAAGAGTGTAAGGAATTTGAAGTTGGTGAGTGCGTTTTCCGAAGGGAGCAGAATCACTTTCACATACTGGTGTGGTGGAAGAAATAAGAAAACACTATACAAAGTCACTAATTTTGGAAGAATTTGTTAATGGACTTTTTTCACAAACAATTCACTTATCACAGGGTGGTTAATATTTATGAAGGCATATGTATTGATATATATGTATCTTTCACTTTATTATTGTGTTTTTAGTGCCACTATTTTTTCACTATCCCATTTTTGATAGAGGTTAAAATACTGTTCACATGGGTCATATAGTAACTGGTAAAAGAAAAAAAATACAGAGGAATGCAAAAAATGTAAACAGCAACAATGTAATAATATCAAGACCTTCTACAAAATAAGTAATTATAGAACCACAAGCTAGTTCTAGAGTCCAAAATAATAGTCTTATTTCACAAGCAGAATGACATGAAATGAAACAGCCAATGCGCTTCAGGGGTTATAAACAGCCCCTTTTGTTTTAAACACTGCCTTTCCAAAAAGGCTGAAAGCTGAGCTCCTTAAAAGATGAATTTGCTGGTTTCTTTTTGTTAAAAAAAGGCATCTATTTTGCTAACTATCAAAGAAGTGCCACACTCCCATCCAGCCAACCTAGTCTAGATTTTAAAATGATCTCAGTCCATGAATCTGCACCAAAGCCCCACTCCTGACATATTTCGCTCCGTCCACCAGAACTTAATCAAATGGTCCCTATGATTTGGATGTAAGGGGGAGAATGAAACATACAAGGGGATGTGGGTTTGGCTAACACTCATGGGCTGATACTATTTTCAAGTCTTCACTAGGTTGGATGGAGGAGAGTGTGGCGCTTCTTTGATTCTATATGTTCATGATTTAGCACAAGTATCATGCTAACTAGTCAATGTTTCTTAACACAGACAAACTAGTAAACCTAAATTTATCTCCAGTCTTCTTTATACATGCAGAATTTAAAGCTTTGATGAAGGTGGTTTGTCTGTAACCCCTAAAAACATTGGATGATTCATTTTACATGATCATGCTTATGAAATATATTGATATTATTTTGGAATGTAAGATAAGTGACCTGGTGCTGTCATTACTTTGTTCACCATAGGATTCCACCCAGGATGACTGGCCAAGCCCCTATAGATGTGAGATGCCTAGCCAGAGCAATTGTGCACCATTAACTGTCTACTTTATTGCTTTCTTACATTCTTCCGCATCTGTTCATCAGTGGTAGTAAAGGAATAAGCCTTACTTGTTGGCATATTTTGTGATTAGCCTGACCAAGGCTGGTCCATCATGAATGTCTTTCCTAACATAATCTTTGCTGGAGGGGTAGCTTGTATTTCTCTGACAGATTCACAGTCTCTCAGTACCCTGCAAGTCCACAGACCCATCTCTATCAATCACTTAACAAGCTCTTAAAAAGAAAGTGTTCTCAGTAAGCATATATAAACACACTTAGAATTCCATTGGGGCACAGCACTGAGAATGTCAGGCTTGCTCCTATTTCATGTATGTGTCACAGACAGGTACATAAATCTCTCTGTATTTGCACTGAGGAAGGAGTGTCCACTGAGGACACTCCTTCCTCAATGCACTCACTCATGTCCTCCATTCCTCCCTCCATGTCTACTGTGCCCTTCACACTGAGGTTTGTACTGGGAATGACAGAGCCTGATGGGGAACTGGAAAACTAGTTCCCCCATCAGGTCCACTTTACTTTTGATTTACAGCACATAGCAGTGGGTGAATCCATAGCCACTATTCAGTCCAAAAGCAGCTTTTGAATCTGCCCGCTGCTGTGAAATATCAACCAAATGTAAAGTGGACCTAATAGGAAACTAGTCTCTAAGTACACGAACAGTCTCCACCCATCCAGTGACAAGTCACTTCCCAAATATGGACATAACATCACCTGTATCCCCATTAACATTTAGTTTTTGGCTAGGGAATCTCCCACCTGACAGCTAAACGGTGTCAGGAATAGAGTACTGTGCAGGAAGCTGTCACATACAGTATATGACAGCTTCCCAGTACAGGCACTGTAATGGCCGTGCATACTGAGCACATGAATAGCTATCACGTACCTGGTAGTAGAGCCTGATTGGACGAGGAAGTCCTCCCTTACACCGCTGACTCTGTGTCTCTGGTAATGTGAACAGAAGACACCGAAGTGCAGAGTCGCACGAGTGCCAAGGAATCTCGCAGGCAGCAGGGCAGAAGTCCTGGATGGCTGGAGAAGATACCGGTAGGTCTTGACAGGTAGGCAGCTGGTGCAGGGAACAGCAACAGATAGCAAGGTCAGGCAGGCTGGGTCATACACGGCAAGACAGTCAGATGCAGAGTTCAGGCAGGGACGTAGTCAGGAGACAAGCCAGGTCTGGTACCAGATGAGTACAACAGGAGGCAAGGGGGCAGGCAGAAGGGTCCCAGGACAAGCTGAGGTCAATGCAGGCTGAGTTCAAGGGAAGGTCAAGACAAGCCAGGTAGTAACAGGAATCAGGATACAGGTTTCACGGGTAACAGGATACACAGGAGCTGAAGACGAAACAGCACTGGAGCCAGGCACTAGCTGGGTTTAAATAGGCTATTTGGCGTCAGCATCAATCATGGGCACGCGCGGGTGCGCACGGTTGCGTGCAAGCATTGGCGTGCACTGAGATGCGCGACAGCTTCTGTTTGCGTGTCAGTTCACGCATGCGCACTTCTATGCGTCGATGCTCGATTCCTATGAGCAAAAAAGAATAGGAGATCTCTGCACTTAAGAGTTCTCTTGGAAGGACGAACTTGTCTGCTGGCATGTGAACCCTGACATTGCCCCCCTCCAACAGGCAGCCTCCGGATGCCCAACTGAGCAAGTTTTTCAGGATGATTCTGACAAAAGGTTTGGATAAGTCTCTCGGCATGAATATTACTCTCAGGTTCCCAGGAGTTCTCCTCAGGTCCGTACCCCCTCCATTTAACCAAGTACTGGATTTGATTCCATCTCTTCCTGCAGTCCATGATTGCCTCTACCTCATATTCTTCTTCACCGTTTACCATTACAGGCTCAGGGGGGCCACTATTCCGTTCAGGAAATGGGTCTGGACACGCAGGTTTCAGAAGAGTAATATGAAAAACCGGGTGGATCCTAAAAGAATCTGGTAATGCCAATTCATAGGCCACATTGTTAATTCTCCTCCTCACTGCGAATGGACCCACAAATTTAGGGCCTATTTTTTTAGATGGGCAAGCTAATTTTAGATTAGTTGTAGCTAACCAAACCTGATCACCAGGTTCCAGGATCAGGTCTCCCCGTTTTTTCTTGTCAAAAGACTTCTTATAGTCTTCCTGTGCTTTGGCCATGGTCTTTTGCAACAGCTGGTTGTTAGAACTGAAGAAATTCATTGTATCTTGGACTGCTGGAATGGGACATTCAGGGGTTATGGTAGTCAGGAATGAGGGGTGAAACCCGTAGTTGCCAAAAAAGGGGGATTGCTTGATAGCAGAATGTTCTGAGTTGTTGTATGCGAACTCCGCTAATGGTAATAGTGCCATCCAATCATCCTGCGAAAAGGAAGAGAAACAGCGCAAATACTGTTCCAGCGTCTGGTTGGTCCTTTCAGTTTGACCATTGGTCTGTGGGTAGTATACTGAGGAAAAAGACAACTCGATCTTTAAGGCTTCACACAAGGCTCTCCAAAATCTGGACGTGAACTGAACTCTGCAGTCCGACACTATATTAACAGGAAGTCCATGTAGTCTCACAATTTCTTTAATAAAAATCTGTGCTGTCTCCGAAGTTGATGGTGTACCCTTCATGGGTAGAAAGTGTGCCATCTTAGATAAACGATCCATGACCAAAAAGATGGTAGAGTGACCTTCGGAAGGGGGAAGTTCCACAATGAAGTCCATTGAAAGCATCTTCCAAGGTCTATCTGGAATTGGCAAGGGTCTCAGCAGACCCCAGGACTTGGTACTACTAGTTTTATTCTTGAAACAGGTAGGACAAGATTCTATGTACCTCCTACAGTCCTCTTTTAAACTGGGCCCCAAAAGGTGCGTTGTAATAGTTCGGACGTCTTGCGGTTTCCAAAATGCCCTGCAAGGGCATGGTCCTGGCAAAGACCCAAAGCGGCAACTCGCACATTTTCAGGTACAAAGATTCTGTCATTGTGCCATAACAGTCCATCTCTTGCTTGTAGCATCATCTCGGAAGAAGACGAGATCCCAATAGAGGCTTGTTTAATCTGGGACAAGAAATCTTCTTGCAGCAAAAGAAAATTCCCGGGGGAAAGAATGATGTCTGGAGGAGCAGGTTCTTCTGACAACGAACATGCGGGACAGAGCAGCTTTGTGTTTTTTGACCCTGGCCTGTAGGTGATGTGGAAGACAAATCTAGTGAAAAATAGTGCCCACCTGACCTGCCAAGGTTTCAGACGTCTTGCGGCTCGTAAGCATTCCAGGTTTCGGTGGTCGGTAAATATCAAGATTGGGTGAGCTGTCCCTTCCAGCAAGTATCTCCACTCTTAAGGGCAGCTTTAATCGCCAAGAGTTCTCGGTCTCCACATCATAATTCCTCTCTGTCGGGGATAATTTGTGAGAAAAGAACACCACAGGGTGTAATAAGGCTTTGGCCCCTTGACGTTGTGACAGGACTGCCCCTACTGCCGTCTCAGAAGCGTCTACTTCTAAGACAAATGGGAGAGCAGGATCTGGATGCCAGAGTATAGGTGCGGATGTAAAAAGTCTTTTCAGGGTTTCAAATGCAGACTGTGCTTCTGAAGACCACTGGAAATGTCTGCATTGTCTTGTCAACTGGGTAATGGGGGAAATTATTGCGGAGAACCCCTTGATAAATTTCCTGTATAAATTTGCGAATCCAATAAAGCGTTGTATTCCCTTCTTGTCCGTGGGAGCTGGCCAATCCAGGATAGCAGAGACCTTCTGGGGGTCCATCTTGATGCCATCTGTGGACAGCATAAGGCCCAGAAAACTGGATACTTTGGCTCTCAAACTCGCATTTTCACCTTTCTGACATGTTCCCGATAAGCCTCCAAGGAAGAGGAAAATATTAAAATGTCATCCAGGTACACAATAACAAATAGATCTAGGTAGTCCCGGAAGCATCATTAATAAAGTGCTGAAAAGTTGCTGGGGCATTGCAAAGTTCGAAAGGCATTACTAAGCAGTCAAAATGTCCAAATCGGGTACGAAAAGCTGTTTTCCACTCGTCACCCTCACGAATACATACCAAGTTATATGCCTCACGTAAGTCCAATTTCGCGAAGATGACGGCAGAACGGGGTCTCTGAAATAGCTCTGGCACCAAAGGCAAGGGGTAACAATTTTTTATCGTTATTTTATTAAGGTCCCAATAGTCCACACATGAGCGAAGGGAAAGATCCTTCTTTCTCAACAAAGAAAATTCTAGCTCCGGCTGGAGACATTTAGGGACGGATAAAACCCTTTCTCAGGCTATCATCAATGTACTCCTTCAAAGTGGAAAGTTCAGGTTCTGTCAAAGGGAAGATTCGCCCGAATGGTATTTCGGCCCCAGGGAGGAGCTCGATGGGGCAGTCATATGGCCTATGTGGAGGGAGAGTCTCTGCTCCTTTCTTACTAAACACATCAGCAAAGTCTCGATAAGGTGCAGGGGTGGAAGAACAAATCTCAACATCAGAGTCCCTACACAGTAGAGGAGACGGACAAGTGGGTGGCTTAAAGAGGCAATGGTGCTGACAGTAGGAAGAGAGGAACTCAATCTTTCCTGAATCCCAATGAATGCAAGGATTGTGTGCCTGGAGCCATGGCATACCCAAAATGATAGGGAACAAGGCTGAAGCTATGGCATCCAGACGTATCAGTTCTCTGAGTTCCGGAAATGGTGGCAGGCAATGGAACAGTCTCTTGGGTAACAGGATCTGATTTAATGCGTTCATCTGCCAGATGAATTGAAAGTCCTTGTGACCTGGGTTGCAGAGGAACCTTATGTTGTAGAGAAAAAGTCACTAAAGCAGCTACAAGCCCCTGAATTCACAATAGCGGGTGCAAGGATGACTCTCTCCAGAAGTTGCAGTGAAATCTGAATAGCCAGGTGAGAAGACTTGCGAGGCAACAAGGGCTGGCTGGTAGAAGTGAGGGTCAGCCATCTGTGAACCTTGGCTGGACAAGACCTTACATAATGGCCACCTCTCCCACAGTACAGACACAGGCGATTCAATTTGTGGTACTGGCGTTCCTCTGGAGAAAGAGACGGGCAGGGTGTGCTGAGCTTGGCTGAACCTAGTAGACTGGGTTCTTGTGGCAACATCCCCGAAGACTGGAATTGTCCAGCCGATTTCTCAGCCCTGCGATCTTTAAAATGTCTATCAATCTAGATTGTTAGGTTAATTAATACTTCCAAGGAATCGGGTACTCCTACATGGGCCAGTTCATCTTTGAGAGGTTCAGATAAACCTAGCCGAAACTGGTAACAGAGGGCAGCATTATTCCATTCAACATCAGCGCTCCAGTGTCTAAAGTCAGTTACATAGTCCTCAGCGGCTCTGGGGCCTTGCTGGAGCGCATGTAGGGCCGCCTCGACTGTGGCAGTTTGCAAGGGATCCTCATACACTTGAGCCATAACTTTGAAGAATGAAGACAGACTTGACAGACAGGGGTTACTCTGCTCCAGCAAACGGTGGGCCCAGGACTGAGGCTCTCCTTGAAGAAGGGAAAATACATACCCCACCTTAGTAGCTACAAGAGAAAAGATCTCGGGTTGTAAAGAAAAGTCTAGTTCACAAGCATTATAAAATGTCCTGAACTTGCTGTGATTGCCTGAGAATTTTTCTGGAGTTGGTACCCGGGGTTCTGGTGGCAGCATTACTACAGTTGGTGCAGGAGGAGGTTCCACAGATGCTGATGAGGTGCAGACGTGGGGGAAGAAAGTCCGTGGATTTGCTCCTCAAGCCGACTGTACCCCTTCTGCAGACTCTTGACCGTTTGTGTAAGTTCTGTAAGGTGATGGCACAGCTGATCCACCGGGGAGGTCCCTCGTCCAGGCTCAGACATGGCTGTTTCATACTATCACATACCTGGTAGTAGAGCCCGATTGGACAAGGAAGGCCTCCCTTACACCTCTGACTCGGGGTCTCTGGTAATGTGAACAGAAGACAACAAAGTGCAGAGTCGCACGAGTGCCAAGGAATTTCGCAGCAGCAGGGCAGAAGTCCTGGATGGCTAGAGAAGATACCGGTAGGTCTTGACAGGTAGGCAGCTGGTGCAGGGAACGGCAACAGATAGCAAGGTCAGGCAGGCTGGGTCATACACGGCGAGACAGTCAGATACAGAGTTCAGGCAGGAACGTAGTCAGGAGACAAGCCAGGTCTGGAACCAGATGAGTACAACAGGAGCCAAGGGGCAGGCAGACTATGTGCCAATGCTCGATTCCTACGAGCAAAAGGAATAGGAGATCTTCTGCACTTAGGAGTTCTCTTGGAAGGACGAACTTGTCTGCTGGCATGTGCACCCTGACAATAACTGTGTGTGTAGCAGCCATTTTGTTCATGTCACAAGTCTCCTATACCATTTTGTCATAAGAACTACATAGCACAGTGACTTTTCTCTACTTCTTCCTTCAGTTTATACAGTACACAAACTGTTAACTGATGCCAGGACCTTGTTATCAATCCATTGATCCGATACACAGACCTCTCAATTACCCAATTTACAACTTCAGTCTGGAAACCCTAATGAAACTGTCACCCTCCCAAGCTTAAGCAATCCAGAGAACTAACAGATACCTGATTGTAAATAGCTCAGCTAAGTTATCTCATGAAATAACAATAGCACAGCCAGAATATAGACATATTTACTTTCCTAAGTTATTTGTAATGTATCAAGTCCAGATAACCCTATGTCAGACCATATGGGGAACCACTGACATGCCTTATCCCCACTAAGTAAAGTAGACATCTGAAACCTGCTATATTTATATTCATTCCAAAGCAAATTCCATGCTGGCAATAATATGTTTGTTCGCAGTCTGTAAACAGTGGGTATTCAGATATATGAATACTTATGGAAAACTGTATCTAGTACATGGTCATAAACATGGTGGCACCCCATGGCCACTCCTCAGCTGCTTAATTGGTCAGATGGTCTCTGACAACACCCCCTGTGATATAAGAGAAAAAGGAGGCTGCTCCTAACGTTGACATCTCTGGTGTACCATCAATACAAAAAAGACCTGTCAAGTTATGAGAGCCAATTGATGACTTTGCTCACAGGCTGGAATCTGCTGAAACCAGGATATTGTTAAGTATTCTTACTTTTCAACTCATTTTTATTTCTCTGTTGCTTTATTGTCTCTTTGTTCTTTGTAACACCTTTTTTATTTGCACCACTTTGACATTTTCACTATTAAACCCTGTTTTGAAAAGCATTGAAATTGTCTCTAAAGCTTTTAATGCAAACTAAAATAACCCCATGTCTCTTGAAGAGTGCTACTGTGATGACAGTGTGTGTTACAGACATTTATTTGATAAATCATAGTTGTTATTGCTAAGATTGTGAGTTTCCTCCTTTTCTGTAAAAAGGGGGTGATGGCTGTTTGAAGGGTTAACCGCCAAATTACCTTAACCCAGTGACAATCGCTCTCGGGCTGCTGGCACCTAGATTGCGGTCCTGCGAGCTGATGAATATTTGTGCAGGGTGCAGCTGAGAGTGGCATTGTTACGTGAGTGATAGCATGGTGTGAGATTGGCCAGTCGTTTGTCACAAGTTGGTGAGAAGGGCAGGGGTCTGACATTTGCGTTAATCACAGGCACTACCTGCTCTAACTACCCATTTACTTCTGTACGCCAGTACAGAGTTTGGCTTAATTACTGCATTCTGCATCAGGTAATTGGTAGTATTTGTTTAAGAATTTGCCACTGCCATAGCAAGAGTTTCTTAAAGTGGTGGTAGTAAGAACCTACCTGAATTTTCTGCATGCATTGGTAATGTTACATCACTAAATCCAAGTTAAAGTTGTGCTGCACAAATATAAATCATTAAAACATAAAAAACAAAGAAAGTCCATTAAGTGATGTGAAATCCATTTAATCTCTCAGTGCTTTAACCTTTCACGATAATAAGTGAATTTCAGAAAAAAAGGCCTCCACCTCTTGAGAGTGGCTGCTTACCAGCTCCTTATGACCTCCTGTTATGGGAGGTCCTTCCCGCTTGTGGCTATATACTCAGCCAGGGCCTTTAATCCTCTGAGGGAATCCCGCTGTCAAGCCTCCACTGCCATAGACAGGCCAGATCACAGTTGAACCCCAAGAAAAGATACGGCTTTCATAGTGTTAAATCTTAAGACGTTTAATTGTAGAAAAAACGGTTGCAATTACATCAAATGAGTTAAAAAAAGAATAAAAGAAATGCTGGCCAGCTCGATATGGCAGCCCGTCCTTCCGGTACTTGCGCAAATGTGGTGACATCAGCACGTCGCTCTTCCCTATGCATTTCGTCACACATGGTGTCGTCCTGGGGCACGGGCTGCATACTAACTCACCGCAATGAATACAATACAAGAAGCAACCACACCTCGCTCTAAACTTCGAGCAGTCACTGTATACAATGCCCCATTTTGAGAAAGGGCAATACCCACACATAAAAGAGAAAAAAAAAGGTATTCCATAGCACACTGTTATAAAGAACCCATTGAGTGGTTACAAATGCACAACCACAAATTAACTGGGCTAACATCCAACTATCCCTGTACAAATTAATGCACTTATACCATTATAGTACTGGGACCTCGGACTATTAAAATTAAATCTCATGAGCATCCAATTGATCCCAATTAGATGATGATAATCAGGATAACCACTACAAATTATTTCCACATAGCAGTGAACAGGTTGCTCGACTTGACTTCAGAATTCAGGCTAATATTTTAACTAATAGATTTGTTGAAAAAAGTTACAATTTGGAGTCCCTACAATCCATTGTAGATCAGGTGGGTGTGATTGATAGGTCTAACCTACTAAATAAGAAATCCCCCAATGAGAGAAACAATTTTTTGCCTTTGGTGTCATTTATTACTACTTTTTCGACTTAACATCAGCAAATTTAACATCATATTCGTAAACATTGGCACCTATTGGGTAATGATAGAATAATCAAAACTTTTTTCCTGATAAACCGCAGATAATTTTCAGGGGTGCCCCTTCCCTCAGGGATAAAATTGCTCCAAATGTTTTCAACCTTCCTGCTAAAAAAACATGTTTTTTCCAAAACCTCACTGGCTACTATCAGTGTCGTAAATGTCAGGTGTGTTTCTTGAATGGATGTAGGTGCAGGAGGATGAATGGTTTTGTCTCGGCCAGTACTTTGAGTGACTTTGAAATTGAGCCTTTCATCACATGCTCCGCTACAGGTGTGGGATATTTGCTACAGTGCCCATGTGGGCTGCAATATGTGGGCAGGACCAAGCGAGCCCTGCAGGTACGTTTAAATGAACATATCAGCAATCTTAGAAAAAGGTTCAGATACCATTCAGTATCAAAGCATTATGCTATCCACCACAATAGAGATCACACTAACACTATCTTCCTGGGCATTGACAAATTTAGGGCCCATTGGAGAGGTAGTTTGTTGGTTAGAGATTTATCTAGAATGGAAATGTCATGGATACATAGAGTTAGGTCATAAGTTCCTTATGGCTTAAATGTGGATGTCGACGTAAATGCCTTTATTGATAACTCATAATTTTCTGCTAGTCTAACTGTCCATGGGATATCCGTCACTCTTTGTACACTCGTTCTGAGTTTTTGGCCTATATTAGTTTATCAATTCTCTTATGAATATGACGTATTTAATAATACTTCATATTTTTTGTTTTGTTTTTTTACAACTAAACACTTAAAAATGTTGTACTTTTTATTTTTAATTTAATTTATTTTTATTTTATTTTTTTATTCATTGCTTTGTTATCAATAAACTATTTTTGTGTGAGGCCGTCTTTGGATCTCATTATCACTATTATTATTTTTTAATTTAATTTCCTTTTCAATATATCAATTAGACTTTACTCAGCAATGTCTAATTGACAATTGAGTAATGTCTACCTACTATTTATAAGGTTTATAGTTATTATTCCCATTTCCGATAGAGGCCGCTGTTGCCCTCTAGGGTGGGTGTCCCCTTACAAGATTTTCAGTCATCTTCCGATCTTTTTTGGATATATGTAGGTGATATTTGGAGCAACCTGTTCACTGCAACGTGGAAAGAAATTTATAGTGGTTATCCTGATTATCATCATCCAATTGGGATGGATTGGATGCTCATGAGATTTAATTTTAATATGTCAAGGTCCCAATACTATAATGGTATAAGTGCAGTAAACTGTACATGGGTAGTTGGACGTTAGCCCAGTTAATGTGTGGTTGTGCTTTTGTAACCACTCATTGTCGCTTTACTCATTGGGTTCTTTATAACAGTGTGCTATGGAATACCTTTTTTTTCTCTTTTATGTGTGGGTATTGCCCTCTTTTCAAAATGGGGCATTGTATACAGTGACTGCCCAAAGTTTAGAACAGGGTGTGGTTGCTTCTTGTATTTTATTTATTGCGATGAGTCAGTATGCAGCCCGTGCCCCAGGATGACATCATGTGTGACAAAATGCGTAGGGACAAGCGATGTGCTGACGTCACCACGTTTGCGCAAGTCCCGGAAGGATGGGCTGCCATATGGGGCCGGCCAGCTTTTCTTTTATGCTTATTTTAACTTTTTTGATGTAAGTGCAACCATTTTTTCTACAATTAAATGTCTTGAGATTTTACACTATGGAAGCCATATCTTTTCTTGGGGTTCAGCTGTGATCGGGTCTGTCTATGGTGGTGGAGGCTTAACAGCAGGATTCCCTCTTAGGATTAAAGGCTCTGGCTGGGTATATAGCCACAAGCGGGAAGGACCTCCCGTAAAAAGAGGTCATAAGGAGCTGGTAAGCAGCCACTCTCAAGAGGTGGAGGCCTTTTTTTCTGAAATTCACTTATCATTCTCGTGAAAGGTTAAAGCACTGAGAGATTCATTGGATTTCACTTAATGGACTGTCTTTGTTTCTTATACACAGGAAAAGGGAGGTTGGGACTTTAGATGAGGCCATTGACTAATGGAGGTATAGATTGTAAAATCATTTAATTGGCATAGATCAATGTATAAATACATTACAATTATGAACAGACAAGTAAAAACTGTTGATTTCATTTATATACACACATGCATTAAGGGCATGGACATCAAAAAAATATCATGAGTGCATACATATTGGCTTCACGGTATAGGATATAAAATGAATTGATAAATAAATGATTGTTGTAAATTCATACATATTTACAGACATCGTAAATGCCTGACGTGTTTTGTGTATGACACACTTCCTCAGGGACTGATGCTCAAAAGTATCTACAAAATATAGAATATATATAGTCTAATATAGCACTAGGAGTAACAGGAACAGGCAAATTTGCCAATCCTGGGCACTTACATGAGTACATTGGTGTAAGGTGAGTATGGAGCCAGGGCCAGAAAGATTTGTCTCTCCCGGGAGCTGAGATAGTCTAATGCCCCGTACACGTGTTGTCGGAAATTCTGACCGTGTGTGGGCTCCATCGGACATTTTCCATCGAATTTTCCGACACACAAAGTTTGAGAGCAGGCTATAAAATTTTCTGACAACAAAATCCGATCGCGTCAATTCCGACCGTGTGTGACCTGTTCCGACGCACAAAGTGCCACGCATGCTCAGAAGAAATTCCGACACGGAACAGCTCGGTCTGGTAAACGTAGTGTTCGCAATGGATACAGCACTTTCGTCACGCTGCAATGTTAAAAATGGTTTAATACAGCGCACTCTCTTCTTCTTTATAATGTGAGAAGAATGAAGTAGTTTTGCTGCTCATATTCACACAGACTTCTCACAAACTTATTATTTATCGGGATTCCCTTAATATATTTTGATTTGTCACATCTGACAAAAATATATATTTTTTTATTTATTTATTTATTTATTTTTTAAAGCCAGATTTTTTTTTATTTTATGTTTGTATTTTTTCAAAGGCTGATCTTTGTTTTATTTTAGTTTTAGTTTTACTCCAGAATATTTTTGTGTGTGTTTTGTGTGTCAAGTTACCACAACACTATTGATATCTTTTATTATTTAATCTCAAGGAGATTGTTTGGTGTTGGTGTCCCTTGTTAATTTCACATTGTATATTTGAAATGTACCTGAATCCTCACAAACAAACTGTCCTTTTTGAAAGAAAACACACATAGGAGAGTATAATTGAAACAAAAATTCCTTTATTAAGGGGTCAGAACCAAACAAAGAGGGAGGCAATGCTGGAGAAACAGTTTAAATTAGCGAAGCCTTTGACCCCCAGGGCAGACATCAATTCTTGAACATCAAAATTGGTGGCCTGAGGAGTCCATATGTAAGGGAGTGCAGTCTGGTCCAGAAGTCCCAGAGATCCGGAAAGCAGCAGATGACATCTGTGTCCCCAGGCTGTGGTACCACAAGAGGCTGCATCTTTTGGCCGACCAGACTAACCCCAGGGTCCTCACTTTCTGGTCTTCCTTCCATGCTTCCTTCCTGGCTGTGGCTCTGCTGTTGGAGATGTGGCAGAAGGAGGAGTAGGACCTGGAGGAGGGGGAGGACTAGTAGGACCTGGAGGAGAAGGAGGAGGACCATGTGTGAGGTCACAAAGGTGGTTATCAGATGTTATTTGGGCCCTCAACCCCTTATTGAGAGCCTTCAAAATTAAGGACTCACACATGAGTTGTTGGCCCTCCTCCATCCGCTGCATTTTACAGGCAATGATGGCAGCGAAGTCCTCCTCCACGGTGTGTGGTGCTCCCAGGGCATCTGTAGATGGCAGCCTCCTCTAGGGTACTCCTCTTCCTGCCACTTTCCCTTTGCTGGTGTAGGGGAGGGACCTATATATCAGGCAGCCTGCTCGGCCCGGCCACCTCCTGGCTGAGACTTCCCTGTGTATGAAAAAGGGACAAGGTTGTAATGTTTTGCATCATCAATCACAATCATAAATTAGTACTCCAAACTAACATCTAGTTAACATCATTGATTGGACAAGCAGAAATATTTAGAGGAATGCTATACCTGGCTCAATCTGGGCTCCTCCACATGTTGCTGCCTGGAAGGCCCAGGTTGGGCATCAGAAGCCTCAGCCGGGGGGGAAGGAAGCGTGGAAGGAAGACTGGAGAGTGATGACCTGGGTTCAGTCTGTCATAGTACCACATCCTGGGGACATAAATGTCACCTGCTGCTCCGGATCTCTGCGAATCCTGGACTTTCTGGCGCTCCCTTACATATGTGCTCCTCAGGCCACCAATTAGGATCTTCAAATATGTGATGTCTGCCGTGGGGATCACCTGCTTCACAATTTCCAACAATTGATCCAGCGCTGCCTTCCTCTTTGCTTGGTTCTTATAATGTTGGTGGGTTATCTCCCACAGACAAGGCAGCTCCCTGAACATGTCAATGAATATTGCCATGAAGTCTGTATCATTCAAGATATCCATTTTCACTGCAAGACACAACACAAGATAAAACCCTAATGTCAGGCAAAACTCTCCTAATCTTGGTAAAATATAGGTGTCAGGGAGCCGCCGGCGCCAGACCTGGGTGTTGGCATGCGCCTATGCGCCGGCGCGCTCCTGTGCGAACATTGCAGCAAAGTCCTGCCGTTTCCAGGCATCAGCGCGGCGCTCGGGCGCACGTGGGTGCGCATGCACGCGTGTTCGCGTTAGCGCCGTTTTGGCACCAAAGAGCGCATAAGAGTTCCCCTGTGCCTCTGGCACATTGCTGCTTCGTCTGTGATTCCTGTAACCTGCACCCGATTAATTGTTACCTGATTTGACCCGGCTTGTCTGACCATCCGTCCCACTCCTATCCGACCCGGCCTACCTGACTATTCTACTGCTCCTGCCTGATACCGTTGCCGATCTCTGCTTGTCTACCAACTCTGCCTCTGCCTGCCGTTATTGCCTGTCTCACCTACCTGCTGACCCGGACTGTCTGACCTTGCTTGTACCTGCTGTTTGTTCTTTGCTGTTGCACCTTCAGCTTCAGCTCCAGTGATCTCTGCATCTCCAGTGTTCCAGCCTGCTGCCTCCAGTCTCCACCTGATCTGCAGTCCAGCCATCCCTGAGGGATCTCTACCTCACTTCAGCATCAGAGACTCAACTTCAACTCCTACCCCACTGCGCTCAGGAGACCACTGTTCCCACTCCAGTGGCTCCTGAACCAGCGTTGTATGAGAGGTCTTCTCCTACAAGTCAGGCTCTACTATCAGGTACCTAACAGTACGAAGCAACCATGACTGAGCCTGCAGGAGACACCTCTCCAATGAAGGAAATATGTACGCACCTGGCGGTCCTCACTCAAGCAGTGCAATCCCTTCAGGATAACTATAACAGACTGGAAGGACAAGTTCAGAATCTTGCAGGGTCTAACCCTACAGCCTCCTCTTCAGTTGCAGCTCCAACACAGACTGTTTCAGCCCCTTCAGTTGTGATGCTTCTAAATGATTGGAGGGTCCCTATTCCTGAAAGATTCTCCGGAGACCGGGCTAAGTTTTGGGCCTTTCGAAATGCCTGCCAGCTCTTCTTTGCCCTACAGCCCCAAACTTTCTCACTGGAAGTCACCAAAGTGGGATTTGCAATTTCCCTCCTACAAGGAGAACCTCAGACCTGGGCCCACCGTTTACTTGAAAGGGACTCTGCTCTAACCTAATCTTTATCATCTTTCTTTGAAGCCATGGCGCAACTATATGAGGACCCCCAACAGACTGCCACAGCCAAATCAGCTCTGTTTGTGCTCCAACAAGGCCGCAGACCCGCTGAGGACTATGTTACTGACTTCTGGCGTTGGAGCGCGGACACACAGTGGAATGATGCGGCCCTGCGCCACCAGTTCCGCATGGGTCTATCCGAAGGAGTAAGAGATGAACTTGCTCGAGTGGGTGTCCCAAATACTCTTGAGGCCTTGATCTCCTTAACCATTCAGATCGATCGTCGCCTCTGAGAACGTCGATCTGAACGCTCTGTTCAACAAACCCGCCCGACCTGGATGACAGCATGAGCTTCGGTTCCTCCAGCACGCTACTTACCCTCACTCAGTTTGAATCCTGCTAATGTCACGCCTGGCACCTCTGAACCGATGCAGTTAGGACTGATGCGACCTGCCCTGTCTTCTGAAGAACGTGCCCGACGTCGGCAACTCAATCTGTGTCTCTATTGCGGAGGAACTGGGCACTATGTCCATAATTGTCCAGTTAAAATAAGTGTCCATCTCCTGTGCATACCAGTCTCTCTGCTTTATCTACGAATTCTACCCACCTTGCCATTCCTCTCTCGTTACAGCTCCAAGAAGAGATAATCCCTGTCAATGCCATTATTGACTCTGGAGCATGCAGCTGCTTTATTGATTTAACTTTTGCCAGCCAACATAACATCCCTTTACGGACTAAAGCCCATGGACTCTCTGTATTTCTAGCTGATGGCTCCCGCATCAGATCCGGACAAGTAACGCAAGAGACCCTGCCATTGCCTGCTACCATTTCTTCCCAACATAAGGAACTGCTGGTCCTTGATGACATCACCTCTCCTATGTTCCCCATTATCCTGGGCATTCCCTGGCTGCAGGCCCACAACCCACACATCCATTGGGCATCCGGAGAAGTAAAATTCCTGTCATCCTACTGTCAAGAGCATTGTTTGATGAAAGATCCAGATTCCTCAGCCACTCTGCTTTGTCTGGACACCGACCAGAAAAATTGCCAGGCCATACCTAATAATTATCAGGAATACATCAATGTTTTCAGTAAAAAGGGGACAGACTCTTTTTCCACCTCATCGTCCCTACGACTGCCCCATCGATTTGCTATCAGGATCCGAAATTCCATTCGGACGCATCTTTCCTTTATCAGAAAAGGAACAAGAAGTACTAAAGACATATATAGATGAAAACCTGGCCAAGGGATTCATTCGCCACTCCACCTCCCCAGCTGGTGCCGGAATATTCTTTGTCGCTAAGAAGGACAAGTCTCTCTGCCCATGTATAGATTACCGAGAACTGAACAAAATTACGGTCAAGAATCGGTATCCCCTACCCTTGATACCTGAACTATTCCAGAAATTAAGGACTGCCATCATTTTTACGAAACTTGACCTAAGAGGGGCCTATAATCTGATCCGTATCCGGGCTGGGCACGAGTGGAAAACAGCCTTTCGGACCCGATTCGGGTATTATGAATATCTAGTTTTGCCCTTCGGACTCTGCAACGCCCCTGCGACCTTCCAACACCTGATTAATGATGTTCTCAGGGACTTCCTAGATGTGATCGTGATCGCATATCTGGACAATATCTTGATCTTTTCAGAATCTCTGGATCTACATCGAGAACATGTTCGCCGGGTGCTGGGTCGTCTCCGCTTACACAGACTTTATGCAAAAGCAGAGAAATGTGAGTTCGAGCAACAGAGCATTCAATTCCTGGGGTTGATAATCTCTTCAACTGGCATCAAGATGGACCCACAGAAGGTTTCTGCTGTTCTGGACTGGCCGGTACCCCTGGACAAGAAGGGGGTTCAACGGTTTATCGGGTTTGCAAACTTTTACAGGAAGTTTATCAGGGGGTTCTCAGCCATAATTGCACCCATCACGCAGTTGACCAAACAGAATACCCGTTTTTCCTGGAATCAACTAGCCCAAGATGCCTTCGAGAACATCAAGAGGCTATTCACCTCAGCACCTATCCTCAGCCATCCTGAGCCATCATTACCATTCATTTTAGAAGTAGACGCTTCCGAGATAGTGGTAGGTGCGATACTTTCGCAACGCAAAGGCAGTATAGACGCAATGCATCCTGTGGGGTTCTTCTCCCGAAAACTCTCTTCTGTGGAGAAGAACTATGATGTTGGTGATCGGGAGCTTCTCGCTATTAAGACTGCACTAGAGGAGTGGAGGTACCTATTGGAGGGGGCTATGCATCCAGTACTAATCTACACTGACCATAAAAATCTGGAGTACTTGTGACCTGCTAAACGACTAAAGCCTCGACAATCCCGCTGGGCTCTGTTCTTCTCACATTTTTCCTTCCACATTACTTATCGGCCAGGCTCAAAAAATATTAAACCAGATGCATTGTCATGAATACATGACAACCCAAAGGACTTATCTACTCCTGACACCTGCAAACAATTTCCTACTCCTACAAACAGATCTTCTCTCCTAGATTAAGGAAGCATCCTCTGAATCAGCCAGGCCTACAGGGATTACCTTGATTAACAGAGATGGATTGTTCTGGAAAGGAAGCCAAATTTTTGTCCCTGAGGAGGTTCGGGTCAAGGTCTTGACGCTTCTTCACGATCAACCACTGGCAGGTCACTTTGGGGTTCGCAAAACCCTGGAATTGGTGCAGCGTACATTCTGGTGGCCCAATCTAAAATACTTTTGCAAAAAATATGTCAGCTCCTGCCCTATCTGTACCCAGAAAAAGACATCCAGGAATCGAGCTTGGGGCTTGTTAAAACCTTTACCTGTACCTGATAGACCCTGGAAGATGATTTCCATGGACTTTATTGTAGAGCTTCCATGCTCTGAGGGGTATTCTGCCATCTTTGTGGTAGTGGACCGTTTAACCAAGATGGCTCATTTTCTTCCATTAAGAGGAACTCC
Source organism: Lithobates clamitans (assembly GCA_037952925.1). Classification (NCBI taxonomy): domain Eukaryota; kingdom Metazoa; phylum Chordata; class Amphibia; order Anura; family Ranidae; genus Lithobates; species Lithobates clamitans. The sequence goes on along the minus strand of JBBGZY010000552.1, from coordinate 2,034,718 downwards.
ATCGGCTATTGAAACGACTCATATATTCATCAAGGAAATCATCAGACTTCATGGAGTCCCTGTAAACATAATCTCTGATAGAGGGGTACAATTCACCTCATGTTTTTGGAGAGCCCTGTGTGAAACTTTAAAAATAAAACTGGCCTTGTCCTCGGCCTATCATCCTCAGACTAATGGACAGACGGAGAGGACCAATCAGACCCTTGAGCAGTACATTAGATGCTTTACATCCTTCTCACAGGATGATTGGGTATCCCTGCTGCCTTTGGCAGAATTTGCCTACAACAATGCTAAACATTCTGCCACCGGTCAATCCCCCTTTTTCGCCAATTATGGCTTCCATCTAACCTTTCTACCCGATTTCCTTCCAGAGTCTTCAGTTCCGGCAGTACAGAGTACAGTGGATTTCCTCAGTCACAACAACCAGATGTTGCAGGAAGCAGTGTCCAAGGCTCAGGCAGACGGCAAGAGAATCTTCGACCGAAAAAGAAGAGGGAAGTTGAAGTTACAGCTTGGTGACCAGGTATGGCTTTCTACAAATAATATCAAATTAGCATGTCCTTCTAAGAAGTTGGTACCTAGATTTATGGGACCTTTTCCGGTTAAGAGGAAAATCAATGAAGTTTCTTACGAACTGACCTTGCCTGACTCTCTTAAGATTCACCCAGTATCCCATGTGTCTCTGCTTATACCTGCTGTACCTGATCCCTTCCCTGGTAGAGGAACTAGACCTCCTGAAACTGTTTTGATTGATGGCAGTGAGGAATTTGAGGTTGAGGCTATCCTTGATTACAGAAGAAAACAGGGACAAACCCAATTCCTAATTAAATGGAAAGGCTACGGCCCAGAAAGTAACTCATGGGAACCAGATAGTAATGTGCATGCTAGGCGTTTAGTTCGCACCTATTTGTCTACCCACCCTGAGAAGAGAAGGCTTATGGGCATCTGGAGGCTGCCCCTTGGGGGGGGCAATGTCAGGGAGCCGCCGGCGCCAGACCTGGGCGTTTGCATGCGCCTATGCGCCGGCGCGCTCCTGTGCGAACATTGCAGCAAAGTCCTGCTGTTTCCAGGCATCAGCGTGGCGCTCGGGCGCACGCGGGCGCGCGCGTTCGCGTTAGCGCCGTTTTGGCACCAAAGGGAGCATAAGAGTTCCCCTGTGCCTCTGGCACATTGCTGCTTCGTCTCAGCTCTGTGATTCTTGTAACCTGCACCCGATTGATTGTTACCTGATTTGACCCGGCTTGTCTGACCATCCGTCCCACTCCTATCCGACCCGGCCTGCCTGACTATTCTACTGCTCCTGCCTGATACCATTGCCGATCTCTGCTTGTCTACCAAATCTGCCTCTGCCTGCCGTTATTGCCTGTCTCACCTATCTGCTGACCCGGACTGTCTGACCTTGCTTGTGCCTGCTGTTTGTACTTTGCTGTTGCACCTTCAGCTTCAGCTCCAGTGATCTCTGCATCTCCCGTGTTCCAGTCTGCTGCCTCCAGTCTCCACCTGATCTGCAGTCCAGCCATCCCTGAAGGATCTCTACCTCACTTCAGCATCAGAGACTCTACTTCAACAGGCACTCCTACCCCACTGCGCTCAGGAGACTACTGTTCCCACTCCAGTGGCTCCTGAACCAGCGTTGTATGAGAGGTCTTCTCCTACAAGTCAGGCTCAACTATCAGGTACCTAACAATAGGCCTCAATGTAGAAGCAGTATAGGCACAAGTATGTCTCTTACCTTCGTTCTTACGATCGGGGCCTCCAATGCTCCTTCCTCCGCTCACAGATCGTACGTAATACGCACGCGTGTTACGCTTTATACACACTGCGCATGCGTGTAACTCCGCCCGCCCCTGAGTTCTTTCTAGTCTATTCCCCGCCCCTTTTTGTTCGCCGCAGTGGGGGAAGAGCACATGGCGGATACACACCAGGTGCGTGCTAATTTCAGGAATGAGGAGGAGGAGGAGGAAAGCCAGGATCCGGACACGTCCCGATCCAGAAGGAGATTTAAGGCCTCAAATATGTCCTTTGGGGAGATGTTGGAGATGGTGGACATATAGAAAAAGGCAGACTATGATGGAAAGTATGGACCTTACCCCAACCCCAATGTCAGAAAGGCCAAGATCATGGCGAAAGTGGTCAAGAGTCTGCACCGGAATTTCGGGGTACGACGATCCAAAGATCAGCTCAGTAAAGATCTGGAGAGTGCTGCAAAAAAGTAAGTAGTTGTGCTGTGTTCCTATTCTTTATGTTTATTACGTTCGTGCTGCTCCATGTGCTTTTCTTAAAAGTGTACATTTTAAAATGGCAACTTTCATGTTCATGGGCACATTATTCGTTCGTATCAAACATTTTTCTTTCGGCCTATAAAACACCATTGTTTTGGCCATATGCATTTGGCCACATTTTTTACGCCCTACTTGTATGAAACTAATTTGGTGGTGTAGATGGCTTTGTTACTAGAATGAAATGCAAACTAGATTCTGTGTAAGGAGAGGACACTCAGCAGCTGTTTTCACATCTGGACACTGGAGCACTAGTGTGGGACACAAGAACTCAATTTTTCTTAGGGGACCTACACAGGTGCTCCAGTGTATACTATAAGGGGGTCTCCATCTGTGAAGCTTGTTTCATCTTTATAGTTCTGGCATCAAATATCTGTGTGCTAAGTATAGCATTTTTGTTTTACATAGGGGAGAAAAGACTCGGAGGACACCCCTCATCAGAGGAGACCAGAGCTCCCCCCTCTGGAAGAAGGGGAAATCCCCCCAACACAAGAAGAGCAGGAGGAGGAAGAAGACGTGGTGGAAATTGTCACCACAACAGGTGAGTGTCTGCGACCACAGGCTCAGATAAGAGATGGATGCCGGCATATTTTTGATACCTGTTTTGTTTTGCTCTCTTTTTAGGTGATCCTGATGTTGTGGATCCAGATCCTTTCACCTCGGAAAGTGCCCAGATCCTGATTAGGGAGATCATGGGGTGTAATTTAGCTTTGGAAAACCTCAAAAAAAATATCAATGATGTTATCCAAAAAAATAAGAACATCATTGATGTTTTGGGGCGAGTTTAAAACCAATCACTTTCTTCTTTTGTGTTCTACAAATTTAAAAATGTTTTAGTGATTTTTCTAAAAGCTAAATTTGGAGGATGCACACAGTGTGCCAACATGTGCTATCTGCCATCACGGGAGATCAATGGACGTGTTTTGGGGGTGCAACCCCTTCCTCAATAATAAAGTAGCTGAGAGGAAGGGGTTTCTCCCCCAAAACACATCCCTTGATCCCCCGTGATGGCAGGTCGCACATGTTGACATTCGGAAATTGGTGTGCATCTTCCAAATTTGGCTTTTCATGGGGTAACTTCACCCCATCTGAACGCAATATCAAACACAGTTTCTAAATACTCATGTATGATATTGCCTTCAAGTTCTACCTAATGTGAACTTTGTAAGTTCAAGATTTGTGTCTTTCTTGTTGGTTTTACACATGCCTGTTTTATCTTAAATGGACATTTCTATTTGTGATAATGCCACCCCAAAAATTGTTATACAACAAACATGTTGGTTTGTTTTAAAAACCTTTTCTAAATGCACATGTGATTGTGCTGGTATTAAAAAGATTGTTAATGAAGAATGTGTGGATTATTGTGTCAACGCTACAACACTTCGGTGGTGATGTAATTGCTGCTTTCTGTGAAAATGGGGGTTATTTCCTAAGGGCAAATCCTCTTTGCACTACAAGTGCAGTTTCAGTGCAGTTGCAAGTGCACTTGTAGTGCAAAGTGTCTTTGCCTTTAGTAAATAACACCCAACAGTGCTTTGTATAAGGTTACACAATCACGCCATTTTCAGGACTCCCCACATTTCTGTCAGGGTCAGGTAAAACAAACACAAGCAGTAAATGTCACCAAAGATTAGCTTTTTTTTGGATTTTATTTGATAAAGGCTTCACAAATTGTCTGGCATATTGATGGCCCCCCTACCCGCAAAGAACTCAAGGTATCTTAACCGGACATCACGGGCACTCAGGGAGGGCAAGCCAGGATGGCCACTTTCAAGCGCCATCAGGGTTGGTTCATTGGTAATTCCGGCCTCAGGCCCAACTGAGCCAGCCTAGTTGGCAGAATGTTTGCGTAAAAAGTTATGTAGAACACAGCACGCCAGGATTATATGATTAAGTTTATACTCCGCCATATGGATGGGTGTCAGAAATAGGCAGAACCGACTGGCCATGATTCCAAATGTGTTCTCCACCACTCTTCTGGCTCTGGCCAGCCGGTAATTAAAAACCCTCTGTTCCGGGGTGAGGGTCCTCATCGAGAATGGCCGCATAAGATGGTCCCCCAGCGCAAAGGCTTCATCCGCAACGAAGACGAATGGTAGTCCTTCCACATTGTCTTCTGGAGGTGGCAAGTCCAAGCTGCCATTCTCGAGATGCCTGTAAAACTCCGTCTGGGCGATGACTCCACCATCGGACATCCGGCCATTCTTCCCCACAACCACATACAGGAACTCATAAGTAGCCAACACCACCGCCAACATTACAATACTATTGAACCCCTTGTAATTATAATAGTACGACCCCGAGCTGGGCGGTGGGACAATGTGGACGTGTTTCCCATCAATTGCCCCTCCGCAGTTAGGAAAGTCCCACCGCTGGGCAAAGTGGGAGGCCACAATCTGGCATTCCTGTGGCGTGGAAGGAAACTGTTGAGGAAAAAAAAAACATTATTATTTTTGCACAGAACCATGGAAAGCAGATTAGACACAAACATTCTTGGCCAACATCCAGATAACATTTATTAAGGGAAATTAAACAACACCAAAGTATAAGGTACACCTATCATATTCCCCCTCCCACCCCCTCTCATGGGCCATTTCTAACATTATAGAGGGGGGGATCTTGGACAGGTAACCCTCTTCACTTCATTGAGAGATGAATGCCTAAATACAGGGTAACACTTGGAACTGCCCCTCCTTAGTTACACTATTGGCAGACCACTGGACAGGTAAGAAGTGTCATAATACAAAGATATAAATACACACTGTACACATTTGAGCACATTTGGACATTCTGCTATTACCTATCAAGATAATTATAGGATAGAAAAACTTTAAACAGTACCATTTGAAAGTATACAGGCAGGCCCTTGCACTACATGCTTTGGGGAATTCATCCATACATCTGACCAGTAAAGAGATGGGTATAGTGTGTATGGGTTTGGCAAAGTCAGCAGTTAGATGATTGAGGATAGATAGAGAATTGGGATCAGCTGACTTAGCAGTTGGGGGGAGGGAGGGTTAATAAAAATGATTTTGGGACACTAAAAAACAAAGCCTCTGGCACGCTGCCTGAATTTAAAGCACAAATCACATTTCTAAAAATTTTAGGGGGTGTTTGGGGTAAAGCACTACTATGGAGCTGATAAAATACATTGTTAAGTGACTACATGAGGTGAATATAGGGCCAGGAGAGCATGCTAGGGAGGTAAGTGAAGGCAAATATGTAAGAAGGACAAAATAAAAAATGACATAAAAATCCAGCATGCATGAGGAGAAAGGGGACATTCACAGCATATTACAATCATGGTAATTAGGGAATGAGGAAAGAAATACAATATATTAGCAAACATTCAATACAATAACATGTGATATTAAAGGATAAAAATCTTACCTTCTTATACTCCTTCTGCAGGACCTGGATGATGGCAGAACAGATCTCTGGGATAATGATCCCCAGAGCCTGGGGGGAGATGCCTGTCGAGAACTTCAAGTCCTGCAGGCTTCTCCCTGTCGCCAAGTACCGCAGGGTAGCGACCAATCTCTGCTCCGGAGTGATGGCTTGCCTTATGCAGGTATCCTGCCTGCTGATATAGGGGGTCAGCGAAGCCAACAAACGGTGAAATACGGGGTCCGTCATCCTGAGAAAGTTCCTGAAATCATCAGGATTATTCTCACGGATCTCACAGAGCAAAGGCATATGACAGAACTGGTCATGCTGAAGCAACCAATTCTTGGTCCATGAACTCCTCCCCACCCTGTTCATGGACTGGACTTGTGTCAAGGTCAGGACCCCAACACCAAGCCCCCGCACAGCACGAACTCTACGAGGAGTACGTATACGAAACATGGCTAGAAAACGGTCGGCTGCTCAGAACGAAGTAACAGAACGCACTGAAGAACAGCAAGGCCTGTGAAGAGCGACCTGAAAAACAGTAACGAACGAATAAGAACACAATGAATAATAAGCCACGCGGAACTTGCTTGCATGCACTGAAGAGCAGATACAAACCCACAAGCTCAAACTGAACCGCAGAAAACGATCTGAAAGCCACGAGTCTGAAAAAGCACGAATCGTCTCTCGTCAAACTTTTACTAACACGAGATTAACAAAAGGAGCCCAAAGGGTGCCACGCTTGGTTCTGAACTGGCCTTTTCTAGTCTCGTCGTACGTGCTTGACTTCACCGCGTTGTTGGCGATCGGAAATTCTGACAACTTTGTGCGACCGTGTGTACGCAAAACAAGTTTGAGCCAACATCCGTCGGAAAAAATCCTAGGATTTTGTTGTCGGAATGTCCGATCAATGTCCGACCGTGTGTACGGGGCATAAGGCTGCGCACCAGTAGGGCACACACACAGGGTCCCCAGAATACAGATCACCAGTCTTTATGGTGTATGCAAGTGAACAAGGTGGTAATGTTCAACATATCTATGTTCAATAAAAATAATATCCATGAATGATATAATATTTAAATGAGGTGCGTTGAAAATAGATAGTCAGATAAGACCGTGGTGACAATGAAACCATGCACAGGTGAAGTTATAGTAGTGAGTGCAAACCAGGGAAACAGGAATGAAAGAGTGTGCAGAGAACACCGTGACCAATTACCAAGGCACCAAAACGCGCATCAAAAAGAAAAAGTGACTCATTGAAAGAGGCATTGTGAAAGGATAGCATGGTAATTACCTGATGTGTGTGCATAAAAGCAGGGAGTTACTGTGAAGGGCAAATATGTGGTAGGAAGAACTGTGTCTGGGGAAGTGCTATAAATATGTCCCACACGCACGCGGACCACCGCCAGTATTACGTTGTCACGGTGTGTGCGTGCACTGCCGTAACCAATGCCCACATATCCCAGCTGTGCCGTCTATGGTGAAAGAAATTGCGTCATCGCCGCAATGCCTAGAAGGCGCATCCATCTTCACCCGTCTTTCTTCCAGTTCCGCGGACTCCGGCTGTGTGACTGCCCGGGGCCGCATGAGCCAGGGAGCCGCCGGTTGCGATACAGGGCTCTGAAGGAACAGCAAAGGTAGCTGTTTCTTCAGAGCGCATATGCCGATGACATCATCGGCTGCATATACAGTAAATATCTCCTAAACATGCACTGTTTAGGAGATATTTACAGTACCTATAGGTAAGCTTTATTATAGGCTTACCTATAGGTACAATTCATGTATGGGAGCATAAAACCACTTTAAGGGAACTACCACCAGAAATGTGCTGTTAGGGCTGTTTTTAATTTCCCTGACTAAGTTACAATATTTATGCAATATTAATTTTTGGAAGTCACTTTATGCTTTAAGTCACAATTGTTTATAGTGTGAAAATATTTTTTTCACAGACATTTGTTTTTTCACAGGACTTTTTTCAAAGAAATCTTGTCTTACACATATTGCTATATACTTTTATATTGTATTGTAAGCGCAGCACTATTTATGATTAGTTTGGTAAAGCTGCAAGCTGAGCCTAAAGCCAGCCATTCATGGAAAGAAATTCAACAAGATTAGCATGGACTGGCTGAATTTTGATCCATATATGGGCTGGATGGTTGTAAAAAAGCTGATCTACTGAACAATTTCTGTACAACCACCCTGTTGGACCTTTGTCAGTTGATCAGCACCACCGGCTATAGCCAGCAGCACTGATCAGTGTATTCTGACGGCAGGGAAGACTTCCCGCTGTCAGAATACAAAGGTTTAACAGGGAGGATTCCCCAATCCACCTCAAATGTGTGGATGGGGGAATCAGGTCATTTTTTTTCCATTTAACCAGCGGGCTGAATAAAAAAATGAATCATTTATGGGCTTCAGTATGTAATGAGGAAAAATGATTGTACATGCAATCTACAGTATGCACAGAAACAAGTTTTTTAAAAAAAAATTAACACAGACTGAAAATATTGTATACATGAAATAGTACGCTTTTCTATATGAAAAAAAAAAGAAAAGACTTTGCATTCCCTTTAAAACAGAAGTACAGCCCACAGCTATAACCTTTCTAGCCTTAAAAAAAAAATACAAAAACCCCCTATTGGGGCTTTAAAGCAGCCAATAAAGTACAGTATGGATCGTTGAAAAAATTCAGTTTTATTAATACAAAAAATATAAATACATATTAAAAAATCACTGGAATGAATACTGACTGTTAGAGTCAGGACATGAACTGGATATGGCGTACAATTTGCAATGGACAATGCCTACAAGTATGCAGAACACAATGCATTAGAGGTGTGTGGGACAATGAAAATCGTGTGTATAAATCCTGACGCGTTTCGACCCTTCCCGGGTCTTCTTCAGAGGATGGTTGTCCACTGTAAAAATGTCAACATATATCAAACATAACATCAAATTCAACAGTACCAAACCTATACATGTATACCATGTAGAGTCACTATCTAGGTTGTATAGTTACCTATCGCAGGAGTTATGACGTTAAAGGGTCATTTTCTAACATTGTAGAGTATTTAGAGTAATGCGATTCCTCCTCTGCTCCCTAGTCTCCCCTGTGTCGGGCCAAATCCCCAGGGAGGGGCGGTGGGCCGAATGTATCTTGTGAGGGATCACGTCTAACCGCGATAGGTTAGGGAAAACCAGGCAGGAATTCTGGAAACGCATCTCCCAACATGTTTACAGCATGAAGGTGGGGAACCCGTACCTCCCCATTGGGAGGCACATAATTTTTACACACAACTACAGAGTCCCCAAAGTCACCTTTGTGGCCCTTTACAAAATAAAGATCCCCACCAGAGGTGGCGATTGGAATAAGTCTCTGCTGCAGAAAGAGCAGAGATGGATATTCCAGTTACAGGCCACCTCCCCACCGGGTTTAAATGAGTCTATTTCGTTTGCCCCTTTTCTGCAGGGGTTTTCCTCCGGGAAGACAAAATAACTTATGGGAAAGGACCTCACATCCCCCATATGTGCTGCAATATTCTGTGGAAACATGAGAAGATTCAATGTTATCAACTTCTTCCTCCTCTTCCTTTCCCCTTGTGTTTTTTTTTTCTACCCCTCCCCCCCATTTATTTTCTGTTTTCCCCCCCTCCCCCCCTTCCCTACCTACTCCCTTTTTCCCTTCCCCCCTCCCCCCGTCCCTTCTTCCCCCCTCCCCCTTCCCCAGTTGCCCAAAGTGGATTCTTCCACACTACATCTTATCTATTAGTGTTTCCAGTCTTATGTATACAGCTGCCTGGTTTTCCCCATGCACAATCATTAGTGTTACGATCATTCTCTTCATTATTTTTGAATGCATGAGGTGTACACCTCCGCGTATGTTATGGGATTCAATAAAAATGATCTTATACCCCGCAAGGTTCTACCTTTGAGAAATATCTAGCCTAAAAACAGTTCGGAGTTCACATGTAACAATAACTGGTATTATGCAATTTTCCTTTATGTATATGTGTTATTTGATTACGCAACTGTAAGAGGACAATGCCACTATAATTGTGCAACCATGTTTAAGTAAATAATGATATGCAGAGCACAATGTATTTAGTATGGTCAGCCAGCAGTCAATTCACATTACATGGACCTTGCATGTAGTACCTTGTGAACAAGTGATATGGACTGTATGTGCCATATTTCACTACTAGGGATGAGCTTCGCGTTCGAGTCGAACCCATGTTCGACTCGAACATCGGCTGTTCGGTCGTTCGCCGAATTGCGAACGATATGGGCCGTTCGCGCCAAATTCGTGTGGCGCGTCACGACCCATAATTCACTGCGGCATCGCAGTGCATTGCTTGCTGATGATTGGCCAAGCATGCACTATGACCCGCATGCTTGGCCAATCACAGCGCCGCCTTAACAGAGAGCCGTAATTGGCCAAAGTCAAGGAGGCTTTGGCCAATTATGGCTCAGGGGATTTTGTACACGCCCCACACTATATAAGGCCGCCTGCACGGCGGCCCTGTGCAGTGTGTTCCAGTGTGCTTAGAGAGAGAGAGAGAGACAGTGTCATTTCATTTGAGTTAGCTAGATTAGGCAGGACAGTCAGTCAGTTAGCTGCACTTAAAGTGTATTGTGTATATATATGCATCCCAGGTGTTGCATATATATATATATACACTGTATTCAGTTTAGCTAGATCCGTTCCTGTTATCTTCTAGACTATTTACATTTAGTGCAGTGCGTCCTGCTCACAGTGTTCAGCTAGATCCGTTCCTGTTATCTTCCTACTGACAGGCAGACTTGTCTTGTTACAGTATATAAAGCTACCTGAAGAAAATTACTGGTGTTCTTTTGATCCTATTAGTACCACAGTCAGGCAGCTAGACTATTTACATTTAGTGCAGTGCGTCCTGCTCACAGTGTTCAGCTAGATCCGTTCCTGTTATCTTCTTACTGACAGGCAGGCTTGTCTTGTTACAGTATTTTGAAGAAAATTACTGGTGTTCTTTTGATCCTATTAGTACCACAGTCAGGCAGCTAGACTATTTACAGTTAGTGCAGTGCGTCCTGCTCACAGTGTTCAGCTAGATCCGTTCCTGTTATCTTCCTACTGACAGGCAGGCTTGTCTTGTTACAGTATATAAAGCTACCTGAAGAAAATTACTGGTGTTCTTTTGATCCTATTAGTACCACAGTCAGGCAGCTAGACTATTTACATTCAGTGCAGTGCGTCCTGCTCACAGTGTTCTGCAAAACCTACAAGTTAGTGGGGTGCGTCCTGCTCACAGTGTTCAGCTAGATCCGTTTCTGTTATCTTCTTACTGACAGGCAGGCTTGTCTTGTTACAGTAAATACAGCTACCTGAAGAAAATTGCTGGTGTTCTTTTGATCCTATTAGTACCACAGTCAGGCAGCTAGACTATTTACAGTTAGTGCAGTGCATCCTGCTCACAGTGTTCTGCTAAACCTACAAGTTAGTGGGGTGCGTCCTGCTCACAGTGTTCAGCTAAACCTACAAGTTAGTGGGGTGCGTCCACCTCACAGTGTTCAGCTAAACCTACAAGCTAGTGGGGTGCGTCCTGCTCACAGTGTTCAGCTAGATCCGTTTCTGTTATCTTCTTACTGACAGGCAGGCTTGTCTTGTTACAGTAAATACAGCTACCTGAAGAAAATTGCTGGTGTTCTTTTGATCCTATTAGTACCACAGTCAGGCAGCTAGACTATTTACATTTAGTGCAGTGCGTCCTGCTCACAGTGTTCAGCTAGATCCGTTCCTGTTATCGTCCTACTGACAGGCAGGCTTGTCTTGTTACAGTATATAAAGCTACCTGAAGAAAATTACTGGTGTTCTTTTGATCCTATTAGTACCACAGTCAGGCAGCTAGACTATTTACATTTAGTGCAGTGCGTCCTGCTCACAGTGTTCTGCAAAACCTACAAGTTAGTGGGGTGCGTCCTGCTCTCAGTGTTCAGCTAGATCCGTTTCTGTTATCTTCTTACTGACAGGCAGGCTTGTCTTGTTACAGTAAATACAGCTACCTGAAGAAAATTGCTGGTGTTCTTTTGATCCTACTAGTACCACAGTCAGGCAGCTAGACTATTTACAGTTAGTGCAGTGCGTCCTGCTCACAGTGTTCTGCTAAACCTACCAGTTAGTGGGGTGCGTCCTGCTCACAGTGTTCAGCTAGATCCGTTCCTGTTATCTTCTTACTGACAGGCAGGCTTGTCTTGTTACAGTAAATACAGCTACCTGAAGAAAATTGCTGGTGTTCTTTTGATCCTATTAGTACCACAGTCAGGCAGCTAGACTATTTACAGTTAGTGCAGTGCGTCCTGCTCACAGTGTTCAGCTAAACCTACAAGTTAGTGGGGTGCGTCCTGCTCACAGTGTTCAGCTAAAGCTACCTGTAGAAGGTTGGTGGTGTTCTCATACTACAGGCAGACAGTTGATTTTGCTAGCTGCAGTATCAGTACATATATATATATATATATATATATATATATATATATATATATATCCCAGCTTAGTGCAGCTACAGGCCATTAGTATGTCTGGAAGGCCAAGAAGGAGAGGCAGACAGTCACAAGCCAATAAGAGAGGGCAAGCAGGCTCTGTGTCTAGTGCTGGTCATGGAGACGGTGCATCCTCATCAGCACGTGGTGATGGGACACGCTTGGCCTTTTTTTCGGCAGCTGGCCATGTTGAGCCGCAACATGCGGAAGACTTGGTCGAGTGGATGACCAAGCCGTCCTCATCCTCCTCATCCTCTCTCACCCATGCCCAGGGTACTTTGTCTGGCAAAGCAGCGGCCTCTTCCCTCGGCTCAATGTCATCAGTCACTCCTTCCCTAGCCCCACCATGTCCTCCTTAGGAGTCCCTCGAACTGTTTGACCACAGTGTTGGGTACGTGCTCCAGGAGGATGCCCAGCGTTTGGAAGGCTCTGATGATGATACTGAGCTCGATGAAGGCAGTAACATGAGCACGGACAGAGGGGGTGCCCAAGAAGGACAGCAATCTGGCAGTCATGCTCCCCCTGCTGCAGCATACTGCCAGGTTTGCTCCAGTGATGAGGAGGGAGGGGATGATGAGGTCACTGACTTAACGTGGGTGCCTGATAGGAGAGAGGAGGAGGAGGAGGCGGCACATCACCAACGAGGTAGGATGCCCTCCAGGGGCCAGCCTAAGGGCAGCACATTGACTGCATCACACCCCAAAGCTCCACATGTGCAGGGCGCTGCAGTCTCTGCGCGTTATTCAAAAAGTTCTTTGGTGTGGGCCTTTTTTGAGACGAGTGCATCAGATCGCACCGCTGCTATTTGCAACATATGTCTCAAGCGTATCTCACGTGGCCAAAACATCTCCCACTTGGGTACCACATGCTTGACCAGACATATGTTGACCTGCCATGCAGTTCGTTGGCAAGCGTATCTAAAAGACCCACATCAAAGAACAAAGAGGACCTCTCCTTGCTCCTCATCAGCTGAGATTTCCAACCCCACTAGACCTTCAGTCCTCTCTGAGACCTGCACTGAGAGGAATGAAGGTGTAGAATTAGGTGTGTCACAGCCAAGTACTTGTGGGCAATCTGCTTTTGGTACACCGACGTCAGATTGTACCAGGCAAATTTCCCTGCCCCAGCTGCTGCACCGCCGAAAGAAGTTTGCTCCCAGCCATCCACATGCCCAGCGGTTGAATGCTAGCTTGGCAAAATTGCTAGCACTTCAACTGCTGCCTTTTCAGTTGGTAGACTCTGCCCCCTTCCGTGAGTTTGTGGATTGTGCGGTTCCTCAGTGGCAGGTACCCAAACGCCACTTTTTCTCACGGAAGGCGAATCCGGCTCTCTACCAGCATGTGGAAGGCAATGTCCATGCCTCGCTGGACAGGGTGGTCAGCGGTAAGGTGCATATTACCGCTGACTCATGGTCCAGCAGGCATGGACAGGGACGTTACCTAAGTTTCACGGCGCATTGGGTGACTCTGCTGGCAGCTGGGAAGGATGCAGGACAAGGTGCAGTAGTGTTGGAGGTTGTTCCGCCACCACGCCTCCAAAATGCTAATGATTGTGATACACCTCTCTCCTCCACCCCCTCCTCTTCTTCTTCCTCCATGGCCTCTTCCTCGGAACCAGCGGTGCTCCGTAGTCGTTCAAGGGGCTACGCAAGTACGCAGGCCAAAAGATGCCATGCGGTGCTTGAGCTGGTGTGCTTGGGGGACAGGATCCACACTGGGGCAGAGGTTCTGTCAGCTCTGCAGGGGCAGGTTCAGAGGTGGTTGACGCCACGCCAACTTAAGGCAGGAATGGTGGTTTGCGACAATGGCACCAACCTCCTCTCTGCCCTCCGACAGGGACAAATGACCCATGTGCCCTGTTTGGCTCACGTCCTTAACTTGGTGGTGCAGCGGTTCTTGGGCAGGTACCCAGGCTTACAGGATGTCCTGAGGCAGGCCAGGAAAGTCTGTGTGCATTTCCGCCGGTCATATAATGCCAGTGCTCGGCTGACGGACCTCCAAAAAGAGTTTAACCTGCCCAAGAACCTCCTAATCTGTGACATGCCCACCAGGTGGAACTCAACGTTGGCCATGCTGCAGCGGCTGCACACGCAGCAGAGGGCCATCAATGAGTACCTGTGCGACTATGGCACCAGGACAGGGTCAGGGGAGCTTGTTTTCTTTTCCCCACGCCAGTGGGCCATGATCAGGGATGCATGCACTGTCCTGTCACCATTTGAGGAGGCCACGAGGATGGTGAGCAGTGACAGTGCATGCATCAGTGACACTGTCCTCCTTGTCCACCTGTTGGAGCACACGCTGCGTGGAATAATGGACAGGGCACTTGAGGCAGAACAGAGGCAGGAAGAGGAGGACTTCCTTAGCTCTCAAGGCCCCCTTTATCCAGACAGTGTTCCTGCGTGCCCACCGATCACACAGGAAGAGGACGAGGAGGAGGAGGAGGAAGATTGTGTCAGTATGGAGGTGGAGCCTGGCAGAAACACATGGACTTGTACGTGGCTGGGAGGAGGTGGCTGCGGACCATGTCGTCCTTAGTGACCCAGAGGACTCCAGACCGAATGCCTCAGCAAACCTATGCTGCATGGCCTCCCTGATCCTGCAAAGCCTGCGTAAGGATCCTCGTATTCGTGATATCAAGGAGAAGGACCAATACTGGCTGGCAACCCTCCTTGATCCACGTTACAAGGGTAAGGTTGCGGACCTTATCTTGCCATCACAGAGGGAGCAGAGGATGAAACATCTTCGGGAGGCCTGCAGAAAGGTCTGTGCAAGGCGTTCCCAGAGACTGGGAGGTTACAAACTCCTGTTTCTGGACAACGTGTTGCTGAGGCTTCGGTCAGTCAAAGAAGGAGCGGTGGAGAAGGTGGCCGTCTGACCGATGCGTTCAGACAATTTTTTGGTCCGCAGCCCCAAGGTATGATCGGTTCCAGCAACCATCGCCAGCGTCTGTTTTACATGGTGCAGGAATACCTAGGGGCAAGATCAGACTTGGACACCTTTCCCACCGAAAATCCTCTGGGTTACTTGGTCTTGAGGATGGATCACTGGCCAGAGCTTGCACAGTATGCAATTGAGCTACTGGCCTGTCCTGCATCCAGCGTTCTTTCGGAACGCACATTCAGTGCTGCTGGAGGCTTTGTAACCGATCACAGGGTGCGTCTGTCCACCGACTCGGTCGATCGACTGACCTTCATAAAAATGAATTAGTCTTGGACCAGCTACCAAGCACCTGATGCTGATGTAACCGAATAATTTTTTTTGAAATCTCAGATCCCTTCAAAGATTTCCTATGCTGATGCTGAGTGACTATCCCTGAGTAATTAACCTCTTCCTCCTCAATCATCACGCTGATAGCTTGTAAGAACATTTTGGGTTCTGGGCGCCACCACCAGTGCCTAAGGCACAATTTTTCAGCCCCTGTTTAACAGGGGTGTGTAATTACAATTTTTGATGCAATACTTTGCAGCAGGGCTCGTTCCTGCGTTACAACTAGAGTGTCTGTGAGGGGTTGCAGTGTTGTGGCACCAGCACCAGTGCCTAAGGCCCATTTTTTCTGACCCTGTTTAACAGGGGCGTGTAATTACAATTTTTGATGCAATACTTTGCAGCAGGGCTCGTTCCTGCATTACAACTAGAGTGTCTGTGAGGGGTTGCAGTGTTGTGGCACCAGCACCAGTGCCTAAGGCCCATTTTTTCTGCCCCTGTTTAACAGGGGCGTGTAATTACAATTTTTGATGCAATACTTTGCAGAAGGGCTCGTTCCTGCGTTCCAACTAGAGTGTCTGTGAGGGGTTGCAGTGTTGTGGCACCAGCACCAGTGTCTAAGGCCTAATTTTTCAGCTCCTGTTCAACAGGGGCATGTAATTACAATTCTTGATCTAATATTTCACAGCAAGGCCCTGTGAGGGCTTACAGTGTTGTGGCCACAGCAACACCTAAGGCCCAAATTTCTGCTGAGTATATAGGGCAGGACCCTACTTTCAAACAACTAACTTACAAATGACTCCTACTTGCAAACGGAAGGAGACAACAGGAAGTGAGATGAAATCTACCCCTAGGAAGGGAAATTCTCTCCTGTAAGAGTTAATATGGGAAAAACATTTCTCCTTTCCACTGATGCTTTCCAATCCTTGTTCCACAAAAAAACCCAAATTTTCAAAAAACATTTTTCATTGGGACAAAAAGTGAGGTGAAATCTTCTGAAGAGGAGGAAAGACAGCAAAACAAATGTCACAGGGGTGATAACCTTTCCCTTTCACAAACCCCCCTTTAGCACTTTTTCCCATTGTCCCCACACCTCCCCTCCCTCTCCTCCCTTTTCCCCTCCTTCCTTCTCCTTTTTTCCCCTTTCCCCACCCCTCTCTTCCCTTCTCCCCCCCGCCCCCTCCCTTTCCACCCTTTTTTCCCCTTTCTCTTCCCTTTCCGTTTCCCCCTTTCCCTTCCCCCCCTCCCTCTCCCCCCCTTCTTTCTCCCCTCCTTCCCATTTTCCCATTTTACCCCCCACACCCCCCACCATCCTACTATCTCTTATCCAGCATGCCTGGTCCTCCCCCCCTTTCACCTGGTTTATCCACTGGTGGTTTGTCGGCACTTTTACCCCTTGTTCTTTCCATACATCCCTATGTTGCATGACTGGCAGCAGGGCATTTGCCATTTTCTCGTTCATTCCTGTCCCACACACATACTTTTGGTTAACTTCCTTTCTTTTCTTTTCATTTTCTTCCTCACATGCTTTCTTCTCCCCTTCCCCCCTTCCCTTTCCCCCTCCCCCTTTCCCCCCCTCTTCTCTTTTCTAGCAATGCCCTCCTGTACACCCATAGACCCATAATTCAACAACCTCATAGAACTCCATGGTTGGGGAATTTCCCAACCATGTGGATGGACCAATTGACCCCTCGTAGTTTATTTTATTTTTTATTTTTATTTTTAGCACTAATGTGAACCTATCTGGGTGCAGTTCGGGCTGCCTAGTGCCCCATCCTTCCTTTCCCTCTCCTGTATGAGGGGCTGGTAGACATGATCCCTCGCAAGATACATTCGCCCCACCACCCGCTCCCTGGGGATTTGGCCCGACACGGGGGAGACTAGGGAGCAGAGGAGGAATCGCATTACTCTAAATACTCTACAATGTTAGAAAATGACCCTTTAACGTCATAACTCCTGCGATAGGTAACTATACAACCTAGATAGTGACTCTACATGGTATACATGTATAGGTTTGGTACTGTTGAATTTGATGTTATGTTTGATATATGTTGACATTTTTACAGTGGACAACCATCCTCTGAAGAAGACCCGGGAAGGGTCGAAACGCGTCAGAATTTATACACACGATTTTCATTGTCCCACACACACTGTACTGTATATTGCCTTTGTTCATAGGCATTGTCTATTGTTATCAAATTTTAAAGGATTTAACACTTGAGAAAAATTTGGTTGCCCTCTAATGCATTGTGTTCTGCATTGGTTTTACTTGTAGGCATTGTCCATTGCAAATTGTACGCCATATCCAGTTCATGTCCTGACTCTAACAGTCAGTATTCATTCCAGTGATTTTTTAATATGTATTTATATTTTTTGCATTAATAAAACTGAATTTTTTCAATAATCCACACTGTACTTTATTGGCTGCTTTAAAGCCCCGATTGGGGGTTTTTGTATTTTTTTCTTGCACTGTATGGGGTGCGCGGCCTACCCGTCTACACTCATGTGAGTGCTTTCTATTGTTGTTTCAACCTTTCTAGCCTTTTTAACACTTATGTAATAAATTAAACCTTGCCATTCTAAGAAACACATAACATATGCTAGGAATTCAATAAATTCCCAAAATCTCATTACATTAACAGAGGAATTTCAGTTATGATATCCTACAAATGCACAGTAAAATATTCATATTTATGTATAGATTTTTTGTAAATATTTAGAAGGGAAATTCCTTTTGCAGTATATTCTCTTTCTGTCTAAATTGTGTTTGTGCTAATACCACTCATAAATACAGGGGTATGCTGTTATTATATTGTAACTTTGAAATACATTTTACTGTTATAGCTATACCTTACCAATAATACTTGTCTTTTTTGCACATATTAACCCTATCCAAGACCACCTGTGTAACATATAGCCCACTGAAACAATATTTAGTTATTTAGGGATTGATGTGCCAAAATACCTGTCTATTTTATTCTCTTCCAGGATTTTTTCAACCAAACATTAAACTTCCACTTTGTATGAAAGAATATACTGTGCTGTGCCCTAAAGAAGAGGAGAGTGAACCCTCCACCTTGCCCTGCTCTATGGTCTAGTTTAATATTTTCTTTATTTTTACCTGATGATCCTGCACAAATTACCTCCAGTCCTAGCATAACAACTCTCATTTACTGTACCGTATCCATGGAGGAGAAACATTGACACTTTAGGGCAGGAAAAGTTTTAGGGCTAAAGAACACCTTCCCCTCTCTTCATTCTCTACAAAACATCTCCCCCTCTCATTACTCCTGTTCTGTAATCTACAGGTCTATATATTATCGACTCCTACCCTGCAGATATGTATCTACTGTGTCAGACTCAGGTCCGAGTCTCTAAACCTGTTAAGCTCTATTTCTTTTTGTGATTATTATATTATTACTCACTATGATTGTGCCTACCTGTACCCCTATTTGGGGTAATCTTTTAATAATTGTTAGAGATAGTCATGTGTGGTTCGTTTCGTTGCGAATTGAAATTCTACCAAATTTTTCGTAATTCTGATTTAAACGAAATAACAAAACAAAATGTTGGATGAAATTAGAATTAGAATGGTTTTCAAATCAAATTCAAATTTTTTGAAGAGAATCAAATATATTAGAAAATAAAGGAATATAATGCTCTTCAGTGGCTCTCATCCTACCTATCCAAATGCACCTTCAGTGTCACGTACAATTCTACTTCCTCCACTCCTCTTCCCTTCTCCGTCGGGGTCCCCCAAGGTTCTGTTCTTGGACCTCTATTATTTTTAATCTACACCTCTTTCCTGGGTCAGCTGATAGCCTCTCATAGCTTTCAATATCATTTCTACGCTGACGACACACAAATCTATCTCTCCCCCCCTCAACGCACTCCATCAGTCTTCTCACGCATCACTAACTTACTAATCGACATATCTGTATGGATGTCACACCACTTCCTTAAACTCAACTTGTCCAAAACCGAGCTTATAAGGCCTATAGGCCTCTTCCCCTAACTTATCTGTCAAGAGCAATGGCACAACCATTGACCCATCCCCACATGTCAGGGTGCTAGGTGTTATCCTGGATTCTGAACTCTCCTTTCGGCCCCACATCCAATCACTTTCCAAAGCTTGCCGCCTCAACCTCTGCAACATCTCTAAACTCCTTCCTAACCAATGAAACCACAAAGCTCCTGATTCACTACCTGGTTATCTCTCGCCTTGACTACTGCAACTCCCTCCTCATTGGCTTACCTTTAAATAGACTATCCCCCCTTCAGTCCATCAAGAATGCTGCTGCCAGACTCATCCACCTTACAAACCGCTCAGTGTCTGCTACCCCTCTCTGCCAATCCCCCCATTGGCTGCCACTCACCCAACAAATTAAATTCAAAATACTAACAATAAGTTACAAAGCCATTCACAACTCTGCC
The DNA here is from genome assembly GCA_037952925.1 of Lithobates clamitans. NCBI lineage: Eukaryota > Metazoa > Chordata > Amphibia > Anura > Ranidae > Lithobates > Lithobates clamitans. The sequence goes on along the minus strand of JBBGZY010000552.1, from coordinate 2,014,899 downwards.
CCCAGCTACATCACTAGCCTAGTCTCAAAATACCAACCTAATCGCCATCTTCGTTCCTCCCAAGACCTCCTGTTCTCTAGCTCCCTCATCACCTCCTCCCATATCCGCCTCCAAGACTTGTCCCGAGCCTCACCCATCCTCTGGAATTCCCTACCCCAATCTGTCAGACTGTCTCCAAATTTATCCACTTTTAGGCGATCCCTGAAAAGTTTCCTCTTCAGAGAAGCCTATCCTGCCTCCATCTAACAACTGCACTATTTTCTCCATTAGCTTATCCCCCACAGCTATTACCCTTTTGTATAACTTGACCCTCCCTCCTAGATTGTAAGCTCTAACGAGCAGGGCTCTCTGATTTCTCCTGTATTGAATTGTATTGTATTGTAATTGTACTATCTGCCCTAATGTTGTAAAGCGCTGCGTAAACTGTCGGCGCTATATAAATCCTGTATAATAATAATAATAATAGAAAATAATAGAATATAATAGGAAATACAAGAATAGAATATAATAGAGTAAAACAGAACAGAATAGAAAATAAAAGAATGGAAGAAAATAGAATAGAAAAAAATAGAAGAGAAAATAAAGGGATAGAATAGAAAATAAAATAATAGAGTAAAACAGAACAAAATAGAATAGAAAATAAAGGAATATAATAGAAAATAATAGAATATAATAGGAAATACAAGAATAGAATAGAATAGAAAGAAAATAACCTTCTGAAATTCAAATTTCAAATAAAATAAATTTGAACTTGATAACAGTAGAAACAAATAAAATAGAAAAGATTAGAATAGAAAAAAAAATAACAGAAAAGAAAGGAATAGAATAGAAAAAAAAGAATAGAATAGAAAGTAAAAAATAGAAAGAATATAGCCTTCTTCCAAAATTTGAATTTTGAATATAATAAATTCAAATTAGAATAAAATGGAAAATAATAGAATAGAAAATAAAAGAATATAATATAATTAAAAAAATAGAATAGAATAGAAAGATATAACCATTTCTCAAAATTCAAATAGAATAAATTTGAATTTGAATAGAATGAAATAGATTAGAATAGAATAGAAACTAAAAGAAGATAATTGACTAAAATAGAATAGAAAAGAAAAGAAAAAAAACAAAAAAATGGAATGTAAAGAACATAACCATTTTCCGAAATTCAAATTTCAAATAGAATAAACTTGCATTCGAATACAATAGAAAATAAAATAATAAAAAAGAAAAGAATAGAATAAAATAAACAATAGAAAGCAAAAAAATAGAATAGAAAGTATATAACAATATAACCATTTAACCATATAACCAATTTGAATGGAATTCGATTCAAATTCAAATCGATTCAAATTTTCCAAATTCGATCAATTTGAACACAAATTGATTTGAATTAGAATAAACTAAACAGATTCCCAAAAAAAATTAACAAAACAAATTTATGTAAATAACAAAACGAAACAAACCAAATGTTTATGTTTGGCACATGTCCAGTTAGAGTGACATTTACATGGTTATTTTTTGTACTTTTCACTTTAGTGGATTTTTCTAATTGCCTCCCCGTACATGACCCCCTACTCCTACATGAGATGATCTAAGGCACTGAGGATTATTATACAGTACCTATATATATATTATTATACAGGATTTATATAGCGCCAACAGTTTGCGCAGCACTTAATGGTTTAGATATTTATACCAGGCAAAGGTGCCCCCCTTCACCCCTTCTTTTTGCCTTACCCATTGAACCCCTTGCCTATGCTATTAGGCAAATTGTTAAGAGTTATTGTAATGCCGCGTACACACACGTTGTCCGACGATCTTTCCAACGGACTTTGTAGCGCAGGTGAGCCGGACTTACAAACAGATGGACTTTGACACACACGATCACTCCAAAAGTCCGATGGTTTTGAACGCAGTGACGTACAGCATGTACGACGGGACTAGAAAAAGGAAGTTCAAGCCCCATTATGCCACCCTTTGGGCTCCTTCTGCTAATCGCGTGTTTATCTCGTGTTAGTAGAAGTTTGGTTAGAGACGATTTGCGCTTTTCACACTTCAGCTTATTTCGATCGTTTTCTGCGGTTCAGTTTGTGCTTGTGAGGTTTGTATTTGGTTTTCAGTGAGTGTTGGACAGTTCGTAACCTGCCTAGCAGGCCGTTCTGGTCCGCTCGTTCCTGATCTTCAGGTCGCTCTTCATAGGCCTTGCTGTTCTTCAGTGCGTTTGTTCTAAGTTTGTTTGTTTGACCAGCCTACCTTTTTGAAGCCATGGTGCGTAGACGTACTCGTTCTCGGTTTCATGCTGCGTGGGGATTTGGTGTTGGGGTTAATACTTTGACCCGAGTCCAGTTCATGAACAGGGCGAGGAGGAGTTAATGGATGAAGAATTGGTTGCGCCAGCGTGACCAATTCTCGCACATGCCTTTGCTCAGTGAGGTCCGTGAGAATAATCCTGAGGATTTCAGGAATTATCTCAGGATGACGGACCCCGTTTTTCAACGTCTGCTGGTTATGCTGATCCCTTATATCTGCAGGCAGGATACCTGCATGAGGCAAGCCATCACTGCAGAGCAGAGGCTAGTTGCCACGTTACGTTACTTGGCAACTGGGAGAAGTCTTCAGGACTTGAAGTTCTCGACAGGCATCTCCCCCCAGGCTCTTGGGATCATAATCCCAGAGACTTGTTCTGCTAAAACTCAGGTCCTGCAGAAGGACTATATGAAGGTAAGTTTTTTTTCCTTTAACATTACATGATGTGTATTTAATGTTTGCTAATGTATTGTCTAAATCTCCTTGTTACCTAATTACCATGCTTGGAATATGCTGTGAATGTCCCCTTTATCTTCATGCATGCATGTTTTTTTTTCCTAATTCATTTTTTGCCCTACATGCATATTAACCTTCACTAACCTCCCCACCATGCAATCCTGGGCCCATTTATACCTATAGCCTATAGTCCCTTTAACAATGTATATTGTCAGCTCCATTGTACTGTTTACCCTCCCCCACCCTCTCAAATGTCTCCAAATGTCATGTGTGGTCTTCTACTAAATTAGAACCCCTCCCCCACCCCCTCAAATGTCTCCAAATGTCATGTGTGGTCTTCTACTAAATTAGAACCCCCCCCACATACAAATTGATCAATGGTCCATCAGAGGGTTGAGTAAACTTATAAGTGGGCCTTATGTTTTAGATTTTTAGAAATAATACATTAAAAAAATGTTAGACTGCTGTTGTTCAAGAATGTTTTTGTGTAATCTGCTAGCAAAGTTATATTTTAAAGTACTTATATTTTTTTTTCTTGTTTGACTCCACAGTTTCCTTCCAACCCACAGGAATGGAAGACTGTGGCCTCCCAGTTCGCTGACCGTTGGGACTTTCCCAACTGTGTCGGGGCGATTGATGGGAAGCATGTCCGCATTGTGCCACCACCCCATTCGGGGTCTTACTACTTTAACCACTTGCCGAGCGCCTAATGCAGATATACTGCGGCAGAATGGCACGGGCAGGCAAAATCACGTACCTGGTACGTGATCTGACTCCCACGGGCAGGGGGCACATCAGGCCCCCCTGGTGCCCGAGGCGGTCAGCTTTGTTAGGGGAGCAATCCAGACTGAGGGGGAGGCCACTCATTCGTGGCCAACCCCTCGCGATCGCTCCCAACGAATGACAATCTTCCTCTGCTGCTGTAATGAAAACAGAGGCAGAGGAAGTGATGTCATCTCTCCTCGAGCCAGTCTTTTCGTTCCGGCGCCGAGGAGAGAAGACATGGATGTGAGTTGCACAACACTACACTAACAGTAGAACACACTAGGCACACTTTTCACCCACCATCACCCCCCGATCACCCCCCTGTATCCCCTGTCACAGTGACACCAATAGCAGTTTTTTTTTGCATTGGTGTCAGTTTGTGACAGTTATAAGTGGTAGGGCAGTTAGTGGTAGCCCCCTTTAGGTCTAGGATACCCCCCTAACTCCCCCTAATAAAGTTCTAACCCCTTGATCACCCCCCGTCGCCAGTGTCACTAAGCGATTGTTTTTCTGATCGCTGTATCAGTGTCACAGGTGACGCTAGTTAGGGAGGTAAGTATATAGGTTCGCCGTCAGTGTTTTATAGCGACAGGGACCCCCATATACTACCTAATAAAGGTTTTAACCCCCTGATTGCCCCCTAGTTAACCCTTTCACCAGTGATCACCGTATAACTGTTACGGGTGACGCTGGTTAGTTTGTTTTTTATAGTTTCAGGGCACCCGCCGTTCATTACCTAATAAAGGTTTAATCCCCTAATCGCCCGGCGGTGATATAAGTTAAGTTTTAGGGTCAGATAAGGTCTGCGTCAGCCCAGACAGTGTCAGGTTAGCGCCAGTACCACTAACACCAACGCATGCACCATACACCTCCCTTAGTGGTATAGTATGTGAACGGATCAATATCTGATCAGATCAGATCTATACTAGCGTCCCTAGCAGTTTAGGGTTCCCAAAAATGCAGTGTTAGTGGGATCAGCCCAGATACCTGCTAGCACCTGCGTTTTGCCCCTCGGCCCAGCCCAGCCCACCCAAGTGCAGTATTGATCGATCACTGTCACTTACAAAACACTAAACACACATAACTGCAGCGTTCGCAGAGTCAGGCCTGATCCCTGCGATCGCTAACAGTTTTTGTTGGTAGCATTTTTATACAGTCGCTAACAGTCAGGAGCTTTTTTGCCTGTGAGTCTCACTAGTGTACCACTAAATTTAGAGCCCAAAATGGCAAATCGAAGGTACACTAGTGAAGAGGCCTACATGTTTCTGAGCATGACAGATAGTGAAGAGATAGTCACTCATCTGTCAGATTCAGGCTCAGAATATGATCCTGTTGACGACAGCGGCTCCATGACAGATAGCTCTGACGACGGAGTTGTGGTCCCTGCCAAGGTCAGGCGTACCAGACCCCGAACTTCTTCTTCTGTCCTTGATGTGCAAGAACCGCAGGTCCCTCGTATGGAGCAGAGAAGTACTAGCGCCGCTATTCCTTCTGGTGAACTGGCAAGCACCAGTGGCCTAGTACACCCTGGTCGTACATCAAGCACTGCAGTAACACTTGGTGACGTGGCGAGTCCCATACGTGCAGTTCAAGCTGGCGAGACGGCAAGCACAAGTAGTGTCCCGCTGCCACCAAGAAGATTAACACAGGCCTGTTGTGCCCATAGTGCCCTTCCTGCTGCATTCGCCAATCCTAATTGGGAACCCACCACTTCTGCAGCACCCGTACTTCCCCAATTCACTGGCCAACCCGACATTCAGGTGGAAACAGTTGATTTTACATCACTGGATTTTTATTCACTTTTTTCACCGAAGATCTCTATAGATCTATTGTGGACCAAAGCAAATTGTATGCTGGTTAACATAATGCCAATATTCCCCAGTCCTACCTTGCCAGAGATTGGAAACCAATTATGGTTTCCGAATTTAAGATCTTTCTGGGCCTTTCCCTCCTCATGGGCATAACCAAAAAGAGTGAGTTGCGGTCATATTGGTCCACTGACCCAATTCACCATATGCCCGTGTTCTCTGTTTCCATGGCCAGGGCACAATACGAGCAGATTTTGCGGTTCATGCACTTCAATGACAATGAACTCTGTCATCCTCGTGGAGACCCTGAATACGATCGGCTCTACAAAATTCAGCCCCTTGTAAACCACTTCAACCAACGTTTTGCAGACTTGTTTACTCCCCATCAAGTTGTCTGCGTTGATGAGTCCCTGATTAAGTTTTCTGGCCACTTGTCATTCAAACAGTACCTTCCCAGCAAGCGTGCCAGATACGGGTCAAGATGTATAAGCTCTGTGACAGGGCCACAGGCTATACATGTAGTTTTATGGTTTATGAGGGAAAAGATAGTCACATGGAGCCAATAGACTGCCCTGACTACATAGGAAGGGCTGGCAAGATTGTGTGGGACTTGGTGTCACCCTTATTCGGAAAGGGGTACCACTTGTAAATGGACAATTATTACATGAGCGTGCCACTTTTTCACCTTTTTGATCATCAGATTGGAGCATGTGGCACCGTGCGACCTAATCGCCAGGGCTTTCCCCAGCGGCTTGTAGATTTCCGTCTTAGGCTGGGGGAGAGAGCCTGCTTGCAGTGTAATAATTTGCTCGCTATGAAGTGGAGGGATAATAAGAATGTTTTGATTCTTACCTCCCTTCATGCAGACACGACGGTCCAAATTACTATAGCGACTGGTGTTTTGGAGAAACCCCTCTGTGTCCACGAATATAACCTTAACATGGGAGGGGTGGACCTCAACAACCAGTTGTTGGCGCCTTACCTAGTTGCCCGTAAGGCCAGACGCTGGTACAAAAAAGTGTCTGTTTATTTATTTCAATTGGCTTTGATGAACGCTTATGTGCTCTACAGAGCTTCAGGATGGACTGGAACCTTCCTTAAAATCCAGGAATAGATCGTCAGAGCCCTTCTGTTTCCAGATGGTGCTCCACCTCACCTTCCCCAACCAAATGCAGTAACCCGGCTGCATGAGAGGCATTTTCTTTATGTCTTTATGACCCCTACCCAACGAGCCCCCCAAAAAAGATTTCATGTCTTCAGGAAGCGCGGAAATGGGCGTGACACCTGCTATTATTGTGCCTCCTGTCCTGACAATCCTGGTCTTTGCATTGGTGAATATTTTGAACTCTACCATACACTAGTTATTAGCGTAGGGTACAGCACTGCACAGACTAGGACACACTTTCACAGGGTCTCCCAAGATTGCATTTTGAGAGACCCAAACCTGGAAACGGTTACAGTTAAAAAAGTTACAGTTACAAAAAAAGTGTAAAAAAACTCAAAAAAATATATAAAATAAAAAAAAACAAAAATAGTTGTCATTTTATTATTCTCTCTCTATTCTCTCTCTATTGTTCTGCTCTTTTTTACTGTATTTTATTCTGCAATGTTTTATTGTTATTATGTTTTTATCATGTTTGCTTTATAGGTATGCAATTTTTTTATACTTTACTGTTTACTGTGTTTTATTGTTAACCATTTTTTTGTTTTCAGGTACGCCATTCAGCTGCAGAGTGGATTTATTTATCTTGACAGCAACAGTGTTTGCTCCCATGATACACGAAGCAGTGACTCCAGCGCTGTCAGGGGTGATTTCACCACCACAGTTACATACTTCAGCATATATGCCAAAGCATGGGGGCAGCAGAGGGCGGAGGAGCGATTTGCTCATAACTTTTGCGGGAGGATGCCCCCATGCTTCGACATATATATATTTTAGGCATAGGTTGTTTTATTTTTCACTATTTTTTTTGTATTTGCTTTGCAGGTATGGTAAGTCTTACTGTTATACTGTAATGTTACTTTGTTTTATTGTTAACCATCGATTGCTTAGCAGGTACGCCATTCAGTTGCAGCGCAGATTTATTTATCTTGACAGCAACAGCGTTTGCTCCCACAATACATGAAGCCGTGACTCCAGCTCTGTCTGAGGTGATTTCACCACCACAGTTACATACTCCAGCATATATGCCGAAGCATGGGGGCAGCAGAGGGCGGAGGAGCGATTTGCTCCTAACTTTTGCGGGAGGATGCCCCCATGCTTTGACATATATATACGGTGCATGTATGCCCATCATTAGAAGTGGGTGGATGAAGGGAGGTATTCTAATGGTGGGCATACCCACCGATCAAACTCTTTTTTTCATGCAGCCCACAGGCTGCATGAAAAAAGTTTACAATATATGCCCAACAAGGACCAGCAACGTACTGGTATGTTGCTGGACTTTGAGTGGTTATACCAGAATGATGCCTGCAGGTTTAGGTATCATCTTGGTATCATCCTTTTCAGCCAGCAGTCAGCTTTCATGTAAAAGCAATCCTAGCAGCTAATTAGCCTCTAGATTGCTTTTACAAGCAGTGGGAGGGAATGCCCCCTCCCCACCGTCTTCCATGTTTTTCTCTGGCTCTCCTGTCCCAACAGGGAACCTGAGAATGTAGCCGGTGATTCAGCCAGCTGACCATAGAGCTGATCAGAGACCAGAATGGCTCCAAACATCTCTATGGCCTAAGAAACTGGAAGCTATAAGCATTTCATGACTTAGATTTCGCCGGATGTAAACAGCGCCATTGGGAAATTGGGAAAGCATTTTATCACACCGATCTTGGTGTGGTCAGATGCTTTGAGGGCAGAGGAGAGATCTAGGGTCTAATAGACCCCAATTTTTTCAAAAAAAGAGTACCTGTCATTACCTATTACTATCATAGGGGATATTTACATTCCCTGAGATAACAATAAAAATGATTAAATAAAAATGAAAGGGACAGTTTAAAAATAGGATAAAAAAGCAAAAAAATAATAAATAAAAAAAAAAAAAGCACCCCTGTCCCCCCCTGCTCTCACGCAAAGGTGAACGCAAGCGTCGGTCTGGCGTCAAATGTAAACAGCAATTGCACCATGCATGTGAGGTATCACCGCGAAGGTCAGATCGAGGGCAGTAATTTTAGCAGTAGACCTCCTCTGTAAATCTAAAGTGGTAACCTATAAAGGCTTTTAAAAATGTATTTAGTTTGTCGCCACTGCACGTTTGTGAGCAATTTTAAAGCATGTCATGTTTGGTATCCATGTACTCGGCCTACGATCTTCTTTTTTATTTCATCAAACATTTGGGCAATATAGTGTGTTTTAGTGCATTAAAATTTAAAAAACAAAAAGTGTCAGAAAGGGCTTTGTCTTCAAGTGGTTAGAAGAGTGATGAACCAACTCCTATCCCTACGACAAGAACTCCGATCCCTCCTCCTTCACTCTTATGAATTCCTTTTAAGGAAACTTAAAGCGTCTACTTATTCCACCTCAAATAAAGCGGGGAAGAAATTAGCACAACGCATCAAAGGTAGACGCACAAAATCTAAAATTGCCCAACTAACTTACCCACACACGAAAATCTCCCTAAGTAATCCCCAAGTTATAGCCGATGCCTTCAGTGCATATTATGGAGATCTATACAACCTAAAAAGAGACCCCCACACCCCCCAACCCACACTAGCTGACATTGACGTATTTCTTAGCAAAATAAATCTACCCAGACTGAATATGGACCAACTATCCGCCCTTAACGCCCCTTTCACTGAACAAGAAATTAAAACTACTATCGCCTCACTACCCAGTGGAAAAGCACCAGGCCCAGACAGTTTGACAGGGGAATACTATAAGCAATTCTCCCCACAGTTAATCCCACACCTCACTGAGCTTTTCAACAACGCTGCCTCCTCTTCCAATTTCTCTAATGAGTTGCTAAACCTGGATCTCAAAATATACGCTAAAATAATTGCAACAAGATTAATTACAATCATGCCCACTCTTATCCACCAAGACCAAACAGGGTTCACAAAAGGTAGACAATCCTCTGACGCCACTAGACGGATGATTGACCTAATCCACTATGCAGAGTGCACCGGGACGCCTTCTCTGCTTCTATCTTTGGATGCAGACAAGGCGTTCGATAGGGTTCACTGGTCCTACTTAAAAGAGGTCCTACATAAATTCGGGTTTCAGGGCAACATTCTGAGCACCATAATGGCACTTTATTCCAACCCTGAGGCCCAGGTATACACAGAGGGTATGCTCTCACGCCCATTCCCCATTACTAACGGTACCCGTCAAGGGTGCCCCCTGTCCCCCCTCATATTCAACATTCTAACGGCACCACTAGCGGAACATGTTCGCTCCCACCCATATATTTCAGGCCTTCAAATTGGCAGCTCTCATCACAAAATCAGTCTATTTGCTGATGATGTGATTCTCATCCTTTCCAATCCTGCCTCCCTGGTTGAAGTGCAAAAACTACTTAACTGGTTCAGATCGGTATTGTACTATAAGGTAAATACGACTAAGTCCTTTATATTAGATATCAATATAGACGCTACCACGAAAAACCTTTTACAGTTACAATACCCATTTGCGTGGGCCGACACTGACATTACTTACCTAGGCATCCAATTACCACGGAAAACCAAACACCTATACCAATGTAATTTCTTGCCCCTACTTCGGAACATTCAATCAACATCACAGCAATTAGCAAAACATGAAATTTCCTGGACAGGTAGACTTGCGGCATTCAAGATGATATGCCTCCCCCAAATCTTGTACCATTTCAGGACTCTACCCATCCCTCTACCCGCCTCCTTCTTTAGATCTCTTTGAACGATATTTAACAAATTTCTGTGGAAAGGCAAAAAACCTAGATGTGCCCATTTGAATCTGACTAAACACAAACTAGCGGGCGGTACGGGCTCTATAGATTTTGAGGACTATCACTTAGCAGCTATCCTAGCCCAACTTCCCTCCTGGTTTCAATCCTATCCGTCCACACTATGGGGACAAATAGAGAACGCCTCACTCACCCGCTCTAACCTAAAAACCTGGATACTCAGCACACTGCTTGGCACCCTAGTTCCGACAGCTATATCTCCAACTATGAAAGCCACGGTTCATGCGTGGAGAAAAATGATGATCCTCTTGCCATTTACTCCCAATACGCCGCAAACCCATATTCCCTTAAATGCCTTGCTACACCTAATGCCCGAACTCTCCTTATCAATATGGAACCTCAAAGGCATCCACTTCCTACACAAGTTATTGCAAGATAACCACATCAAACCATTTCATCAATTACAATCAGAATGCACTCTGCCTTCGACTGAATACTTTACCTACCTACGTATACACCATTGCCTGAAAACTATTCTCCTCCCTTTATAGTTTATTCACCCTAAAACCTGGGATTACCTCACTAACCCTAATACGAAAACAAAAGGAATCTCTTACTTTTACAACAACCTACACCAAAAATACATCTTCTCAAAACTGAAACCGCATCACAGGTGGGACATTGATCTTGCCTGCACCTACACAAATAATCAATGGCAGCAAGCCCTCAAGTCCATATATAAAGCTACCAAGTGTGCGGCCCTCTGGGAACTCACCCAGAAGATATCCTTGCGTTGGTACATGACCCCAGCCAGAATAACATCCTTTAACCCACAAATCCCCAACACTTGTTGGAGATGTAAATCCTCCTCAAGTGACCTATTCCATGTATTCTGGTCATGCTCTGTTCTTAAGAAATACTGGGAAAATATTTTTCATTTAATTTCACAAGTAACCCAAATCACGATCCCCCCATCACTGGCACTAGGGATGAGCCGAACACCCCCCTGTTCGGTTCGCACCAGAACATGCGAACAGGAAAAAAATTCGTTCGAACACGCGAACACCGTTAAAGTCTATGGGACACGAACATGAATAATCAAAAGTGCTAATTTTAAAGGCTAATATGCAAGTTATTGTCAATAAAAGTGTTTGGGGACCTGGGTCCTGCCCCAGGGGACATGGATCAATGCAAAAAAAAGTTTTAAAAACGGCCGTTTTTTCAGGAGCAGTGATTTTAATAATGCTTAAAGTCAAACAATAAAAGTGTAATATCCCTTTAAATTTCATACCTGGGGGGTGTCTATAGTATGCCTGTAAAGGGGCGCATGTTTCCCGTGTTTAGAACAGTCTGACAGCAAAATGACATTTTGAAGGAAAAAACTCATTTAAAACTACCGCGGCTATTGCATTGCCGACAATACACATAGAAGTTCATTGATAAAAACGGCATGGGAATTCCCCACAGGGCAACCCCGAACCAAAATTAAAAAAAAAAAATGATGTGGGAGTCCCCCTAAATTCCATACAAGGCCCTTCAGGTCTGGTATGGATATTAAGGGGAACCCCAGCCAAAATTTAAAAAAAAAATTGACGTGGGGTTCCCCCTAAATTCCATACCAGACCCTTCAGGTCTGGTATGGATTTTAAGGGGAACCCCGCGCCCAAAAAAAAAAAAAAACGGCGTGGGGTCCCCCTAAAAATCCATACCAGACCCTTATCCGAGCACGCAACCTGGCAGGCCGCAGGAAAAGAGGGGGGGACGAGAGTGCGGCCCCCCCCTCCTGAACCATACCAGGCCACATGCCCTCAACATTGGGAGGGTGCTTTGGGGTAGCCCCCCAAAGCACCTTGTCCCCATGTTGATGAAGACAAGGGCCTCATCCCCACAACCGTGGCCGGTGGTTGTGGGGGTCTGCGGGCGGGGGGCTTATCGGAATCTGGAAGCCCCCTTTAAAAAGGGGACCCCCAGATCCCGGCCCCCCCCGTGTGAAATGGTAAGGGGGTACTTACCCCTACCATTTCACTAAAAAACTGTCAAAAATGTTAAAAATGACAAGAGACAGTTTTTGACAATTCCTTTATTTAAATGCTTCTTCTTTCTTCCTTCATCTTCTTCTTCTTCTGGTTCTTCTGGCTCTTCTGGTTCTTCCTCCGGCGTTCTCGTCCAGCATCTCCTCCGCGGCGTCTTCTATCTTCTTCTCCTCGGGCCGCTCCGCACCCATGGCATGAGGGGGGAGGCTCCCGCTCTTCTCTTCATCTTCTTCTTCATCTTCTTCTTCATCTTCTTCTTCTTCTTCTTCTTCTCTTCTTCATCTCTTCTTCCTTCTTCATTTCTTCTGCGGGCCGCTCCGCATCCATGCATGGAGGGAGGCTCCCGCTGTGTGACGGCGTCTCTTCGTCTGACGGTTCTTAAATAACGGGGGGCGGGGCCACCCGGTGACCCCGCCCCCCTCTGACGCACGGGACATGACGGGACTTCCCTGTGGCATTCCCCGTGACGTCACAGGGAAGTCCTGTCAATTCACCGTGCGTCAGAGGGGGGCGGGGTCACCGGATGGCCCTGCCCCCCGTTATTTAAGAACCATCAGACGAAGAGACGCCGTCACACAGCGGGAGCCTCCCACCATGCCAGCATGGCTGCGGAGCGGCCCGGAGAAGAAATGAAGAAGGAAGAAGAGATGAAGAAGAGAAGAAGAAGAAGAAGAAGAAGAAGATGAAGAAGAAGATGAAGAAGAAGATGAAGAGAAGAGCGGGAGCCTCCCCCCTCATGCCATGGGTGCGGAGCGGCCCGAGGAGAAGAAGATAGAAGACGCCGCGGAGGAGATGCTGGACGAGAACGCCGGAGGAAGAACCAGAAGAGCCAGAAGAACCAGAAGAAGATGAAGGAAGAAAGAAGAAGCATTTAAATAAAGGAATTGTCAAAAACTGTCTCTTGTCATTTTTAACATTTTTGACAGTTTTTTAGTGAAATGGTAGGGGTAAGTACCCCCTTACCATTTCACACAGGGGGGGGGCCGGGATCTGGGGGTCCCCTTGTTAAAGGGGGCTTCCAGATTCCGATAAGCCCCCCGCCCGCAGACCCCCACAACCACCGGCCACGGTTGTGGGGATGAGGCCCTTGTCTTCATCAACATGGGGACAAGGTGTTTTGGGGGGCTACCCCAAAGCACCCTCCCAATGTTGAGGGCATGTGGCCTGGTACGGTTCAGGAGGGGGGGGGGGCCGCACTCTCGCCCCCCCCTCTTTTCCTGCGGCCTGCCAGGTTGCGTGCTCGGATAAGGGTCTGGTATGGATTCTTAGGGGGACCCCACGCCGTTTTTTTTTTTTTTTTTTGGCGCGGGGTTCCCCTTAAAATCCATACCAGACCTGAAGGGTCTGGTATGGAATTTAGGGGGAACCCCACGTCAATTTTTTTTTTAAATTTTGGCTGGGGTTCCCCTTAATATCCATACCAGACCTGAAGGGCCTTGTATGGAATTTAGGGGGACCCCCACATCATTTTTTTTTTTTTTATTTTGGTTCGGGGTTGCCCTGTGGGGAATTCCCATGCCGTTTTTATCAATGAACTTATATGTGTATTGTCGGCAATGCAATAGCCGCGGGTAGTTTTAAATGAGTTTTTTCCTTCCAAATGTCATTTTGATGTCAGACTGTTCTAAACACAGGAAACATGCGCCCCTTTACAGGCATACTATAGACACCCCCCAGGTACGAAATTTAAAGGGATATTACACTTTTATTGTTTGACTTTAAGCATTAATAAAATCACTGCTCCTGAAAAAAAGTCCGTTTTTAAAACTTTTTTTTGCATTGATCCATGTCCCCTGGGGCAGGACCCGGGTCCCCAAACACTTTTTATGACAATAACTTGCATATAAGCCTTTAAAATTAGCACTTTTGATTTCTCCCATAGACTTTTAAAGGGTGTTCCGCGGCATTCGAATTTGCCGCGAACACCCCAAATTGTTCGCTGTTCGGCGAACTTGCGAACAGCCAATGTTCGAGTAGAACATGAGTTCGACTCGAACTCGAAGCTCATCCCTAACTGGCACTTGCAATCCTAAACTTAAACATAGAAGATATACACCTTACATTCAGGCTAGTAATTACACATATTCTCCTGGCAGCCAGACTCAATATTGCTAGACGATGGAAATCTGACAATACCCCGACATTAACCCAAGTTATTGACTTAGTGGCCCTGCACTGCAGCTATGAGATTACAAATGCAGCGCACACAGGCCAATCAGCAAAAACAGACACAAACTGGCAACCAAGGACTGACTGGACTAAAACTGCGCACCTCACATAATAGCACGATACCTTAGATTTCGCTTTCTTGACCGAGCAATACATGTAACCCTACTGGGAGACATTTATTACATAAATCAACTAGTTCTTAATAGATAATTGCGGTAGACATGTATGGATATGCGGACAGGTCCTCTCCACTTCTGGGGCACTAAAGATCCCACATGGGGTGCCCCTCCAGTGGAATGGACTGATTGTACTCATAAATACCTTCACCGACACATGTTTACTGCTGGTTACATATGAATCCTGTTTGTGGACTTATGTTTATATCATATATTGTTTACTCTGACGTCGCTGCACGACGTACAGTATTGAATTGTACATTGTATTTCTTATGTAAAATCAATAAAAATATAAAAAAGGAAAAAAAAGTGGTTAGAAGAGTGGGTGATGTGTGACATAAGCTTCTAAATGTTGTACATAAAATGCCAGGACAGTTCAAACCCCCCCCCAAATGACCCCATTTTGGAAAGTAGACACCCAAAGCTATTTGCTGAGAGGCATGTCGAGTCCATGGAATATTTTATATTGTGACACAAGTTGCGGGAAAAAGACAATTTTTTTTTTTTTGCACAAAAAAAAAATAAATTTACGCCCTTAGGAATCCTGAAGGCGGTGCTTGGTTTCCGGGGCCCCGTACGCGTCTAGGCTCCCAAAAAGTCCCACACATGTGGTATCCCCATACTCAGGAGAAGCAGCTAAATGTATTTTGGGGTGCAATTCCACATATGCCCATGGCCTGTGTGAGCAATATATCATTTAGTGACAACTTTGTGCAAAAAAAAAAATGTGTCACTTTCCCGCAACTTGTGTCAAAATATAAAATATTCCATGGACTCAATATGCCTCTCAGCAAATAGCTTGGGGTGTCTACTTTCCAAAATGGGGTCATTTGGGGGGGGGGTTTGTGCCACCTGGGCATTCCATGGCCTCCTAAACTGTGATAGGCAGTGAAGAGTGAAATCAAAAATTTACACCCTTAGAAATCCTGAAGGCCGTGATTGGTTTTCGGGGCCCCGTATGCGGCTAGGCTCCCAAAAAGTCCCACACATGTGGTATCCCCGTACTCAGGAGAAGCAGCTGAATGTATTTTGGGGTGCAATTCCACATAGGCCCATGGCCTGTGTGAGCAATATATCATTTAGTGACAACTTTTTGTAAATTTTTTTATTTTTTTTTGTCATTATTCAATCACTTGGGACAAAAAAAATAAATATTCAATGGGTTCAACATGCCTCTCAGCAACTTCCTTGGGGTGTCTACTTTCCAAAATGGGGTCATTTGGGGGGGGTTGTACTGCCCTGCCATTTTAGCACCTCAAGAAATGACATAGGCAGTCATAAACTAAAAGCTGTGTAAATTCCAGAAAATGTACCCTAGTTTGTAGACGCTATAACTTTTGCGCACATTGTAGTATTAAAAACATTTTACTGTGCGCACATTGAAAGGTGCATTTTTTTAAAACGTGTTTCTTTACTTTTTTTTTTTTTTTTTAACAATATACATTTTTCCTTTTTGGGTTATTTTAGACATATTTATCCAAAAATATTTTTTTTTACAAATTTTTGATTGCCAACAGGGTTTTTTCACACATAATAAAAAAAACAAAAAAGGAACTTACAAGGTTCAACATGTCAAAAACTGTGCTGGTGATGTCACCCATGTAAAAGCAAAATTTAGCAGATGCACACAAATTGTGAGTCCAAATAGTTAAAGTCAACATGTGCTATCTCCCATCATGGCGGAGCAATGGACGTGTTTTGTGTGTGCAATCCCTTTTTTCCTCTCACAAACTAACATTATTATGAGGAAGGGGTTGCAAACACAAAACAAGTACATTGGGATCCCCTGATGGCAGATAACACATGATGACACACCATGTGCATCTGCTAAATTTTGATATTACTATTTCACAACTTTAAAAATTCTAAAATGATGGTGACAACTGAGGACATTATTTTGTCCTTCCGCATATTGGGTCGGGTGTATGGTCCTTTTTTGGCATTATAGTCCTCCCTTCTCAATATGGACACCATCTCCACCATCTCTTCAAAGGCCATAATTTTATCAAAGATCCCACAAAGAATAATGTACCTAAAAACAGGGTGACACTGTAGGTACAACAAAACAACGTCCCAGTATTGGTTTGTCATATAAAATGGCTAGAAAATTTGGACTTTAGAGGCACCCAGATAATTGAAACTATAAAAAGTATGAAGGATAAAAGTATTTGTTATTTTATTATGTTTAAATTTAAAAAAAGATTATATATGTATATAATCAAAAATTGTTAGACATACAGTTTACACATAAAAAAAGAGAATCATACATAGATAAATCCTATCCTGCATGCTAATTGAACCCAGTCATATAGTATATGTGTCTCAACATTCAAAACTAGAGAAGAAAACCAACTTCCCAAACGTGACGGCTGTAGAGAATGAAGGACGCAGTTTGGGTTGAATTGCAGTTCAGGTAGGTGTTCTTTTAATTGCTCGACATGTTTCGCGTTATATAATGCTTCTTTGGGAGCTGAGGGTAATGCTGTTGAATATATGTACAGGGTCATCATCCTACTCTATATACTCCCACTGCGCATCGAAGAGTGAAGGGGCGGGGGAAAAAATCATCCAAAAGAACGTCAGGGGCGAGAGACGCTGGCGTAGCATGACACATGGGCAGTGTATATAAAGCTATTACGCAGGCCTACGTATGTCCGAATGGAATTAGTGAGCGTCATAAACGAAGGTAAGATTTAAACGTGGTTGTGTGTTTTGTGTATGTGTTTGGTGTGTGTGTGTATGTACCCTATTTTCTGATAGTATAAAATAATACTGGGAGTTTGGGCTGACATTACAGTTGTTATCATGTGTCTTGACTTTCAGCAAAAATTAATCCCTTTAAGGAGGAGGAATTTTTGTCTCATTTTATTGATCTGTATCAAGAGAACAGAAACCTGTGGGAGGTCAAGCACCCATTGTATTTCATTAGACATGCAAGGAAGGCAACACTGGGGAGACTTCTGTAATTTGTCAAGACTTGAGTCCCCCAGGCAGACATTAAGTTTGTGGAAAATAAAATTGGGATCTTGCGTAGTATGTACAGGCGGGAACACAGGAAGATCCAAGATTCCCTCAAATCTGGAGCAGCAGCAGACAAGGTTTATGTCCCCAAGCTGTGGTACTACCCAAAACTGAGATTTCTGGATGACCAGACAGAAGCAAGGCAATCACTGTTGACTCTTCCCTCCAGCCTTCCCTCCAGCCCACCCTCCACCCTTCCCTCCACCCTTCCCTCCACCTCCACCCTTCCCTCCACCCCAGCTGAGGCGTCCCAGGAAAAACTGGGCCCTTTCATCCTTGATGAAGTGGATGCGCCCAGCTTCAGCCAGGTATACTTTTTTGTGAATTTTGGATTATGTAAATATTAATGATGTAAACTATAAAATGTTTTAATTGCTTAAAAATCAATGATTTAATCACAATTATTATTATGTATACATATCACTAGACAGTAGTGCCCAAAAATGTACTTCAAAGATTGGTGAACATCTAGAATAATGGTGGGGTAAAAATTATAGCCTTTTATATTTGTTTAGAATTATATTTGCAAGTCATGAGCAGAAAATTCTGTGTGATTGAGGAAGCAAAAATGTTGTCCTTTTTTTTATACACAGGATGAGCTCAGCCAGGAGGAAGCCGTGCCCAGTGGAATAGAGGAGGAGGCCTTGCTCAGTGGGAGAGAGGAGGAGGCCGTGCCCAGTGGCAGGCAGGAGGTGGCTGGGCCCAGTAGAAGCCTCACCGAATGTCAGGTGCCTCACCTCCGCATTATCACCAATAGGCCCAGGAAGATGAGCCGAACCGAGGAGGAATCACTAGCCCTCATTCGGGAAGCCAGCCAAATACTCAGTACTAGGGATGAGCTTCGTGTTCGAGTCGAACCCATGTTCGACTCGAACATCGGCTGTTCGGTCGTTCGCCGAATTGCGAACGATATGGGCCGTTCGCGCCAAATTCGTGTGGCGCGTCACGGCCCATAATTCACTGCGGCATCGCAGTGCA
This sequence comes from Lithobates clamitans, assembly GCA_037952925.1. Classification (NCBI taxonomy): domain Eukaryota; kingdom Metazoa; phylum Chordata; class Amphibia; order Anura; family Ranidae; genus Lithobates; species Lithobates clamitans. The sequence goes on along the minus strand of JBBGZY010000552.1, from coordinate 1,996,321 downwards.
TTGCTGGCTGATGATTGGCCAAGCATGCACTATGACCCGCATGCTTGGCCAATCACAGCGCCGTCAGTAGAGAGAGCTGTAATTGGCCAAAGCCAGGGTGGCTTTGGCCAATTATGGCTCAGGGGATTTAGTACACACCCCACACTATATAAGGCCGCCTGCACGGCGGCCCTGTGTAGTGTGTGTTCCGGTGTGCTGAGAGATAGAGAGAGAGAGAGACAGTGTCATTTGATTTGAGTTAGATAGATTAGGCAGAACAGTCAGTCAGTTAGCTGCACTTACAGTGTATTGTGTATATATATGCATCCCAGGTGTTGCATATATATATATACACTGTATTCAGTTTAGCTAGATCCGTTCCTGTTATCTTCTATCTAGACTATTTACATTTAGTGCAGTGTGTCCTGCTCACAGTGTTCAGCTAGATCCGTTCCTGCTATTTACATTCAGTACAGTGCGTCCTGCTCACAGTGTTCAGCTAGATCCGTTCCTGCTATTTACATTCAGTGCAGTGCGTCCTGCTCACAGTGTTCAGCTAGATCCGTTCCTGCTATTTACATTCAGTGCAGTGCGTCCTGCTCACAGTGTTCAGCTAGATCCGTTCCTGCTATTTACATTCAGTGCAGTGCGTCCTGCTCACAGTGTTCAGCTACATCCGTTCCTGGTATTTACATTTAGTGCAGTGCGTCCTGCTCACAGTGTTCAGCTAGATCCGTTCCTGCTATTTACATTCAGTGCAGTGCGTCCTGCTCACAGTGTTCAGCTAGATCCGTTCCTGCTATTTACATTCAGTGCAGTGCGTCCTGCTCACAGTGTTCAGCTAGATCCGTTCCTGGTATTTACATTTAGTGCAGTGCGTCCTGCTCACAGTGTTCAGCTAGATCCGTTCCTGCTATTTACATTCAGTGCAGTGCGTCCTGCTCACAGTGTTCAGCTAGATCCGTTCCTGGTATTTACATTTAGTGCAGTGCGTCCTGCTCACAGTGTTCAGCTAGATCTGTTCCTGCTATTTACATTCAGTGCAGTGCGTCCTGCTCACAGTGTTCAGCTAGATCCGTTCCTGGTATTTACATTTAGTGCAGTGCGTCCTGCTCACAGTGTTCAGCTAGATCCGTTCCTGGTATTTACATTTAGTGCAGTGCGTCCTGCTCACAGTGTTCAGCTAGATCCGTTCCTGCTATTTACATTCAGTGCAGTGCGTCCTGCTCACAGTGTTCAGCTAGATCCGTTCCTGGTATTTACATTTAGTGCAGTGCGTCCTGCTCACAGTGTTCAGCTAGATCCGTTCCTGCTATTTACATTCAGTGCAGTGCGTCCTGCTCACAGTGTTCAGCTAGATCCGTTCCTGCTATATACATTTAGTGCAGTACGTCCTGCTCACAGTGTTCAGCTAGATCCGTTCCTGTTATCTTCCTACTGACAGGCAGGCTTGTCTGGTTACAGTATATAAAGCTACCTTAAGAAAATTACAGGTGTTCTATCCCAGCTTAGTGCAGCTACAGGCCATTAGTATGTCTGGAAGGCCAAGAAGGAGAGGCAGACAGTCACAAGCCAATAAGAGAGGGCAAGCAGGCTCTGTGTCTAGTGCTGGTCGTGGAGACGGTGCATCCTCATCAGCACGTGGCCATGGGACACGCTTGGCCTTTTTTTCGGCAGCTGGCCGTGTTGAGCCGCAACATGCGGAAGACTTGGTCGAGTGGATGACCAAGCCGTCCTCATCCTCCTCATCCTCTCTCACCCATGCCCAGGGTGCTTTGTCTGGCAAAGCAGCGGCCTCTTCCCTCAGCTCAATGTCATCAGTGACTCCTTCCCTAGCTCCACCATGTCCTCATGAGGATTCCCTCGAACTGTTTGACCACAGTGTTGGGTACATGCTCCAGGAGGATGCCCAGCGTTTGGAAGGCTCTGATGATGATACTGAGCTCAATGAAAGCAGTAACATGAGCACGGACAGAGGGGGTGCCCAAGAAGGACAGCAATCTGGCAGTCATGCTCCCCCTGCTGCAGCATACTGCCAGGTTTGCTCCAGTGATGAGGAGGGAGGGGATGATGAGGTCACTGACTCAACGTGGGTGCCTGATAGGAGAGAGGAGGAGGAGGAGGAGGAGGAGGAGGAGGAGGAGGAGGAGGAGGAGGTGGCACATCACCAACTAGGCAGGATGCCCTCCAGGGGCCAGCCTAAGGGCAGCACATTGACTGCATCACACCCCAAAGCTCCACATGTGCAGGGCGCTGCAGTCTCTGCGCGTTATTCAAAAAGTTCTTTGGTGTGGGCCTTTTTTGAGACGAGTGCATCAGATCGCACCGCTGCTATTTGCAACATATGTCTCAAGCGTATCTCGCGTGGCCAAAACATCTCCCGCTTGGGTACCACATGCTTGACCAGACATATGTTGACCTGCCATGCAGTTCGTTGGCAAGCGTATCTAAAAGACCCACACCAAAGAACAAAGACGATCTCTCCTTGCTCCTCATCAGCTGAGATTTCCAACCCCACTAGACCTTCAGTCCTCTCTGAGACCTGCAGTGAGAGGAATGAAGGTGTAGAATTAGGTGTGTCACAGCCAAGTACTTGTGGGCAATCTGCTTTTGGTACACCGACGTCAGATTGTACCAGGCAAATTTCCCTGCCCCAGCTGCTGCACCGCCGAAAGAAGTTTGCTCCCAGCCATCCACATGCCCAGCGGTTGAATGCTAGCTTGGCAAAATTGCTAGCACTTCAACTGCTGCCTTTTCAGTTGGTAGACTCTGCCCCCTTCCGTGAGTTTGTGGAATGTGCGGTTCCTCAGTGGCAGGTACCCAAACGCCACTTTTTCTCACGGAAGGCGATTCCGGCTCTCTACCGGCATGTGGAAGGCAATGTCCATGCCTCGCTGGACAGGGCGGTCAGCGGTAAGGTGCATATTACCGCTGACTCATGGTCCAGCAGGCATGGACAGGGACGTTACTTAAGTTTCACGGCGCATTGGGTGACTCTGCTGGCAGCTGGGAAGGATGCAGGACAAGGTGCAGTAGTGTTGGAGGTTGTACTTTGCAGCAGGGCTCGTTCCTGCGTTCCAACTAGAGTGTCTGTGAGGGGTTGCAGTGTTGTGGCACCAGCACCAGTGCCTAAGGCCTAATTTTTCAGCTCCTGTTCAACAGGGGCATGTAATTACAATTCTTGATCTAATATTTCACAGCAGGGCCCTGTGAGGGCTTACAGTGTTTTGGCCACAGCAACACCTAAGGCCCAAATTTCTGCTGAGTATATAGGGCAGGACCCTACTTTCAAACATCTAACTTACAAACGATTCCTACTTGCAAACGGAAGGAGACAACAGGAAGTGAGATGAAATCTACCCCTAAGGAAGGGAAATTCTCTCCTGTAAGAGTTAATATGGGAAAACAATTTCTCCTTTCCACTGATGCTTTCCAATCCTTGTTCCACAAAAAAACCCAAATTTTCAAAAAACATTTTTCATTGGGACAAAAAAGTGAGGTGAAATCTTCTGAAGAGGAGGAAAGACGCAAAACAAATGTCACAGGGGTGATAACCCTTCCCTATGTTTTCCAAAAAGCTTAGAAAAGATTTTTTGGCTGGAGCTAAACACATTAAAAATGTTCAAAATTACAAACAGATTCTACTTAACAACAAACCTACAGTCCCTGTCTTGTTTGCACCGCCTGAATACTGCTGTTCAGAGTATATAGGGACCTTTCCTTATTTTAATTTGGGTGCGGGGTTCCCCTTAATATCCATACAAGACCCAAAGGGCCTGGTAATGGACTGGGGGGTACCCATGCCGTTTGTCTCACTGATTTTCATCCATATTGCCATGACCCGACATGACATTAAACCCGCAAGCAGTTTTAAATGAGATTTTTTCCTTTAAAAATGACATTTGGTGCAGGGACTGTTCTAAACATGGGAAACACGCGTCACTTTACAGGCATACTATAGACACCCCCCAGGTACGATATTTAAAGGAATATTTCACTTTTTTTTTTTTACTTTAAGCATCATTAAAATCACTGCTCCCGAAAAAACGGCCGTTTTTAAAAGTTTTTTTTGCATTGATACATGTCCCCTGGGGTAGGACCCGGGTCCCCAAACCCTTTTTAGGACAATACCATGCAAATTAGCCTTTAAAATGATTTCGAACGTTCGAGTCCCATAGACGTCAATGGGGTTCTAACGTTCGTGCGAACTTGCGGTCCGTTCGCGGGTTCTGGTGCGAACCGAACCGGGGGGTGTTCGGCTCATCCCTACTCAGTACCCCCCCAATGCTGAAGAGGCCTATGGAACTTATATGGCCACCAGGTTGGTGGAACTTGAGAAGGGGCAACGCCTCCTCTGTGAGGGGATTATTTTTCAGGCCTTTCAGAAAGGGGTTGAGAAGGGAGCTTACTCCAACAAGCCATATTTCAGATGAAGCCCCTCCTCCTGCTCCTCCTCCTCCTCCTCCTGCCACAAGTACACCACCAGAGGCACAGCCTCCAAGGAAGGCTGCAGAGAAGCGTGGAGGGAAGGCTGCAGGGCAGCGTGCAGGGAAGGCTCCACGGAAGAGTCTAAAGTGATTGCCTGGCTTCAGTCTGGTCTCACAGGAGACGCAGATTGTGCTCCCTATTCGCAAGATCCCAATTTTGTTTTCCACTGACTTGATGTGTGTCCTGGGGGACAAAAGGCTTCACAAATTCCAAAAGTGTCTCCAGTGTTGCCTTCCTCATTTATGTTTTTCCCAGAATAAATGGATATTTTATTTACCTTAAATTATTTACTACGTGTTTTTATTCAAAAAGGACATTTTGTTTGTGAGTAGGCAGGGACCTGTCAAAAAGACTATGGAGGTTATTTACAAAAGGCAAAATCATTTTGCAATTCAAGTGCAAAGTACAAGTGCAAAGTGCACTTTATAAATTGCACTGCAAGTGCACTTGTTGGAAGTGAAGTCGCTGTAAATCTGAGGGGAAGATCTCAAATGAGGGGAAGCTCTGCTGATTTTATCATCCAATCATGTGCGAGTTAAAATGTTTTTTTTTTTGTTTCCTTGCATGTGCCCCCTCAGATCCACAGCAACTGCACTTCCAAGTGCTCTTTCAGTGCAATTTCAAGTGTACTTTGCACTTGTAGTGCTAAATGAATTTGCCTTTTGAAAATAACCCCCCTATGTCAAATTAACAAAGGACACCAACCTCATTAAGGTTCATTAACAATACAAAATAATAAGGTTATTGTGGTAACTTGAAACGCCATAAAAAAATAAACATTTAAATCAATAGATTTTTGAGAATTTATCACAAATTGGAAAATAGATATTGATGAAATATAAAAGTACAAAAGATGAGTCAAATAAATAATTTTCAAGATTATTTCTGGAGATCTGGCTTTTAAAAACTATAATATTAGTCATGACATGAGGATAAATAATGAAGAAAGTAGTTTGTGAGAACTCTGTGTGAATATAAGCAGCAAAACAACTTCATTCTTCTCGCATTATAAAGCAAAAAAGAATGCGCTGTATTAAAAGATCACAGAAGAGGAATGTGCTAGCTTCAATACGAAGGCTAGTTTTACCAGACCGAGCGCTTCCATCTTGTACTTGCTTCAGAGCATGTGTCAGTTTTGGTCCGTCCGACTAGCACACAGACGAACGGTTTGTACGCTAGAAAGCCGAGTCCGTCCGAAAGATTTCAAACATGTTTCATTTCTAGGTCCGTCAAACTTTTGGGAAAAAAAAGTCAGCTGGAGCCCACACACGATCGAATTGACAGACGGACTCTGGTCCGCTGGACCAAGTCTGCCGTAAAGTCCGCACGTGTGTACGTGGCATAAGAGGGATGAGGAATTCAAGCTCAGCCTATACACTGATAATGTATTATTGTTTCTTACTATCACCTCTATCCCCAATTTAAAGTGGTTATAAAGCCTAAACAATCTTTTACCTTAATGCATTCCTGACTCTCTTCTCATTTGTTCAATATGACCTGACTTCCACTCATCCTGCTTGATGTTCCAATGTACACTTCTTATTGCATACTTGCCATTTGTAAGCGAAACAAGTTATTTTTTCCAAAATTCGATGTAAAGCTCTCAGTGCAGGACATCTTGCCTTAAAAATGTCATTGGTGTTATAACACACCTCCTTAACACAAATTGTCTCGTGATTTGCTCTAGGATGGTTATCGATGAGTCCCAGGAGCATATCTTTTAGACCCCTTTCACACCGGGGCATTTTTCAGGTGCTTTTGGGCTAAAAATAACACCTGTAAAGCGCCTGAAAAACGTCTCTCCTGCAGCCACAGTGTGAGAGCCAGAGTGCTTTCACACTTGGGCGGTGCACTTGCGGATGTTAGAAAAAGTTCGGGTGGTGCGGGAGCGGTGTATACAATCACTCCTCCACCGCCCCTGCCATTGGAATCAATGGGTACCGAAGTCGAAACACTTACAAAGTGATTCGGCAGCTGCGCTTTGCAAGCACTTTTTACCCTTTATTTTGCCGCTAGCGGGAGTTAAAAGCACCCCGATAGCGGACGAAAAAGCGCTGCTATTACAGTGGTAAAGCACTGCTAAAATTAGCGGTGCTTTACCGCTAATGCCCCCCGCTCTAGTGTGAAAGTAGCCTTAGTCTCTATAAGTCTGTCTTCTTATAATTAATTATGTTTATTGATATTTTAAGTTTTCAAGCAGATCGGTTAGCTCTAACCATTAATCTCCACTTGTTGACTTAATTTGTATTATGTATATGTAAGATTTTAGCTTTTAAAATGTTATTTTTAAATTCTAAACATAATACATACAGTATATACAGAACCACTATGCATTCCTTTTGTGGAGGAAGCATTAGCAATTGCTGTTTGTTCCATGCAGTATTATTCAGCAGCCTCTACTGTTGCCTTTATGCATGTCATCTGATCCAATTGAAAATGGCTGCCATGTCCTGTGTAGAAAACTATAAGAAAGAACATACATTTTCATTAAACTGTTATGGGGCGTACACACGGCTGGACTTTTCGTCTACAAAAGTCCGACGGATGCCGACGGACTAAAGCTGGCTGGTAATCCGATCGTGTGTGGGCTTCTCCGGACTTTCAGCGGACTTTTTCAGCCTCAAATCCGACGGACTTTAGATTTGAAACATGCTTCAAATCTTTATGTCGTAACTACGACGGACCCCGAAATCCGCTCGTCTGTATGCTAGTCCGACGGACAAAAAAACGACGCAAGCTCATAAGCAAAAACTAAACGGAAGCACTCGGTCTAGTAAAACTAGTGTTCGTATTGTAGGTAGCACATTCCTCACGCTGCAAAATCTGTGATCGTTGAATGCAGCGCATTTAATGTCTTCTTTACGAATGCTATAAAGAACAAAGATGTTTTGCTGTTCATATTCAAACAGAGTTCTCCCAAACTGATTTCTGGATTCTTTTTCTCTTTGATCTCATGAATGATATGGTATGCTTTTTAAAAACAATGTTTCCATACTAATAATACTTTTTACACTTTTTTTTTTTTTTTGGTGGAGTCATCTTTTCTTGTAATTTTTATCCAGATATTTATTTTATGATTGTTGTGGAACTTTTTTACTGTTTATCTATATATTTTTTTATTTTTTTGTGTTTGTAAAGTTACCACAGGGAACCCATTTTTATATATTTTTTTTTTATTTTTTTTGGTGTTTGTAAAGTTACCACAAAGAACCCATTTTTAATTTTTTTTTTAATTTATTTTTTTATGTTTGTAAAGTTACCACAAAGAACCCTTTATTATTTTTGTTTTTATAGTGATTTTTTATTTTTTGTATATAAAGTTAACCCAAAGAACCGTTTTTGGTTATGTATCTTTTTTTTTTTTAAGACTTACCACTCGACCAATATTAACATTATTAATGTATTTTTGGTGTCTTTTTGCAAACTCAATGAGATTGTTGTCCCTTGTTAATTTAACATTGTGTCTAAAATCAATGATTTAAACTAAAACACATAAAGTCTTTTCCTAAACTCAAAAAAGATCCATTTATTCATGGTCTAAATAAAATAAAGAGGAAGTCAACGCTGGAAAAAGTCTGTGGACAAGAAAATTGGGATCTTGAGGAGTCCATATAAAAGGGAGCACAATCTGGTCCAGGAATCCCAGAGATCAACAGCACCAGCAGATGATATAGATGTCCCCAGACTGTGGTACTACAACAACCTGCGTCTTTTGTCAGACCAGACTGAACCCAGGTCATCACTTTCTTCTCTTCCCTGCAGCCTTTCCTCCACGCTGCCCTGCAGTCTTCCCTGCAGCCTTTCCTGTAGCCTTCTTTGGAGGCTGTGGCTCTGGTGTTTCAGTTGTGGCAGGAGGAGGAGGAGGAGGAGGAGGGGGGCTGCCTCATGTAGTTGGGTGTTTCATGTTAGCGTGCCCTCCAGCCCCTTCTGGATTGTTTCCCCAAATAGTCGCTCACAAATGAAGCGCTGCTCCCAATCCATTTGAAGAAGCCTGCTGGCTAAGTAGCAGCCATAGGACTCTTCCGCTTCGGGGGGGCTCCTTAAAAAACGGGTGGCCTCTTGCATGAGGTGCAGGGATGCCTCCTGTGTGACCGTCCCCTTCCTGGCCCTTTTTTTGGGAAGGCGGAGGGGAGGCACTTGGGATTCAGTCAGGCTCCTACTGGGCCCAGCCACCTCACTTGGCCCAGCCACCTCACTGGGACCAGCCACCTATTGCCTGACACTGGGCCCAGCCTCCTCCAGGATGATGGTGAATCCGTCCTCCTCCAGGCTGTCCATGGGCCCGGTCTCCTCCTGCCTGCCACTTTCCACACATTCCTCCTGGATGGACTCATCCTGTGTATAAAAAAAGGACATAGTTTAGTATATTTTTTTGGTTCATCAATGACACACAATTTGCTTCTCATGACTAGCAAATTCAATGTGAATACATCTCTTTAATAAAAGAGTCTAATCAGACACCATAATTTTTTCAAGCAGGTGCCAAACATATTTAGCCACTACTGTCAATTGATATGTATACACAATTTGGAGTGCAAAATTATTTTAGACAATAACATCCAGCTAACATCATTAATATTAGTACAGTAAATATTTGTTAAAATAATTTACCTGACTCCAGATGGTCATATCCGGTTCATCCAGGATGGAAGACCCAGCTTGCTCCTCATCAGCCTCTGCTGGGGTGGAGGGAAGGGTGGAGGGAAGGGTTGAAAGTGATTCCCTGGCTTCAGTCTGGTCATCAAGAAAACGGAGTTGATTGTAGTACCACAGCCTGGGTACATAAACATCATCTGCTGATGCTCCTGATCTCATTGATTCCTGGATCTTCTTATGCTCCCTCTTATACATGTTCCCCAAGACCCCAATTTTCTTGAGCAATGTCTCCATTGTTGCTTCCGGGATGGTCGCCTGGACAAAGGACAGAAGTCTCTCCAGCATTGACTTCCTCACATGCTTTGCATAATACTGAGGGTGTTTCACCTCCCACAAATTCCTCATCTCTCTATATTTAGAAATAAAAGCAGTAAGGAACTCTGGATCCTTAAATAGGGGATTCATAATGTCTGTAAAAGATAAAGTCACAGGACAAAAAACACTTATTAGGTTTCTGCTAAACCCTCATCATCTTATCCCTATGTAGGCCTCATCAATCTGTCAAGCCATATAGGCCGCTTGCTACAAAGTCTTGACCAAAAGTATAAATTTAAAATTACCTTCGTTTAGTAGCGTCCCGGTCCACTATCACCTACGCACAGAACGTACGTACAACACAATACGTAACAGCGCTTTATACACTGCACATGCGTAATACTACACCTACTTGGCCCGCCCCAACGTTCTTTTTGTTTAGCATTATAACCCGCCCTTGACTTTACGCACAGAACGTACGTACGACACGTGCACAAGGCCCCTCTTTATACACTACGCATGTGTGAAACTCCGCCTGCGTCGCCCGCCCCTGACGTTCGATTTTAACTCATGTTCTCCGTCCATTTTTATTTACGGCGCGTAGTGGGGTGAATAATGGCGGAGACACATCAGGTGTGTATTACCTCAGGTAGCGAAGAAAGCCCGGAGGCCGGAACGTCAAGATCTGTGAGGCCTAGATTTAAGGCCTCCAATATGTCCTTTAAAGAGATGGTGGAAATGGTGGCCATTCTTAAAAAAAAGGACTATGATGGGAAGTATGGGCTGTACGCCCGGCCAAATTTGCACAAAGCCAAAATAATGGCGAAGGTGGTGAAGACTTTACAGGCTTATTTTGGGGTACAGCGCTCCAAGGATCAAATTAGAAAAAGATAGTCCGACCTCAAACTCAGGGAGCCGGATCAGTACAGACGGATCCGTAAAGTGCTGAAAAGTGCTGAAAAAGTAAGTACTTGTGTTTTCATCTTGTGTTGATTACCTCGTATACTGCTCCATGTGCTTTTCATTCCTATACGATTTTTTGCATCGTTTGAAACGATCTTTTAATAAACCTCGTTACATATCTATAGATATATATACGTATATGTGTATATATATATATGTATGTATATATATATATATATATATATATATATATATATATATATATATATATATATATATATATATATATATATATATATATATAGATATATATAGATATATAGATATAGGTAGACATAGATATAGATAGATATAGAAATTTCTTTAATTGTTTTTTAATATTTAAATTAATATATATTTTTATATTTAGATTTTGTTTGATATTTAGATTTATATTTAGTTATAGATATAGAGAGAGAGTGATCAAAAGATTTTTAGCTATATTTAGATATTGATATCTAGATATCGAGATATCTATCTATCTCGATATGTCTTTAGAAATTAAAATCTTTAAGTCAACTAGGAACTCTACACAAACAGACAATTTGTACACCACTTCACTACAAATGTTTGAAGATTACTATGTACTAAAATATCTGTGTGCTAAGTATATTAATTTTTTGCTTCACATAGGGGAAAAATCACTCAGCCAACAAGAAGAACCCAGTCCCCCCCAAGCAAAAGAGCATACTTGGGAAATCAGCCCAAGCCCCACTGAGGATGTGGAGGAAGGAGAGGTGGGCGACATGGGCACCCCACCAGGTGAGTGTCTGACACACCAGCTTATGGTAATCTATGCATGGCTGCCTTTTATTTTATGTAATTTTTCTACTCTATTTTAGGTGATCTGGTTGTGCTTGAGTCAAGCAACAGCGCCACCCCCGAAGATGTTCATGAAGTATGCGACATGGGCACCCCACCAGGTCAGTGTCTGAGACACCTGCTTTATGGTAAGGTAAACTATGTATGTGTGCATATTTCTAAACACATTTTTTTTTCATTCCACTTTAGGTCCAAGTGACTATTTCACCACAGACAGTGCCCAACGGCTAATTGCTCAAATAATGGCCTGGAATGGGGAGATCGATCAAATGCGCAATCGGCTGGATCGTATGCAGCAGGAAATGAAGGACATGATTGATGTTTTGGGTCGAATCTAAATGCCCTTTTTGAAACCCCAAAACATCGATCATGTCCTTCATTTCCTGGTTTGCTGACCCCATTCTGGCCCTTCTCTTTATTATTTTCTGTTAAATGATATGCCTGTTTACCAACATTTAAAAAAGGAGGCCTGTTTTTAGAAAACACTCAAAAAAAAAAAAATACAAAAAAATCCCAAAAAAAATACAAAAAATGTTTTTAAAAAAAACCAAAAAAAAAATGGATTTAAAAAAAAAAAATGGTTTTTTAAAAAAAAAAAAAAAGGGATTTTAAAAACCAAAAAACAAAAAAAAGTTTTTTACAAAAAAAATAAAATAAAACGGATTTTAAAAAACAAAAAAAAAAGGCCTGTTTGCTAAAATCAAAATGCCCAACAAATTTTATTTTTGATTATCTAAAAATCTTTAACTATAATTATATTATTCTAAATGTATTAATATATCATTATATTTTTGGATAGGAAAATTTTATACTAAATGCATAACTGAATGGATACCAAAGATTAAAAACATCTGCTTAGGAATTAAATAAATGTGTGGTTTGTTATTTCAATGCTCAGTATCAGTTTGTTTAAATTGAAAAAAGTTGTTTACAGTGACAATGGAGCTTATTTAGAAATTTACAAGGAAAATACAGTTGGCACTACAACTGCTCGACCATAACCTAGGAGAAAGCCCAAAAGAAAGGCAAGCAATAAATATAATTCAAGATTTTATCAAGATTGTTTTTTATTTTAAATCTTTAGATATCCTGGCCCATTGCAATGGCCCCCCTACCCATAAAATAATTAACATATTGCTGTCTAACTTGACGGGCGCTTTGGGGGGCTAAGCCAGTATGGACAGTATCCAGGCCCGTAAGATTGTCACCGATAAGTTCGGCCTCAGGCCCAACTGGCACCATATAATTTGGAGAATGTTTGTGCAAAAAGTTGTGCAGGATGCAGCACGATAAAATGATAAAATTAAGTTTGTATTCCGCCAAATTAATGGAGGTTTGAAACAGGCGGAACTGGCTGGCCAGAATCCCAAACGCATTCTCAACCACTCTTCTAGCTCTGGCCAGCCGGAAATTAAAAACCCTCCTCTCTGGGGTGAGGGTTCTTTGGGGGAATGGCCTCATGAGGTGCTTGCTCAGAGCGAAGGCTTCATCGGCAATGAAGACAAAGGGGAGTCCTTCCACATTATCCGCATCAGGCGACCACTCTGGAGACGCTGGCAGAACTCCGTCTGGGCAAATACTCCTCCATCCGACATCCGGCCATTCTTCCCCACGTCCACATATAGAAATTCATAGTGTGCCGACACCACCGCCATTAAAACAATACTGTGGAACCCCTTATAATTAAAATAGTATGACCCCGAATGAGGTGGTGGCACGATGTGGACATGTTTCCCATCTATAGCCCCTCCACAATTGGGAAAGTCCCAACGGGTGGCAAAATGGGATGCCACAGTCTGCCATTTCTGTGGCATTGAAGGAAACTGGGGAATCAAACCAGAAAACAAAAATCAGTAATTTTGAATATAACATTGCAAGAAAATTATACAATTAAAAACATTATTCCCCAGCATCAGTATAACATTAAATAATTTAAATCTTCTGGAAGAAATAATATGGAAAGGCACACTTATCAGATTGCTCACCCCCTCTGATGGAACATTGATTACATTTTAGGGGGTGGTGAAATTCAAAAAAAATATTGATTTTAGGACACGCAGGGATTTATGGACTAAAAAGGCTACAAGACTGTGCAGTTGTCTCACTCTGCAAGTGCAGTTGCTCCCCAGCTTAAAGTAAATGAGGTAAGGTAAAAAGGCTTTCATGTTGCAAGGAGTACACAATCACATGCAAGGGCAATTAATGAAAACACTTTGTGGCTTGCATATGATTTGATGATGGAAATCAGCAGAGCTTCTGCTCATTTACTAAAGCACTGGAGCAAATGCACTTGTAGAGTGCACATGCATTTTGCAAAGTGCAACATATATTTGCTTTTTAAAAATCAACACCACAGAACATTCTAGCAAATTATTAGGGGGGGGGGGGTTGAAATCAAGCTAATTATATGCACACTAGTTGGATAGAGTTTAGGTGGGGGGGTTGGGAAATCAAGCTAATTGCTAATTATATGCACACTATTTGGATAGAGTTTAGGTGGGGGGGGGGGTGTTGGGAAATCAAGCTAATTGCTAATTATAAGCACACTATTTGGATAGAGTTTAGGGGAAACAAAATACAATGCAGCTGACTAAATACATTCAAACTGAGTAGACTAGGTGGATATGTGCCCAGCATTGTATGTTGGGGAGGTTATTAAAGGCAAATATACATGCATGACAAAAAAGAACAGGAAAAAAATCCAGCATGCGTGAGGAGAAAAAGGGGACATTCACACTATATTGTAATGATGGTAAGTAGTGTTTGAGCTAGGAAATACATTACATTATCAAAGATTAAATAAAAGAACATGTGATGCTAATAAAAGAAAAAAATCTTACCTTAATATAGTCCTTCTGCAGGACCTGGATGATGACAGAACAGGTCTCGGGGATAATGATCCCCAGAGCCTGGGGGAGATGCCTGTCGAGAACTTGAGGTCCTGCAGGCTTCTCCCTGTCACCAAGTACCGCAACGTGGCAACTAGCCTCTGCTCCGGAGTGATGGCTTGCCTCATGCAGGTATCCTGCCTGCTGATATAGGGGGTCAGCAAAGCCACCAAATGGTCAAAAACGGGGTCTGTCATCCGGAGAAAGTTCCTGAAATCCTCAGGATTATTCTCACGGATCTCACGGAGCAATGGCATGTGACAGAACTGGTCACGCTGGAGCAACCAATTCTTGGTCCATGAACCCCTCCTCGCCCTGTTCAAGGACTGGTCTTGGTCTGAAGAATAAACTACAGCACCAAACACATACAATGCACGAGCTCAACGATGAGTACGTACAGGTAACATGACTTCAAAACGGTCGGCTGGTCAGAACGCACTTAACAGAACGCACTGAAGAACAGCAAGGCCTGTGAAGAGCGACCTGAAAATCAGGAACGAGCGGACAATAAAACAAAGATTTTTCAATGCCAACTGACCAAACGCACTAAAAAGCAGATAGAAACCTCACAAGCACAGACTGAACAACAGTTAAAACGAACTGAAAAATACGAGTCTCACAAGCGGGAATCGTCTCTCACCAAACTTCTACTAACACGAGATAAACACGAGATTAGCAGAAGGAGCCCAAAGGGTGTCGTTTGGGCTATTGAACTTCCGTTTTATAGTCTCGCCGGACTTGGTGTACGTCACTGCGTACTAGACTGTCGAACTTTTGTGTGGTCGTGTGTAGGCAAGTCCGTTCGTTAGAAAGTCTGCCGCAAGTCCGCCGCAAGTCCGCCGAAAGTCCGCCGGAAGTCTGTCGGACAGGCTGTCGGACTTTTGTAGCTGAAAAGTCCGACCGTGTGTACGCCCCATTACTAAACCCACACCAGAAAATCAGTCTGTATATGCAGTAAAGCATGCTTGTTATACTCACCGTGGAACCTAAGGGGTAATTCTCTGCGTTATTTAAAAAGGCTGTTTAATCCTGTATACACAGATCCTCCCCTTCTTGCATTGTGGAGTCAGCCTGCACATGCTCAGTTTGGTGTGTATTGCTAGAGAGATCAGCACTGTCCAGACAGAGGGCTTAGTAATACTTTAAGACAATATGATAAATGAGGGCCAAAGTGATATTGACATAATTGTAGAAGTGAAAGGAAAATGCTAAATGCTTTTCAATTTTTTTTTACAAATAAATATGTGAAAAGTGTGGCGTGCATTTGTATTCAGCCCCCTTTACTCTGATACCCCTAACTAAAATCTAGTGGAACCAATTGCCTTCAGAAGTCACCTAATAAGTAAATAGAGTCCACCTGTTTGTAATTTCATCTCATTATATATACAGCTGTTCTGTGAAGCCCTGATAGGTTTGTTAGAGAACCTTAGTGAACAAACAGCATCAGGAAGGCCAAGGAACACACAAGACAGGTCAGGTATAAAGTTGTGAAGAAGTTTTAAGCAGGGTTAGGTTATAAAAAAATATCCCAAGCTTTCAAAATCTCACAAAGCACTGTTTGATCCATCATCCGAAAATGGAAAGAGTATGGCACAATTGCAAGCCTACCAAGACATGGCCGTCTACCTAAACTGACAGGCCGGGAAATCAGAGAAGCAGCTAAAAGGTCCATGGTAACTCTGGAGGAGCTGCAGAGATCCACAGCTCAGGTGGGAGAATCTGTCCACAGAACAAATATTAGTCGTGCGCTCAACAAATCTGGCCTTTATGCAAGAGTGGCAAGAAGAAAGCCATTGTTAAAAGAAAGCCATATGAAGTCCCATTTGCAGTTTGCGAGAAGCCATGTGGGGGACACTGCAAACATGTGGAAGAAGGTGCTCTGGTCAGATGAGACTAAAGTTTAACTTTTTGGCCTAAAAGCAATGATATGTGTAGTGGAAAACTAACACCGCACATCACCCTGAACACACCATCATGTTGTGGGGATGCTTTTCTTCAGGTGGGACAGGGAAGCTGGTCAGAGTTGATGGGAAGATGGATGGAGCCAAATACAGGGCAATCTTAGAAGAAAACCTGTTAGAATCTGCAAAAGACTTGAGACTGGAGTGGAGGTTCACCTTCCAGCAGGACAACGACCCTAAACATACAGCCAGAGCTGTAGATCAAAGCATATTCATGTGTCGAATGGCCCAGTCAAAGTCCAGACCTAAATACAATTGAGAATCTGTGTCAAGACTTGAAATTGCTGTTCACAGACACCCTCCATCCAATCTGACAGAGCTTGAGTTTTTTGCAAAGAAGAATGGGTAAAATTTCACTCTCTAGATGTGTAAAGCTGGTAGAGACATCCCCAAAAAGGCTTGCATCTGTAATTGCAGCAAAAGGTGGTTCTACAAAGTATTGACTCAGGGGGGGCTGAATACAAATGCACGCCACACTTTTCACAGATTTATTTGTGAAAAAATGTCAAAACTATTTATCATTTTCCTTCCACTTCACAATTATGTGCCACTTTGTGTTGGTCTATCACATAAAATCCCAATAAAATACATTTACATTTTGGTTGTAACATGACAAAATGTGGAAAATGTCAAGGGGTATGAATACTTTTTAAAGGCACTGTATATCTAAAGCCTAAAACTTTTTTTTAAAGTTTTGGATATAGTGGGGGAGCGGAAATCCCTGCTATGTTTTTCTTGATGCCTGTGTCCCCACCATCCTCTCCAGATGCCCTTGTGACAATTATTTCAAAACATTACAATTATCACTGGAACAGGTATAGAAACAAAAGTCCCCAAGGGGCCACCTACAGTATACTGTTGACCGCTGTCTAATGCCCCGTACACACGGTCGGACATTGATCGGACATTCCGACAACAAAATCCTAGGATTTTTTCTGACGGATGTTGGCTCAAACTTGTTTTGCGTACACATGGTTGCACAAAGTTGTCGGAATTTCTGACTCGTGGCTTTCAGATCATTTTCTGCTGTTCAGTTTGTGCTTGTGGGTTTGTATCTGTTCTTCAGTGGCAAGCGTAGCAAGCAAGTTACGCGTGACTTTGATTAGTGATTGTGTTCTTGTTCGTTCGTTACTGTTTTTCAGGTCGCTCTTCACAGGCCTTGCTGTTCTTCAGTGCGTTCTGTTACTTCGTTCTGAGCAGCCGACCGTTTTCTAGCCATGTTGTGTATACGTACTCCTCGTAGAGTTCGTGCTGTGCGGGGGCTTGGTGTTGGGGTCCTGACCTTGACACAAGTCCAGACCATGAACAGGGTGGGGAGGAGTTCATAGACCAAGAATTGGTTGCTCCAGTTCTGTCATATGCCTTTGCTCCGTGAGATCCATGAGAATAATCCTGATGATTTCAGGAACTTTCTCAGGATGACGGACCCCGTATTTTACCGTTTGTTGGCTTTGCTGACCCCTTATATTAGCAGGCAGGATACCTGCATGAGGCAAGCCATCACACTGGAGCAGATGCTCGTTGCCACCCTGCGATACTTGGCGACGGGGAGAAGCCTGCAGGACTTGGAGTTCTCGACAGGCATCTCCCCCAGGCTCTGGGTATCATTATCCCAGAGAGCTGTTCTGCCATCATCCAGGTCCTGCAGAAGGAGTATATTAAGGTAAGATTTTTATACTTTAATATCACATTTTATTGTATTTAATGTTTGTTAATATGTTGTATTTCTTTCCTCCTTCCCTAATTACCATGATTGTAATATGCTGTGAATGTCCCCTTTGTCCTCATGCATGCTGGATTTTTATGTAATTATTTTGTTGTCCTTCATACATATTTGCCTTCACTTACCTCCCCAGCATGCTCTCCTGGCCCTATATTCACCTCATATAGTCACTTAACAATGTATTTTATCAGCTCCATAGTAGTGCTTTACCCAGAACACCCCCTAAAATGTATTTTATCAGCTCCATAGTAGTGCTTTACCCAGAACACCCCCTAAAATGTTTAGAAATGTGATTCGTGCTTTAACTTCAGGCAGAGTGCCAGAGGCTTTTTTTTTGGGTGTCCCCAAATCATTTGGAACCCTCCCTCCCCCCAACTGCTAAGTCAGCTGATACCAATTCTCTATCTATCCTCAATCGACTATCTGCTGACTTTGCCAAACCCATACACACTATACCCATTTCTTTAGTGGTCAGTAGGGATGAGCTTCGTGTTCGAGTCGAACCCATGTTCGACTCGAACATCGGCTGTTCGCCCATTCGCCGAATTGCGAACGATATGGGCCGCTCGCGCCAAATTCGTGTGGCGCGTCACGGCCCATAATTCACTGCGGCATCGCAGTGCATTGCTGGCTGATGATTGGCCAAGCATGCACTATGACCCGCATGCTTGGCCAATCACAGCGCCGTCAGTAGAGAGAGCTGTAATTGGCCAAAGCCAGGGTGGCTTTGGCCAATTATGGCTCAGGGGATTTAGTACACGCCCCACACTATATAAGGCCGCCTGCACGGCGGCCCTGTGTAGTGTGTGTTCCGGTGTGCTAAGAGATAGAGAGTGAGAGAGACAGTGTCATTTGATTTGAGTTAGATAGATTAGGCAGAACAGTCAGTCAGTTAGCTGCACTTACAGTGTATTGTGTATATATATGCATCCCAGGTGTTGCATATATATATATACACTGTATTCAGTTTAGCTAGATCCGTTCCTGTTATCTTCTATCTAGACTATTTACATTTAGTGCAGTGCGTCCTGCTCACAGTGTTCAGCTAGATCCGTTCCTGTTATTTACATTTAGTGCAGGGCGTCCTGCTCACAGTGTTCAGCTAGATCCGTTCCTGCTATTTACATTTAGTGCAGTGCGTCCTGCTCACAGTGT
Source organism: Lithobates clamitans (assembly GCA_037952925.1). NCBI lineage: Eukaryota > Metazoa > Chordata > Amphibia > Anura > Ranidae > Lithobates > Lithobates clamitans. The sequence goes on along the minus strand of JBBGZY010000552.1, from coordinate 1,977,452 downwards.
TCAGCTAGATCCGTTCGTGCTATTTACATTTAGTGCAGTGCGTCCTGCTCACAGTGTTCAGCTAGATCCGTTCCTGCTATTTACATTTAGTGCAGTGCGTCCTGCTCACAGTGTTCAGCTAGATCCGTTCCTGTTATCTTCTAGACTATTTACATTTAGTGCAGTGCGTCCTGCTCACAGTGTTCAGCTAGATCCGTTCCTGCTATTTACATTTAGTGCAGTGCGTCCTGCTCACAGTGTTCAGCTAGATCCGTTCCTGCCATTTACATTTAGTGCAGTGCGTCCTGCTCACAGTGTTCAGCTAGATCCGTTCCTGCTATTTACATTTAGTGCAGTGCGTCCTGCTCACAGTGTTCAGCTAGATCCGTTCCTGTTATCTTCCTACTGACAGGCAGGCTTGTCTGGTTACAGTATATAAAGCTACCTGAAGAAAATTACAGGTGTTCTATTTGATCCTATTAGTACCACGGTCAGGCAGCTAGACTATTTACATTTAGTACAGTGCGTCCTGCTCACAGTGTTCAGCTAGATCCGTTCCTGTTATCTTCCTACTGACAGGCCGGCTTGTCTGGTTACAGTATATATATAAAGCTACCTGAAGAAAATTACAGGTGTTCTATTTGATCCTATTAGTACCACAGTCAGGTGTTCTATCCCAGCTTAGTGCAGCTACAGGCCATTAGTATGTCTGAAAGGCCAAGAAGGAGAGGCAGACAGTCACAAGCCAATAAGAGAGGGCAAGCAGGCTCTGTGTCTAGTGCTGGTCGTGGAGACGGTGCATCCTCATCAGCACGTGGCCATGGGACACGCTTGGCCTTTTTTTCGGCAGCTGGCCGTGTTGAGCCGCAACATGCGGAAGACTTGGTCGAGTGGATGACCAAGCCGTCCTCATCCTCCTCATCCTCTCTCACCCATGCCCAGGGTGCTTTGTCTGGCAAAGCAGCGGCCTCTTCCCTCAGCTCAATGTCATCAGTGACTCCTTCCCTAGCTCCACCATGTCCTCATGAGGAGTCCCTCGAACTGTTTGACCACAGTGTTGGGTACATGCTCCAGGAGGATGCCCAGAGTTTGGAAGGCTCTGATGATGATACTGAGCTCGATGAAGGCAGTAACATGAGCACGGACAGAGGGGGTGCCCAAGAAGGACAGCAATCTGGCAGTCATGCTCCCCCTGCTGCAGCATACTGCCAGGTTTGCTCCAGTGATGAGGAGGGAGGGGATGATGAGGTCACTGACTCAACGTGGGTGCCTGATAGGAGAGAAGGGGAGGAGGAGGAGGAGGCGGCACATCACCAACGAGGCAGGATGCCCTCCAGGGGCCAGCCTAAGGGCAGCATATTGACTGCATCACACCCCAAAGCTCCACATGTGCAGGGCGCTGCAGTCTCTGCGCGTTATTCAAAAAGTTCTTTGGTGTGGGCCTTTTTTGAGACGAGTGCATCAGATCGCACCGCTGCTATTTGCAACATATGTCTCAAGCGTATCTCGCGTGGCCAAAACATCTCCCGCTTGGGTACCACATGCTTGACCAGACATATGTTGACCTGCCATGCAGTTCGTTGGCAAGCGTATCTAAAAGACCCACACCAAAGAACAAAGAGGATCTCTCCTTGCTCCTCATCAGCTGAGATTTCCAACCCCACTAGACCTTCAGTCCTCTCTCAGACCTGCAGTGAGAGGAATGAAGGTGTAGAATTAGGTGTGTCACAGCCAAGTACTTGTGGGCAATCTGCTTTTGGTACACCGACGTCAGATTGTACCAGGCAAATTTCCCTGCCCCAGCTGCTGCACCGCCGAAAGAAGTTTGCTCCCAACCATCCACATGCCCAGCGGTTGAATGCTAGCTTGGCAAAATTGCTAGCACTTCAACTGCTGCCTTTTCAGTTGGTAGACTCTGCCCCCTTCCGTGAGTTTGTGGAATGTGCGGTTCCTCAGTGGCAGGTACCCAAACGCCACTTTTTCTCATGGAAGGCGATTCCGGCTCTCTACCGGCATGTGGAAGGCAATGTCCATGCCTCGCTGGACAGGGCGGTCAGCGGTAAGGTGCATATTACCGCTGACTCATGGTCCAGCAGGCATGGACAGGGACGTTACCTAAGTTTCACGGCGCATTGGGTGACTCTGCTGGCAGCTGGGAAGGATGCAGGACAAGGTGCAGTAGTGTTGGAGGTTGTTCCGCCACCACGCCTCCAAAATGCTAATGATTGTGACACACCTCTCTCCTCCACCCCCTCCTCTTCTTCTTCCTCCATGGCCTCTTCCTCGGAACCAGCGGTGCTCCGTAGGCGTTCAAGGGGCTACGCAAGTACGCAGGCCAAAAGATGCCATGCGGTGCTTGAGCTGGTGTGCTTGGGGGACAGAAGCCACACTGGGGCAGAGGTTCTGTCAGCTCTGCAGGGGCAGGTTCAGAGGTGGTTGACGCCACGCCAACTTAAGGCAGGAATGGTGGTTTGCGACAATGGCACCAACCTCCTCTCTGCCCTCCGACAGGGACAAATGACCCATGTGCCCTGTTTGGCTCACGTCCTTAACTTGGTGGTGCAGCGGTTCTTGGGCAGGTACCCGGGCTTACAGGATGTCCTGAGGCAGGCCAGGAAAGTCTGTGTGCATTTCCGCCGGTCATATAATGCCAGTGCTCGGCTGACGGACCTCCAAAAGGAGTTTAACCTGCCCAAGAACCGCCTAATCTGTGACATGCCAACCAGGTGGAACTCAACGTTGGCCATGCTGCAGCGGCTGCACACGCAGCAGAGGGCCATCAATGAGTACCTGTGCGACTATGGCACCAGGACAGGGTCAGGGGAGCTTGTTTTTTTTCCCCACGCCAGTAGGCCATGATCAGGGATGCATGCACTGTCCTGTCACCATTCGAGGAGGCCACGAGGATGGTGAGCACTGACAGTGCATGCATCAGTGACACTGTCCCCCTTGTCCACCTGTTGGAGCACACGCTGCGTGGAATAATGGACAGGGCACTTGAGGCAGAACAGAGGCAGGAAGAGGAGGAATTCCTTAGCTCTCAAGGCCCCCTTTATCCAGACAGTGTTCCTGCGTGCCCAGCGATCACACAGGAAGAGGACGAGGAGGAGGAGGAGGAGGAAGATTGTGTCAGTATGGAGGTGGAGCCTGGCACTCAGCATCAGCAGCAGTCTTTAAGGGATCAGTCCCAAGGAACACATGGACTTGTACGTGGCTGGGAGGAGGTGGCTGCGGATGTTGTTGTCCTTAGAGACCCAGAGGACTCCGGACCGAATGCCTCAGCAAACCTACGCTGCATGCCCTCCCCGATCCTGCAAAGCCTGCATAAGGATCCTCGTATTCGTGGTATCAAGGAGAAGGACCAATACTGGCTGGCAACCCTCCTTGATCCACGTTACAAGGGTAAGGTTGCGGACCTTATCTTGCCATCGCAGAGGGAGCAGAGGATGAAACATCTTCGGGAGGCCTTGCAGAAAGGTCTGTGCAACGCGTTCCCAGAGACTGGGAGGTTACAAACTCCTGTTTCTGGACAACGTGTTGCTGAGGCTTCGGTCAGTCAAAGAAGGAGTGGTGGAGAAGGTGGCCGTCTGACCGATGCGTTCAGACAATTTTTTGGTCCGCAGCCCCAAGGTATGATCGGTTCCAGCAACCATCGCCAGCGTCTGTTTTACATGGTGCAGGAATACCTAGGGGCAAGATCAGACTTGGACACCTTTCCCACCGAAAATCCTCTGGGTTACTGGGTCTTGAGGATGGATCACTGGCCAGAGCTTGCACAGTATGCAATTGAGCTACTGGCCTGTCCTGCATCCAGCGTTCTTTCGGAACGCACATTCAGTGCTGCTGGAGGCGTGGTAACCGATCACAGGGTGCGTCTGTCCACCGACTCGGTCGATCGGCTGACCTTCATAAAAATGAATCAGTCTTGGATCACCACCAGCTACCAAGCACCTGATGCTGATGTAACCGAATAATTTTTTTTGAAATCTCAGATCCCTTCAAAGACTGCCTATGCTGATGCTGAGTGACTATCCCTGAGTAATTATCCTCTTCCTCCTCAATCATCACGCTGATAGCTTGTAAGAACATTTTTGGTTCTGGGCGCCACCACCAGTGCCTAAGGCACAATTTTTCAGCCCCTGTTTAACAGGGGCGTGTAATTACAATTTTTGATGTAATACTTTGCAGCAGGGCTCGTTCCTGCATTCCAACTAGAGTGTCTGTGAGGGGTTGCAGTGTTGTGGCACCAGCACCAGTGCCTAAGGCCCAATTTTTCTGCCCCTGTCTAACAGGGGCGTGTAATTACAATTTTTGAAGCAATACTTTGCAGCAGGGCTCCTTCCTGCGTTCCAACTAGAGTGTCTGTGAGGGGTTGCAGTGTTGTGGCACCAGCACCAGTGCCTAAGGCCTAATTTTTCAGCTCCTGTTCAACAGGGGCATGTAATTACAATTCTTGATCTAATATTTCACAGCAGGGCCCTGTGAGGGCTTACAGTGTTGTGGCCACAGCAACACCTAAGGCCCAAATTTCTGCTGAGTATATAGGGCAGGACCCTACTTTCAAACATCTAACTTACAAACGACTCCTGCTTGCAAACGGAAGGAGACAACAGGAAGTGAGATGAAATCTACCCCTAGGAAGGGAAATTCTCTCCTGTAAGAGTTAATATGGGAAAACAATTTCTCCTTTCCACTGATGCTTTCCAATCCTTGTTCCACAAAAAAACCCAAATTTTCAAAAAACATTTTTCATTGGGACAAAAAAGTGAGGTGAAATCTTCTGAAGAGGAGGAAAGACAGCAAAACAAATGTCACAGGGGTGATAACCCTTCCCTATGTTTTCCAAAAAGCTTAAAAAAGATTTTTTGGCTCGAGCTAAACACGTTAAAAATGTACTTGTTCAAAATTACAAACAGATTCTACTTAACAACAAACCTACAGTCCCTGTCTTGTTTGCACCGCCTGTATACTGCTGTTCAGAGTATATAGGGCCTGGTGGCCCCACACCTTTCCTTATTTTAATTTGGGTGCGGGGTTCCCCTTAATATCCATACAAGACCCAAAGGGCCTGGTAATGGACTGGGGGGTACCCATGCCGTTTGTCTCACTGATTTTCATCCATATTGCCATGACCCGACATGACATTAAACCCGCAAGCAGTTTTAACCACTTGAGCCCCGGACCATTATGCTGCCTAAGGACCAGAGGTCTTTTTCCAATTTGGCACTGCGTTGCTTTAACTGCTAATTGCGCGGTCATGCGATGCTGTACCCAAACGAAATTTGCGTCCTTTTCTTCCCACAAATAGAGCTTTCTTTTGATGGTATTTGATCACCTCTGCCGTTTTTATTTTTTGCGCTATAAACGGAAAAAGACCGAAAATTTTGAAAAAAAATGATATTTTCTACTTTTTGTTATAAAAAAAATCCAATAAACTCAATTTTAGTCATACATTTAGGCCAAAATTTATTCGGCCACATGTCTTTGGTAAAAAAAAAGTTAATAAGCGTATATTTATTGGTTTGCGCAAAAGTTATAGCGTCTACAAACTAGGGTACATTTTCTGGAATTTACACAGCTTTTAGTTTATGACTGCCTATGTCATTTCATGAGGTGCTAAAATGGCAGGGCAGTACAAAACCCCCCCAAATGACCCCATTTTGGAAAGTAGACACCCCAAGGAAATTGCTGAGAGGCATGTAGAACCCATTGAATATTTATTTTTTTTGTCCCAAGTGATTGAATAATGACAAAAAAAAAAAAAAAAAAATATTTACAAAAAGTTGTCACTAAATGATATATTGCTCACACAGGCCATGGGCCTATGTGGAATTGCACCCCAAAATACATTCAGCTGCTTCTCCTGAGTATGGGGATACCACATGTGTGGGACTTTTTGGGAGCCTAGCCACGTACGGGGCCCCGAAAACCAATCACCGCCTTCAGGATTTCTAAGGGCATAAATTTTTGATTTCATTCCTCACTACCTATCACAGTTTTGAAGGCCATAAAATGCCCAGATGGCACAAAACCCCCCCAAATGACCCCATTTTGGAAAGTAGACACTCCAAGCTATTTGCTGAGAGGCATGTTGAGTCCATGGAATACTTTCTTTTTTGACACAAGTTGCGGGAAAGTGACGATTTTTTTTTTTTTTGCACAAAGTTGTCACTAAATGATATATTTCTCACACAGGCCATGGGCATATGTGGAATTGCACCCCAAAATACATTTAGCTGCTTCTCCTGAGTATGGGGATACCACATGTGTGGGACTTTTTGGGAGCCTAGCCGCATACGGGGCCCCGAAAACCAAGCACCGCCTTCAGGATTTCTAAGAGCATAATGTTGTGATTTGACTCCTCACTACCTATCACAGTTTTGAAGGCCATAAAATGCCAAGATGGCACAAAACCCCCCCAAATGACCCCATTTTGGAAAGTAGACACCCCAAACTATTTGCTGAGAGGCATGTTGAGTCCATGGAATATTTTATATTTTGACACAAGTTGCGGGAAAGTAACACTTTTTTTTTTTTTTTTTTTTTTTTTTGCACAAAGTTGTCACTAAATGATATATTGCTCAAACATGCCATGGGCATATGTGGAAATACACCCCAAAATACATTCTGCTGCTTCTCCTGAGTATGGGGATACCACATGTTTAGGACTTTTTGGGAGCCTAGCCGCGTACGGGGCCCCGAAAACCAATCACCGCCTTCAGGATTTCTAAGGGCATAAATTTTTGATTTCATTCCTCACTACCTATCACAGTTTTGAAGGCCATAAAATGCCCAGATGGCACAAAACCCCCCCAAATGACCCCATTTTGGAAAGTAGACACTCCAAGCTATTTGCTGAGAGGCATGTTGAGTCCATGGAATACTTTCTTTTTTGACACAAGTTGCGGGAAAGTGACAATTTTTTTTTTTTTTGCACAAAGTTGTCACTAAATGATATATTTCTCACACAGGCCATGGGCATATGTGGAATTGCACCCCAAAATACATTTAGCTGCTTCTCCTGAGTATGGGGATACCACATGTGTTAGACTTTTTGGGAGCCTAGCCGCATACGGGGCCCCGAAAACCAAGCACCGCCTTCAGGATTTCCAAGGGCATAATGTTGTGATTTGACTCCTCACTACCTATCACAGTTTTGAAGGCCATAAAATGCCAAGATGGCACAAAACCCCCCCAAATGACCCCATTTTGGAAAGTAGACACCCCAAACTATTTGCTGAGAGGCATGTTGAGTCCATGGAATATTTTATTTTTGACACAAGTTGCGGGAAAGTGACATTTTTTTTTTTTTTTTGCACAAAGTTGTCACTAAATGATATATTGCTCAAACATGCCATGGGCATATGTGGAATTACACCCCAAAATATATTCTGCTGCTTCTCCTGAGTATGGGGATACCACATGTGTGGGACTTTTTGGGAGCCTAGCCGCATACGGGGCCCCGAAAACCAAGCACCGGCTTCAGGATTTCTAAGGGCGTTAAGTTGTGATTCCACTCCTCACTACCTATCACAGTTTTGAAGGCCATAAAATGCCAAGATGGCAAAACCCCCCCCCCAAATGACCCCATTTTGGAAAGTAGACACCCCAAGCTATTTGCTGAGAGGCATGGTGAGTATTTTGCAGCTCTCATTTGTTTTTGAAAATGAAGAAAGACAAGAAAAATGTATTTTTTTTTTCTTTTTTCAATTTTCGAAAGTTTGTGACAAAAAGTGAGGTCTGCAAAATACTCACTATACCTCTCAGCAAATAGCTTGGGGTGTCTATTTTCCAAAATGGGGTCATTTGGGGGGGGGGGTTGTGCCATCTGGGCATTCCATGGCCTCCGAAACTGTGCTAGGCAGTGAAGAGTGAAATCAAAAATTTACGCCCTTAGAAAGCCTGAAGGCGGGGCTTGGTTTTCGGGGTCCCGTGCGCGGCTAGGCTCCCAAAAAGTCCCACACATGTGGTATCCCCATACTCAGGAGAAGCAACAGAATGTATTTTGGGGTATAATTTCACATATTCCCATGGCATGTTTGAGCAATATATCATTTAGTGACATCTTTGTGCAAAAAAAAAAAGATTTGTCTCTTTCCCGCAACTTGTGTCACAATATAAAATATTCCATGGACTCGACATGCCTCTCAGCAAATAGCTTGGGGTGTCTACTTTCCAAAATGGGGTCATTTGGGGGGGTTTTGAACTGTCCTGGCATTTTATGCACAACATTTAGAAGCTTATGTCACACATCACCCACTCTTCTAACCACTTGAAGACAAAGCCCTTTCTGACACTTTTTGATTACATGAAAAAAATAATTTTTTTTTGCAAGAAAATTACTTTGAACCCCCAAACATTATATATTTTTTTTAAAGCAAATGCCCTACAGATTAAAATGGTGGGTGTTTCATATTTTTTTTTCACACAGTATTTGCGCAGCGATTTTTCAAACGCATTTTTGGGGGAAAAAACACACTTTTTAAAATTTTAATGCACTAAAACACACTATATTGCCCAAATGTTTGATGAAATAAAAAAGATGATCTTAGGCCGAGTACATGGATACCAAACATGACATGCTTTAAAATTGCGCACAAACGCGCAGCGGCGACAAAATAAATACATTTTTAAAAGCCTTTAAAAGCCTTTACAGGTTACCACTTTAGATTTACAGAGGAGGTCTACTGCTAAAATTACTGCCCTCGTTCTGTCCTTCGCGGTGATACCTCACATGCATGGTGCAATTGCTGTTTACATTTGACGCCAGACCGACGCTTGCGTTCGCCTTTGCGCGAGAGCAGGGGGGGACAGGGGTGCTTTTTTTTTTTTTTCTTTATTATTTTTTTGCTTTTTTATCTTATTTTTAAACTGTTCCTTTCATTTTTATTTTTTTTTAATTAATTTTATTGTTATCTCAGGGAATGTAAATATCCCCTATGATAGCAATAGGTAGTGACAGGTACTCTTTTTTTAAAAAATTGGGCTCTATTAGACCCTAGATCTCTCCTCTGCCCTCAAAGCATCTGACCACACAAAGATCGGTGTGATAAAATGCTTTCCCAATTTCCCAATGGCGCTGTTTACATTTGGCGAAATCTAAGTCATGAAATGCTCGTAGCTTCCGGTTTCTTAGGCCATAGAGATGTTTGGAGCCATTCTGGTCTCTGATCAGCTCTATGGTCAGCTGGCTGAATCACCGGCTGCATTCTCAGGTTCCCTGTTGGGACAGGAAAGCCAGAGAAAAACATGGAAGACGGTGGGGGAGGGGGGGCATTCCCTCCCACTGCTTGCAAAAGCAGTCTAGAGGCTAATTAGCCACTAGGATTGCTTTTACATGAAAGCCGACCGCTGGCTGAAAAGAATGATACCAAGATGATACCTAAACCTGCAGGCATCATTCTGGTATAACCACTCAAAGTCCAGCAACATACCAGTACGTTGCTGGTCCTTGTTAGGCATATATTGTAAACTTTTTTTTCATGCAGCCTGTGGGCTGAACGAAAAAAAGATATTGATCGGTGGGTATGCCCACCATTAGAATACCTCCCTTCATCCACCCACTTCTAATGATGGGCATACATGCACCATTTATATATGCCGAAGCATGGGGGCATCCTCCCGCAAAAGGCAGGAGCAAATCGCTCCTCCACCCACTACTGCCCCCACGCTTCGGCATATATACTGAAGTATGTACCTGTGGTGGTGAAATCACCTCCGACAGCGTTGGAGTCACGGCTTTATATATCGTGGGAGCAAACGCTGTTGCTGTCAAGATAAATAAATCCGCGCTGCAACTGAATGGCGTACCTGCTAAGCAAATGATGGTTAACAATAAAACAAAGCAACATTACAGTATAACAGTAAGACTTACCATACCTGCAAAGCAAATACAAAAAAAAAATAGTAAAAAATAAAACATTTAACGCAACCTGTGCCTAAAATATATATATGCCGAAGCATGGGGGCATCCTCCTGCAAAAGGCAGGAGCAAATCGCTCCTCCACCCACTTCTGCCCCCACGCTTCGGCATATATGCTGAAGTATGTAACTGTGGTGGTGAAATCACCTCCGACAGCGTTGGAGTCACGGCTTTATATATCGTGGGAGCAAACGCTGTTGCTGTCAAGATAAATAAATCCGCGCTGCAACTGAATGGCGTACCTGCTAAGCAAATGATGGTTAACAATAAAACAAAGCAACATTACAGTATAACAGTAAGACTTACCATACCTGCAAAGCAAATACAAAAAAAAAAATAGTAAAAAATAAAACATTTAACGCAACCTGTGCCTAAAATATATATATGCCGAAGCATGGGGGCATCCTCCCGCAAAAGGCAGGAGCAAATCGCTCCTCCACCCACTTCTGCCCCCACGCTTCGGCATATATGCTGAAGTATGTAACTGTGGTGGTGAAATCACCTCCGACAGCGTTGGAGTCACGGCTTTATATATCGTGGGAGCAAACGCTGTTGCTGTCAAGATAAATAAATCCGCGCTGCAACTGAATGGCGTACCTGAAAACAATAAAATGGTTACCAACAAAACACAGTAAACGGTAAAGTATGAAAAATCTGAAAAGGAAACATGGTAAAACATAATAACAATAAAACATTGCAGAATAGAATAGAGTAAAAAAGAGAAGAACAATAGAGAGAGAATAGAGAGAGAGAGAACAATAAAACAACAACTATTTTTGGTTTTTTTATTTTATATTTTTTTTTGTGTTTTTATTTTTTTTAATTTTTTTTTTATTTATTTTTTTTTACACTTTTTTTTAGTAACTTTTAACTTTTGTAACTTTTGTTCCAGGTTTGGGTCTCTCAAAATGCAATGGCATCTTGGGAGACCCTGTGTTAGTGTGCCTAGTCTGTGCAGTGCTGAACCCTACGCTAATACTCAACTAATGTATGGTAGCGTTCAAAGCATTCACCCATGCAAAGACCAGGATTGCCAGGACAGGAGGGACAATAAGACCGGGTGTCACGCCTAAATCCGCGCTTGCTGCAGACACGACATCTTTTTTGGGGGGCTCGTTGGGTAGGGGTACTCGGGATGGCATAAGGAAAATGCCGCTCATGCAGCCGGCTTACTGCATTTGGTTGGGGAAGGTGAGGTAGAGCACCGTCTGGAAACAGAAGGGCTCTGACGATCTCTTCCTGGAATTTAAGGAAGGATCCAGTCTGTCCTGAAGCTCTGTATAGCACATGAGCATTCAGCAAAGCCAATTGAAATAAGTATACAGACACTTTTTTGTACCAGCGTCTGGCCTTACGGGCAACTAAGTACGGCGCCAACAACTGGTCGTTGAGGTCCACCCCTCCCATATTAAGGTTGTATTCGTGGACACAGAGGGGTTTCTCCACAACACCAGTCGCCGTAGAAATTTGGGTCGTCGTGTCTGCATGAAGGGAGGTGAGAACGAAAACATTCTTCTTATCCCTCCACTTCATAGCGAGCAAATTATTATACTTCAAGCAGGCTCTCTCCCCCAGCCTAAGACGGGAATCTACAAGCCGCTGGGGAAAGCCCCGGCGATTAGGTCGCACGGTGCCACATGCTCCAATCTGCTGATCAAACAAGTGACTAAAAAGTGGCACGCTCGTATAATAATTGTCCACGTACAAGTGGTACCCCTTTCCGAATAAGGGTGACACCAAGTCCCACACTATCTTGCCAGCGCTTCCTATGTAGTCAGGGCAGTTTGTCGGCTCTACGTGACTATCTTTTCCCTCGTAAACCATAAATCTACATGTATAGCCTGTGGCCCTGTCACAGAGCTTATACATCTTGACCCCGTATCTGGCACGCTTGCTGGGAAGGTACTGTTTGAAGGACAAGTGGCCAGAAAACTTAATCAGGGACTCATCAACGCAGACAACTTGATGGGGGGTAAACAAGTCTGCAAAACGTTGGTTGAAGTGGTTTACGAGGGGCCGAATTTTGTAGAGCCGATTGTATGCAGGGTCTCCACGAGGACGACAGAGTTCATTGTCGTTGAAGTGCATGAACCGCAAAATCTGCTCGTATCGTGCCCTGGCCATGGAAGCAGAGAACAAGGGTGAATGGTAAATTGGGTCAGTGGACCAATATGACCGCAACTTACTCTTTTTATTCAACCCCATGAGGAGGGAAAGGCCCAGAAAGGTCTTAAATTCGGAGACCGTAATTGGTCTCCAATCTCTGGCAAGGGTGGACTGGGGCATAGTGGCGATGTATTGACCAGCGTATAAATTGCTTTGGTCCACAATAGATCTATAGAGATCTTCGGTGAAAAACAGTGAATAAAAATCCAGTGGCATAAAGTCAACTGTTTCCACCTGAATTCCGGGTTGGCCAGTGAAAGGGGGAAGTACGGGTGCTGCAGAAGTGGAAGGTTCCCAATTCGGATTGGCCAATGCAGCAGGAAGGGCACTATGGGCACGACGGGCCTGTCTTTGTCTTCTTGGTGGCAGCGGGACACTACTAGTGCTTGCCACCTCGCCAGCTTGAACTGCACTTATGGGACTCGCCACGTCACCACGTGATACTGCAGTGCTGGATGTACGACCAGGGTGTACTAGGCCGCTGGTGCTTGCCAGTTCACCAGAAGGAGTAGCGGCGCTAGTACTGCTCTGCTCCATACAAGAGCCCTGCGGTTCTTGCACTTCAAGGACAGAAGAAGATTGGGGTCTGGTACGCCTGACCCTAGCAGGGACCACAACTCTGTCGTCAGAGCTATCTGTCATGGAGCCGCTGTCCTCTACAGGATCGTATTCTGAGCCTGAACTTGACAGATGAGTGACTTCCTCTTCACTATCTGTCATACTCAGAAACGTGTAGGCCTCTTCACTAGTGTACCTTCTATTTGCCATTTTGGGCTCTAAATTTAGGGGTACACTAGTGAGACTCACAGGCAAAAAAGCTCCTGACTGTTGGCGACTGTATCAAAACGCTACCAAAAAACTGTTAGCGATCGCAGGGATCAGGCCTGACTCTGCGAACGCTGCAGTTATGTGTGCTTAGTGTTTTGTAAGTGTCAGTTATCGATCGATACTGCACTTGGGTGGGCTGGGCAGGGCTGGGCCGAGGAGCAAAACGCAGGTGCTAGCAGGTATCTGGGCTGATCCCGCTAACACTGCGTTTCAGGGAACCCTAAACTGCTGGGGAGTATAGATCTGATCAGATCAGATATCGATCCGTTCAGATACTATAGCACTAAGGGAGGTGTATGCTGCGTGCGTGGGTTTTAGCTGTACTGGCGCTAACCTGACGCTGCCTGGGGCGACGCAGACCTTATCTGATCCTAAAAACTTAACTTCTATCACCGCCGGGCAATTAGGGGGTTAAACCTTTATAGGGTAATAAACGGCGGGTGCCCTAAAACTATAATAAACTATAATAAACTGTAATAAACTGTAATAAACTACAGAAAACAAACTAGCTAACCAGCGTCACCCGTAACACTTATACGGTGATCGCTGGTGAAAGGGTTAACTAGGGGGCAATCAGGGGGTTAAAACCTTTAGCAGGTAGTATATGGGGGTCCCTGTCGCTATAAAACACTGACAGCGAACCTATATACTTACCTCCCTAACTAGCGTCACCTGTGTCACTAATACAGCGATCAGAAAAACGATCGCTTAGCGACACTGGTGACGGGGGGTAATCAAGGGGTTAACTTTTATTAGGGGGGGTTAGGGGGGTACCCTGGACCTAAGGGGGGGTACCCTAGACCTAAAGGGGGCTAACCTAACTGCCCTAAAACTTTTAACTGACACAAACTGACACCAATGCAAAAAAAAAAAAAAATGCTATTGGTGTCAGAGTGACAGTGGGTACAGGGGGGTGATCAGGGGGTGATCGGGGGGTGATGGGGGGTGACAAGTGTGCCTGGCGTGTTCTACTGAATGTGTAGTGTTGTGCAGACTTACTTGGATGTCTTCTCTCCTCGGCGCGGCGACGAAAAGACCGACTCGAGGAGAGATGACATCACTTCCTTTCCCTCTGTTTACATTACAGAGGGAAAGGAAGCATTTCATTCGCCGGGAGCGATCGGGAGGGGGTGGCCAACAATGGATGGCCGCCCCCTCACCTCTCATTGCCCGGGAAGAAATGGCGACCGCCTCGGGCACCGGGGGGGGGACCGATCGGACCCCCCACCCGCGGAAGGCAAATCACGTACATGTACGTGATTTTGCCTGTCCGTGCCACCTTGCCGACGTACATCGGCGTGAGGCGGTCGTCAAGTGGTTAAATGAGATTTTTTCCTTTTAAAAATGACATTTGGTGCAGGGACTGTTCTAAACATGGGAAACACGCGTCACTTTACAGGCATACTATAGACACCCCCCAGGTACGATATTTAAAGGAATATTTCACTTTTTTTTTTTTACTTTAAGCATCATTAAAATCACTGCTCCCGAAAAAACGGCCGTTTTTAAAAGTTTTTTTTGCATTGATACATGTCCCCTGGGGTAGGACCCGGGTCCCCAAACCCTTTTTAGGACAATACCATGCAAATTAGCCTTTAAAATGAGCACTTTTGATTTCGAACGTTCGAGTCCCATAGACGTCAATGGGGTTCTAACGTTCGTGCGAACTTTCGGTAAGTTCGCGGGTTCTGGTGCGAACCGAACCGGGGGGTGTTCGGCTCATCCCTAGTGGTCAGATTTATGAATGAATTCCCCAAAGCATGTAGTGCAAGGGCCTGCCTGAATACTTTCAAATGGTACTGTTTAAAGTTTTTGTATACTATTATTATCTTGATAGGTAATAGCAGAATGTCCAAATGTGCTCAAATGTGTACAGTGTGTATTTATCTCTTTGTATTATAACACTTCTTACCTGTCCAGTGGGCTGCCAATAGTGTAACTAAGGAGGGGCTGTTTAAAGTAATACCCATTATTTAGGCATTCATCTCTCAATAAAGTGGAAAGGGTTACCTGTCCATGAGCCCCCCTATAATGTTAGAAAGGGCCCAGGAGAGGGGGGAGGGAAAATATGATAGGTGTACCTTATACTTTGGTGTTTAAAAATTCCCGTTAATAAATGTTATCTTGATGTTGGCCAAGAATGTTTGTGTCTAATCACATTTGGTAGAACTTGAAGGCAATATCAGACATGAGTATTTAGGAACTGTGTTTGATATTGCGTTCAGATGGGGTGAAGTCACCCCAGGAAAAGCCAAATTTTGAAGGTGCACACCAATTTACGAATGTCAACATGTGCTAGCTGCCATCACGGGGGATCAAGGGGCGTGTTTTGGGGCAGCAACCCCTTCCTCTCAGCTACTTTATTATTGAGGAAGGGGTTGCATCCCCAAAACACGTCCATTGATCTCCCGTGATGGCAGATAGCACATGTTGACACACTGTGTGCCTCTTCAAAATTTGGCTTTTCTACAATTCGCGAAAAAATTTTAACATTGTAGCACACCATAAAAGAAAGGGCTTTGGAGGGGTTTTAAACTCTCCCCAAAACATCAATGATATTCTTATTTTTTTAATAACATCATTGATGTTTTTCGCCTCTGGTCTCCTCGGATGAGGGGTGTCCTCCAAGTCTTTTCTCCCCTATGTGAAAAAAAAGGGTATACTTGGCACACAGATATTTGATGGCAGAACTATAAATATGAAACATTGCTAAGAAGTGGGGTACAATTGTCTATTTTGGCAGAGTTCCAAGATGTAGAATTTTGAGTGTCTCTTGTCAAGCTTGAATACTTGCCTGTCTTGTACAGGCTTTACAGATGGAGACCCCTATAGTATACACTGGAGCACCTGTGTGGGCCCCCTAATAAAAAGGGTGTTCTTGTGTCCCACACTAGTGCTCCAGCGTCCAGATGTGTCAACAGCTGCTGAGTGTTCTCTCCTTACACAAAATCTAGTTTGCATTTCATTCTAGTAACAAACCCATCTACACAACCAAATTTCATACAAGTTTCATACAAGTAGGCCCTAAAAAATGTGGTCAAATGCATATGGCCAAAACAATGGTGTTTTTTAGGCCGAAATAAAAATGTTTGATACGAACGAATAATGTGCCCATGAACATGAAAGTTGCCATTTTAAACTGTACAACAGTTCCTAAAAGCACATGGAGCAGCACGAACGTAATAAACACAAAAAGATTAGGAACACAGAACAACTACTTACTTTTTTGCAGCACTGTCCGGATTCTGTACTGCTCGTGTTCTCTTAATTTCAGGTCCGACCACCGCTTCCTGAGCTGATCTTTCGATCGTCATACCCCGAAATTCCAGTGCAGACTCTTGACCACTTTCGCCATGATCTTGGCCTTTCTGACATTGGGGTTGGGGTAAGACCCATACTTTCCATCATAGTCGGCCCTCTTCAGGATGTCGACCATCTCCAACATCTCCCCAAAGGACATATTTGAGGCCTTAAATCTTCTCCTTCTGGATACAGACATTTTCGGCTCTGGGCTTTCCTCCCCCTCCTCCTCGTTGCTGTAATTAGCACGCACCTGCTGTGTCTCCGCCATGTGCTCTTCCCCCACTGCGCTGAACGAAAAGGGTCGGGGAATAGACTAGAAAGAACGTCAGGGGCGGGCGGAGTTACACGCATACGCAGTGTGTATAAAGCTTAACACGCGTGCGTAGTACGTACGATCTGTGAGCGGAGGAAGGAGTATCGGAGGCACCGATCGTGATAACAAAGGTAAGATTTAACATTGGGCCTATACTGCTTCTAGATTGAGGCCTGTATTTGCACAAGTTTAGAAGACTTTAGGCTGACATTAGGGTTTGTCTTGTAGTGAAAATGGATATCTTGAAAGATAACGACTTTATGGCAATCTTCATTGATATGTTCAGGGAGCTGCTTTGTCTGTGGCAGATAAACCACCCACATTATAAGAAGCAAACAAAGAGGAAGGCAGCACTGGATCAATTGCTGGAATTTGTGAAGACGGTGGTCCCCACGGCAGACATCACCTATTTGAAGATCCTAATTGGTGGCCTGAGGAGCACTTATCTAAGGGAGCACAAGAAGGTCCAGGATTCCCAGAGATCTGGAGCTGCAGATGACATCTATGTCCCCAGGATGTGGTACTATGACAGGCTACATTTTCTGGCAGGCCAGACTGAACCCAGGCCAGCACTCTCCAATCATCCTTCCACGCTTCCTTCCACCCCAGCTGAGGCTTCTGACGCCCAAACTGGGCCTTCCAGGCAGCAACATGTGGAGGAGCCCAGCTTGAGCCAGGTATAGCATTCCTATAAATATTTCTGGTTGTCCAATCAATGATGTTAAATAGATGTTAGCTTGGAGTACTAATTTCTGATTGTGATTGATGAAGCAAAAACTTAAACCATGTCCTTTTTCATACACAGGGAAGTCTCAGCCAGGAGGTGGCTGGGCCAAGCAGGCTGCCTGATATGCAGGTCCCTCCCCTACACCCACAAAGACAAAGTGGCAGGAAGAGGAGTACCCTGGAGGAGGCTGTCATAGGCCTCTTTTGGAAGGCTACAGAGGCCCTGAGAACCCCCCACACTGTGGAGGAGGACTTTGCTTGCATAACTACCTGCAAAATGCTGCAGATGGAGGACGGCCAACGACTCCTGTGTGAGTCCTTAATTTTGGAAGCTCTCAATAAGGGTTTGGGGGGCCAAATACCATCTGCTACCCACATTTGTAACCTCACACATGGTCCTCCTCCTCCTCCAGGTCCTCCTACTCCTCCTCCTCCTCCTCCAGGTCCTACTAGTCCTCCTCCTCCTCCAGGTCCTACTCCTCCTGCTGCCACATCTCCAACACCAAAGTCACAGCCAGGAAGGAAGCATGGAAAGAAGACCAGAAAGTGATGACCCTGGGTCCAGTCTGATCTGGCAAAAGATCCAGCCTCTTGTAGTACCACAGCCTGGGGACACAGATGTCATCTGCTGCTTTCTAGATCTCTGGGACTTCTGGACCAGACTGTTCTCCCTTGGATAAGGACTCCTCAGGCCACCAATTTTGATGTTAAAGAATTGATGTCTGCCCTGGGGGTCCAAGGCTTCGCCAATTTCTGCTGTTTCTCCAGCGTTGCCTCCCTCTTTGTTTGGTTCTGAGCCCTTAATTAGGGATTTTTTGTTTCAATTATACTCTCCTATGTGTTTTTTCCTTCAAAAAGGACAGTTTGTTTGTGAGGATTCAGGTACATTTCTAAAGTACAATGTGAAATTAACAAGGGACACCAACACCAAACAATCTCCTTGAGATTAAATAATATAAGATATCAAAGGTGTTGTGGTAACTTGACACACAAAACACACACAAAAATATTATGGAGTAAAACTAATAAGATCAGCTTAAAAAAAATACAAACCTTAAAAAAAAACAAAAAACAGCCTTTAAAAAAGAAAAAAAAAAGAAAACAACCCAAAAATAAATTTTGGCAGATGTGACAAATCCAAATATATTGAGGGAGTCCCGATAAATAATAAAGAAAGAAGTTTGTGAGAAGTCTGTGTGAATATGAGCAGCAAAACTACTTCATTCTTCTCACATTATAAAGAACAAGAGAGTGCGCTGTATTAAACAATTTTTTACATTGCACCATGACGAAAGTGCTGTATCCATTGCGAACGCTAATTTTACCAGACCGAGCTGTTCCGTCTCGGAATTTCTTCTGAGCATGCGTGGCACTTTGTGCGTCGAACTGGCCACACACGGTCGGAATTGACGCGATCGGATTTTGTTGTCGGAAAATTTTATAGCCTGCTCTCAAACTTTGTGTGTCGGAAAATCCGATGGAAAATGTCCGATGGAGCCCACACACGGTCGGAATGTCCGACAACACACTCCGATCGGACATTTTCCATTGGAAAATCCGACCGTGTGTACGGGCATTAGAGGGATTTTCTTCCTAAATTTGAAAATCTCCCCAATGTGAAATGAAGAAAAACCATATGGGTTTTAAACATTTCCTTCAATGTAAGAAAAAAAACATTTTGGTTTTAGTTATATTTTAAGAATAGAGGAAGTTAAAAAATAAGATCAGTATCTGGATAATTTTAAATGTTTTTGTAATGTATGTCTAATGCTCTTAGGAATTGTACAACACAATATAAACTTACAGCACTTCATAAACACTGTATATTTATCACCATAATCATGCAACAGTAGAAAAAACACATACAATTGTAACCTTATAATGTAAAAATACTTCCATGCACTGCATAATTCCATATAATCTAAAAATCTCAAACACACAATAACTTATAATTTTCAAAGCAGTTAAAACTAATTAAAACTGTAAGAGGAACTGTTTCTTTGCATACCAAACAAAAAATGTGCTTGGATTGCGGCATTCTGGCTCGCTGAGTAAAAGCAAATGTTTGACACATGTTCTAAGTCAAATTCCAAAATGTAGCAAAAACAGTCTGCATATTTGGCAGGAATTACCACAAGTTCAGGTCAGTGTTTGCTTCAGCAAAATAGGCACAGGGTGAGATGGATAAAGAGATAAAGAACAAACAGAAGGAACATGTGAGCTGACAATAGTATTTTAGACTTCACAAGCAATATATTACCTTATTCAAGCATGTCTACTCCTTTCTGTAGGGAAAATAATGATCTGGATTTATTCATTTTTCTGCCACCCATACAATAATAACAAAAGCCTAATCAGAAAATGTTCTGCATTTTTTGAACTCTCTGAACATTTGTATGTTTAATGCATGTTTATGTTGTGTGATTGCATATGTTAAAAAAAAAAACATACAAAAACATGCTGTTATTTTAAGAGTTTTGTATCCATTGCTGTGCAATTAATTTCACAGAATTGCCTTTTTGAAAAAAATACCACAAGAGCACCCACCCAAACTGATATTTTGTTAGATAGTTAAACCACCTGACAATATTTGAATTTTCATGTAGATTCTGTTTGATAACATCTGCACACCTGTTGTGAATAATAATTGTGGTTTCCACTCTCCATGTTGTTGTTTTTTTATTAGTTTTTCTTTAAACTATAGACAATGCAAGAGAGGGAACACACCAGAAAGTGCAAAAATCATTTAAAACTATCAGGTGCACAGGAACAAGGGTAGAAATTATAGCAAAGAGATCTATCTGTATCCAAGGCATATAACATTTTCAGAGGCTAAGTCCACTAATCTCTCCCATAGGTTCCACTTTAAGTAAGCTGACCCTAAGGTTCCATTCACACCAGATGTGCTGGCATGCGTTGATCAACGCATGCCAGAACATATATATTGCATGTAAAAAAAAGCAAGAGTCCAAACAATCATTTGAAATTTTCTTTACAAATAAACCTTAGTGGAGTTTAAAAAAAAACGATTGCATGGAATTTTAATATGCATCATAAAAATATACGTTATTGTACATGTGTTATAGTGTATTCAATGCACACATTGGGTGTATATGGACTCTTAAATATGTCCATTGTTGTAAACTAAAGTTAACCTGTGGGAATCATGGGTTATTTAACCTAAGTATATGATTAAAAATATAGGCAGATGATGCCGTTAGTGGAAACAGCAGGCCAAAATGATATCAGCAGGTCCAGAGCTATAGAAAGCTAAACATACATGCTAATCTCAATAATTTTGTAAATTCAACTTGGTCCCACCTTTTTCTGCTTCCTGATCTTCATTATTGTTCAATTAATATTAAGAGGCCCCTCTGACCAATAAAAAGAAGGGCAGAGGTAGTGAGGTGGGCTTAACTTTTACATAAAAAGTTACATTTAAATATCATTTTAGGTGTTTATTTCTCTGGATCTGCAAAATGTTTGATATGCATTTGTTCTCCATATGTTCAGATTAAATTCCCCTGCTCCATAACAAATTTATTATAAGAAGTAGCCATGATTTTAATTGTCAACAAATGTGTCTCAAAGCACAGTCGCATAACCAGATTTATTTACTCGAGGATGCCCTTACCAATATGTATGTGAAATATGATCAACATATGGTGCATCAACCAAGATATATTTTTAAATAATGAAAAATTAAATTCAGGTAAATGTTTCAATAAAAGCTGAAAGTTCATACACGCTGATGATATACAACCTGATTCAAGATAATCTGTCACTAAGAAAAGAGTGTTTGGACCTGAAGAATTTACATGTTTTCACTAAATCTGTCAAGGCTCAAATGAATACTACAGTGAATTCAGCATGCACATGTACACTTTACCTAGTCTTCATTGTCTTTCCTTTAGCTCCAAGGAAAAATTGTAATGAAAGTAAGACAGAAGGAATTTCTCACAAATGTATGTACACATATTTTGATGGGTGATTGAACAATCTCTGGGCTTTTTAGTGAGGGCATGAGTAACATGTTGTAACTTTGCAATAGTCAAGTAGTCTTTGATATATTTGCACAATACATTTCTGGAATATCTAATACTATGACCATTGGTATACACATATCAGTGGTAAAAAAAGATAATTTTATCAGCCACTAATCACAGCTATTCGGGTAATAAGCACTGTTAAGGAGATCAATCTACTATAATTGCATCTATAACTAAAGCAACCATGAGCTTATAGCATAGTTAGGAGTGCAGCCAAAGAAAGGGATACTGAGCAGGCCAGCTACAAATGGTTCTGTTCCCCTATGTCAGTGGCAGCAAAAAGTTTAAAGCAACACCCTTTGTCACCAAAAAAATCCCAAAAGCAGTGCTCTACAAAAAAAAAGTGGTATTGTGCTTACGTCTCCAGTGTTCCACATGGCCTATTTATGCTCAGTTGAAGCACTACAGCTTCCATCAGAGTTCACATCAGCCTCCATGAATGGGATGTTTCCATCCACTAGCCCTACATCACTTCAGAACACAGTAGTAGTGCAAGAGTCAGCAGATAGGACAATATCATGCAGCAGGGAATTTAGGCATCCAACACTTTCAGTGACTTCAAGTGACAAATGCTGAAGACTTCAATGGAAGCTGAACATTGATAATATACAAATATTACATTTTCTTTTGTGGGCAACTGCTTTTAGGATTTTTTGGGTGACAACAGTGTTGTTTTAGGTAAAACACTACTTTCCTACAACAAAAGGGTGTCTTTGTGTATTTGGTTGTGACTCTAAAATAAACAGCTTAACAGATAACATATGTCAACAGAAAGTGTGTGCAGTTGTATTGTAAAAACATGTATAGGAATTATAATATTGAAAATGAGAGACAGGCCCTAGTTGCACAAGCCTAAAGAAGACGTATTGCCACAACATAAAACATCTTTGTTCCTCCAAAGGCACAAAAACATGTAGCACTTGGTCTGGTTCCAATTTGTGGCCCTGTTGTGCATTGAAAGTCGATTTCTATTTTTGTCTGTGCTTTTTGTAGCTCCACCCCAGGCTAAAGCCCAATGTATGGGCATTCCTAAGAGAGAGCTTCTGCAAAGCACTGTAGCCATGCCCCCTTTCAATTTCTATCTAAAAAGGACTGTGCACTGTGTTCCAGCTACCTCACCTGCTGCTCCTTACACCTGCTGTGTCAGGGTAGTTTTTTTAACAGTGTTCATGCAACCTCTCCTGCCCCTTACATAGTTCTGACTGTATCAGGTTACTTTGTATAGCACTTTTCCACCAGCCTCACCTGCTGTCCCTTACACAGTGCTAACTGTTTCAGAATAGTTTGTGTAACTTTGTTCCAGAAGATTAACCTGCTGCACCTTGCACAGTTAAAATAGTCTGTATACTTTCCCAAAGCACATCCAGGCAACTGAGGATGCAGTGGATGTGGCATCCTCAGTTGCCTGGATGTGCCTTAAAGAAGTTAAACAAGCCATTTTGACAAAGTCAGCACTGTCGGAGCTGTGCAATCAGCTCGCTGCTAGTAAACATTGTTCATTCTCAGTTGCCTGGATGAGCCTCCAGGAACTTATACAAGCTATTTTTGACACACACCAGCTGTTAGCAAACATGCGCTGACTGTGGCACAAATTCTCTGAGGTGCATCTAGGTAACAGAGAATGCTAAATGTTTACTAGTGGCTGACTCTTGTGCTTGTATTTTGATAAATGCTAATCTTCCCTCTATGGAGTGCTGAATGACAGCGTTCATCATCAGTGTGTTCCTGCTGCCAGAGAAGAGCACTGTTATTCAGGACTCATTAAATATTCAGCACCTTTTAAGCAACGTGGTAGGACAGCAGTGGGGGGAGAGGGAACATGCTACTATGCTAGTTTAGCAACTACAGCACAGATCTGATATATGCACTTGGTCCCTTGGGAATTTCAATTTAGATTGTTAAAATGTGGTGATACTTTTTCTTTATGCTAAGGCTGTTGCCGAAATGCGTCAGTAGTTTTGCTTGTTACTTTTTGTAATCAACCATTAAAATCATTATATGGACTACAGAGTTGCCAGCTCAATATGTTTAGTTTTTCTTTATTATCTTGTTAACACGATTGCCCTTCTTTCCAATTTTTTATTTCCAGGACTTTTTCGCATAACTAAACTGTGTTTTCAAAATGTAGCTATTCTGATATTGTATGGTATAGCGTCAAAACAATGTGTTTATTTTTTTATCTATTGTCTATTATTGTATTATGTGTATATTTATTTATATATAAGTGTATATCTTGCTAATATTATAAGCTGCAAACTCACAGATCCTTCTTCATCACTGAATCAATGGGATTGAATTACTGAAGGCAAACAGACTGCACTTTGCAAGTGAAGTTACTCCGCGGCTTAGTAAATGAGAGAAGGTTCTGTTGGCTTTCATCATCCAATCATGTGCAAGCAAAATTGCATATTTTTATTTTCCTTGCATGTGATTGGGTATTCTTTGTAAGGTGAATTCTTACGCGATTTACCAAGCTCCAGAGTAACTGCACTTGCAGAGTGCAACTGCACTTGAAAAGTGCACAATCTATTTTTCCTTTAGTAAATCATCCCCAATATATTGAGTGCATATTTTTGCTTCCAAATTAATAACTTTGGATAAATCTATATGAAACTTCAACTGTCATGTAGCTGCTTGTATATTTGGAATGTCTAGGTCAGCTTCTAAATTGAAAGCCTTATCATTTTACATTGTCACCAACAGTTTTGCCATCTGCAAAAACACAATTCCTTTCATCTTGAATAGTATATTATTTATCTACAATAATATCGATTCCAAAAATAAACTACAAAAAAAAAAGGGAAAAAAGTTTATTACCTTATACCATTCACAATATTAGAAATGGATTTCAGTACACCTTATGCGGGCGTTTAGGCAGTTTTCTGCAAGAAAGTGGTAAACTCCGCTCTTAGGATCAGACCGGGTTGCAGCCCCCCTATATAGGCTCCCCTAAGGGGCTATAATGAAAATGATAAAAAGACATGGGGTGGCGCTACCCTAATATAATGAGGGGTGGTAATACTCCGTAAATACAGCAATGGTATACCACCCACACCTTATGAATACTAAACAAGTGATAATAAGTGATTCATATCATAAGCTAATGGTGATATAAAAAATATGTAATAGTGCACACATCAAGAGATAATATACTAAAACCAGCTAATGTGTAAGGGATACCTACATCCCAAATGTGAAATGCAACACCTTAAAAAATTAAAAACAATTGAAAAAAATGAATGAAAAATATTAGCCAGTGATATTACAACTTATATATAAAAAACAGCAGTTCATGAAAAATTAATAAATGTGTTAGCAAAAAAATTGCTATTCAATAGTCCCACACAGGTGATGTGCAAAATTGCTGTACAAAATGCCAACGGCTCCAAAGTGACCACAGTGCTCAGCAGATCAGGTGACTCTTGTGCTCCCCCTCAAGGGTCCCCACTCACCAGCTCCCATTACCCCCGCAGGGGTAAATGGCATATGTAGAAAACCGGGGGGTTAGATGTCCCTTGATAGATCCTCCAGCAGGTTTACCGATAGCCTGGTGTGATATCCCCTAATGGCTCATCTGGTCAATCCTCCAGATCAAGATGTCGAAAGCCGATCTCCTATTTAGGAATTGCCAATCACAGTTTCCAGCAAATGTTCAGTAAAATCCCAGGGATAGATCATCATTCCCATCTGGATTGCTTCTTTGGATCGGTGCACTGGCCTTTGGAACAGGCTGGATAATTTGCTTTTACCAATTTGATGAACAGCTCAGTCACCATGCAGAGAATGGACCTCACATGTATGTTTGCTCCCTGCATCCTCTCTTTAGGCAGTTTTCTATTCCCTGAATTTTCAAATTTAACAGCCTTAAAGTGATCCTATTGCTGATCTCAAAATTGAAAAAAGTCCACTGTAAAGAAAGGTGTAAATACATACCCCTGCAATGCCAGTGAACACTGCTCAAGTGAAAAAGTAATTCCTCTGAAGTTTCTACCGGGAATCTAACATTTTAAGGAATGTCAGTCTCCTGTGTCTCCTGCAGCACTGGTTCTTCCCGCTGACCTCCACATCACTACAGGATACAGTATTGACTTAAAGGCCAGTAAGAGGAACCAGTGAGTGTTGCAGGGGACATAGGAGATTGACATTTCTTAAAGTGTTGGTTTTCCAGCAGACTTTGAAGGATGATTTTTCTTCAATGGACTGGGGTTCATTGGTGTGGGCAACAAGAGAGGTACTGTAAGCATTTCCATCCTTCTTTTCATAGGAAGCTTCCCTATTTGAATTTTGAGATCGGTGACAAGGTCACTTTATGTATTCACTGGACATCTAAAGGTAGACATTCCAAATTCCCAAATAATTTTTGGATATGCTACATAATACAAAACAGTACATACCCAGCTCCTTCCCTTTACAGAATTCTATTCAGTGGAAGTCCAGGATTTGCCTGTTATAATGTGTGAGTGTCACTAAGTACTGGATTAATATGAGCCCGACCTGCATGAAGACGTGCCCCCTAGGAGTGGTATGTAAATGACACATTGGGCTCACAGGAAGTGGGAAGAGGACCACTGGCACTGGACCAAGAAGCAAGTCGGGGACTGCATCAAGTGTAGAAAGGGTAAGTGAGGATTGATATCATTTTTTGTTTCTAGGGGGTTGGGGGAAGGTGAATTTAAAAAAATTGTCTGGGGTTCTACTTTAAAAATTATTGTAACAAGTTTAAAAAACTTATAATTACTGAGTCAATATCTAAATTTCTATTTGTATATACACTATATTAACAAAAGTATTGGGACGCCAGCCTTTACATGCACATGAATTTAATTGCATCCCAGTCTTAGCCTGTAGGGTTCAATATTGAGTTGGCTCACCATTTGCAGCTATAACAACTTCAACTCTTCTGGGAAGACTTACCACAAGGTTTAGGAGTGTGTCTATGTGAATGTTTGACCATTCTTCCAGAAGCACATTTGTGAGGTCAGGCACTGATGCTGGACAAGAAGGCCTGGCTCGCAGTCTCCACTCTAATTCATCCCATAGGTGTTCTAACAGGTTGAGGTGCAGGCCAATCAGGTTCCTCCACCCCAAACTTGCTCATCCATGTCTTTATGAACCTTGCTTTGTGCACTGGTGCACAGTCATGTTGGAACAGAAAGGGGCCATCCCTGAACTGTTCCCACAAAGTTGGGAGCATGAAATTATCCAAAATTTCCTGGTATGCTGATGCCTTAAAAGTTCCCTTCAGTGAAACTAAGGGGCCAAACAACCCCACAAAATAATCCCCCCCTCCACCAAATGATTTGGACCAGTGCACAAAGCAAGGTCCTTAAAGACATGGATGAGCGAGTTTGGGGTGGAGGAACTTGACTGGCATGCACAGAGTCCTGACTTGAACCCGATAGAACTAGAGAATGAATTAGAGTGGAGACTGCAAGCCAGGCCTTCTTATCCAACATCAGTGCCTGACCTCACAGATGTGCTTCTGCAAGAATGGTCAAACATTCCCATAGACACACTCCTAAACCTTGTGGACAGCCTTCCCAGAACAGTTGAAGCTGTTATAGCTGCAAAAGGTGGGCCAACTCAATATTGAACCTTTGGGACTAAGACTGGGATGCCATTAAAGTCCATGTGCGGGTAAAGGCAGGCGTCCTAATACTTTTGACAATATAGTGTATGAAAAACATATGCTTCATCTCCATCCATAAGAATCATGCCAACCCATCTAGGGACTCTAAAAATGATTGTAAGCTCTAACGAACAGAGCCCTCTGATTCCTACTGTATTAAAGTGTATTGTATTGTGTGTGTTTGTATTTTGTGTACTGTCTACCCTCAAGTTGTAAAGTGCTGCGTAAACTGTTATGCTATATAAATGCTATATAAATCATGTATAATAATAATATAATAATAATAATAATTTTGATCATTTACTAAAGGAGTTGAACATTTTCACTTTGCAAGGGAATTTTCACTTATCCTAGTGAATGAGCAAAACATTCACTTTGCAAAAAATTACCAGATCAGGTTAAATACATTTTTGCACACAATTGGATTATTGAAGTAAGCAAAACTTTACCTCATTCACCAAGCTAAGTGCATTTTCTGTTTGCAAAGGGAATTTTTAGTTTAGTGATAGTGAACAAGGCCCGCAAGGCTGAAATTCGTTTACATCTGCTGTTTGTGTCTTTTATGGAGAATCAATCAATTTGGAAGATTTTAAAGAGCAAACAAGGAGTTGCGGACCATCTCTTCTTATGATTGCTACTGCAGCTGTGTGACTGCCTCTCCACACCCAGGTAGCTCTAAACAATCTTCTGATCATATTGGGTAGTAGCAGCCTACTTCTGCTTTAATTTATGGAATTTTTAGTTACCTTAGTGAATGAGGAAAAGGTGTGCTGATGTCAATCATCTAATCATGTGCAAACAATAATCCGGTTTTGTACATTTTTTTCCTGCATGTGATTTGGTATTTTTTGCAAAGGGGATTTTCCCTGCATTCCCTAAGCTAAGTGGCAATTCCTTTGCAAAGTAAAAACTTAATTTTACATGCTGTAGTATTTTAGTAAATCAAGGTCAATGTTTTAGAAATAGCTGGCCTAAGCTCTTTGAGAACTCATAGATGCAAAACATCTGTTTTAACAACTAGGATACATGTGTAATTATATCATTACCATGCTCACACACAATAAAGCATTTAGCAAATGTGACTTTTTGTCAGTGATCAAATATACTTTGACATTTGCAGGGCCTATGCATTTTTTGCTTTTACTACTTAGTAGTTAATGCTTTTAGCATTTTTTTAAAATTTGTTTTTAGTTACCTTTTAACTGAATTTTTTTATTTCCTTTCAACTACTAAACACATCATGATTAACATACCACTGGTGCGCTGAAGGGTAAAGAGGCAAACATTATTTAATTCAGGTCATAGCAAAGCTCTCTTGGGGCCATGGAGCTGACTGTGGTTGTTCTCCCTACTGCTCTCCTTCCAATGTCACTGCCATAACACCCACACTTTTAATTCTGTAATTACGAATTGAACATAAGACAGATAATCAGGTAATTTCAGAATGCAGTAAAAATACATTTACTAGCTTTGTATATACGCTGTTATTTTATCCACAGAAGAAATAACCACATACTGTGTTCTGCTTAATGTTGTATTTCCGTTGCATGTTTTGTAAATGATTTTAGATATTTGTTAGAAACAAAAAGCCTTGTCTCAGGAAGCAAAGAACCACAAGCTTTTAGAAGCCCTGCATTTCCTTAATTTTCTGTAACAACTGTTTTATTTGCTCTTATCTACACAATATTATTAACTGTTTTTGGGAATGATTGATATTTCTTTAGAGATCCTGTCATATCACTCGTTATTTTAACACTTATCGGTGATAAAGTTCAGACAGAAATTAAGCAGCTGTAATGTTGCAGCACGAATTAGTTTAATGTTCTCAGTCAGGAGCAGCTGTTTGGTTGAGGACTCAAATTTAGCAGTGGGGGGAAGGGCTGGTGACGCTGACAATGTTATTTTCTCTACATAAACATTTTTGGCTGCTGCAGCTTTGTGCTGGTCACGTGATAGTGTCCCTAGGCAGATAATTTATTTCTGTAGCTTTCATGAGCAATCATTAACCTTCAGACTCTCAGTTTGCTTCCTGCTTTGTGGCATTTGTTATTCTTTCTTTTATAAGCTAAATAGTTGAATTCACAGAATGTCAGTGGAAAATTATAGCAAATATCTATTAGACTGTAATGTAATATACTCATAAATAGGTTGTGCACAAATAACAGTCATATTTTTTCATGTGCTTTTCTATGGATTTACCATTACATTAGTAAATAAAAATAAAAAAATATCACAGGTTCATATGTTCTGAATCATCAAATAGCACATCAAACGATCTGTGTTTATATATAGTTACCGCAAATAAGAAACGAGGCATATGTCTCAGTGATCCAGGTTTACATAAACCTAACCCACTTTTGTATAGTGAAGTGTTTTAACCGCTTCAGCTCCGGAAGATTTTACCCCCTTCCTGACTAGAGCACTTTTTGCGTATCGGCCCTGCATTGTTTTAACTGACAATTGCGCGGTCGTGCGATGTTACACCCAAACAAAATTGACGTCCTTTTTTCCCCACAAATAGAGCTTTCTTTTAGTGGTATTTGATCACCTCTTTTGCGCTATAAACAAAAATAGAGCGACTATTTTGAAAAAAAACAATATTTTTTACTTTTGGCTATAATAAACAAAATTGACGTCCTTTTTTCCCCACAAATAGAGCTTTCTTTTAGTGGTATTTGATCACCTCTTTTGCGCTATAAACAAAAATAGAGCGACTATTTTGAAAAAAAGCAATATTTTTTACTTTTGGCTATAATAAATATCTTTGTATATATTTTTGTATGGAGTCTGAGAAAAAAAATGCAAATAAACCAAAGATCCCTAAATTTATCAAAATAATCAGAGTCCATTGCCAGCATCTCCTCCATGCACTTAATATAATTTAGAGTAGCTACCCCTAAGGTGATAGGAGGTGTATTGGTGGACTTCCAAAATTGAGGTATCATTTTTAGTTTTTGAGATGCAACTTAATGCAGTAAAATTGAAAGCAGGGCAATTTCTGGGGTAGGTAATAAGAATTTGTCATAGACCCTGTTATATGTTGCAAACACTGTTGACCAAAAAAGCCTGATCTTTGGGCATTCTCACCATACTGTATGTGCAAATAAGAACTCCTCTCAAAACCGCACCTCCAGAAGGCTCCATAAGTGGAAGTGAAGGCTTAATGGAGAGTAACTGAGTCCCTGTGCCAACATAAAAGGATCTTAAAATTATCTCCTGGGCATATCTGGAAATGGTAGACTTTTCTACCAAAAGTCTACCAATCAACAACTGAAAGTTCACATGCAAATTTATTGGACCAGGCTCTTGTATAAGTCGGTAGTTCGCCATTGCAGGTAACTTGAAGAAGCTTATATAATGTAGAAAATGTATGTCTAGGCATCTCGCCGAGAAAATATAGCTTCTCAAATTCTGAAAAAGAGCAAGTAAAAAAAGCTGACAAATGGGAATTAGTAAGCCAATCTTCCGGATTCAGCTTCTGCGGGAGGGGGTAGAGGGGCTCCCCAATTCATGTTCTAAGAAAGGTATGTGCCACCGGCCATGCAGACCTAGGATAAGGACCTAACGAAGAAAAGCCTTCCCCTTGTGAAAAAAAGGGTTGTCAAAGGAGACAGATCCGATGACAAAAGATTCAGGAACCCTGATTTATACCACATGAGGAGGGTAACTATGGTCAGGGGGGAGGAAGCCTGGGGTAATGATAAATTGTATTCTAAACCCCACGGCAGAGCTCACAAGCTCACAAGTCATATGGAAAAGTGAAAGTTCCTGTTTCATGATAGTCGAGGCCTTGGATAAAGGACAGAGAAACCATTCTAACATACGAGAAAGCAGAGCTGCTATGTGATATAATTCAAAGTCATGGAGGCCAACACCACCCTGAAGCTTGGCATGTGTGAGAAGTTTATAATGTAAAGACGAGAGTCCATGGTTCCAAATAAATTGGGTAGAGAGAGTGTGCATGGCATGGAAAAAGGATTTAGGGACCCTCTGGGACCCTCTGGAAAAAATAAAGCAATTTAGGCAGAATGTCCGCCTTTAATGTATTATTCTTTCCAAAGAGAATGGGCTTCATTATTAAAATTCTTAAAATTTTCGTTAAGAGAGGACCATAATTAAGTGCATAAAGGTTTGCAGGGACAACAATACTTAAGTATGAAATGCATCTCGGTTTCCATATTGGAACAGGAAATTGGAACGAAGTTGGGTCAACGAGGTAAGGGGTAGGGAAATATTTAATGCCACTGTTTTATTTAAAGTTATAGAGGGAACCATATATCTGAATATAGAGGAGAAGGTCATCTGCATATAGACAGAGTTTTAATGCATCAACGGGCTCTGTATGCCTGAAATGAAAGCTTTTTTCCTAACGGCCTGTGCTAAAAGTATGACGATGACAAAGAGAAGTGGGGACAAGGGACATCCCTGTCTGGTGCTGCTGGAAATCATAAACGGGTCAGAGAGGGAACCATTCACTAACACAGATGCAGTGGGATGAGAATATGAGCATAAAATTTTGCTGATAATGATTTGACCTAAACCAATTTGCTCCTGGGATAGGCGCAGAAACCTCCAACTTACTCTATCAAAAGCCTTTTTGGTGTCAAACAAAAGAAGACAAGCTTTCAATTGATGTTTGCGGATATATGAGATGAGATGCAGAGTTCTGGTAGTGTTGTCCCTGGCTTCCTGTCCAGGGACAAAACCCACCTGATCACTGTGGATAATATCAGGTAGAAGTGGCGATAAACGATTAGCTAAAACTTTAGTAAAGGGAAGGGTCTTTACCAGCTTTAGAAAGAATGGAAATACTGAAAGTCAACAATTGTGGAGAAGGGAGGTGAGTATCATCGACAGTTTCAAAGGCTTTAGTGATAATTGGGACAAAAAATGGTGCAAACTATTTAGAGAATTAAGGACAAAAACTTTCTGGCCCTGGATATTTGCCAAATTTCAGGCTCTTAATGGAACACAAAAATTCTATCTCAGAGAGGTTCTTCCAGGGAAGAGGCAGTATGAGCGTCTATCACCTCTAACGCAGTATTATTAATGTGATCACTCATAGTATCACTCTTTGAGATGGGATGTGAGGGGTCGGAAACTGGAGGCAAATTATATGATGAGGAATAATACTGCCAAAATGCAGACTTAATACACTGATCCTTATATTGCTAGCAGACATAATGGAGGCAATGTGCAGACAAGGTGGATGGGGATTTAAAACTCTTGCCAGATGTTGGCAGCATGTATTTGAAGTGAGTAATGAGGCTTTGTCTCACGCTATAACAGAGTGTGAGTCGAGTAACCGCAGTAAAACATATCTAGCATTGGAGAGGTCCACAAAAGTACTAGGATCCAAATCCATGGGAGGATTCCAAGGTTGAGATTTTATGTAGAAGAGATTGGACTTCCCCAGCCCTAGCTTTCTTGAGGTGGGCCCAATGTTGAATAAAAACAATCCTTAGGACACATTTAAGAGTTTAGTGAGGAGACTAGTAGGGTCAATGGTATGATCTAGGACTGGGGTACTGAATTAAAATTCACAGAGGTCCGAATCGCTTATCTTTGTGTGATAACTCGTGGTCCCCCTCCTTTATATCATGATCCCATTCTTACATCAGTTTTCTCAGTCCCTCTGCACATCACAATCCCCGCTTCACATCCGTTTCCCCTTCACAGCAATGTTATGTCCCTCCTTCACATCACAGACCCCCCCTCTGCAGCTCTGGCCTCTCTTCACAGACCCCCACTGCAGCTCTATCCCCCCTTTACTTCACAGCTGTGCCTACCTCTTCCTACCTTACTTGGGCACACAGAGTGGGAGCCACAGCAGCATTAAATGGAGGGCAGGAGCTGCCAGAGTTAATTTTTTATTTTAGGAATCTGGTGATAGGTTGCTAGGACTGCAATCACCAACTTGTCAATTTGAAAAGTTAATTCCGGCAGCTCATGCCCTCCATTTAATGCTGCTGTGCCTCAGAAGAATCAGAAGAAGGAGATGGAGGAAGAAACCGAAGGAAGATAGAAGAAAGAAGATGGAAAAAAGAAGACTTTAAATAAAGGAATTGTCAAAAACTGTCTCTTGTCATTTTTAACATTTTTGACAGTTTTTTTGTAAAATGGTAGGGGTACTTTTGTACCCCCTTACCATTTCACACAGGGGGGGGCGGGATCTGGGGGCCCCCTTGTTAAAGGGGCTTCCAGATTCTGATAAGCCCCCCCGCCCGCAGACCCCCACAACCACCAGCCAAAGCACCCTCCCAATGTTGAGGGCATGTGGCCTGGTACGGTTCAGGAGGGGGGGCACTCTCTCACCCCCCTCTTTTCCTGCAGCCTGCCAGGTTGTGTGCTCGGATAAGGGTCTGGTATGGATTTTTAGGGGACCCCACGCCATTTTTTTAAATTTTGGCGTGGGGTTCCCCTTAAAATCCATACCAGACCTGAAGGGTCTGGTATAGCTTTTGAGGGGGACCCCCACGTCATTTTTAAAAAAAAAATTTGGCCGAGGTTCCCCTTAATATCCATACCAGACCTGAAGGGTTCAGGGTTCCCCTGTGGGGAATTCCCATGCCGTTTTTATCAATGAATTTTTATGTGTATTGTTGGACCGACAATTCATTAATAACCGCGAGTAGTTTTAAATTACTTTTTTTCCTTTGAAATGTCATTTTGCTGTCAGACTGTTCTAAACACGGGAAACATGCGCCCCTTTACAGGCGTACTATAGACACCCCCCAGGTACGAAATTTAAAGGAATATTACACTTTTATTGTTTCACTTTAAGCATTATTAAAATCACTGCTCCCGAAAAAACGTCCGTTTTTAAAACTTTGTTTTGCATTGATCCATGTCCCCTGGGGCAGGACGCAGGTCCCCAAACACTTTTTATGACAATAACTTGCATATAAGCCTTTAAAATTAGCACTTTTGAATATTCATGTTCGAGTCCCATAGACTTTAACGGTGTTCGCATGTTCAAACAAATTTTTTGCCTGTTCGCATGTTCTGGTGTGAACCGAACAGGGGGGTGTTCGGCTCATCCCTTTTTGCGACAATGGCACCAACCTCCTCTCCGCCCTCCGACAGGGACAACTGACCCATGTGCCCTGTTTGGCTCACGTCCTTAATTTGGTGGTGCAGCGGTTCTTGGGCAGGTACCTGGTCTTACAGGATGTCCTGAGGCAGGATAGGAAAGTCTGTGTGCATTTCCGCAGGTCATATAATGCCAGTGCTCAGCTGACTGATCTCCAAAAGGAATTTAACCTGCCCAAGAACCGCCTAATCTGTGAAATGCCCACCAGGTGGAACTCAACGTTGGCCATGCTGCAGCGGCTGCACACGCAGCAGAGGGCCATCGATGAGTACCTATGAGACTATGGCTCTAGGACAGGGTCAGGGGACCTTGTTTTTTTCCCCTGCGCCAGTGGGCTATGATCAGGGGTGCATGCACTGTCCTGTCACCATTTGAGGAGGCCACGAGGATGGTGAGCAGTGACAGTACATGCATCAGTGACACTGTCCCTCTTGTCCACCTGTTGGAGCACATGCTGCGTGGAATAATGGACAGGGCACTTAAGGCAGAACAGAGGGAGGAAGAGGAGGACTTCCTTAGCTCTCAAGGCCCCCTTTATCCAGACAGTGTTCCCTGATCACACAGAAAGAGGAGGAGGAGGAGGATTGTGTCAGCATGGAGGTGGAGCCTGGCACTCAGCATCAGCAGCAGTCTTCAAGGGATCATTTACAGTCCGAGGAAACCCATGGACCTGTACATGGCTGGGAGGAGGTGGCTGCGGATCATGTCGTCCTTAGTGACCCAGAGGACTCTGGACTGAATGCCTCAGCAAACCTACGCTGCATGGCCTCCCTGATCCTGCAAAGCCTGCAGAAGGATCCTCGTATTCGTGGTATCAAGGGGAGGGATGATTACTGGCTGGCAACCCTCCTTAATCCACATTACAAGGGTAAGGTTGCAGACCTTATCTTGCCATTGCAGAGTGAGCAGAGGATGAAACATCTTCGGCAGGCCTTGCAGAAAGGTTTGTGCAATGCGTTTCCAGAGCCTGGGAGGTTACAATTTCCTGGTCCTCCTGGACAACATGTTGCTGAGGCTTCGGTCAGTCACAGAAGGAGCGGTGGAGAAGGTGGCCGTCTGACCGATGCGTTCAGACAATTTTTTAGTCCGCAGTCCCAAGGCCTGATCGGTTCCAGCAACCATCGCAAGCTTCTGATTCACATGGTGCAGGATTATCTAGGGGCAAGATCAGACTTGGACACCTTTACCACCAAAAATCCTCTGGGTTACTGAGTTTTGAGGATGGATTACTGGCCAGAGCTTGCACAGTATGCAATTGAGCTACTGGCCTGTCCTGCATCCAGCGTTCTTTCGGAACGCACATTCAGTGCTGCTGCAGGCTTTGTAATCGATCACAGGGTGCGCCTGTCCACCGAATCGGTCGATCGGCTGACTTTCATAAAAATTAATCAGTCTTGGATCACCAGCTACCAAGCACCTGATGCTGATGTAACCAATTGATTTTCTTTAATGTGAGATCCCTTCAAGACTGCCTATGCTGATGCTGAGTGACTATCCTGTTATGCTGAGTCACATTCCTCTTCCTCCTCAATTTTCATGCTGATAGCTTGTAAGAACATTTTTGGTTCTGGGCACCGCCACCAGTGCCCAAGGCCCAATTTTTCAGCCGCATATAATTACAATTTTTGATGCAATACTTTGCAGCAGGGCTCATTCCTGCGCTCCAACTATAGTATCTGTGAGAGGTTGCAGTGTTTTGGCACCAGCACCAGTGCCCAAGGCCCAATTTTTCATGCCCTGTTTAACAGGGGCGTGTAATTACAATTCTTGATGCAATACTTTGAAGCAGGGCTCAGTCCTGTGCTCCAACAATAGCATCTGTGAGGGGTTGCAGTGTTGTGGCACCAGTTCCTAATGGGGCGTACACACGGTCTGACTTTTCGACCGGACTGGTCTGATAGATGCAGACGGACCAAATCTGGCGGACAATCCAATCGTGTGTGGGCTTCACCGGACCTTCAGCGGACTTTTCCTGTCGCAAATCTGACGGACTTTAGATTTGGAACATGCTTCAAATCTTTACGTCGTAACTCCGCCGGACCCAGGAATCCGCTCGTCTGTATGCTATTCCGACAGACAAAAACCGACGCTAGGGCAGCTATTGGCTACTGGTTATCAACTTCCTAATTTTAGTCCGGTGTATGTCATCACGTTGAATCCGTTGGACTTTGGTGTGATCGTGTGTAGGCAAGTCTGTTCATTAGAAAGTCCGCTGGAAAGTTTGTCGGACCAGTCAGGTCGAAAAGTCCGCCCGTGTGTACGCGGCATAAGGCCCAATTTTTCTGCCCCTGTTCAACAGGGACATGTAATTACAATTCTTGATCTAATATTTCATAGCAGGGCCCATTCCTGCGCCCACCAAGAGTAACTGTGAGGGCTTACAGTGTTGTGGCAACACCACCACTACTACCAAAGACCCAATTTTTCTGCCCCTGTTCAACAGGTGTATGTAATTACAATTCTTTATATAAGTGATAATAAAACTAAAGCGCTTTTTGGATTTTGTTGATAAATTAATAAAAAAATATGATGAATGTGAATATATGTAGTGTTTTGGGTCCGAATATTTGTGTATTAATATGACACTCAAATGTGCTTGCACTTGCACAAACAAAATAGAATTTTGTGTATAAAGCTTCACCTTTAATTAGTGTTCTGATACCACTACTAAAATAATGCAAATGTGATTAAAAAGTGTGCTGAATATGCTAAATGTGCTGAATACGCTGCTAAATTGTGTTAGATTAAATTAACTTATAGTTGTGCTAAATGTAATTAAGTATTAAATTATTAAATAAATAAACTTATCGTGAGTACATCTTGGCAGATATAATCCATAAAAACAACCTGGCAGTAGTCCTAAGGAAGTAACAGGTCCATATACTGCATTATGAATATAAAGGCTGGTATGGAACACAGATAAGGCAAAGGAATCTCAGGTCTGATGATTATCTCCTTTATGGATGGAGTTCAACATATGTTGCGATTGCACTCTCTATCAGCCCACTGTTTGTATTGGCAATCCGCTGTTACTCATCTCCGGTGTTATGTTCCAATCATGCAATCAAAACAGAAAAACATTCATTGCGCAATGACCTTTACTATCTTTTTGGCAGTAAACTAGATTCACTCACTTGTATCAATCTGATGTGAGAGCGCATAGAACAGTCAGCCGTCCACCAATGATCTCCTCCTCGCGCTGCGCGTAACACTACGGAACTATGGATGACGTCACTTGGCTCCTCCCGACGCGTTGCATCACATGTCACATGAATTTATCAAGTCACGTGACATGTGACACAACGCGTTGGGAGGAGCCAAGTGACGTCATCCATAACATGAGGCATGGTACAATAAAACGCCAATAGATGGCAGTACAATAATATCATTACAATAATGCTGTAAATTAAGAAATAGGAAAAGACTGTAAACAATACAGTGCAAAATCTGCAGCACTGGACGGCCTAAGTGGGGGATCATAATAAGCATATGGAGTGGCCCCAGGCTTAGCAAACCATAGTGGTTCAACAGAACTAAAATGAACAACGTTCAGATCCATAACAATATATAGGGTAACTATACAGGCCTCAAGTGTACATATCAATTAGGGAAAATGTAATTGCGATAGGGCAAGGGAGGAGTAAGGGAAGGGGAAAAAATGGGATAACTTGAGGAAGGAGGGAAGGGGGAAGGGGGGGGGCAGGGACACCTCCACATTGAACTGAAGTGCAAGAGGCCTATCGACATAATACCAATAAACAGAATCATCATCTCAAATCAGTAAGGCATAACTTGCCAACCATAGGACAGGTAAGTGTATAAAACAATAAGGTGGATAAAGATAATAAAGATGGACATCACTGCAGAAGCCAAATAATTAGTTTATTATTCTACTGACTCAGGGACACCCCAAATTCTGATGTTAATGCAGCAGTTCCTGTTTTCTATATCGTCCTGTTGATACATTAGCTGGTGGATTAAATCTGTGCTGTTATTTAAAGTCTCCTTGTGTGATTGCAGAACCCTGCATAGACCATCCGTGATATTTTCAATGTCCTCCATCCACACCCCTATGTCTTTCTTGAGCTCTGAGATCTGCTGCCTCTATGTGTGCTCTATGAGCCTCACATACTGCTCAAAATCCAGTTTTGTGGGTAAAGCTTTAATTTAGGATTCTAGGGCCCACCCATCTCTGGAGCAGATTTAGGTTTTTTTAGAAGCTTCTGGAGCAGGTGGACATCCTTTCTGACACCCCCTGGGGATGATGTGGTGCCTCGAGAGCTCACCTGCAACAAAGTCTGAGGAAGGCGAAGAAGGTGCCTGTGCAATATGTGTTGGCAATGTTTATACCTCACTTAACTGATTACACTCGACCCTTCTCTGCTCACTAATTTCAGACCCATATCTTATCTTCCCTTTCTGGTGAAGATCCTGGAGCAGGTCATCTTTCAACAAATGCAAAGCTTCTTTGAGGGTAACGACCTGTTCCATGACTCCCAGTTGGGATTTAGGCCAGGACGTAGCACTGAACTGTCCGCACTCGACATACGCGAATGCCTGTTAAGGGTAAAGGATGCGGGGGGTCGGCAGCATTGGTGCTGCTCGACCTCTCCGCAGCCTTTGACACTATCGACCATCAAATCCTGGGAGATCGCATGGAATACCTTTTTGGATGTAGTGGCACTGTCCTCCGTTGGATCAACTCCTTTCTCACGGATAGGACCCATCAAGTGCGGATGAACGCTTGCAGCTTGCCAATGGAACCACTTCTCTATGGAGTCCCGCAGGGCTCGGCATTGTCGCCCCTGCTATTCAACTGCTATATGCGCCCACTCGCTGACATTATTGCTACACACAAATTAGCATGCCAGATCTACGCAGATGACACGCAGATCCTGGCTGATGCTGACAATGGACCAAATATGCACCTACAACTGAGAAATGGCCTCCTTCACATACAAAAATGGATGGCTGACAACAAACTAGGCCTCAATGAAGCAAAGACCGAGGTAATGCTGGTGGGTCCTCAATCAACCACCAATTTTCTCTTGGCCTGGCCCACTTCATTCTGCCCCATCCCAACGCCGGCAAAACAGGTCAGGAACCTAGGTATCATCTTATCATATCTTCCCTTACTGGAACCTGGTCATGGTTAGATCTGCAACCTATTTAACAGCTGTCATGCATACAGTGTTTGTGCAATATCTGTGTAAGGCTAACTCTTCATGAGATCGATCCTTCTGTGTAGTACAACATTACACCCAACCCATAGCCAGATCGTCCATCCACCCACATCCCAGATATTGGTATATGATCCGCCCCTACCATACTGGACACTGCAATTTTGCTAATTGTTACTTACAATTGATACTCCAATTAGGCAGGACTAATTTCATTGTTCATTATACCTTATCAGTATACAAGAGGTGTGTATGATGTGTATGAGTGGATGTGTAACCGTGGCTCCCACATGCTTTTAAATCACCCCCTGTGACAACGTTGTCCAATTTTAATTGGTTTGTGGTAACCGTCAGTCTCCAATGCTGATTTTTCACTTTTTTGTATTTCAATTTGGTTTATAATTAGGTAATTAATAAAGCTGGTTTTTGTATCAACATCAGTGTTCTTTGCTGACCCTCTTTAAGAGAATCCTTTCTCTTTTGTTTTTTGCAATTTGGTACATAGGGCAACTGGAACTGCATGCAGACTTATGCCTGCATGATTGTTTGATACTCACCCGTTAAAACGACCATTTGTAAAATTAATTAATTGGTTGATCCAGGCAATACTTTTCTTCTTCATCTTTGATCCCTGCCTATCATTTATACCTCATGCAAAACTCTGTATCAAAAACTCCAACTTTTATATACAGAGACTCCCGAAAATTAAAGATCTATTTTCGCACGAAAACCGGCTAACTCTTGTACAGGGCCTTGTGCATTCCCGGTTGGTTTGCTCTAACATCTTTTTTTTCTTGGACTTCCATTGAAGTGGCAAAAAAATTGCAAGC
Source organism: Lithobates clamitans (assembly GCA_037952925.1). Classification (NCBI taxonomy): domain Eukaryota; kingdom Metazoa; phylum Chordata; class Amphibia; order Anura; family Ranidae; genus Lithobates; species Lithobates clamitans. Next base: position 1,937,434 of record JBBGZY010000552.1, on the reverse strand, counting down.
AATTCAGAATCAAGCTGCTCGCCTGGTCTCCGGATGCGCCAGAACAGACCACATCTCTCCCGTGCTGGAAAAACTGCACTGGCTCCCTATCGTCAAGCGAGTACTATTCAAGGCAATGTGATATATGTATAGGGCACACCAGAAATTGGGCCCAATTTATTTGTCTGAGTGGGCCCCTCACCATGTACCATCAAGACCACTCCAATCGGCCAACTTATCTCTCACAGAACCAACAATCAGCAGACTAAAATTTACTGGTAACAGACGCCTGGTTACAAAGGGCAATGAGCTGTGGAATTCCCTTCCAGTGTCTCTAAAGTCCTTACCCTCCCTCCTGAGTTTCAGGAAGGGTTTAAAAACCTTCCTCTTTATGCAGGCCTACGGATAATCTGATGAAAAATAGAAATCATACAAAAACATGGATTTTGTATGCTCATTTTTCCTCCCCCATCTGGAGGGTTAGTCCCCCCCCCCCGCTTCTTCTCTGTTTTTACTCTACCTCTTTCCTATTGGGCACCCTAGGCTCCTTTTTTAACGTTCTTTTGGAAATCTCACTTGATTTTAGGGTCTTGGTGCGCCTAGACGGGCTCCTAACGGAGCGCATTTGGTGCAATACAAATCCCATATCAAATCAAATTAAATCAAATTAACGATACATAAAATAAGTGATCAAACCTTTGTCTATATAATAAAAAAACAAACGATAACGGTGTGGAAAGATAAACAATTACATTTATTCATACAGAAAAGAAATGTTAGAATAATTAGAAATTATCAAATATCTCAAGTGATGTTGCAGGTACAGTGTTGCCAGGCTACAAAGATAATTTAGGCCAAACTCAGACATGGTTACAATGGGCATACACAGCCTATCAATATTTTAAGACAAATCCTAGGATAGAAAAAGTTAGGAAAAAAAGTAATGAGAGATAAGGGAATACTTAACACAGACATCCTATCGTCTCGATTTTCTGGAGTTGAACAGGGAGAACAGATAGCTCTCCCCCTATTTTATATTCATTCTCCACCAATTACCAGATGCAACATGTTCATTGGTTCAGAGTTGCATCAAATTCTGATTGGCTACCTCTGAAGCCTAATGTTCATTGGTTAGGAGTTGCCTCCAATTCTGATTGGCTACCTCTGAAGCTTCCCAAATGTTCCTGCTCAGGTTTTAAGGTTATGGTGCCTCCAAGTCTATGACTTAACGAACAACCTCTTTGATCCCCAGCCCAAACAGTTCTGATATTTGCATGTCAACGGCCCCTGGTGAGATGGAGCCTTGACGTCTGCAAAGACTATTTGTAAAACACAAGGAATTCAATTAACACCTGGAGACATTCAATAGTTCCCACAAGACAGGGGAACAAGTATTTTTAAAAGGTAAGCTGGGCCCTTATTTTATCATGATATCACAAACTATATATATATCATCTTCCTGTAAAAACATCTACCCAGAGGCGTAACTAGAAACATCAGGGCCCCGTGCAAGAAATCATGAAGGCCCCTCCCCGAAAAGCATGATTTTGATACTATATTTTTTCCACTATACAACAAAGTAAAACATCTCTGTTTCTGATTTTTAACTCACCGTAACTGTCCCCAGTGCAGCCACTGTCACCAATGTAGCCTGCCCGTGTCCACCTGTGTCCCCAGTGCAGCCGGTGTCCCCAGTGCAGCCGGTGTCCCCAGTGCAGCCGGTGTCCCCAGTGCAGCCGGTGTCCCCAATGCAGTCTGCCCGTGTCCCCAGTGCAGTCGGTGTCCCCAGTGCAGTTGGTGTCACCAATGCAGTCTGTGTCCCCAGTGCAGCCGGTGTCCCCAATGCAGCCTGCCCGTGTCCACCAGTGCCACCTATGTCCCCAGTGCAGCCTGTGTCATCGGTGCAGCCTCAAGGAGGTGGTGGTGGTACTGGAGGGGGGTGGTGGTGGCACTGGAGGGGGTGGTGGTGGCACTGATTTTTAACTTACCGTAACTGTCCCCAGTGCAGCCACTGTCACCAATGCAGAAAGTGTCACCAATGTAGCCTGCCCGTGTCCACCTGTGTCCCCAGTGCAGCCGGTGTCCCCAGTGCAGCCAGTGTCCCCAGTGTCCCCAGTGCAGCCAGTGTCCCCAGTGCAGACAGTGTCCCCAATGCAGACAGTGTCACCAATGCAGCCTGCCCGTGTCCACCTGTGTCCCCAGTGCAGCTGGTGTCCCCAGTGCAGCTGGTGTCCCCAATGCAGACAGTGTCACCAATGCAGCAGTGTCACCAATGCAGCCTGCCTGTGTCCACCTGTGTCCCCAGTGCAGCCACTGTCACCAATGCAGCCTGCCCATGTCCACCTGTGTCCCCAGTGCAGCCGGTGTCCCCAGTGCAGCCGGTGTCCTCAGTGCAGCCGGTGTCCCCAGTGCAGTCTGCCCGTGTCCCCAGTGCAGTCGGTGTCCCCAGTGCAGTTGGTGTCACCAATGCAGTCTGTGTCCCCAGTGCAGCCGGTGTCCCCAATGCAGCCTGCCCGTGTCCACCAGTGCCACCTATGTCCCCAGTGCAGCCTGTGTCATCGGTGCAGCCTCAAGGAGGTGGTGGTGGTACTGGAGGGGGGTGGTGGTGGCACTGCAGGGGGGTGGTGGTGGTACTGGAGGGGGACCTCTTACTGATCCCACCCCCCCACCACCACCAATCTCATCCCTTTCCCCCAACCCCCTATCTCCTCTGTTGTAGAGGTGATGGGGGGTGAGAGGGATAGGGATGAGATCAGTGGTGGTGGAGGGGGGATGGGATGAGTAAGAGGCAGAGCCGGTGGAGGTTAGGATAGATCGATTGGAGTGCAAATGGGGACTTACCGCCAATCAATCGATCGATTCCCCCTCCTCAGAAGTCAGAAACAATCCTTCGGAATCGGCGCTCCTCCAGCCCAGGATGCTTTGCTTGCCTCAGGACAGGTCAAACGCCGCCGTAGGTACTGCACACTGCGCAGAGCTCCTCCCCGCCTTCAGTGAATTGGTGAGCCCACACAGTCCCTCAGGCCTCAGCTGAGCGCTTCTCGTGCAGCCGGCGTAGCGGGTGAAAGCCCCCCTCCCTCCCGACACAGTGAAACATGATGGAGACACACACACACCTCCGGACAGTCAGGTGGGCCCCTCACACGGCGGGCGGGCGGGCCCCTCACACGGCGGGCGGGCGGCTGATGGGCCCCCTGAAGTGGCGGAGAACTATAGGGCCCAGTCGCACTTGCGACTGTTGCGACCCCTATAATTCCGCCACTGCATCTACCTACATACACACATATATATAAATATATATATATATATATATATATATATATATATATATATATATATATCTATATACACATACATACACACACATCCAATCGGGCATGGCAATTTAATTAGAGTCCTTGCAATGGTTCCCTTGGAGCTCCTTGATATAAATGTGGATTTCAAAATCTTCGCCACACATCTTGGAGCTCTGCTGGTGTTTAGCAGTGGATGATGATCGGGTAAAAAAGCAATCTATGTCCTTAGCAGAGGAGCTGGACCCAGACTGCTTCACCTCTCTTACTTGTGCTTTGCCCATAGAAGCTGTGGAACGGGGTCTGTACCGGGTTATAATTCTTAGATGAGCCGTGGTGACTGGGAGCCACTGTATAGCATGTCTTACCACTCCACGTACCAAGCTTACGTCCCCAATCTTCCCATTATTTACTAAGGTCTGGAGCAACTGCACTTGCAGAGTGCAACTGCATTTGCAAAGTTTACAGTTTATTTGCCTTTAGTAAATCAACCCTATACTACAATGATTTGTCATCTTACTCTCCTATGGGAGAAACACAGTGATCAACAACAGTCTACCCATAATCCTTTTGCATTCCAGAAACACAAGCTACATTATCATCATCATGCTTTGCTGATGTTGCTCTCTACAATGCCCAGTCCTCTTCTGGCCAAAAGTTATTATTCACTTACTGCATTAATGATGCCATGGTAGAAACATGACTTGCAGAATACTAATTAGGACATAGTGATGAGGCTGCTCCACATGTCAATCTCACCCTTATCAACAGCCAATGAATATTTTCTTTACTCTTTGGTTTGGTACCTTGGTAACCGGCAGTGGCAGCACATTCGCTTCACCATGCCAGGAGGTAGAAATGGCAAATATTCCAGAAATAGCTAGATCAAGCTCCAAAACACTCCTCTTCCTCCTAAGGTCCTCCTATTGCCTAATGGCAATATAGCTTCTTTTTATATCCCCTGTTATACACATACAGTGCCTTGAAAAAGTATTCATACTCCTTGAAATTTTCCACATTTTGTCATGTTACAACCAAAAACATAAATGTATTTTATTGTGATTTTGTGTGATAGACCAACACAAAGTGGCACATAACTGTAAAATGGAAGGAAAATGATAAATGGTTTTCAAAATGTTTTACAAATAAATATGTGAAAAGTGTGGCGTGCATTTGTATTCAGCCCCCCTGAGTCAATACTTTGTGGAACCACCTTTCGCTGCATTTACAGCTGCAAGTTTTTTGGGGGATGTCTCTGCCAGCTTTGCACATCTAGAGAGTGACATTTTTACCCATTCTTATTAGCAAAATAGCTAAAGCTCTGTCAGATTGGATGGAGAGCATCTGTGAACAGCGATTTTCAAGTCTTGCCACAGATTTGCGATTGGACTTAGGTCTGGACTTTGACTGGGCTATATATGTCCCTGCTTAAGAAAAGCATCCCCACAACATGATGCTGCCACCACCATGTTTCACGGTGTGGATGGTGTGTTGAGGTTGTTGTGCAGTGTTAGTTTTCCGCCATACATAGTGTTTAGTTTTTAGGCCAAAAAGTTCAATCTTGGTCTCATCTGACCAGAGCACCTTCTTCCACATGTTTGCTGTGTCACCCACATGGCTTCGCGCAAACTTCTTATGGCTTTCTTTCAACAATGGCTTTTTTCTTGACACTCTTCCATAAAGGCCAGATTTGTGGAGTGCATGACTAATAGTTGTCCTGTGGACAGATTCTCCCACTTGAGCTGTGGATCTCTGCATCTCCTCCAGAGTTACCACGGACCTCTTGGCTGCTTCTCTGATTAATGCTGTCCTTGCCTGGCCTGTCAGTTTAGGTGGATGGCCATGTCTTGGTAGGTTTTCAGTTGTTCCATACTCTTCCCATTTTTGGATGATGGATTGAACAGTGCTCTGTGAGATGTTCAAAGCTTGGGATTTTTTTTATAACCTAACCCTGCTTTAAATTTTGCTAAAACGTGATCCTGATCTGTCTGGTGTGTTCCTTGGCCTTCATGATGCTGTTTGTTCACTAAGGATCTCTAACAAACCTCTGAGGGCTTCACAGAACAGCTGTATTTATACTGATATTACAATGCCACACTTTTCAGATATTTATTTGTTAAAAATGTTAAAAACCATTTATCATTTTCATTCCACTTCACAATTATGTGCCACTTTGTGTTGGTCTATCACATAAAATCCAAATAAAATACATTTACATTTTTGGATGTAACATGACAAAATGTGGAAAATTTCAAGGGGTGTGAATACTTTTTTAAGGCACTGTAAGATAGAGTAGAATGTTGCCATGCCATATTTCACGTGAAACATTGGCCTTTGTTCAGGTATAAATTGCTTAGTGAAATGCTTCCTGCCAACATTCCAAGTAGGCAATGTTGTTAGTAACAACAGCTAAAACATTAGTGAGACCCTAAGAGAAAAAAAATATCAAGTGGTGAACTATAAATCCAGGAAAGACAGACAGTTTTTCATGTATGAACAGGGATTTACATACCTTATATGGATATAAATTGCAAAGCATGATTACCACCTGGTTCTCTTCCCAAAATAGAAAAAAATCCCATCCAGAGAAACAGAAAACGTTATGCATTTGTTCAAAGGCTTTATTCAGGTATAAAAAGTGAAAACAAGCCAAATGAAAAAGAACACAGAGCCTAGCCATTTAGTTCCAAATGGAATGAAATCTAAAACTCTCATTCCTCATGCTGCCATAGTAAGTGTTTGGAGTGTTTGCCTATTTCTTTATTCATGGATCTACCTGAGTTTTTAGGCACAGTCACCTGTTCTTCCAACAACATGGCTGCAACTGATCCTTATTAGCTTGTACTCCTGTCACCATTCTTTTTGTGTAAGGAGGAGTTAACACCTGTGTGGAAGTTTTTATGTTTTGTTTTTTAAAGAAAAACTGATACTATTTCCTCCAATTTAGTATGGTAACAATGGTTCATTTCTCTTATTGGTGGAAACGGTTTTTCACTAAGGCAGGTAAACAAACAGTACTGTAATTAATAAAGCTAAGATCAGAAAAGATATGATAACCATGATCAACCAAAGTTGGCAATATATGCATATAAACATCTATTGCATAGTTACAGTATCTCACAAAAGTTAGTTCACCCCTCACATTTTTGTAAATATTTTATTATATCTTTTCATGTGAAAACACTGAAGAAATTACACTTTGCTACAATGTAAAGTAGCGAGTGTACAGCTTGTATAACAGTGTAAATTTGCTATCCCCTCAAAATTACTCAACACACATTTCACACGGACTTCAGACCGGTAGTGACACACATACTACTAGAGATGAGATCAATGATTCTATGTAACTGGAAATCCGCGACAGCCTTGAATATGACAGATATAGTTAAAGCTGTTAACTGGAACTATACTTTTGAACGTTTCATAGCATTAAACTCATCAAAATGTGCGACATTTGACAAATCCTGGTCTATATGGCCATATAGGCTATGATTTACTTGTTACATGAGGTGACTGTAATGTATTAACAGTACCAGTAGGTCTAATAATATACCTATTTACCTTCCATAAGATTGTAACTTCTGAATATATATCACCACACGCTGTGTATCACTTATTACCCTACTTTATGTTATACAACCCATTTATATCCATTTATTTTCATTTCTCATTTCTCTCTTTCTGTATCTATTTCTTGAAATATTCAATAAAAATCTATTGAGAAAAAAAAAAAAAAAACAACTCAACACACAGCCATTAAGGTCTAAACTGCTGGCAACAAAAGTGAGTACACCCCTAAGTGAAATTCTCCTAATTGGGCCCAATTAGCCATTTTCCCTCCCCGGTGTCACGTGACTCATTAGTGTTACAAGGTCTCAGGTGTGAATGGGGAGCAGGTGTGTTAAATTTGGTGTTATCGTTCTCACTCTCTCATACTGGTCACTAGAAGTTCAACATGGCACCTCATGGCAAAGAACTCACTGACGATCTGAAAAAAAGAATTGCTGGTCTACATAAAGATGGCCTAGGCTATAGGAAAATTGCCAAGACCCTGAAACTGAGCTGCAGTGCGGTGGGAAAGACCATACAGCAGTTTAACGGGACAGGTTTCACTCAGAACAGGCCTTGTCATGGTTGACCAAAGAAGTTGAGTGCATGTGTTCAGCGTCATATCCAGAGGTTATCTTTGGGAAATAGACATATGAGTGCTGCCAGCATTGCTGCAGAGTAGGGATGAGCCGAACACCCCCCGGTTCGGTTCGCACCAGAACCCGCGAACGGACCGCAAGTTCGCACGAACGTTAGAACCCCATTGACGTCTATGGGACTCGAACGTTCAAAATCAAAAGTGCTCATTTTAAAGGCTAATTTGCATGGTATTGTCCTAAAAAGGGTTTGGGGACCCGGGTCCTACCCCAGGGGACATGTATCAATGCAAAAAAAACTTTTAAAAACGGCCGTTTTTTCGGGAGCAGTGATTTTAATGATGCTTAAAGTAAAAAAAAAAAAAGTGAAATATTCCTTTAAATATCGTACCTGGGGGATGTCTATAGTATGCCTGTAAAGTGACGCGTGTTTCCCATGTTTAGAACAGTCCCTGCACCAAATGTCATTTTTAAAGGAAAAAATCTCATTTAAAACTGCTTGCGGGTTTAATGTCATGTCGGGTCATGGCAATATGGATGAAAATCAGTGAGACAAACGGCATGGGTACCCCCCAGTCCATTACCAGGCCCTTTGGGTCTTGTATGGATATTAAGGGGAACCCCGCACCCAAATTAAAATAAGGAAAGGTCCCTATATACTCTGAACAGCAGTATACAGGCGGTGCAAACAAGACAGGGACTGTAGGTTTGTTGTTAAGTAGAATCTGTTTGTAATTTTGAACATTTTTAATGTGTTTAGCTCCAGCCAAAAAATCTTTTCTAAGCTTTTTGGAAAACATAGGGAAGGGTTATCACCCCTGTGACATTTGTTTTGCGTCTTTCCTCCTCTTCAGAAGATTTCACCTCACTTTTTTGTCCCAATGAAAAATGTTTTTTGAAAATTTGGGTTTTTTTGTGGAACAAGGATTGGAAAGCATCAGTGGAAAGGAGAAATTGTTTTCCCATATTAACTCTTACAGGAGAGAATTTCCCTTCCTTAGGGGTAGATTTCATCTCACTTCCTGTTGTCTCCTTCCGTTTGCAAGTAGGAGTCGTTTGTAAGTTAGATGTTTGAAAGTAGGGTCCTGCCCTATATACTCAGCAGAAATTTGGGCCTTAGGTGTTGCTGTGGCCAAAACACTGTAAGCCCTCACAGGGCCCTGCTGTGAAATATTAGATCAAGAATTGTAATTACATGCCCCTGTTGAACAGGAGCTGAAAAATTAGGCCTTAGGCACTGGTGCTGGTGCCACAACACTGCAACCCCTCACAGACACTCTAGTTGGAACGCAGGAACGAGCCCTGCTGCAAAGTATTGCATCAAAAATTGTAATTACACGCCCCTGTTAGACAGGGGCAGAAAAATTGGGCCTTAGGCACTGGTGCTGGTGCCACAACACTGCAACCCCTCACAGACACTCTAGTTGGAACGCAGGAACGAGCCCTGCTGCAAAGTATTGCATCAAAAATTGTAATTACACGCCCCTGTTAGACAGGGGCAGAAAAATTGGGTCTTAGGCACTGGTGCTGGTGCCACAACACTGCAACCCCTCACAGACACTCTAGTTGAAACGCAGGAACAAGCCCTGCTGCAAAGTATTGCATCAAAAATTGTAATTACACGCCCCTGTTAGACAGGGGCTGAAAAATTGGGTCTTAGGCACTGGTGCTGGTGCCACAACACTGCAACCCCTCACAGACACTCTAGTTGGAATGCAGGAACGAGCCCTGCTGCAAAGTATTACATCAAAAATTGTAATTACACGCCCCTGTTAAACAGGGGCTGAAAAATTGTGCCTTAGGCACTGGTGGTGGCGCCCAGAACCAAAAATGTTCTTACAAGCTATCAGCGTGATGATTGAGGAGGAAGAGGATAATTACTCAGGGATAGTCACTCAGCATCAGCATAGGCAGTCTTTGAAGGGATCTGAGATTTCAAAAAAAATTATTCGGTTACATCTGCATCAGGTGCTTGGTAGCTGGTGGTGATCCAAGACTGATTCATTTTTATGAAGGTCAGCCGATCGACCGAGTCGGTGGACAGACGCACCCTGTGATCGGTTACCACGCCTCCAGCAGCACTGAATGTGCGTTCCGAAAGAACGCTGGATGCAGGACAGGCCAGTAGCTCAATTGCATACTGTGCAAGCTCTGGCCAGTGATCCATCCTCAAGACCCAGTAACCCAGAGGATTTTCGGTGGGAAAGGTGTCCAAGTCTGATCTTGCCCCTAGGTATTCCTGCACCATGTAAAACAGACGCTGGCGATGGTTGCTGGAACCGATCATACCTTGGGGCTGCGGACCAAAAAATTGTCTGAACGCATCGGTCAGACGGCCACCTTCTCCACCGCCCCTTCTTTGACTGACCGAAGCCTCAGCAACACGTTGTCCAGAAACAGGAGTTTGTAACCTCCCAGTCTCTGGGAACGCGTTGCACAGACCTTTCTGCAAGGCCTCCCGAAGATGTTTCATCCTCTGCTCCCTCTGCGATGGCAAGATAAGGTCTGCAACCTTACCCTTGTAACGTGGATCAAGGAGGGTTGCCAGCCAGTATTGGTCCTTCTCCTTGATACCACGAATACGAGGATCCTTACGCAGGCTTTGCAGGATCAGGGAGGCCATGCAGCGTAGGTTTGCTGAGGCATTCGGTCCGGAGTCCTCTGGGTCACTAAGGACAACAACGTCCGCAGCCACCTCCTCCCAGCCACGTACAAGTCCATGTGTTCCTTGGGACTGATCCCTTAAAGACTGCTGATGCTGAGTGCCAGGCTCCACCTCCATACTGACACAATCTTCCTCCTCCTCCTCCTCCTCCTCCTCGTCCTCTTCCTGTGTGATCGGCGGGCACGCAGGAACACTGTCTGGATAAAGGGGGCCTTGAGAGCTAAGGAAGTCCTCCTCTTCCTGCCTCTGTTCTGCCTCAAGTGCCCTGTCCATTATTCCACGCAGCGTGTGCTCCAACAGGTGGACAAGGGGGACAGTGTCACTGATGCATGCACTGTCAGTGCTCACCATCCTCGTGGCCTCCTCGAATGGTGACAGGACAGTGCATGCATCCCTGATCATGGCCCACTGGCGTGGGGAAAAAAAACCAAGGTCCCCTGACCCTGTCCTGGTGCCATAGTCGCACAGGTACTCATTGATGGCCCTCTGCTGCGTGTGCAGCCACTGCAGCATGGCCAACGTCGAGTTCCACCTGGTGGGCATGTCACAGATTAGGCGGTTCTTGGGCAGGTTAAACTCCTTTTGGAGGTCCGTCAGCCGAGCACTGGCATTATATGACCGGCGGAAATGCACAGAGACTTTCCTGGCCTGCCTCAGGACATCCTGTAAGCCCGGGTACCTGCCCAAGAACCGCTGCACCACCAAGTTAAGGACGTGAGCCAAACAGGGCACATGGGTCAGTTGTCCCTGTCGGAGGGCAGAGAGGAGGTTGGTGCCATTGTCGCAAACCACCATTCCTGCCTAAGGTTGGCGTGGCGTCAACCACCTCTGAACCTGCCCCTGCAGAGCTGACAGAACCTCTGCCCCAGTGTGGCTCCTGTCCCCCAAGCACACCAGCTCAAGCACCGCATGGCATCTTTTGGCCTGCGTACTTGCGTAGCCCCTTGAACGCCTACGGAGCACCGCTGGTTCCGAGGAAGAGGCCATGGAGGAAGAAGAAGAGGAGGGGGTGGAGGAGAGAGGTGTGTCACAATCAGCATTTTGGAGGCGTGGTGGCGGAACAACCTCCAACACTACTGCACCTTGTCCTGCATCCTTCCCAGCTGCCAGCAGAGTCACCCAATGCGCCGTGAAACTTAAGTAACGTCCCTGTCCATGCCTGCTGGACCATGAGTCAGCGGTAATATGCACCTTACCGCTGACCGCCCTGTCCAGCGAGGCATGGACATTGCCTTCCACATGCCGGTAGAGAGCCGGAATCGCCTTCCGTGAGAAAAAGTGGCGTTTGGGTACCTGCCACTGAGGAACCGCACATTCCACAAACTCACGGAAGGGGGCAGAGTCTACCAACTGAAAAGGCAGCAGTTGAAGTGCTAGCAATTTTGCCAAGCTAGCATTCAACCGCTGGGCATGTGGATGGCTGGGAGCAAACTTCTTTCGGCGGTGCAGCAGCTGGGGCAGGGAAATTTGCCTGGTACAATCTGACGTCGGTGTACCAAAAGCAGATTGCCCACAAGTACTTGGCTGTGACACACCTAATTCTACACCTTCATTCCTCTCACTGCAGGTCTCAGAGAGGACTGAAGGTCTAGTGGGGTTGGAAATCTCAGCTGATGAGGAGCAAGGAGAGATCGTCTTTGTTCTTTGGTGTGGGTCTTTTAGATACGCTTGCCAACGAACTGCATGGCAGGTCAACATATGTCTGGTCAAGCATGTGGTACCCAAGCGGGAGATGTTTTGGCCACGCGAGATACGCTTGAGACATATGTTGCAAATAGCAGCGGTGCGATCTGATGCACTCGTCTCAAAAAAGGCCCACACCAAAGAACTTTTTGAATAACGCGCAGAGACTGCAGCGCCCTGCACATGTGGAGCTTTGGGGTGTGATGCAGTCAATGTGCTGCCCTTAGGCTGGCCCCTGGAGGGCATCCTGCCTAGTTGGTGATGTGCCACCTCCTCCTCCTCCTCCTCCTCCTCCTCTCTCCTATCAGGCACCCACGTTGAGTCAGTGACCTCATCATCCCCTCCCTCCTCATCACTGGAGCAAACCTGGCAGTATGCTGCAGCAGGGGGAGCATGACTGCCAGATTGCTGTCCTTCTTGGGCACCCCCTCTGTCCGTGCTCATGTTACTGCCTTCATTGAGCTCAGTATCATCATCAGAGCCTTCCAAACGCTGGGCATCCTCCTGGAGCATGTACCCAACACTGTGGTCAAACAGTTCGAGGGAATCCTCATGAGGACATGGTGGAGCTAGGGAAGGAGTCACTGATGACATTGAGCTGAGGGAAGAGGCCGCTGCTTTGCCAGACAAAGCACCCTGGGCATGGGTGAGAGAGGATGAGGAGGATGAGGACGGCTTGGTCATCCACTCGACCAAGTCTTCCGCATGTTGCGGCTCAACACGGCCAGCTGCCGAAAAAAAGGCCAAGCGTGTCCCATGGCCACGTGCTGATGAGGATGCACCGTCTCCACGACCAGCACTAGACACAGAGCCTGCTTGCCCTCTCTTATTGGCTTATGACTGTCTGCCTCTCCTTCTTGGCCTTCCAGACATACTAATGGCCTGTAGCTGCACTAAGCTGGGATAGAACACCTGTAATTTTCTTAAGGTAGCTTTATATACTGTAACCAGACAAGCCTGCCTGTCAGTAGGAAGATAACAGGAATGGATCTAGCTGAACACTGTGAGCAGGACGCACTGTACTAAATGTAAATAGTCTAGCTGCCTGACCGTGGTACTAATAGGATCAAAAAGAACACCTGTAATTTTCTTAAGGTAGCTTTATATACTGTAACCAGACAAGCCTGCCTGTCAGTAGGAAGATAACAGGAACGGATCTAGCTGAACACTGTGAGCAGGACGTACTGCACTAAATGTATATAGCAGGAACGGATCTAGCTGAACACTGTGAGCAGGACGCACTGCACTGAATGTAAATAGCAGGAACGGATCTAGCTGAACACTGTGAGCAGGACGCACTGCACTAAATGTAAATACCAGGAACGGATCTAGCTGAACACTGTGAGCAGGACGCACTGCACTAAATGTAAATACCAGGAACGGATCTAGCTGAACACTGTGAGCAGGACGCACTGCACTGAATGTAAATAGCAGGAACGGATCTAGCTGAACACTGTGAGCAGGACGCACTGCACTAAATGTAAATACCAGGAACAGATCTAGCTGAACACTGTGAGCAGGACGCACTGCACTGAATGTAAATAGCAGGAACGGATCTAGCTGAACACTGTGAGCAGGACGCACTGCACTGAATGTAAATAGCAGGAACGGATCTAGCTGAACACTGTGAGCAGGACGCACTGCACTAAATGTAAATACCAGGAACGGATCTAGCTGAACACTGTGAGCAGGATGCACTGCACTGAATGTAAATAGCAGGAACGGATCTAGCTGAACACTGTGAGCAGGACGCACTGCACTAAATGTAAATACCAGGAACGGATCTAGCTGAACACTGTGAGCAGGACGCACTGCACTGAATGTAAATAGCAGGAACGGATCTAGCTGAACACTGTGAGCAGGACGCACTGCACTGAATGTAAATAGCAGGAACGGATGTAGCTGAACACTGTGAGCAGGACGCACTGCACTAAATGTAAATACCAGGAACGGATCTAGCTGAACACTGTGAGCAGGACGCACTGCACTGAATGTAAATAGCAGGAACGGATCTAGCTGAACACTGTGAGCAGGACGCACTGCACTAAATGTAAATACCAGGAACGGATCTAGCTGAACACTGTGAGCAGGACGCACTGCACTGAATGTAAATAGCAGGAACGGATCTAGCTGAACACTGTGAGCAGGACGCACTGCACTGAATGTAAATAGCAGGAACGGATCTAGCTGAACACTGTGAGCAGGACGCACTGCACTAAATGTAAATACCAGGAACGGATCTAGCTGAACACTGTGAGCAGGACGCACTGCACTGAATGTAAATAGCAGGAACGGATCTAGCTGAACACTGTGAGCAGGACGCACTGCACTAAATGTAAATACCAGGAACGGATCTAGCTGAACACTGTGAGCAGGACGCACTGCACTGAATGTAAATAGCAGGAACGGATCTAGCTGAACACTGTGAGCAGGACGCACTGCACTGAATGTAAATAGCAGGAACGGATCTAGCTGAACACTGTGAGCAGGACGCACTGCACTAAATGTAAATACCAGGAACGGATCTAGCTGAACACTGTGAGCAGGACGCACTGCACTGAATGTAAATAGCAGGAACGGATCTAGCTGAACACTGTGAGCAGGACGCACTGCACTAAATGTAAATACCAGGAACGGATCTAGCTGAACACTGTGAGCAGGACGCACTGCACTGAATGTAAATAGCAGGAACGGATCTAGCTGAACACTGTGAGCAGGACGCACTGCACTAAATGTAAATACCAGGAACGGATCTAGCTGAACACTGTGAGCAGGACGCACTGCACTGAATGTAAATAGCAGGAACGGATCTAGCTGAACACTGTGAGCAGGACACACTGCACTAAATGTAAATAGTCTAGATAGAAGATAACAGGAACGGATCTAGCTAAACTGAATACAGTGTATATATATATATATGCAACACCTGGGATGCATATATATACACAATACACTGTAAGTGCAGCTAACTGACTGACTGTTCTGCCTAATCTATCTAACTCAAATCAAATGACACTGTCTCTCTCTCTCTCTATCTCTCAGCACACCGGAACACACACTACACAGGGCCGCCGTGCAGGCGGCCTTATATAGTGTGGGGTGTGTACTAAATCCCCTGAGCCATAATTGGCCAAAGCCACCCTGGCTTTGGCCAATTACAGCTCTCTCTACTGACGGCGCTGTGATTGGCCAAGCATGCGGGTCATAGTGCATGCTTGGCCAATAATCAGCCAGCAATGCACTGCGATGCCGCAGTGAATTATGGGCCGTGACGCGCCACACGAATTTGGCGCGAACGGCCCATATCGTTCGCAATTCGGCGAACGACCGAACAGCCGATGTTCGAGTCGAACATGGGTTCGACTCGAACACGAAGCTCATCCCTACTGCAGAGGTTGAAGGGGTGGGGGGTCAGCCTGTCAGTGCTCAGACCATATGCCGCACACTGCATCAAATTGGTCTGCATGGCTGTCGTTCCAGAAGTAAGCCTCTTCTAAAGATGATGCACAAGAAAACCAAACAGTTTGCTGAAGACAAGCAGACTAAGGACATTGAATGCTAGAACCATGTCCTGTGGAATGATGAGACCAAGATAAACTTATTTGGTTCAGATGGTGTCAAGTATGTGTGGCGGCAACCAGGTGAGGAGTGCAAAGACAAGTGTGTCTTGCCTACAGTCAAGCATGGTGGTGGGAATGCCATGGTCTGGGGCTGCATGAGTGTTGCTGGCACTGGGGAGCTACAGTTCATTGAGGGAACCATGAATGCCAACATGTACTGTGACATACTGAAGCAGAGCATGATCCCCTCCCTTAAGAGACTGGGCTGCAGGGCAGTATTCCAACATGACCCCAAACAAACCTCCAAGTCAACCACTGCCTTGCTAAAGAAGCTGAGAGGTAAAGGTGATGGACTGGCCAAGCACGCTCCAGACGCTCAAGATGTTAGGAGCGCAAGATCTCTAATGTTCACCAGCTTTGTGATGTCATCATGGAGGAGTGGAAGAGAACTCCAGTGGCAACCTGTGAAGCTCTGGTGAACTCCATGCCCAAGAGGGTTAAGGCAGTGCTGGAAATTAATGGTGGTCACTCAAAATATTGACACTTTGGGCCCAATTTGTACATTTTCACTTAGGGGTGTACTCACTTTTGTTGCCAGTGGTTTAGACATTAATGGCTGTGTGTTGAGTTATTTTGAGGGGACAGCAAATTGACATTGTTATACAAGATGTAAACTCACTACTTTACATTGTAGCAAAGTGTCATTTCTTTTGTGTTTTTTCACATGAAAAGATATAATAAAATATTTACAAAAATGTGAGGGGTGTACTCACTTTTGTGAGATACTGTACATATTCAGATTGAAAAAGACACTAGTGCATCTAATTAAAAAAATAAAAAAATGTAAAAAAAATGCACACACACAACTAAAAAACCTCCATATACACAATACTATACCCACAGTTGATTCATGCTGCATACACACGGTCAGAATTTCCGTTAAAAAAAAAGTGTGATGGGAGGTTTTGGTCGGATATTCCGACCGTGTGTATGCTCCATCCAACTTTTTCTGTCTGAATTTCCGCCAGCAAAAGATTTAGAGCTGGTTCTCTATTTTTCCGAAAAAGTTCTTCACGGAAATTCCGTTCGTCTGTATGCAATTCCATTGCGCAAAAAAAATGCATGCTCAGAAACAATTTGACGCATGCTCGTAAGCATTGAACTTAATTTTCTCAGCTCATCGTAGTGTTGTATGTCACCGCGTTCTTGACGGTCGAAAGTTCAGAGGACTTTTGTGTGTATGCAAGCCAAGCTTGAGCGGAATTCCGTTGGAAAAACCATCCAAGATTTTTCTGACGGAAATTGCACTCATGTGTACGGGGCATCAGAGGAAGGCACATAATAACCTGATACTGAATAACTCTATACCAAGTTCACTATATGGACCACTTATGTAGTTACGTATGATGATCACATCTACCCTAATCGCCTCTTCTCAAGAGAGAATAAACTCAGTTCAGGTAATCTTTTCTCATAGCTGAGCTCCTCCATGACTCTTATCAGTTTGGCTGAACTTCTCTGCACTTTTTCCAGTTCACCAATATCCTTTTTGTAAACTGGTGCCCAAGGCTGAACTGTATGTTCTACATGATAACTTACTAATAATGTGTGCAGGGGCAAAATTATCTCTCTCTCTATGGAGTCTATACCTCTTTTAATACAAGAAAGTATTTTGGTAGAAAATGCAGCTTGGCATTGCATGCTATTATTAAGTCTATGATCCACCAGAAAACCCAGATCTTTCTCCACTAATTTTCCCCCAATTATTCTCTACCAAGCATGTATGATGCATGCATGCTTTTAGCCCCCAAGTGCATAACTTTACATTTATCAACATTAAACCTCATTTTCCACATAGTGGCCCAATTAACCAGTTGCCGACCACCCCCGCAGTTATACTGTGGCAAAGTGGCTCGGCTTTGCAAATTCCCTGTTAAGGTACAGCGCTCATGCCTGCGGGAAGGGAGCTCCCGCTTTGCCCCCACCGATCGGATTAGTTACAGAACTGATCAGTCTACAGGTCCAGACCAATGATTTCCGAGAGAAGAAGACATCTACTGTGAGTACACCAACACTACACTGACACCAGTACACGTAGGTACACATTTAACCCTTTGATCACCCCCTGATCACCCACCAGTTAACCCTTTCCCTCCCTGTCACTGTGTCACCAAGTGCAGTGTTCAGATTTTTCACTGATCACAGTATTGGTTTCACTTGTGACATTAAAGTTAGTGGTAAGCCCAGGTAGGTTTAGGGTACCCCCCATTAACCCCCTAATAAAGGTTTATCCCTCTGATCACCCCCCAGTTAACCCTTTCACCCCCTGTCACCAGTGTCACTAGTATAGCGTACAGATCTTTTTCCTGATAACCGTATTAGTGTCACGGGTGACGCTAGTTAGCTAGTTAGTGTCACCATCAGTCTTTTATAGTGTCAGGGTACCCGCCGTATATTGCCTAATAAAGGTTTAACCCCAAGATCATCCCCCAGTTAACCCTTTTATTCCCTGTCACAGTGTTACTAGTATAGTGTACAAATCTCTTTTCTAATCACCGCATTAGTGTCACGGGTGACATCAGCTAGGTTTTAGCATTAGTTGGTGGGTAAATCCCAGGCAGTGTCAGATTAGTGCCAGGTACACTAACACGCACACACACACTATATAGCTTCATTACTAGTATAGTGTCTCCAGGGATCAATTTCTTTGATCTGATCAGAACTATATTAGCGTCCCGAGTAGTATAGTGTTCCCAAAAACGTGGCGTTAGCATGATCAGCCCAGACCCTTGATTTATAAGAGCTGTTTTTCATCTGTACAGATCTGTTGTGGACAAAGGCAATTTATATGCTAGTCAATTTATCGCAGCAAACCCAAATTTGACCCTTGCCAGAGAATTTGCCTGTAAACCTATTACAGCTCCCAAATTTAAAACCTTTCTGGGCCTATCCCTTCTCATGGACATTACTAAAAAGAGTGAATTGCGGTCATATTGGTCCACTGACCCATTCACCATGTATCTGTGTAATCTGCTTGCATAGCCAGGGCTAGATACGAGAAAATCTTGCGGTTCATGCATTTCAATGACAATGAACTCTGTCGTCCTCGAGGTGACCCTGAATATGATCGGCCCTACAAAATTCGGCCCCTCGTAAACCACTTCAACCAACAGTTTGCAGCCTTGTTTATTCCCAATCAAGATGTCTGCGTTGACAAGTCCCTAATTAAATTTTATGTTTAAATGATTTTTATTAGATTTTGTCAGAAAAACAAATTGTAAGTACAAGCTTCCGTTACATGACCCAGATTAAAGCAGGGTAGAAGGGAGAAGTACAAATCATATTCACAGTAGCATGTTTTGCAATATAATGATTTATATACCCGAGTTACATCATCAACTAACTATCAACTGAAGTATCTAATCTCGGGTCCTGCCTGGTCCGTGTTCTTGCTAATATAACGGGTGAGCCCTAGGCAAACATCCCAGTCCACCCCCAGCACCCCTTCATGGGATCACACTGTGCTGGGGAGCGGAATGGGACCCATCTACCAGTGACTCGAGGACCTAGAGAGACATTAGCGAAGTATAAAAAAAAAATAATAATAGAAAGCTTTGGCGCATGGACCAAAAGAACTAGAATGCAAAGAACAGTTTGCTAAACGGGTTACAATTCAAGTTTAAAGTAACTTAACAATCCCATTGGTGTAGTTGTTGTTTAAGCATGTTGCGTTAAAATGCTACCAATCATGAGTGAATCTCAGGGATACATAACAAAGTAAAATTTTCTACTATGGTTCACTCCAGGGTGTACCCGCTTCAGAAGTGAGTTCTATTCCTGCCTACCGAATATGGGGAGTCAGGGAGAAGAGAGAAGAAAAGAAAAAAAAAATAAAAAAAAGAAAAAAGAAAAAGAAAACAAGAGAAGGGATAGGGGGAGGAGAGAGGAGGGAGGAGAAAGAAAGAGAGAGATAATATGCAGAGAAGAGAAAAGTTTGGCTGTCTGCTCGGAGCCCCCACTTTTATTGAGGGACTATTTTTAAAAGTTTGGATTTTACCCTATTCCTATGTATTTGGACCAAGGGTCCCAAATCTTCTCAAATTTTGCTGAGGTATCTAGTAAAGAGCTTACTAATTTCTCCTGGGCCATTATCCATGACACTTTCCGTTTAGCTGCTATGAGAGAGACTAAGGGCTTTTTCCAAGCTTTAGCAAGGGTAATTTTGGCTCCCAGGAGAACGAAAAATACTAATTTCTGTGATGCCCTAATTAAATTTTCTGTCCGCCTTGTGTTCAAACAGTTTCCCCCCAGACAGCGTGCCAGATATGGGGTCAAGATGTATAAGCTCTGTGACAGGGCCACGGGCTATACATATCGTTTCCTGGTTTACCTGGGAAAAGACAGGAGTGTGGAGCTCCCCAACTGCCCAAACTACATAGGGAGCAGCGGCAAGATTGTTTGGGACTTGGTGTCACTTTTGTTCGTAAAGGGGTACCATTTATACGTGGACAACTTTTATACAAGCATGCCACTTTTTAGACACCACTTTCAATTACAAATTAGCGCATGTGGCACCATGCGATCTAATCGCCGGGGCTTCCCCCAACGGCTTGTAGATACCCGACTTAGACGGGGGGCGAGAGTCTGCTTGAGGTCAGACAAATTGTTTGCCGTGAGATGGAAGGACAACCGGAAAGTTTTCCTTCTGTCTTCCATTCACGCAGACACGACAGTCCAAATGAATACGGCGACTGGTGTTGTTGAAAAGCCCCTCTGTGTCTAGGAATACAACCTTAAAACGGGAGGGGTGGACTTCAATGACCAGAGGATGGCACCGTACTTAATTGCCCGTAAGGCCAGACGCTGGTACAAAAAAGTGTCTGTGTACCTATTTCAATTGGCTCTGTTTAACGCTTATGTGGTATACAAAGAAGAACTGGATCCTTCCTAAAATTCCATGAAGAGATCATCACAGCCCTTCTGTTTCCAGATGGTGCTGTGGCCCAACTTCCCAATGCAAATGCAGTGAGCTGGCTGCATGAGAGGCATTTTCCAGATGTCATCCCTGATACCCCTACCAAAAGATCACCCCAAAGAAGATGCCGTGTCTGTAGAAAATAATAATAATAGGACAATAGGAAATAATAATAATAGGACATAGGAGTGACACCCGTGTCCTGACCAACCTGGTCTCTGCATCGGGGAATGTTTCTGTCACTACCACACACTAGTGGAGTATTAGCATAGGGTACAGCATGGCACAGTCCTAGGACACATATTCACACAGGGTCTCCAAAGATGAGATGGCCATCGCATTTTGGGCATCCCAAACCCGGAACCTTTACAGTTACAAATAAAAGTGTAAAAAAAATAAAAAAAAAATATATAGATCTATAGATATAGATCTATATCTATATATATATAGATATAGATATATGTCTATATCTATATATCTATATCTCTATATAGATATAGATATATATCTATATATATAGATATAGATATCTATATATATATATATATAGATATGTAAATAAAAAAGCCAAAAATAGATGTTGTTTTTTTGTTCTTCTCTCTCTATTGTTCTGCTCTGTTTTACTGTATTTTATGCTTAACTGGAATGTTTTATTGTCACTGTGTTTTATTGTGTTTGCTTTCCAGGTATGTCATTCTACTGTTATACTTTACTGTGTTTTATTGTTAACCATACTTTTCTTTGCAGGTACGCTATTCAGCTGCAGCACTGATTTATTTATTTTGACAGCAACATGGTTTTCTCTCATGATACGTAAATCAGCGACTCTAGCACTGTAGGAGGTGATTTCACCACCACAGTTAAAAAAAGAGCATATATGCCGAAGCATAGGGGCAGGGGTGGACATAGTGGAGTATTGCCCCTATGCTTCGGCATATATTTTTATTTACTTTTCCTGGCAGAGATTTCTTCATCCACATTGATCGATGTGAATGGAGGAATCTGTTAGGTTCTTTTTTTTTGTTCAGCCCATGGGCTGAACGACAAAAAAGAATGGTGCATGTATGCCCATTATTAGAAGTGAGTGGATGCAGGGAGGTATTCTAATGGTGGGCATACCACCGATTGACCACTGGTATGTTGCTGGACTTTGAGTGGTTATACCGGAATGATGCCTGCAGGTTTAGGTACATCTTGGTATCGTTCTTTTCAGCCAGCGGTCGGCTTTCATGTAAAAGTAATCCTAGCGGCTAATTAGCCACTAGACTGCTTTTACAAGCAGTGGGAGGGAACAACCCCCCCCACCGTCTTCCATGGTTTTCTCAGGCTCTCCTGTCCCACTGGGGAACCCGAGAATGCAGCTGGTGGTTCCGCCAGCTGACCATAGAGCCATAGGGCCATAGAGAATGGCTCCAATCATCTCTATGGCCTAAGAAACCGGAAGCTACAAGCATTTTGTGACTTTGGTTTTGTCGGATATAAACAGTGCCATTGGGAAATTGGGAAAGCATCTTATCACACCGATCATGGTGTGGTCAGATGCATTAAGCATTAAGAGGAGAGATCTAGGGTTTAATAGATTTTCAATTTACATTTTTTTCAAAGAAGAGTACCTGTCACTACCTATTGCTATCATAGGGGATATTGACATTCCCTGTGATAACAATAAAAATGATTAAAAAAATGAAAGGGACAGTGTAAAATTAAAATAAAAAAGCAAAATAAATAATTTATAAAAAAAGAAATAAATAAAAGCACCCCTATCCCCCCGTGCTTGCAAAGGTGAACGCAAGCATTGGTATTGTGTCTTATGTAAACAGCAATTGCACCATGCATGTGAGGTATCACCACGAATGTAAGATAGAGGGCAGTAATTCTAGCAGTAGATCTCCTCTGTAAATCTAAAGTGGTGACCTATAGAGGCTTTTAAAGGCTTGTAAAAATGTATGTAGTTTTTCACCGCTGCACGGGCGTGCACAATTTTAAAGCATATCGTGTTTGGTATTAATGTACTTGGCAATAAGATCATCTTTTATATTTTATCAAAAATTTGGGCAATATAGTGTGTTTGTGTGCATTAAGGTTTAAAAAAGTTTTCTTTCCCCCAAAAAATTGCATTTGAAAAATCGCTGCGCAAATACTTTGTGAAAAAAAAAATTGCAAAACCCACCATTTTAATTTGTAGGGCCTCTGCTTTAAAACATTTGTATAATGTTTGGGGTTCAAAGTAATTTTCTAGCAAAAAGTAAAAATGTATTTTTTTCATGTAAACAAAAAGTGTCAGAAAGGACTTGGTGGTTCAAGGTGTTAGAAGATTGGGTGATGTGTGGCATAAGCTTCTAATGTTGGGCATAAAATGCCTGGACAGTTCAAACCCCCCCAAACGACTACTTTTTTTTAAAAGGAGACACCCCAAGTTATTTGCTGAGAGGCCTGTTAAGTCCATGGGAAATTTTACATTTTGCCTAAGGTTTTGGGAAAATGATAATATATATATTTTTTCTTTATACAAAGTTGTCACTCACAGGCGTGCACAGGGGGTGTGACAGGTTTGCCTGGGCACACCCTAATCACTCTGTTTGGTGCTGATTCCCCCTACTGCCTGGGTTTCCCCCTTGTTGCACCCCCTCCCCCAAGCAGTGCTGCTGGCTTCCCTCCTCTCCTTACCCCTGGCTGCTGTGACAGTTGTTAAAGGATGGAGAATGAGGGAAGGGGGCTAATCAATATGTAATTTACCGGCCCATTCCTTTTCTAAATGAACACAGTGAACACACTCACTCACTGTGTTCAATCATAATTGAAGCATAGAAAACAGTGTTTACTATGCTGCAGTTTGTGAATGAACAGAAATCCACTCTGCATGGAGCACTCCCCATTCATTCACTGTGTAGTTCAGCTAAGGCTGCTAAGAAAGGCTTGTGTGTTTGAGATTGCAATATGGTACACGCACCTATGTTGTCCCTAAATGATTTATTGCTCACACATGGCATGGGTATATGTGAAATTACACCCCAAAATACATTCTGCTGCTTCTCCAGAGTACAGGGATACCACATGTGTGAGACTTTTTGGGAGCCTAGCCGCGTACAGGACCAAAAAAACAATCATTGCCTTCAGGCTTTCTAAGGGCGTAAAATGGTGATTTTATTCCTTACTACCTATCACAGTTTCGGAGGCCCTGAAATGTCAAGATAGCACAAAACCCTCCCAAATGACCCAATTTTTGAAAGTAGACACCCCAAGCAATTTTCTGAAAGGCATGTTGAGTCCATGGAATATTTTATAATTTGCCACAAGTTGCGGGAAAATTACAACATTTTTTATTTTTTTTTACACAAAATTTTCACTAAATCAAGAAATCCTGAAGGCAGTGCTTGGTTTTCGAGGGTCCTGTACGCGGCTAGGCTCCCAAAAAATCTCACACGTGTGGTATCCCCGTACTCAGGAGAAGCAGCAGGATATATTCTGGGGTGTAATTCCACATATACCTGTGGCATGTGTGAGCCACACCTAATGTTTTTTCTCTCTCTCTGATGGGTTTGTTTTGTTTTTTCAGCCTAATGATGGCTTGCTTCACTGATAGTGACAGCTCTTTGGATCTCATATTGAGAGTTGGCAGCAACAGATTCCAAATGCAAATAGCACAATTGAAATGAACTCTGGACATTTTATCTGCTCCTTGTAAATGGGATAATGAGGGAATAACACACACCTGGCCATGGAACAGCTGAGCAGCCAATTGTCCCATTACTTTTGGTCCCTTAAAAAGTGGGAGGCAAATATATAAAATGTTGTAATTCCTACACCGTTCACCTGATTTGGATGTAAATACCCTCAAATGAAAGCTAAAAGTCTGCAGTTGAAGCGCATCTTGTTTGTTTCATTTCAAATCCATTGTGGTGGTGTATAGAGCCAAAAAGATTAGAATTGTGTCTATGTCCCAATATTTATGGACCTGACTGTATAATGTCAGTGACAGCTTTGTGTGAAAAAATTTTTTGTCATATTTTAATCACTTGTGACAAAAAATAAAATATTCAATGGGCTCAACATGCCTCTCAGCAAATTCCTTGGGGTGTCTACTTTCCAAAAAGGGGTAATTTGGAGGGGTTTTGTACTGCCCTGCTCTTTTAGCACCTCAAGAAATTAAATTCCAGTAAATGTATTATCATTTGTAGATGCTATAACTTTTGCGCTAACCAATAAATATACACTTATTAACTTTTTTTTACCCAAGACATGTGGCTGAATACATTTTGGCCTAAATGTATGACTAAAATTAAGTGCCAAATTGAAAAAAGTGCTCTGGTCCCATAAGGGGGCAAAACCTTCCGGAGCTGAAGTGGTTAAATAGTGCATTGAGGTCAGCTTATTGATGTTCACAAATTGGGATCATGGCTTAAATGCATGCAATTATGAATAAACCCTAATGGTACTAATCGATGGTACACATGCCCCCTTCAAACTTTGACCCAAATATACAGTACCTCTGCAACAAAGAGTGGTGCAAAAAAGTAAAAAAAAACAAAAACCTTATGCATGCTGACAGCCACAAGCTATTAGGCAACAGTTTTTCACCAAATAGATGCACACCCCTTTTTTTACATAAGCAGTTAGTCAGAAAGTAGATTGCAATTAGCCCATCACTTGTAGTTGCTCTCTAACATCGTCAACTTATCAAAGCCATTTCAATTGCAGTGATATATAAATCCTTCACTCTATGCAATGCTGTTCATTTATATATACTCAACCTTATATATATATATATATATATATATATATATATATATATATATATATATATATATATATATATATATATGTATATATGTAACAGTGCCATTGGTCGAACTTTGTTCTAAGGCATCACCATGACTATAATCTTTGACTGAAATGTTACCTCTCCAGGGCGCACACATAAAAACAGCCACTTCTTAGCCTTTTACCATATCAGTGTTTGTGGTTTTCCCCTTTGCTCTATGCTGTGGACCTCCGGAGGGGGGTGTAGGTAGTGACATCTATGCATGTTATCCTATCAGGACTTTTTCAAGAAGTACTGCATTGTGAGCATGCCCTCCTCTTAAACTCCAGTGACTGTATGGCGGCAACACTCACCTTTAATTGGGCCAGAGTCAGCGGCCTAACCAATTTGAACAAGTTGGAAGATGTATAAACATTGAAATTTATTTATATCTTGTACTGTGTGCTAACACAGGCTTCCCTTTTAACAAGCAAATCATTTCAAATATATGCATAATATAATTTCCAAATCAATTGCAAGTGAGTTCCTATTATAGGAAGGCTTCCAATTTTAACTCATTGTTGAAACCCTTAAGAGTTTAAGATCTATAAAGAATTTAAGAGAATATAACACCAGCATGCCTTTTTTTGGAGATGTATTTTGTCTTTATCTCCTTTGCGTGCTAGTAAATTTAGATGGTATATACCACAACATTTAAATTGTTCTACTGATGATTTATGTAACAATTTGAAATGTTCAGCCAATAGACTCTTATGCCCTGTACACACAATAGGATCTTCCAACAACAAAACCGTGGATTTTTTCTGAAGGATGTTGGCTCAAACTCGTCTTGCATACACACGGTCACACAAATGTTGTCGGAAATTCCGAGCGTCAAGAATGCGGTGACGTACAACACGTACGACGAGCTGAGAAAAATGAAGTTCAATAGCTAGTGTGGCTCTTCTGCTTGATTCCGAGCATGCATGGACTTTTGTGCGTCAGAATTGTGTACACACGCTCGGAATTTCCGACAACAAGTTTTGTCGTTGGAAAATTTGAGAACCTGCTCTCAAACATTTGTTGGCAGGAATTCCAACAACAAATGTTCTATGGAGCATACACACAGTCGGACTTTCCGACAACAAGCTCACATCCAGTATTTGTTGTCGGAAAATCCTATCGTGTGTACAGGGCATTGTACTTCTAACTCAGTATGTCACATAAATGTTCTCCAATTCTCCTTTAACTCCATTTTGGTCTTTCCTATGTATATCTTTTTACATGGACACATGATCATATAGACAGCAAGTTTTGTCGTTGGAAAATTTGAGAACCTGCTCTCAAACATTTGTTGGCGGAAATTCCAACAACAAATGTTCTATGGAGCATACACACAGTCGGACTTTGTGTACAGGGCATTGTACTTCTAACTCAGTATGTCACATAAATGTTCTCCTATTCTCCTTTAACTCCCTTTTGGTCTTTCCTTTTTTTTTTTTTTTTTTTAACAATCAGGAGTGCTTTATTGAAAAGAATAATATGCAGTACAGAAAAAAAAAGAGGGTAAATAAAACGGTACATGTGTATGCAGATACATGTAAAAATAGATCATATAATCGAGTATAGGTAAACTCTTACTTACAAAAGATTTAACATGTTGTATCCAATGCAGTTATATAAACACATTTGGTAGTGGATTGTTGAACTGGTCTTTCCTATATATATCTTAACTCTAGGTTGTACAATTAAAGAAAGATCTGATGTCAAAGGAAATGTCCCAAAATACTTTTGCTCTCTCTTTCTCTGTGTAAGTATATACTTTACAGTGACGTATACATTGCCTTTAACGGCATAGTAAAAATCCAAGTTTGTTGATTAGTTGGAACATATTCGCAATAGATTAAGATATCCTTAAGATTTGTGGCTCATCAAGTTACAAGGTCTAGTTTTTCTCTCCGAATGTCTGCCGGTTTGTTATTCAACAACAATATTGCTCAATGTTTTTCAAGTATATTATGTAATTAATACCAATGGGATCTAAACTTTGTGACCTCTTTTTTTCCACTGCCTTTTAGAATTAAGCATCTTTGACCTATCCTGACACAACGTTTTGGCCTTAATCTTTCTGCGGGAGTCTAGAAAGATACCCTCTTTCTTTAAACCGCTTTTTTAAATCTTTTGATTCAATGTGGAAAAACCCTATTTTGCAACAATCTGTGTGACTGCAGAAATCGGCCAATGTAGATATCCCTAATCAGTTGCCATGGGTGATGGCAGGTTGCCTAAAGGAGCATGTTTTTCTCTGTGGGCTTTCTAATTGTGGAGGTCCTATTTCCTTTTTCTGTAAATGCAGAAATTCCAACCCAGTGGGACTAATGTTTTATATTATAAAAAAAAAATTTGAATTTGTATACTCCCATTCTCAGTGGAGGCAATCCTAAACAGAGACATAGTCAGGGCCCATGGCTAGACCCCTCTCTGTCTGTAATACTACCCAATAAATATATAATGTTTAAATACTAAACTATTTCCAACATTTTAATTAGAAATTTACTCTGGGGGGCGTGGCTTGGCGCCGGACTCTAATGGACGCCTGATACCTCCACTCCGGTCCTCAGGGGGTCTAACAACAGCTCCACAGAGCCATCCACGAGCCAGAACATGGGGAAATCTAAGGGGAGCTCATCCCCATCCCGTTCCCGATCCCCGCGGAGACCCGACTCACAAGCGGGCCGCAGCATCCCGGAAATCTTCCGGACACAGCCACGCGAGGCCCCGGCTTCATCTCAGGCCTACTCGGCCACAGCGCGCTCCTCCAGCCTCAGCCCCTCTGGCAGACACCAGACACAAGCGCCCTCACAACAGGAGCTGACAGAACACCCCCTGAACATAGGGGACCTCAGAACAGTGGCAGAAGACATCAAAGCCACCTTTGCAACAGTCATCTCTGACCAGAGGAGAGACATCCAGTCCATGACGGTCCGTATGGATAACATTGAAGATACAACAGCACACAGTGAGAATGCCATTCACAGGCTCCAGAATTCATCACAAGCACATTCCGTTCAGCTCAGAGACCTATACAGATACATGGAAGACCTGGACAATCGTGGCAGACGACATAACCTACGGGTAAGAGGCATGCCAGAATCGATCAATCATACCCAACTTGCCCAGGCAACCATAGCTGTATTCAACGATCTCCTAGGCAGACCCCCTGAGACCCCCATTGACTGTGAGTGTTTGCACAGGGCCCTCAGACCCCGGGGTAGAGATACCGACCCTCCCAGAGATGTGGTATGCTGCCTAGTTAACTTTAAGCTGAAAGAGGAGATCCTTCGCAGGGCCAGAGATTGTCGCAATCTCTCTTGCCAAGGCTCAGATATAAAAATCTTTCAAGATTTATCGCTCTGCAAAATAGAAGAGATCTACGTCCTCTCCTTGATCTATTGCGCACAAACGGAATCCAATACCGCTGGAAATTCCCTTTTTGCCTCTCGGCATCAACACAAGGCCGAACAGCTAACCTCAGAGTGCCCGAAGACCTCGCCACATTCTGTGAAACTCTGAACATCCCGCTTATTGAACTGCCTGACTGGTACCACTCTCTCAGACCTCCTCAACTCAGAAGGTCCAGCTCCATGGATGCCATCCCAGTCCGCGATGAGTTCCACATAAGAAGGCGCAGATCCAACTCCCCCAGGATCAACACACCCCCAGGACCCAGGAATCGCGCAGACAACAGCCCCACAGCTTCTCCAGTTCACAGGCGACCCCGACACGGAGGTCCCGAGTAACGGGACAACCCAACACTGTCTCCTGCCGCCCACCTGAAACCCTCTCACCTTTCAACCTTCACCCTAGATACACCCCAGAGGCCTATGCAAGACAGACGTCAATCCAATAAATGATCATCCGAATGTCTGCAAATGGATCTTCTTCAAGCCAGAAGCAAGATGATTCGACTATAAGGTTCAACTCAATTCCTCGCCTCCCCCCCCACCTAGTCCACGATGGACGCTTACCACCTAGTTCCACAGACTGGCCTAACCCATAAGAACATCCCCCACCCCACCACCTCTCCCCCTCGTTCCCGTCTGATCTCACAGCAAATTCCACACGAGCTTCAAGCAACGGAACATGAGACACGCAAGTATAACAGGAACATACACGAAGATAACTAATGTATGGGATCACATTACAACCTCCCTAAATAATTACAGCCCCCTTCCCCCCCCCCTTTTTTTTTTTTTTTATCTTTTTCCATCCCCTACCCCCCATTTTATCACACCCCTTGATTAACCCCCAATCAGACCTTTATGAACCTCCCTAAGCAAATGTCAGTCCCTACTATGTCGGACACAAGTCACATCCCCGGGCCAAATTCCCCTTATTCTAACCGACTCCCCTTTTGAAAACAGTTCGGGACTCAAGATTGTATGTTTATGATGTTGTCTTTTTCTTTTTAGCAGGGCGATTCCACACAGATCCTCGATCCCATATCCCTATCTCCACCCAATTTCTACATGTCCCACCCCTACAGATGTCCCCCTAATACTAAGGGCTGATTGCCATATAATCAGACCCCTCCTTTTTTCATCTAATCAAAAGATTACCCTACTAGTTAACGGGTTCCAAAACCCTGACAGCCACCAAGATGGCAAGTTAGCTATAACCTGAACACCCCAAGGACCCCAGTAAAAGCATCAACCTGTGTGGAGTCGCCCATCCGTTATGTATATTGACATAGAAAGTTATTTTGCTATCAGAAGTTGAGTTTCAACTCGAAGGAAGCAAACGTTCCTACTAGAAGATTTCGGTTCCAATGTTATTATTGTTATTCCTGCTATTACCTTAATACCCGTTATACAATGCCCTATCATATATGTTGAATCTTGATAGACACCTTACCAACTAAACGGCTGACCCCGTTGGGGGCAGACCTGAGCTCCAGATACTCAATATGTAATGATATTTCATTCTACTTCTTTATATTCTGGTTTTCTTTGTTAATAGCTTAACTCAGCATAAAATGTTTGCTTTCGGCAACCAAGCGAAAGAACCCTGGTGGGCCTCCGACATGTGTGACTGACCCCCATACTCCGCCTGGTTAACGACTTCTAAGTTATGACATTTAGACGAATGGTCAAACGGACAGGTCGGGCCGATATACTTTTGTTATGAGCTTATGGGATACCTACCCCTCTACCACATGGGGCTCGGTCAGACAGGCTGGAGGCCTATTCTGAGAACAAGCCGAACAATATTAACGCTAGAGGTACATGTTAAATATATAGAGTTTTATTCATGGTATAAGATTGATTGTATAGTTGAATCCTTATATATCTCTCTAAACAACTGATTGACCCACTACCAGACGTCCACTACACATCCCCACAACAGCCAAGGCCGTTTTCCCCTTAATCAGACGAATCCATTCTCCTGCCTCAATATACCTCACTCGATATTATGCCTCGGGCAATGAATGACTCTACCTTGAATTTAAGATCTCACCCATCCAGTCCCCAACCCCCATGATTATAACTTATAACTAATACTACGACTGACAGGCTCATTCCTCTACCTAGACCATCCATACCCCTCTGAGGACCAGAGGACTACCCTGTATCTCCAACCCGTTATTACCGGCTCCTTACACCTCCCCACACAACGGGAACCTATCGCTCCCGTTGACCTACACCGGACAACGTTCTACCCCATAAGAAGGGTTCTAGGACCCTTCTTTACTTCCGGTATATCTAGACCCTACATATACTTCTAGATCTTTTCTTGATCTTTTCTATTTCTTCTTCTTCTCTTCTCTCCCTTCTCACCCCTTTTCTTCCCCCTCTCCCTTCCTTTCCCCCTCCCCCATCCCCTAGAAACCCCTTCTCCACTTCAGATTCCCCCTCCTAGCCCCATATTTGCACTCAGCTTTTTCATACCCATATTTATCGCCCTTACTCTCCCCCCCTTTTTTTTTCACTGTCCCCTCGGTCTCCGCCACCTCCACTTCACCATCACCACCCCCCTCTGATCCAACAACAACCCCACGAACCACCCCTAACACACTCGAAGAAGTGTAAAGACCAAGCCAATGGAAGACCACATCCTTTTAAAATATGCCGCTCGTACCACCTACTACCAAACACAATACACTAAAAGTGACATCCCTAAATGTAAAAGGGCTCAATATCCCAGAAAAACGCAGCCAAGTTCTAACTATGATGCACAAACTAAAATCCAACATAGTTTTTCTCCAAGAAACCCACTTTCGGGCAGATAAGGTTCCTAAGCTTACTAATCACTGGTTCCCTCACTCATATCATTCTACCAACCCCTTGGCAAAGACGAAGGGAGTCTCAATCCTCATCTCTAAAAACTTATCTTGGGAACTCTCTGATTCACTCATTGACAAAGATGGCAGATACATCTTTTTGAAAGGCAAGCTGCAGGGCCGGCCCGTAACCTTGGCTAATATTTACAGCCCGAATTCTGCACAATCTAGCTTCTTTAGACAGATCTCTCAACTGCTATCAGGCTTCTCCGCTGGTCTAACCATACTCGGGGGGGACTTTAATGTAGCCCTATACCCAATTTTAGACACTTCTTCAGGCTCCACATCGCTGCCATACAGAACTCTGCGCCAAATAAAACTGCAACTGTCCGACTTGCTCTTACATGATACATGGCGTACTCTCCACCCAAATGTCAAGGACTATACTTTCTTTTCCGCCCCCCACGACAGATACTCCAGAATTGACTATCTCTTCCTCTCCCAACCAGACCTTCCATTCCTTTCCCATGCGACAATTGAGCCAATGATCCTATCGGACCACCACCCCATTACAATGACACTGACCTTCCCTGAACATCAGAATGTTTCTAAAATCTGGCGCCTAGATTCCACCCTATTGACATCAGAAGGAGATATCGCAGACATTAAACAAACCATACACAATTTCTTTATTGATAATGACAACGGAGACACATCTCCGCTAACACAATGGGAGGCCCACAAATGCGTCTTAAGAGGCAAACTTATTGCCCTTAAAACGTCGCGGAAAAAAGCCCACCAAGCCAGTATTTCAAACCTGATCCAGAAGATCAAAACCCTAGAGTTAGCTCACAAACAGACTCAGGCCCAACAGACATATCAGGAGCTCACACAAACCAGGGAACTTCTACTCACTGAGTTATCACAAAAAACAAAACGTAAATTCATCCTACAACAGAAATTGTTCTATGAATTTGGAAATAAAAGCGGAAAATATCTGGCCCGAGCCATCCAGAAGAATAAAGCCCGTTCCAATATCCATACGATCAACGACTCCCAAGGCAGATCAAAAGTCACAACCCCTGACATAGCCTCCCAATTTGAAACGTACTACTCTACACTATACAATCTCGGCACACCACTTGACAGCTCATCTAATAGTACTGATAGGCGATCCCTTATAAAAAATTTTTTAAAAGACAATTGCCCTAAACCGATTGACAGAGAAGAAGCTCGCCACTTAGAACTCCCCATTTCGGAAGTTGAACTTAAACATGCAATCAAACAACTAAAGGCCGGAAAGAGCCCTGGCCCAGACGGCTTCACAGCCGTATACTTTAAAACCTTTACAGAGACACTTACTGCTCCCTTCCTCAAAGCCTTCAACTCCCTGTCCTCCTCCTCACTTCCCTTCCACAGACTCCTTGAAGCCCACATCACAGTTATACCGAAGGAAGGAAAAGACGTGACCCTGGTAAACAACTATAGGCCGATCTCCCTACTAAATGTCGACATAAAACTTTTCGCTAAAATCCTAGCCAACCGCTTGCTTCCTCTGTTACCATCACTGATAGATGGAGATCAAGTTGGTTTTGTCCCAGGCCGAGAGGCAAGGGACAATACCATTAAAGCCATAAATCTTCATCATTGGATGACAACTAATAAACATAAGGGTTTCTTTTTATCATTGGATGCGGAGAAGGCGTTTGACAGACTGGCATGGGACTACATGGGGGCAGTGTTGCGACACCTAGGCCTCCTAAATCGCATGTTTAACTCAATTATGTCTTTATACACGACACCCACGGCCAGAGTTCGGATTAACGGACATCTGTCAAACGCCTTCTCCATAACCAACGGAACAAGGCAAGGTTGCCCACTTTCCCCCATCCTCTTTGTACTGACCCTTGAACCTTTCCTGAACTGCCTCAGGAGGAATGAAAATATCAAAGGTATACCAACACCAGGCCACACCTATAAGTTAGCAGCTTTTGCTGACGACATCCTACTTTCCCTTAGCGAACCTCACACCTCTATTCCGAACTTATTAAAAGACTTCCATCTCTTCCAACGCATCTCTAATTTTAAAATAAACTTCACTAAATCACACGCTCTTAATGTCACCATCCCGAAAGAAACAGTTGCACAGTGTGAAACTAACTTCCCATTCCATTGGCGACGCAGCGCAATTAAATACCTTGGCATTCACCTTACAGCGAACCTATCAGATTTATTTGCACAAAACTACCTTCCTATCCTCAAAATGATCTCTGTTGATCTCAAAAACTGGAACAAACCCCAGTTTTCCTGGTTCGGACGTGCAGCCATTATTAAAATGAACATTCTTCCCCGCATCCTCTATATTCTACAAACTGTCCCCATTAAACTTCCCCCATCATTTTTCTTACCCTTTAGGAGGCTTTGTACAGAATTTTTGTGGAAACAAAAACATCCGAGAATCGCCTACGATCTCCTAACACAACCTAAGACGAAGGGGGGCATTGGCCTTCCAGATCTGAAAAAATATTACTGGGCTTGTCACCTTACCCGTATTGTGGACTGGTCATTACACACCCAACACAAAGACTGGGTCAGACTGGAGGGATCAATGTCCCCACTCCCGTTGAAATCCGCCCCCTGGCTGGAGTCGACACATATTCCCTCCACTCTCAAAGCTCACCCTCTTATTGGACCGACCCTGGGTTGCTTCAGGGAGGCCTGCCGTAAAGTACGCATATCATCCTCCCCGGGCCCATTAACTCCTATAAGACAGAACCCTGCCTTCCCTCCGGGAATATCCGCACACTTTCTAACACAACAATGGCAACTACCTAACATACAAGCACATCAGTTTTTCCGCGACGGCTCTTTTCTAGACCGCCTCACACTAACACCTGCCATCACCAGCGACCCTTTACCATTTTGGACATACTTCCAAATTAGACATTTTTTAAAGGAAATCAACTGTGACTCTTCCATATCACGACCACTCACTCCTTTTGAGCATTTATGCTCTCAATCCAATCCCCAACAACACTTAATCTCTAGTATATATGCTATAATATTCTCTGATACTTCCCCCAAAGAAGGGAAAGCTTGCAAATCATGGGAGAGAGAATTGCAAATAGAACTAGAAGAACAGTGGGAACACATTTTCACGATTGCCCATAAAGGCTCCCTAAATGTGTCCATTCAGGAAAATAATTATAAAACTCTGACACGATGGTACAGAACCCCAGCCATCTTGAACAAAATTAACCCTTCATTCCCCAATAAATGCTGGAGATGCGGGGATGAACCGGGCACTCTGTTACATATTCTGTGGTCATGCCCAGCTATTCAACCATTCTGGACGCAAGTCCGAGAACTCACGGAATCAATATCGACCTACAACTTAGACCATTCACCAACACAGTGCCTGTTTCACCACTCAGATCTATCTACCCCATACTACCGTAAGACACTGATCTTACCCCTACTGAATGCAGCGAAAATGTGCATCCCTAGACACTGGGGTACGTCTCATGCTCCGACCATCCAAGAATGGTTCTCGCAAATTAATAAAATAGCTGACATGGAAGAACTCATCTCCATATCTCGAGACTCCCCAGCTAGCTTCTCCAAGACGTGGGCTTGCTGGACTCACTTTCGGACAACAGACAGATACCTAACACTGATGAAATAATTCCCGACGTGCCATTGCCCACACGAGACCATCACCCAACACCCGACTTCGACACTATTTAAAACCTTTCAGCTGCATCTTTTATATACCTCATCTTCCTCTCTAGACGGCGTGGTCCCCCCACCCCTAAACAAGGGACGAGTATGGGGGGTCATATGTCGAAATTAGCCCAGTACTACTCGCCGAGAGTAGAAATCAGACAAACCTGACCTATTTCATCATAAATTAATTCCAATCCCAATGTACACCACAAATGACGGAGACCGAGGGGACATTCATTCATTCATTCACCCCTCTATCTCCCTTGACCCCCCCTCCTAGTTCCCTCTCCCCCCCTCCCACCTTCCTTAGATAACCTCCCCCCTCCCCCCCTCCCCCCCCCTTCTTTTTCTTCTTGTTGTTTTTTCTTTTCTCTCTCCTCTCTCTCTCTCCTTTATTTCTCCTCCTTTCTTCACTTACTTCTCAATATCCACACTCAACCCCTCTTAAACCCCTACATGGTACGGATCTCCTAACAGAGATCCTGACCAATACCTCCTTTGAATATGTGGATTGAATTGTCATACAAACTCTTACGCCTTTACCCAACGAGTGGGAATCCCCCCCGTAATCAAAATCATAACTGCAACATGAAAGGAGGGGAGGGAAAGAAAGCGGGAGGGGGAAATAAGAGGATATATTCTATGCCATCATAATTAACACTAACCTCTCGACAGACACTTCAGTGTGATAATGGATTAGTCCAAAACCACCCTGCCATACATATACTATAAAGCATCAGTAAGAGATTTTTTGTTATAGCCGACTCATTGTTATCTCTGTATCAATTGTAAGAATCTATGTTCATTCCCCAACTCTTGTACAATTGTATGATAATACTGTCACACTATCATATTGTTTTATGTTTCTTTCTTTCAATAAAATTTATTTTGTAAAAAAAAAGAAATTTACTCTGGGCTCCAGACAGTGGATGTCTTCTTTCCAGCCATTAGGCAACTGCCCATACCCTCATCTCATGCTGAATAGATGTATAAAGTAACTCTACTGCTATAATCACCACGAGGCAATCATCCAGAATTTGTCACCTCTTTAGTTTCCTTTATATATCATTTAAATTCAAGCCAAAGGATGTTAGTTCTGAAACTATGTGCCTCTGATCTTCTGATTTTCTTATCAATGTATTTGCCTATTCTTTACAGTGGGCTACCCATCCTTGAAATGTTTGGCCTTCCATGAGGTCTTTCCCTGTTTTATGTACCTTGGGTAATAGGTAAAGAAAATAGGTAAGGTAGGGATTCTTGTAGTTGTCTACCTCTAGGTACTCAAGTAGGTACTCAATGTACTCTATGTACAAAGGTACTAGTTTTGATAAGTAGACCCTGGCCAATTTCAATGTGGAATTTGGGGAATTTAAGATGGGAAATATGGAGTATTTTTTGTGCGTCTTCTTGATGTTCAATGTTGATTCAATGTTGATTGAAGTGGGGGTACTTTTGATTATTGATTACTCAGTCAATAATCAAAAAATGCCATCAACATTGAGGAGCTCATGCAAAAAATAGATATAATCTAACAAAAAAGAATTTATGAATAATAATAACAATATTAATAACTTATCAGAAATAAATTTATCAAATTACTATATTACCCTCCTCACTAAAAGCCTGTAGAGGAGGTCAATTTGAAATATATAAAAAGCATGTTATCTTTCTATGAAGGGATAATTTTAAGTAAATGTACTATAACAAGAAACAGAGTAGTATGGAAATGAATGTGGACAGAGAGTGAACAAGATATGTATAATTTAGATACACAAGAAAACCTTTAGAAAGAAACATGGTTAGCCTTTACTCTATTAGATCCCCACCCACCCTTAGAACTCAAAAATAAATCTAAACAACAATTGTTATCTACAGACATTTTTGAATGTGTAGCTAAGGATCTCTGGGAATAGAATTGAGGAGAAATGGACAATAACAATCTAACCCCCGGAGAGAGAAGTGTATTGCAGTACTCATAGAACATGAAGGGTATAATTATAAAACCCAGTGACAAGGAAGGCAACATTGTTTTTCTACACAAATCTGACTATGTGGCTGAAATAAACATATGATCGTCTGATCATACTTGCTATTAAAAATGCACCTATAACCTGTTCCCAAAATTGGTCAATGTAAAAATGTACTTATCAAAAATGAATATGAGTAACTATGGTTAGAGGAGTACAATACTCCTTTTTATTTATATTGCAAGGTACATAAAAAAAAAGACCAACCAAACGCCAACCATTTCAGGGATGGGTAGCATGCTAGCGTGAATACATTGATAACAAGATCAGGTACATAGTTTCAGTACTAATACCCTTTCCACAGAATTCACACAATGTATTGAAAAAGCTAGAGATGCTGCAGATTATAGGCAGTTGCCTCGCGTGGGTATATGTAATGGACTTGAAAATATACTGTTGAAATTATTAGGAAAATAGACACCATACAACTTTTTTTTATTATTAACTTTGAGTTCTGTAAGAGATGTTCTGGAAGCAACCTGTAGGTGATGCATTACACTGTAATGCGGGGGGAGGTGACGTTCTGGCCAACAGTGGAAAACAAGTTGAGAAAGATCCACAGCATGGCAGAATAAAACTGCTCTCATTTTATCATCATTTTACAGGTATGCAAAACTGTTTTAATGACATAAATTTATATGTAAAAGACTCATAATGGCTCCTCGATGATGGGTGTTATGTTGAACACCAGTAATGAATATTATGAGTTTTTTTAGCAATAGATGAATTCATGATGTAAACATACTAAACTTTAAAATCAGCCAAAAGTGTTTGTATAATTGCTATTATTGGCCTAAAGTAATATATGCACAACTGGATGTATATATATATTATGTGTATCTGATGGATTGAGAGGTTAAGTAGTGTGTGTTATGCTGTTTGGTGTATTTGGCCATGCAGTATACGGACATGTAAAATGTCAAAGCCATATACCATTCAAGAGGCACAAAAAAGAATAAATATTTCACATTTAAAAGTTATGAAAACTGCAATTGTTTTAAATCTGTTTTATTATCTCTGTGTGTGTATATCAATGTGTAAATGAAACACAAGACACATGCTCCTAGGCACAGTATCGTACATATTGTTAATGTTATAAATGTTATTGAAGTGTTATATTCACATGTAACATTGGAAATAAAGTTGAGAAAGATCCACAGCATGGCAGAATAAAACTCCTCTCATTTTATCATCATTCTATAGTTATTGTCTCTCATTCGCTCACATTTGAGACCTGTAACATTTACAGTGCCTTGAAAAAGTATTCATACTCCTTGAAAGTTGTTTTTACTAACAACATTGCCTACTGAAAAAGCAAAATGACTCATATAATTGGACATGCAATTGCCATCATCCCTTGTAACTTGAAAAAATGTGAAAGACCTATTCTCGGATTCTTTAGGCAATGAAAAAAGTTTTTTTGAAAAAGATTTCATTTATTATACAAATAGAAAAAGTTCCATAGAAATTTTGACCATAAAACATATAAATGTTAGAACATTATATATTGATAAAGAAGATAAGGTGATACTTCAATCCAATGCGTTTCAATGGGTAATGATTATTAAAATCTTCATCAGGGATATTGTATCACTATCTACAGAAGATCAAAAATACAACATTTAGAAATTACATTCAATACACATAGATATTATCCATGAGTATACAAAAAATGATAACTTACTTTTCAATACATAATTAAGCAGGTAGCAAAAAAAATGCAGATACTGCTTACCTCTAGGGGTGGAAGACCCTCCCCTCTGAGGAAAAAGAGAGCTCCACACGTCATCTGGGAGTGGGGGACCATTTGTGCCAGGTAGAAAAATAAGGGCCTATAGGTTTGGGGGGACCCTTCACATCAATACCCAAAAAGGGGAAGATGAGGACTATTTCCTTAGCTGATTTCACATAGAAAATGCTATTCTGCTGTACATACCGGATCTAAACATAATAAAGTATGAAACTCCCCTCCTACCGTGTTTCCCCGAAAGTAAGACAGTGTCTTACTTTCTTTTTATCCCTAAAAGCCCCACTATGTCTTACTTTCGGGGTATGTCTTATATTGGGAAAAAAAAAAAAATTTTTATTCTTTATTGCAATATGTTTTTTTTTTTTTTTTTTTTTTTTAATCAGCCCTGTTGGGGGGCTTTGGTGAGATATCAGGGGTCTTAACAGACCTCTAATATCTCCCCCTTGAGACAGAGAAAGAGACAGAGGATAGAGATTCCCCAGTCCCTTTCTCTGCAGCGTCAGCTGCACTGACAATGAAAGGAGAGAAGACATCGGCTTCTCTCCATTCATAAACTGACACATTGTAATCACAGCAGATTACAATGTTTCAGTTATGTGAATGGACAGAGTCAGCTGACTCTCTCCATACACAAAGGAAGGAGGGGGAGGACGGAGGAACGGAGGGGGAGAACGGAGGGGACAGAGAAGGAGGGGGAGAACGGAGGGGACAGAGAAGGAGGGGGAGAACGGAGGGGACAGAGAAGGAGGGGAGAACGGAGGGGACAGCTGGGAGGCACAGAGGAGGAAAGCGGAACGGAGGGGGAGAACGGAGGGGGACAGAGAAGGAGGGGGGAACGGAGGGGACAGCGGGGAGGCACAGAGGAGGAAAGCGGAACGGAGGGGGAGAACGGAGGGGACAGAGAAGGAGGGGGAGAACGGAGGGGACAGAGAAGGAGGGGGAGAACGGAGGGGACAGCGGAGGGGCACAGAGGAGGAAAGCGGAACGGAGGGGGAGAACGGAGGGGGACAGAGAAGGAGGGGTACCGCACTTCACTGCAGGCAAATCCCCCCGTGTTTCCCCGAAAGTAAGACATATGTCTTACTTTCGGGGTATGGCTTATATTAGCTGACCCCTCTGAAACTCCCGATACGTCTTACAATCGGGGGTGTCTTACTATCGGGGAAACACGGTATAAAGCATCCCGATCCATGGATGCCTAAATAGTGGAAAAGAGGCACATAGGTCATGTATACAAATAAATTAAAATATAGAAACCCTATTTATGTGTGCATCTCATTATTATTGAATTCTCCCCCAGAATCAAAAGACATAAAGTTCCACAGTGAGGGTGTGACAGACTCACCAGTGACAGAGGCTTTTGGAGGGGACTGAATGCTGGCCTCTTGCCTACCGATTATGGGCCCTGCCATTTGGGGGAACAGTGCTCTTTGTGAGCTGTATGCCTGGGGACCCTTGAGGTGGTGTTACTTTAGATTCAGGTCCATGTCCCCCAAGACACACAGACTCTGGGAACCCTGCATATGCCATATTAGAAATAGTGACTGAGAAAATATATCTTGGATTACTTAAAATGGGACAGTAATATTTATCCACAATATCTCCCAGGATATATGTAAAGACTATTCTTGGTTTGTTTGATTCTGAACTCAACAAGTTAGTTGAGAGAGCTGATCACATTGGCCTCTAGAACTGGGTAGGAGCCAGACAGTCTACTCCTACTTTAGTTTGTTGCCTACTAGGCTGAGGAGGGGGAGATCACTGTTTGTATTGTTTATTATAATTAGCTCCTGCTATTGTGAGAAGGTGTCCTGTGTTTATACTAATGTGTTAAGCTAGGTGACAAGAAGTCTGACCCGTAGTGAAATCCTGATTAATCATAACAATTTTAATAATCATTACCCATTGAAACGCGTTGGATCGAAGTATCACCTTATCTTCTTTATCAATATATAATGTTCTAACATTTATATGTTTTATGGTCAAAATTTCTATGGAACTTTTTCTATTCGGATAATAAATGAAATCTTTTTCAAAAAACTTTTTTCATTACCTAAAAAATCCCACAATAGAGGTCTTTTACATTTGTACAACATTGCCTACTTGGAAAGTTGGCAGGAAGCATTTTACCGAGCAATTTATACCTGAACAAAGGCCAATGTTTCACGTGAAATATGAAATGGTAACATTCTACTGTATCCTACAGTGCCTTGAAAAAGTATTCATACCCCTTGAAATTTTCAATTTTGCCATGTCACAACCAAAAACATAAGTAAATTTTTTGGGGGTTTTATGTGATATACCAACACAAAGTGGCACATAATTGTGAAGTGGAAGGAAAATGATAAATGGTTTTCAAATTTTTTACAAATAAATATCTGAAAAGTGTGGCATGCATTTGTATTTAGCCCCCTTTACTCTGATACCCCTTAATAAAATCTAGTGGGGCCAATTGCCTTCAGAAGTCACCTAATTGGTAAATAGAGTCCACCTGTGTGTAATTAAATCTCAGTGTAAATACATCTGTTCTGTGAAGCCCTCAAAGGTTTGTTAGATAACCTCAGTGAACAAACAGCATCATGAAGGCCAAGGAACACACCAGGCAGGTCAGGGATAAAGTTGTAGAGAAGTTTGAAGCAGGGTTAGGTTATAAAAAAATATCCCAAGCTTTGAACATCTCATGGAGCACTGTTCAATCCATCATCCAAAAATGGAAAGAGTAAAGCAACTGGAAACCTACTAAAAGACATGGCCATCCACCTAGACTGACAGGCCGGGCAAGGAGAGCATCAATCAGAGAAGCAGCCAAGATGCCCATGGTAACTCTTGAGGAGCTACAGAGATCCACAGCTCAGGTGGGAGAATCTGTCCACAGGACAACTATTAGTTGTGCACTCCACAAACCTGGCCTTTATGGAAGAGTGGCAAGAAGAAAGCCATTGTTGAAAAAAAGCCATAAGAAGTTCTGTTTTCAGTTTGCGAGAAGCCATGTGGGGGACACAGCAAACATGTGGAAGAAGGTGCTCTGGTCAGATGAGACCAAAATTGAACTATTTGGCTTAAAAGCAAAACGATATATGTGACAGAAAACTAACACTGCACATCACATCATCAGGGACAGGGAAGCTGTTCAGAGTTGATGGATGAAGCCAAATACAGGGCAATCTTAGAAGAAAACCTGTTATGCCCCGTACACACGGTCGGATTTTCCGACAGAAAATGTGCGATTGGAGCGTGTTGTCAGAAATTCCGACCATGTGTGGGCTCCATCGGACATTTTCCATCAGATTTTCCGACACAGTTTGAGAGCAGGCTATAAAATTTTCCGACAACAAAATCCGATTGCGTCAATTCCGACCGTGTGTGGCCAATTCCGACGCACAAAGTGCCACGCATGCTCAGAAGAATTTCCGAGATGGAACAGCTCGGTCTGGTAAAATTAGCGTTTGGAATGGATACAGCACTTTCGTCACGCTGCAATGTTTTAAATTGTTTAATACAGCGCACTCTCTTCTTCTTTTTAATGTGAGAAGAATGAAGTAGTTTTGCTGCTCATATTCACACAGACTTCTCACAAACTTCTTTCTTTATTATTTATCATGATTCCCTCAATATATTTTGATTTGTCACATCTGACCAAATTTCTTTTTTGTTGTTTTATTTTTGTTTTGGATTTTTTTCAAGGCTGATTTTTTTTTAGTTTTGTTTTGTATTTTTTTTCAAGGCTGATTATTTTTTTGTTTTGTGTTTGTATTTTTTTCCAGGCTGATGTATTTTTTTAGTTTTTTTGGGTT
Organism: Lithobates clamitans; assembly: GCA_037952925.1. Lineage (NCBI taxonomy): Eukaryota > Metazoa > Chordata > Amphibia > Anura > Ranidae > Lithobates > Lithobates clamitans. Next base: position 1,894,816 of record JBBGZY010000552.1, on the reverse strand, counting down.
TTACTCCATAATATTTTTGTGTGTGTTTTGTGTGTCAAGTTACCACAACACCATTATTATCGTGTATTATTTAATCTCAAGGAGGTTGCTTGGTGTTGGTGTCCCTTGTTAATTTCACATTGTAGTTTACAAATGTACCTGCCTCCTCACAAAAAAACTGTCCTTTTTGAAGGAAAACACACATAGGCGAGTATAATTGAACCAAAAATTCCTTTATTAAGGGCTCAGATCCAAACAAAGAGGGAGGCAACGCTGGAGAAACAGCAGAAATTGGCGAAGCCTTTGGCCCCCAGGGCAGACATCAATTATTTTACTGCAAAATTGGTGGCCTGAGGAGTCCATATCTAAGGGAGTGCAGTCTGGTCCAGAAGTCCCAGAGATCGTGAAAGCAGCAGATGACATCTGTGTCCCCAGGCTGTGGTCATACAAGAGCCTGCATCTTTTGTCAGACCAGACTGAACCCAGGGCCATCACTCTCTGGTCTTCCTTCCATGCTTCCTTCCACGCTGTGGCTGTGGTGGTGTAGTTGTGGCAGGAGGAGGATGGTCCAACTCAATCACGTCGGTATTAGGTGTGATTTTACCACTCACCCCCTTAGTTAGGACTTTATAAAGAAGTTTCTCACACATGAGGCGTTGACCCTCCTGCATGCCCTTCAGTTTGGTGGCAACCATGCAGGCAAAGGCCTCTTCAGGAGTGGGTAAGGCTCTGAGGGATGCAGAAGCCTCCTGAATGAGCCTGAGAGCTGAATCCTGCACGTGACTCCCCTTCCTGGGTCTTTTGTTTGGAAGGCAGAGGGGAGGAACCTGCGATTCTGTCAGGCTCCTACTGGTCTCAGGCTTCTCCTGGCTGCCAGTTAGCCCTGCCTCTTCCTGGCTGCCACTAACCACTGCCTCCTCCTGGCTGCCACATTCCACAGCCTCCTCCTGTGTGCCACATTCCAGAGCCTCGTCCTGGCTGAGGTCTTCCTGTGTATGAAAAAGGGATATAGTTTTAGTTTTTATTCATCAATCACACACAATTTTCATCTCATGACTGTTGCAAATTGAATGTTAACAAATATAACAGACTATCCTTCTGAGCCCAGCATTTTTCATTCTTGTCCCAATTATTTTTGCCCACTACTGTCTATTGATATGTAAAAAACTGTATTAAATCAGCAATTAGTGATCAATAATAACATCTAGTAAACATAATTTATTTATTGACCAGAAATCTGTAGAAGAATGCTTTACCTGACTCCATCTGGGCTCCTCGACTTCTTCCTGGCTGGAAGTCCCAGGTTGGACATCGGAAGCCTCAGCTGGGGTGGAAGGAAGAGTAGAAGGAAGGGTTGAGAGGGATTCCCTGACCCCAGTCTGGTCTGACAGAAATCGCAGTCTCTCATAGTACCACAGTCTGGGGACATAAACGTCATCTGCTGCAGCTCCGCATCTCTGGGAATCCGTGACCTTCTTGCGCTCCCTTAGATAAGTGCTCCTCAGGCCACCAATTTTGGCTTTTAAATAGGGGATGTTTGCTGTGGGGACCACAGGCTTCACCAACTCCAGCAGTTTTTCCAGCGCTGTCTTCCTCTTTTGTTTATTATTGTAATGTGGATGTTTCACCTGCCACAGACAGGGTAGCTCCTTGTACTTGTCTATGCATAGGGGGAGGAAGTTGTGGTCATTGAAGCCATCCATTTTATCTGCAAGACACAACACAAGACAAACCCTAATGTCAGGCAAAACTCTCCTAATCTTGTTACAATATAGGCCTCAATCTAGATGCAGTATAGGCCCAAGTTTTGCTCTTACCTTCATTATCACGATCGGCGCCTCCGATACTTCTTCCTCCGCTCACAGATCATACGTACTATGCACGCGTGTTACGCTTTATACACACTGTGCATGCGTGTAACTCCGCCCGCCCCTGACGTTCTTTCTAGTCTATTCCCCGCCCCTTTTCATTCGGCGCAGTGGGGGAAGAGCACATGGCGGAGACACAGCAGGTGCGTGCTAATTACAGCAACGAGGAGGAGGAGGAGGAAAGCCCGGAGCCTGAAACGTCTGGATCCAGAAGAAGATTTAAGGAATTGAAAATGTTCTTTGGGGAGATGTTGGAGATGGTCGACATCCTAAGGCAGACTATGACGGGAAGTATGGACCTTACCCCAACCCCAATGTCCGAAAGGCCAAGATCATGGCGAAAGTGGTCAAAAGTCTGCACCGGAATTTCGGGGTACGTCGATCGAAAGATCAGCTCAGGAAGTGGTGGTCGGACCTAAAATTAAGAGAGCACGAGCAGTGCAGAAAGATCCGGAGAGTTCTGCAAAAAAGTAAGTAGTTGTGCTGTGTTCCTATTCTTTTTATGTTTATTACGTTCGTGCTGCTCCATGTGCTTTTCTTAACTGTTATGCAGTTTAAAAAGTCAACTTTCATGTTAATGGGCACATTATTCGTTCGTATCAAACATTTTTCTTTCGGCCTATAAAACACCATTGTTTTGGCCATATGCATTTGCCCACATTTTTTAGGGCCTACTTGTGTGAAACTAATTGGGTTGTGTAAATGGGTTTGTTACTAGAATGAAATGCAAACTATATTCTGTGTAAGGAGAGGACACTCAGCAGCTGTTTACACATCTGAACACTGGAGCACTAGTGTGGGACACAAGAACACCTTTTTTATTAGGGGGCCCACACAGGTGCTCCAGTATATACTATAGGGTTGTCTCCATCTGTGAAGCTTGTACAAAACAAGTAAGTATTGAAGCTTCACAAAGGACAAGAAAAATGCAACATCTTGGAACTCTGCCAAAACAGACAATTGTACCCCACTTCCAAGCAATGTTTCATATTTATAGTTTTGCCATCAAATATCTGTGTGCTAAGTAGACCTATTTTTTTTACATAGGGGAGAAAAGACTCGGAGGACACCCCTCATCCGAGGAGACCAGAGACCCCCCACCTCTGGAAGAAGGGGAAATCCACACAGAACAAGCAGAGCAGGAGGAGGAAGACGTGGTGGAAATTGGCACCACAACAGGTGAGTGTCTGCGACCACAGGCTCAGGTAAGAGATGGATGCCAGCATATTTATAATACATGGTGTTTTTTGGTTTCTATCTTTTTAGGTGATCGTGATGTTGTGGATCCAGATCCTTTCACCTCGGAAAGTGCACAGATCCTGTTTGGGGAGATCATGGGGTGTAATAGGGACTTAGAAAACATCAAGAAAAACATCAATGATGTTCTTAAAAAAATAAAGAACATCATTGATGTTTTAGGGCGAGTTTAAAACCCCTCAAAATCCCTTTGTTTTTTTGTGTGCTAAAAATTTTTGATATTTTTTGTCAAATTTGAGAAAAGCCAAATTTTGAAGATGCACACAGTGTGTCAACATGTGCTATCTGCCATCACGGGAGATCAATGGACGCGTTTTGGGGGTGCAACCCCTTCCTCACTAATAAAGTGGCTGTGAGGAAGGGGTTGCACCCCCAAAAACGTCCCTTGATCCCCGTGATGGCAGGTTGCACATGTTGACATTCGTAAATTTGTGTGCATCTTCAAAATTTGGCTTTTCCTGGGGTGACTTCTGAACGCAATATCAAACACAGTTCCTAAATACTCATGTCTGATATTGCCTTCAAGTTCTACCAAATGTGAACTTTGTAAGTTCAAGATTTTTTGTCTTTCTTTTTGGTTTTAAACATGCCTGTTTTATCTTAAATGGACATTTCTACTTTTTCTAATGTGACCCCACAAATTGTTATACAACAAACATGTTGGTTTGTTTTAAAAACCTTTTCTAAATGCACATGTGATTGTGCTGGTATTAAAAAGATTGATAATCAAGAATGTGTGTATTATTGTTTCAACGCTCCAACACTTTTGTGGTGCTCTAATTGCTGTTTTCTGTGACAATCGGTGTTATTTCCTAAGGGCAAATCCACTTTGCACTACAAGTGCAGTTTCAAGTGCACTTGTGGTGCAAAGTGTCTTTGCCTTTAGTAAATAACACCCACCAGTGCTTTGTAAGGTTACACAATCATGCCATTTTCAGGACTCATCACATTTCTGTCAGGGTCAGCGAAAACAAACACAAGCAGTAAATGTCACCAAAGATTTGAGTAGTTATTTGTTTTTTTTTGTTTGAAAAAGGTTTCAGACATTTTCTGGCATATTGATAGCCCCCCTAGCCACAAAGAATTCAAGGTATCTTAGCCGGACATCACGGGCACTCGGGGGGGGCAAGCCAGGATGGCCACTTTCAAGCGCCGTCAGGGTTGTTTCATTTTGAAGTCCAGCCTCAGGCCCAACTGAGCCAGCATAGTTCGCAGAATGTTGCCGTAAAAAGTTGTGTAGAACACAGCACGCCAGGATAATGTGATTCAGTTTGTACTCCGCCATGTGTATGGGTGTAAGAAAAAGCAGAACCGGCAATTAAAAAACCCTCTGGTCCGGGGTGAGGGTCCTGATCGGGAATGGCCGCATAAGATGGTCCCCCAGCGCAAATGCTTCATCCGCAACGAAGACAAATGGGAGTCCTTCCACATTGTCTTCTGGAGGTGGCAAGTCCAAGCTGCCATTCTGGAGACGCCTGTAGAACTCCATCTGGGCGATGACTCCACCATCGGACATCCGGCCATTCTTCCCCACGTCCACATACAGGAACTCATAAGTAGCCGACACCACTGCCAACATCACAATACTATTGAACCCCTTATAATAATAGTATACGTGTTTCCCATCAATTGCCCCTCCGCAGTTAGGAAAGTCCCACCGCTGGGCAAAGTGGGAGGCCACAGTCTGGCATTCCTGTGGCGTGGAAGGAAACTGTGGAGTGAAACAAAAAAAATTTAGTCATTTTGCACATAAACAGGGAAAGCTAATTAGACACAAACATTCTTGGCCAACATCAAGATAACATTTATTTGAGGGAGTTTTTAAAGACCAAAGTATAAGGTACACCTATCAGATTCCCCCTCCCCCTTCTCATGGGCCATTTCTAACATTATAGGGGGGAGGGGACTCTTGGACAGGTAACCCTCTCCACTTCATTGAGAGATGAATGCCTAAATAATGTGTATTACTTTGAACAGCCCCTCCTTAGTTACACTATTGACAGCCCACTGGACAGGTAAGAAGTGTCATAATACAAAGATATAAATACACTTTGTACACATTTGAGCACATTTGCACATTCTGCTATTACCTATCAAGATAATAATAGTATACAGAAACTTTCAACAGTACCATTTGAAAGTATACAGGCAGGCCCTTGCACTACATGATTTGGGGAATTCATCCATAAATCTGACCACAAAAGAGATGGGTATAGTGTGTATGGGTTTGGCAAAGTCAGCAGATAGATGATTTAGGATAGATAGAGAATTGGTATCAGCTGACTTAGCAGTTGGGGGGAGGGAGGGTTAAAAATTATTTGGGGACCCCCCCAAAAAAGCCTCTGGCACTCTGCCTGAATTTAAAGCACAAATCACATTAAAAAACATTTTAGGGGGTGTTTGGGGTAAAGCACTACTATGGAGCTGAAAAAATACATTGTTAAGTGACTACATGAGGTGAATATAGGACCATGAGACCATGCTGGGGAGGTAAGTGAAGGCAAATATGTATGAAGGACAACAAAAATAATTAAATAAAAATCCAGCATGCATGAGAACAAAGGGGACATTCACAGCATATTACAATCATGGTAATTAGGGAATGAGGAAAGAAATACAATACATTATCAAACATTAACTACAATAAAATGTGATATTAAAGGATAAAAATCTTACCTTAATATACTCCTTCTGCAGGACCTGGATGATGGCAGAATAGGTCTCTGGGATAATGATCCCCAGAGCCTGGGGGGAGATGCCTGTTGAGAACTTGAGGTCCTGCAGGCTTCTCCCTGTCGCCAAGTACCGCAGGGTGGCGGCTAGCCTCTGCTCCGGAGTGATGGCTTCCCTCATGCAGGTATCCTGCCTGCTGATATAGGGGGTCAGCAAAGCCAACAAATGGTGAAATACGGGGTCCGTCATCCGGAGAAAGTTCCTGAAATCATCAGGATTATTCTCACGGATCTCACGGAGCAAAGGCATATGACAGAACTGGTCACGCTGGAGCAACCAATTCTTGGTCCATGAACTCCTCCCCACCCTGTTCATGGACTGAACTTGTGTCAAGGTAAGGACCCCAACACCAAGCCCCCACACAGCACGAACTCTACGAGGAGTACGTATACGCAACATGTATCAGAACACACTGAAGAACAGCAAGGCCTGTGAAGAGCGACCTGAAAAACAGTAACAAACAAACAAGAACAGAATGACAAGAGTCACACGTCACTTGCTACTCGCACTGAAGAACAGATACAAACCCACAAGCACAAACTGAACAGCAGAAAACGATCTGAAAACCACGAGTCTGAAAAAGTGCGAATCGTCTCTCACCAAACTTTTACTAACACGATTAGCAAAAGGAGCCCAAAGGGTGCCGCACTTGGTTCTGAACTGGCCTTTTCTAGTCTCGTCGTACGTGGTGTATGTCACCGCGTTCTTGGCGATCGGAAATTCCGACAACTTTATGCGACCGTGTGTACGCAAAACAAGTTTGAGCCAACATCCGTTGGAAAAAATCCATGGAATTTGTTGTCGGAATGTCCGATCAATGTCCGATCGTGTGTACAGGACATTAGAGTCTGTAAAAGACTCGAGACTGGGGCGGGGGTTCAACTTCCAGCAGGACAACAACCCTAAACATACAGCTAGAGCTACAATGGAATGGTTTAGATCAAAGCATATTAATGTGTTAGAATGGCCCAGTCAAAGTCCAGACCTAAATCCAATTGAGAATCTGTGGCAAGACTTGAAAATTTCTGTTAACAGATACTCTCCATCCAATATGACAGCGCTTGAGCTATTTTGCATAGAAGAATGGGCAAAAATGTCACTCTCTACATGTGCAAAACTGGTAGACACATACCCAAAAAGACTTGCAGCTCTGATTGCAGCAAAAGGCGCTTCTACAAAGTACTGACTCGGGGGAGGGGGGCTGAGTACAAATGCACGTCACACTTTTCAAATATTTATTTGTAAAAGATGTTGAAAACCATTTATCATTTTCATTCCACTTCACAATTATGTGCCACTTTTTGTTGGTCTATCACATAAAATACCAATAAAATAAATTTACGTTTTTGGTTGCAACATGACAAAATGTGGAAAATGCCAAGGGGTATGAATACTTTTTCAAGGCACTGTAAATGTGAAGTCACTATATATCTATTACGCATGATACAAGGACAAAGAAAGAAGTCACCCACTCTCTAATGCCCAGAATTAATTTCTAATTGAACTGTTGGAAATAATTTTGCATTATTATTTTACATTTAATGGTCAGTATTGCAGACAGAAGGGTGTAGCCACGGTTCCTTGTCAATGCTTGAATCCACCTAGGATGGTGTAAGGTGACCCAGGTACACAGACTCGAACTGTTTAGGGACCATGTGAAAAATAGGATTCACTACTTGGATGATGTGCTGATTGTCTGGAGGGATTTGCTGTTGCTATTGCTTATTCCAATGTAAAGATCCAATAATTATGAAACAGGTTATGGACTTTTACCTTAAGAAAATCCACAACAGAAAATGTGCTCCTTCATGCCACCAGCCATCACCCATGGCCACTGATTAGGGGTACCTTCATCAGCTAATTTCTGCAGTTACGCAGAAACTGTTAAAAAAAAGGATTTTCAAAATGAATAAAAGGAGCTAAAACGATCTAAAACGATTTGAAGCAAAAGGGTAGCATACCAGACTCCTTAACTGATTCTCGGCCCTATTGTAAAATGACGGTTTGAGCAGAAGCTCTCCCATCCTGGGTGGATGTCATCCCAGGATCAGGCCATGCTCTGGCTTTAAATTACAGCTTCAAAAAACTTGCCATGTCTCTTAATAAATACTTTCAAAAAGGGGTCATTTGGGGGGTATTTGCACTGTCCTGGTATTTTCTTGCTTCAAGAAATGAGGTCGCCAGTAGAGACTAAAAATTAAAACCCTGATTTGGGTTATTTTGACCAATGAAATGTAGCAGAATACATTTTGACCCAAATTTATGAAGAAAGATTATTTATTTGCAAAATTTTATAACAGAAACAAAGAGAAACTTTTTTATTTTATTCAGCCTTTCTTCCTTTATTTAGCAAAAAAAACAAAACCCAGTGGTGATTAAATACCACCAAAAGAAAGCTCTATGTGTATGAAAAAAAATTATCCAAATATCATTTGGGTACAGTATTGTATGACTGAGCAATTGTCGTTCAAAGTGCGACAGGGCAGAAAGCTGAAAACTGGCCTGGGCAGGAAGGGGGTAAAAGTGCCTGATATTGAAGTGGTTTAAAAGTGTTAAGCAAACATTTTCTTTTAGGATAGATCAGAGAAACTAAATCCTAAAATGCAGAAGAAAAACATTATGTTTCAGTGAGGATAGTCACAAGGTTCAGATCTCATTGGTATAAATTATATAATTTACTTGAAAAATATTGGGCAATATTGATGCTGGATAATGAATGAACAAAAAATTTGTGGGGGAAAACTGAATCTCATGATTTAAAGAGCCACAAATCTTAGGGATATCCTAATACAGAGTGAATATGTTCCAACTAATAAACTAACTTGGAATTCTACGAGGCCACGAAAGATAATATATACATGTCGTGACTGTAAAGTATGTATGTACGTAGAGAAAGAGAGAGTAAAAGTATTTTGGAACAGTGACCACACACACACTCCTTTGACATCAGATGTTTCATAAATTGTACAACCTCTAGAGCTGTCTATATGATCATGTGTCCATGCAAAAAAAAAAAAAAAGACCAAATGGGAGTTAAAGATGTGAATAGGTGAACATATATGTTACACACTAAGTCAGAAATGTTAAGGGTCCATTGGCTGAACATTTCAAATTGTTACATGAATTATCAGTAGAAGGATTTCAATTTTGTGATATATACCACCTATATTTATTAGCACACCAATGAGATAGAGATACAATACTTCTTCAGAAAAAGGCACACTGGATTTCTAAACTGAAATATTATAATACTTTGGCGCCACCTCCTACCAACATTACATTCTACAGTGGCTACCACCTACTCTCATATATTGCTCTCACCTTATACTGTGGACCCAATATACTTCTTAAGTCAAACTGCGCATTTCCCCTTTAACTGCTTCAGCCCCGGAAGATTCTACCCCCTTCCTGACCAGAGCACTTTTTGCGATTCGGCACTGCGTCGCTTTAACTGACAATTGCACGGTCGTGCGATGTTGCACCCAAACAAAATTGACATCTTTTTTTTCCCCCCACAAATAGAGATTTCTTTTGGTGGTATTTGATCACCTCTGTGGTTTTTATTTTTTGCGCTATAAACAAAAAAAAAAGCGACAATTTTGAAAAAAAGCATAATTTTTTGCTTTTTGCTATAATAAACATCCCCAAAAATATATAAAAAAACACTTTTTTTCCTCAGTTTAGGCCGATATGTATTCTTCTACATATTTTTGGTAAAAAAAATTGCAATAAGCGTATATTGATTGGTTTGCGCAAAACTTATAGCGTCTACAAAATAAGGGATAGATTTATAGCATGTTTATTATTATTTTTTTACTAGTAATGGTGGCGATCTGCGATCTTTATTGTGACTGCGAGATTATGGCGGACACGTCGGACAATTTTGACACATGTTTGGGACCATTGGCATTAATGCAGCGATCAGTGCGATTAAAAATGCATTGATTACTGTAAAAATGTCACTGGCAGTAAAGGGGTTAGCCACTAGGGGGCAGTGAAGGGGTTAAGTGTGTCCTAGTTTGTGTTCTAACTGAAGGGGGATGGGGACTGTGCAGGGAAGATAACAGTTTGCTGTTCATACTCTGTATGAACAGTTGATCTGTTACTTCTCCCCTCAGAGAACTGGAAACTGTGTGTTTATACACACACAGATCCCGGTTCTCCATGTCTCATCGGTGATCTCGGGAGCAGTGATCGAGACCGCCGGGCATTCGCATCGGCTCGGGGGGGCGAACGGGGGCCACAGGGCGAAGCAACGTTACATAACGTCATTTCGACCAGCCGTGCCATTCTGCCACGGTACAACTGCGGCGGCTGGTCGGCATGTGGTTAATGGGGTGAATAATTCCTCTCCTTTTCTCCTGCTTTTGCTTCTGTGACATATGAGATGGGATGGCTCTAACACACATTTACATTCACTTTAGAGGTGTACACCTATAAGGGGTCAGAACTTTACTTGGGCACTATGAAAGGCTCAGAACAAAGAAAGGTCCTCCATGGTGCAGAATAGGGATGAGCCGAACACTCCCGATTCGGTTTGCACCAGAACATGCGAATAAACAAATAATTTATGCAAACATGCGAACACCATTAAAGTCTATAGGACATGAATGTGAAAGATCAAAAGTGTTCATTTTAAAGGCTTATGTGCAAGTTATTGCCATAAAAAGTGTTTTGGGACCTGGGTACTGCCCCAGGGAACATGTAACAATGCAACAAAAAGTTTTTAAAAAGGACGCTTTTTTAGGAGCAGTTATTTTATTAATGCTTAAAGTGAAACAATAAAAAACAAAATATTACTATATCGTGCCTGGGGGTCCCCTTAGTCTGTCTGTAAAGTAGCACATCTTTCCCATGTCTATAACAGTACCGCAGAAAAATGACATTTCTAATGGAAAAAAATGTCATTTAAAATTGCTTGCGGCTGTAATTTATTTCCACATCATGGCAATATACATAAAAAATCATCAATAAAAACAGCGTGGGTTCCCCCCGTCCATACCAGGCCCTTTGGGTCTGGTATGAATACTAAGGGGAACTCCAAACCAAAATGTAAAAAAAAATGGCGTGGGGTCCCCCCAAAATCCATACTAGGCCCTTCAGGTCTAGTATGAATGTTAAGGGGAACCCTGCATCAGAATAAAAAAAATGGTGTGGGGTCCCCCCAAAATCCATACCAGACCCTTATCCGAGTATGCAACCTGGCAGGCCGCAGGAAAAGGGAGGGCCCCCAGATCCTGGTCCCCCTATGTTAATGGGTATTGGGTACATCTATGTTCAATCACGGCGCTGACAGACCCAAAAAAAATAGAAAGAAAAAAAAAATTTGACGTCCCGCCGAATGCTGTCTTTTCGCTATGACAGTTTTTATATAGGCAAGGGCGGGGCCGCCCGATGATGTAACCGAATGACCCCGCCCCCTCTGATGGTACATGATGTCAGAAGAGTCACTCTGCTACGTCATCAGCTGGCCCCGCCCTTGCCTATATAACAGCTGTCACAGCCAATAGACAGCAGTCGGCGGGATGTCGCCCATCGAGGCGGAGGTTGTTTTTTTTTTCTATTTTTGGGTCCGTCTGCACCATAAAGATGAATGGACATTGCAGGACACTTTTTTTTTCTTTTTTAATAAAGGACTTGTCAAAAACTGTGTGTTGGTGGTACCAGAACACTTTAACCCCTCACAGTTACTCTTGTTGGGCGCAGAAACGGGCCCTGCTGTTAAATATTTTTTTCGAAAATTGTAATTACATGCCCCTGTTAAACAGGGGCAAAAAAAATTGGCCTTGGGTGGTGGTAGTACCACAACACTGTAACTCTTCACAGTTACTCTTGTTGGGCACAGGAACGGGCCCTTCTGTTAAATATTATTTCAACATATCTAATTACATGCCCCTGTTACACAGGGACAGAATAATTGTGCCTTGGGTGGTGGTGCCCTAAACCAAAAATATTGTTGGAAGCTAGCATCATCAAGATTCAGGAGGAATAGGATAGGCAGCATATGCAGTCTTCAAGGGATCCCAGATCCATAGCAAATTCAATCAGTTACATCAGCATCAGGTGCTTGATAGCTGCTGATCCATGACTGATTCATTTTTATAAATGTGAGCCTATCAATGGAGTCTGTAGACAGGCTTACTCTTTGATCTGTTACAAACCCTCCAGCAGCACTGAATGTGCATTCAGAAAGCATGCTGGATGCAGGACAGGCCAGTAGCTTGATTGCATATTGAGCAAGTTCTGGCCAGTGGTCCATCCTCAAGACCCAGTAACCCAGTGGATGCTCTGTTGGAAAGGTCTCCAAGTCTGCTCTTGTCCCTAGATATTCCTGCACCATATAATGCAGATGCTGGCAATGGTTGCATTTTGATGGTTGATTAATTATCAGGGCAGCCCCCCAAGGATGCCCACTTTAGACCACCAGGGATGCCAACAGGACCACCAGGGATTGCCACCACTGATGACCACCAGATATGCCACCCATGGCCACCAGGGATGCCAATCTGTGCCCAAAATCAATGCCAATCAGTGCCCACAAATGGTGCCAGTCAGTGCCCATTACTAATGCCTGCCAGAGCCTCCTTATCAGTGATGCCCATCAGTGCCATCTATCAGTGTCCATGCATGCCCATCAGTGCCACCTACCAGTGCCACCCATAAGTACCCATCAGTGCATCCTTTCAGTGCCCATCAGTGCCACCTATCAATGCCACCCATTAGTGCCCATCAATGCCGCCTATCAGTGCCCATCAGTGCTGCATATTGGTGCCCATCATCAGTGCACATCAGTGCCACCTCATTGGTGCCACCTCATCAGTGCCCATCAGTGCAGCCTCATCAGTGCCCATCAGTGAAGGAGAAAACCTACTTATTTACAAAATTTTATAACAGAAAGAAAGAAACATTGTTTTTCAAAATGTACGGCCTTTTTTTATTTGTTGCGCAAAAAATAAAAACCCCAGAGGTGATCAAATACCACCAAAAGAAAGCTCTATTTGTGGGAACAAAATGATAAAAAATTGTTTGGGTAAAGTGTAGCATGACCACGCAATTGTCAAAGTGCGACAGCGCTGAAAGCTGAAAATTGGCCTGGGCAGGAAGGGGGGAAAGTGTCTGGTATTGAAGTGTTAAAAGGCATTGGTCAGCCAGCCACCTTCTCCACTGCTCTTCCTCTGACTGAACAAAGCCTCAGAATCACGTTGCCAAGCACCAGGAAATGGTAACCTCCCAGGGTCTGGAAAGGCATTACACAAACTTTTCTTCAAGGCCTCCTGAAGATGTTTCATCCTCTGCTCCCTCTCTGAAGGCAGGATGAGTTCTACAATTTTACCCTTGTAACGTGGATCAATAAGGGTTGCCAGCCAGTAATGATCCCTCTACTTGATACCATGAATCCTAGGGTCCTTTCGCAGGCTTTGCAGATACAGGGAGGCCATGAAGTGTAAGTTTGCAGAGGAATTCGATTCTGAGTCCTCTGGGTCACTAAGGATCACATTATCTGTAACTACCTCCTCTCAGTCATGTACAACTCTTTGTGTTTCTGGGGACTGAAAAACATTCCTTAAAGACTGCTGTGTGTTATCCTCTACATCCATGCTGACACAATCCTCCTCCACCTCTTCCTGTGTTTTTGGCGGCCCCACAGGAGCGCTATCTGGATAAGAGGGTGCCTTGAGAGGAAAGGAAGTCCTTCTCTTCCTCCCACTGTTCCACCTCAAGTGCCCTGTCCATGATTCCACAAAGCGTGTGCTCCAGCAGGAAGACTAGAGCGACAGTGTCACTGATGTATGCATTTTAGATGCTCACCGTCCTTGTGGCCTCCTCAAATGGTGACAGTGCAGTGCATGTATCCTTGATCAGTAGTCCCTGACAAGGCAAAAAGAAGCCAAGCTCCCCTGACCCTGTCCTGGTGCCATACTCGCACAGGTACTCATTAAAGGCCCACTGCTCTGTGTGCAGATGCTGCAGCATTGTCAACATTGAGCTTCACCTGGTGGGCATGTCACAAATGAGGCAGTTGGTGGGCAGGTTGCATTCCCTTTAAATGTGAGCCAGCCAAGCACTGTCACTTGTGTGACTGGCGAAATTGACCACAGACTTTTCTGGCCTGCCTCAGGAGATCTTGTAGGCCTGGGTACCTGGTCAAGCAACGCTGCACCACCAAATTCAGGATGTGTGCCAAGCATGGCACATGGCTCAAGTGTCCCTGTCGGAGGGCGGAGAGAAGGTTGGTGCCATTGTCGCATACAACCATAGCTGGCTGAAGCTGGCGTGGCGTCAACCACCCCTGAGCCTGTCCCTGCAGAGCTGACAGAATCTCTGCCCCAGGGTGGCTCCTGTCCCCTAGGCAGACCAACTCAAGCACTGAATGGCATCTTTTAGCCTGACTGCTTGCGTACACCCTTGAACAATTAAAGGGCACTGCTGGTTCAGAGGACAATTCTGCAGAAGATGCTATAGAGGAAGAATAAATGGAGGGGGTGGAGCAGAGAGCTGTGACAGAATCACCACTAGCTTTTTGAAGGTGTGGTGGCAGAACAAGCTCCAACAACACTGAACCCTGTCCTGCATCCTTCCCAGCTGCCAGCAGAGTTACCCAGTGCAACGTTAAGGAAAGGTAACATCCCTGCCCATGCCTGCTGGACCATGAGACAGCAGTAATATTAACCTTACTGCTCTACACCCTGTCCAACCAGGGCAAAAAATTGCCTTCCACATGATGGTAGAGAGCCAGAATGGCCTTACGTGAAAAGAAATGCCGTTTTGCAACCTGCCACTGTGGTACAGCACATTCCACAAAAGGGGGCAAAGTCTACCAGCTGAAAAGGTAGCAGTTGTAGTGCTAGCAATTTGGCCAAGCTAGCATTTAGGCGCTGAGCATGTGGATGGCACATTTCTTTTTATGGTTCAGCAACTGGGGAAGGGAAAGTTGCCTGCTGAAATCAACTGGTGGTGTACTGCTAGCAGATTGGCTGCAAGTACTTGTGACACCTATTGCTTTACTTTCATTCCTCTCAGTGCAGGTTTTTGAGAGGACTGAAGATATAGTAGAGTTTGAGATCCCAGATGAGGAGCAAGGAGAAGTCTGCCTTTTTCTATGATGTGGGTCTTTCAAGTGCTATTGCCAACAGACTGCATGGCAGGTCATCATATGTCTGGTCAAGCCTGTGGTGCCCAGGTGGCAGCTGTTCTGGCCACGCTTGATACCCTTCAGACATAGGTTGCAAACGATCTGCTGCACACGTGTTGAAAAGGCCCACACCAAGGAACTTTTATAAGTCAGCGGTGAGTCAGCAGCGCCCTGCACCTGCAGAGTTCTGCGGTGTGATGCAATAGGGTGGCTGCCCTTAAGCTGCCTTAAGGACATCCTGCCTCATTGGAGTTGTGTCTCCTTATTCTCCTCCTGCTCACTTTCCTTCTCTCTTCTGTCAGGCACCCAAGTACAGTCAGTGACCTTATCATCCTCTCCCTCCTCGTCACAGGAGCAAACTTAGCAGTAAGCTGCAGCTGGGAGAACATGACTGCCAGTTTCTTGTCCTTCTGTGGCACTAGGGCCATGTTACTCCCTTCCTCAACCTGGGAATCAACATCAGAGCCTTCAAATCACTGCACATCCTCCAGCAGCATGTAACCAACACTTGGGTCAAATAATTCTGGCGACTTCTCCATGCATGATGGTGGGGCTACGGGAGGAGTAACTGTGGACAATGAGCCAGGGGAATAGGCTGTGTTGGCCGCTGCATTGCAAAGCAAACTACTCTGAGCCTGGGTGACAGAGGATGAGGAGGATGAGGACGACTTTGTTATCCACTTCACCAACTCTTCTGCATGTTGTGGATCAATAACATGGCCAGCAGCAGAAAAAAAGGACAAGCGTGCCCCATGGCCACCTGAAAAGGATGCACCATGTCCACGACCACCTCTTTTCACTGTAGACACAGAGGCTGCTTGGCCTCTTTTAGTGGCCTGTGAGCATCTGCCTCTCCTTGGTGGCCTTCTGGACATGATGTTTTTTTTGTAACACCACACTACACTGTATTATATACTGTGTACACTGCCTGAAGTGTATTAGAAACTGTACACCACCAAGTACAATGTATATATAGGCTACACCAAATGCAGAGTATATATATATATTTAGAAAAAAGGAAGGGGGTGCCCCAAGGGGATGGTGTGGACAGGATATTTGCAATAGAATCATAGAAGATGTATATAAAAATATAAATTTTATTTGATAAATGTATAAAAAATAGAATAGAATATACAATAAACATCTAAAATCATGAAGTTGAAATACATGTACAATAGAAATCAGCAGCTAATTAGATTTTGAGAGCACACAACATTACTAGACTGGAAGTCGATTGAATATGGTGGTCACAACAAGACCCAACATGTTTCGTAAACAGAGAAAAGCCAAAAGGCTAAACAGACTCTGTATTCATTTCCTTCTTCAGGGGTTAGATGGAAGCATGCTGGTAACATTCTATTGAAAAAAAGGGGGGTGTTTAAATAAGTACATAGGTAGCAAATCTTAGTCCCCCTAATCCCCCTAATGAGCCACCATCTACCAAATCCTCTTTAAAAAAAAACTATTCTCTTTATCCTGCTCACAGCTTGAATCATGGTGTGGCCACTTTCTTGAAAATGGCCTGCCAGGAAATTAAATCTTTGGAGCTCACACCGGTACATTTAGGCAATCTTACCAAAAATGAAAAGATAGCCTTACAGAATTTGTCCAACAACCATGCGATTACGATTAAGTGATTAAGTCCAGTGACAAGGGGGGCAACATTGTGCTTATGGACAACGAGCACTATAGTCAAATGTGTACTAACATCTTAACCAACCGAGAGTGGTATCGCCCTGTTGGGTCTCACATTGTAGATGCATTCAACAAACAATTTTACTCATTTGTAGATTCTGCGTATGAAAACAAAGTTATCTCCAAAAAAACTTGGGATTTTATTCGAATCCCATATCCTAGAGTACCAACCTTTTATGCACTGCCCAAGGTGCACAAAAATGCTTCGAACCCCCCGGGCAGACCGATACTCCCGGCAATGGTGCCATCACAGAAAATCTCTCTCAATTAATAGACGAACATATCAGACCATTTGTTTTGACAATACCATCATACATCTGTGATACCATCCATCTTCTCCAAATTATTGAGGGTATACAAGTCTCTGAAACAGGCATACTGTACAAGGAAAAGGCGCAAAAAAACTGGAAAATATTTAGCAACATCACAATAAGCAGCAAACGATTTTAGAAACTACAATTTTAAAAGATACATGTGCAATGTAAAAGGGAAAATCAACATGAATAGTCCATTAAAGGTCCATGTAACAAGTCTTGTAAAAAAGGGATAAATGTATAGTCCACAAGCCCCTTTGTGTCAACTTGTGTGCATGTTATCAGGCCAAAATCACCGGGGATTTAAAATTGCCTGCGTTTTAATATCATTCTTTATAACCCCATAGATTATGAGCTTCCACATGCTGCCCCTCCTCCCCCCTCCTCTCTTCCTCCCCCGCCCCTCCCTTCCTTCTACATAAGCCAGTTTCACTATCTATCCATAGCTTGATGAAGGAGCGCGGCTACCAGAATATCGTAGCCCGTACGCTCAAGAAACGCGTTGCGGCCCTTTGACGTCACAGCCTGTGCACTTGCCCTCCATCTGCATTCCAAGCCTCACCTGGATTACCATCATCACCGCGGCCGGCATTAGCGGTATACCAGGAGCTACACGCAGACCTGCCAGCACCACTGTGACTCACTGGATGAACTGCCCCATGATGGATCATTCCTCTGGTTTCCTATATGCTTTATTTACACTACTAAAATGTGAGTTGTTTGCATATTGCTTTTAAAATTAAAAACGGCCTTTTATACTACACCCAGAGGCGCCTCCCTTCCTTGTGTTTTTTCTTCTGAAACAGGCATCCATGCAAGCATTGATGTAGAAGCCCTCTACAGCTAAATTCCACATTCAAAAGGGCTTTCCTGAATCCGCAGGGTGCTATCCCAAATAAGCCATTTTGATATCACTGGACTTTAAACTAAACCACAATATTTTTCTGTTTGATGGTCATTTTTTCCTCCAGGTACAGGGAGTAGTCATGGGAACTTACAGTGCCCCTGGCTAAGCTAACCTGTACCTGGGAGAATGGGAACGGGCCATCTTTGGCGACAATGGTCTCTCTGTGTACCTGTGACACATTATTATGTGGCACAGGTACATAGATGACATCTTTGACATTTGGGATGGACCCCAATATCTGCTGGATGAATTTTTTTGTTGGCACTGAACGTGCATAAATTCAACCTTAAATTCAATATATTCAATATATAGACTACACTGAATGCAGTGTATATATATATATATATATATATATATATATATATATATATATATATATATATATATATATATATATATATATATATATATATATATAGTGTGGGGCGTAGACTTAGTCCCCCTAAGCCATGATTGGCCAAAGTCACCCTGCCTTTGGCCAATTATGGCTCTCTCAGCAGAGAGCGCTTAGTCCCCCTGAGCCATGATTGGTCAGGTGCATGCTTTGGCCAATCGTCATACAGGAATGCACTGCGATCTCGCAGTGCATTATGGGGCATTCCGCGGCGCTTGAATTTCCTGCGAATGCCCCATAATGTTCACTGCTCGGTGAACGGGAGAACACCCCATGTTTGAGTCGAACTTACGTTCAACTCGAACATCATCCCTGGTGCAGAATGTATATAAATAAACACATTTATAACCCACGAATGAAGTCCACCGTTGACAGAGACTATGCAGCACTGACAGGAGGTTAAGAGTGGAGACAAAGCATTCATCTGATTTTACCCTTACTAGGAGACTGATTACTTAGACCCACTGGTGAAACAGGGGTCTAAGTATAAGGTGAGCGGCCATCCATTCACTGGTGGAAGATTGATTACGAGCACAATTTTATTTTTTACATGGCAGTGGAACATTACAGCATCTTGTTTAATTAACAGCACAATGAACTGCAGAGTCAATTCAAGCGTTTGTTTTGTCTGTTTGGACTGATTTTCACTGCTTTATAAGATTGTAGTAATCACTGTTTTGTAGTATTAATTGTTAAACTGTTATTTATATGTATACACTTCAGTATTTGTTAGTTTGTTGCTAGTTGCGCTGCACTATACATATTATTACATTTATTACAGTATTGCACTTACATGTAATCAGACCTAAAACATTTTACATAGGATACATCATCAGTGAGACTGGCATCGGCACAGACTGACGTCACTCGGTTCTGCCCATCGTCACAATATCACGAAAAGAAAAAGGCACACTGGATTTAAAACTGGGGGGGTATTTACTAATATTAATTCCACTGTGCACTTCAAGTGCACTGCAAGTGCACTTAAAAATGCAGTCGCAGTAGATCTAAAGGAGACATGTAAGGTCAATAAAAAACAGCATTTTTGTTTGCACATGATTGGATGATAGAAATGAGCAGAGTTTCCCCTCATTTCAGATCTTCCCCTCAGATCTACAGCGACTGCACTTTCAAGTGCACTTGTAGCGCACAGTGGAGTTGCCTTTAATAAATCAACCCCAAAGTGATACTAGTTTCTAATCTAATTTATTTAATGAAAAAATAACAAACATGTCATACCTGCCTGCTCTTTGCAGTGGATTTGCACAGAGCAGCCCAGATCCTCCTCTTCTCAGGTCCCTCTTTGGTGCTCCTGGCACCTCCCTCCTGACGAGTATCCCCACAGCAAGCAGCTTGCTATGGGGCACCCGAGCCAAGCCACAGCTCCCTATGTCCATTCAGACATGGAGCTACGGCCCGCCCCTCCCACTGCTGTCTCACTACTTCAGTATTGCTGGATAGAGATGGGGCTCAGGTAAGTATTAGAGGGGTTGAGGAGGGCTGCTGCACACAGATGCATTAAGATAAAAGACCTTCTGCCTTTACAATCACTTTAAAATATTGAACTCCTAAGGGTTTGACCAATTAGTTAAAATTGGGAGCATTATATTATAAACTCACTCGCAATTGTTTTTTGTAAATGATGTTATGTATATATGTGAAATTATTTGCCTGCTAGAAGGGAAGCCTGTTTTATCACGCAGCACAATTTGTCAAAAAAATTACGTTGAATGTCTTTGTATCTCCCAACTTGTTCAATTACCTCCAGGTAACCATAGTTACCATAGCAGACACTGGAATTTAAGAGGAGGTCATCTCTGTAATCTACTATGTCACGACAAAGTCCCGATTGGAGAAATTGCATCAATGTCACTACTTACGCCACAGAGCAGCAGTGGAGTCCAGAAACACCAGTATGATATAGGGGTAAGAGTTTGTTGTTTTGACAAGCACCACATATGGGAAAGAGACTTCAGTTTATGTTTATAGATATAGTGATGCCTTAGAGCAGGGGTGTCCAAACTACGGCCCTCCAACTGTTGCGGAACTACACTTCCCATGAGGCATTGTAAAACTCTGACATTCACAGACATGACTAGGCATGATGGGAGTTGTAGTTCCTTAACAACTGGAGGGCCATAGTTTGGACACCACTGCCTTAGAGCAAAGTCACAATTACAGCAAGTATGTACAAATAAACAGCATTGTATAGAAAGAATGATTTATAGATCACTGCAACTGGAATGGCTTTTTTTAAGCTGAAAATATAAGACAGCAGCTACACATGATCAGCTCATTGCAATCTACTTTCTGCTGATTAGGCTCTGTTGCTTTCACTATTGCTTATGGCTACCTGCCTATGTTAAATAGTAATTGTGACGGGAGTCACTTTGGGCGGGGGGGCCTGTGGAACCCAGCTTATCTTAGATAGCCCTGGAAACTCCTTGTCCAGCTTCCCCGGCCCCTCCTATGTGTAAGTCACCTGTGTCTATTCGGGGCACAGGGTGACCGAGAACCTCAGTCTGATCTGCACTAATGAGGCCCACCGTGCAACCACAACGGACTCAACATTTCGTGTTACCCTTGTTATCCTGGATCTTATATTTGTGGTTTGTGTTGAAAGAATAAAGGGGCTCTTTTACTTTGGACAGTAATATTTCTAAACAATATCCCTCAAGAAAATATTAAAATAAATTCCACCTTTCCAACTGCTGGAGTATTGTATAAGCTTGGTCTCATAAACTGTTGTATACTTTTTACTAGATTATTTGAGGTGTGGCTGTATCTCATTGTTCTAGTGTTTGTGTCTGCCTTGAGAGCAACCTATTATGGGATGTATATGTCTATGTGGATTACATGTGAGGGGGGGGTTCTCCAGCAGCCCCTCCCAAAGACAGTCTATTATTGGAAAGTTGAATACACCTGTGTCATGCTACTGCAGGAGGTAAATTTACCCCGCCCTGTGTCATTATGCAATGGGGGATAATCCTCAGTGTATATCTGTCAGAGTCCTGGATGTGAGGCCGGATTGCAGAGGGGGCGCCCCTTGCGGCTAAGTGCAGCAGAACCCTGGTAGTGAAACAGGGAGTACAGTGCCCAAAGGTGCATGGGTTGCCAGAGCGCTGTTGCTGAGTAGCAGATAGCAGGGAGCTGCTGGGGTGCGCTGGTAAGGTTGAAGGGCAACCGTGCAAGGAGGGATTCCAGGTATGGAGCCGTGGAGCAACCAGGAGCGGAGTCAGAGCCAGGCCAATGGTCATTCAGCACAGGAATCAGTCCAAGGTGAGGTACAGCAGGATAATCAGGAACAGAGAAGGTAGCTGAGCCGGGGGTCAAACACAGGAGTACGATCAAGGTACAGATGCGGAGCCGAAGAATAGTCAGGTCCAAACCGGGGTCAATGCAGGCGGAATACTGGAGCAGTCAGGCAAGCCTAGTAGTAACAGGAAGCAGATATCACAACAGGAACAAGGAACACAGGAAGCTAATGATAATCCAGCAACCAGCATGCACCAGCAGCAGGCTTAAATAGGCAGAAGGGCGCCACCATGAGGAATACTGGCAGAATTACCCATCCTACGGTTATCACCCTGACAATATCTCTTTGTGCCTGTGTTTGAATAAACAGTCTTGTGTTTTCCACCCTACACTAATGTCTCGACAAATGGCTGGGTAGGCTAAGGGACCTTGAATCATGCTGGTACAGGACAAAGGAAGCGTATATGGCATACAGACACTTCTTGAGTATGGGGGTCAGTGACAGTGGTATAAATATAACTGCCTAATAGCTTGTGGCTGTCAATATGCATGAGGCCCTTTTTTATGTTTTTACACCATTCTGTGATATATTTGGGTCAGATGTTGAAGGGGGCCTGTATACCGTCTAACAGTGTCAGTAAGGTTTACTCATAATTTTAACCATGATCACAATGCAATAATGTATAAAACATCAATAGATGTTTATATAGATATATTTTGCTATATTTTGGTTGATCATGGTTTTCATATATTTTCTCATCTTAGCTTAAAGTGTAGGTAAAGGATTTTTTTTAATTTAAATAACAAACATGTCATACTTACCCGCTCCACTCATATGTGCTTTCTCCCAAGACACAGAGTGTGTGGCTCAGCCCTGCCCTCCGCTTTCCCCTCACTGGCTGTGATTGACAGCAGCAGGAGCCAATGGCTCCTGCTACTGCATCTCAGCCAATGAGGAGGGAGAGACCTAGGAGAGCCGAGGCTCTCGTGCACATCTCTGGATCAAGATCGGGCTTAGGTAAGTATTAGGGGGGCTGAGGGGGGAGCTGCACACTGAAGGGTTTTTTTACCTTTACGATGCCTGGAGGAAAAAACCTTCAGCCTTTACAACCACTTTATGCTTAAGCAAGTCCACTGTTTATTTTCATATACATTTACAAAAGTGTAAGTACATCAGGCATGGATGATTAAGTTTAATGACCCCAAAGGGTCTGATCTGATTACTATTAATGGTATTATTCTGGATGTATATAGCACCAACGGTTTGCAAGATAAAGTCCAAAACCTGGAGATGATTATGATAAGAGGTTATAAGGAGGCTAGTGAGGAGGAGGTTTTGGGAAGAGAGAAGAGGAAGGTTTGGGTAATATTTTGAGACTGGATGAGCACACGCCAGTGAAGTGATTGGCATAGAGGGTTAGTGCACACTGAACAGTTGGATGGGTGGAAGAGTCTAGCAGCAGAATTCATAATAGACTGAAGGGGGATAGCCTGTGTAGAGGTAGGCCTACAAGGCGTTGCAATAAATGAGGTAAAAAATACCAAGTCACTTATAAGCTTTGTGGTGTTCTGCTTCCTACAACCCCCTACATGTCCTTTTGGGTTCCCTTCAGTACCGTAGCCTTTACAAATTGCCTGCTTAACTACCTTATCTTGGTAGGCTTATGCCCAGAAGTTGTCTATCTTTTTATTTCTAATCAGTCCAGGTATTCCATGGGAATCCTCTCCCCCATCCTATTGACAGACTTTGATATCTCTACATTGTTGCAAAAAAAATTCCCACTGTTATTTCAGCTGTTCATTCTATGACAGGAACTCCTTTTGTCTAACATTCTGAAGCAACATTGTCTTCTCCATGGATACCCTGTCATTCTTTATTGTTTTATGTTTGTTATCTTTGACACTTCTTTATTGATTGGCTGTATCTTGCTATATATACCGTTTGTCTCAAATGTGACATGTTTTTGTATTCTTAATTCTTTTCAACACTACAGAACAGTTTTTGAGCATTGAGATGTATGAGGCTCCGTTGTCTCCAGCAGTACTCTCAGAAGAATCTGAGAGAGAGAGAGTGAGAGTGAGAGTAAGAAGTGGGTAGCGGCTGTGGTGAGCCATAAGGGCTGGTCACTAGGGGCTGTGTGAAAAAGCTGCAAAAATGTAGCCATTTTGGATGATGTATAAGGGCACCTAGAAATAACTGAAGCCCAGGAGAGAAGGACAGTTTGCAGGCTGAATGGAGTTGAAAAATTTGAAGTCAATTATGAATATAAAACTAAAAAAAAGATAAGATTGCCTAATGGGACCTAGGTGTCATGTTTATGTGATAACACAAACACTCCATTTGTCAGGGGTGTTGGGGAGAAAAAGGAGCAGTCAAACCAATCTCTAATGCCCCGTACACACGGTCGGACTTTGTTCGGACATTCCGACAACAAAATCCTAGGATTTTTTCCGACGGATGTTGGCTCAAACTTGTTTTGTCTACACACAGTCGCACAAAGTTGTCGGAATTTCCGATCGCCAACCACACGGTCACGTACACCACGTACGACGAGACTAGAAAAGGCCAGTTCAGAACCAAGCGTGGCACCCTTTGGGCTCCTTTTGCTAATCTCGTGTTAGTAAAAGTTTGGTGAGAGATGATGTCAGGGGATGTTATACACAACATCCAATGCAGGTGATCAGATCGCTGGGCTGCACCAAGGAATCAGGGACAAACGAGTAAATAAAGAAGGTATGTTTATTATTAATGATAAAGATACATGTGAAAACAAGACAGCAAACCAAAAACAAGAAAATGGTGAAAACACAGCAAGCCCCAAAACCCACCTAACTATCTATCTAACTAATATAATACACAAGCAAGGAAACAAACATGCAAAATATAAGGCATGGGCCAAAGCGACAAGGGAACAGAAACCAGGAATAATGAAGCAGACCAAGGAGCAGGTAACAGGGAACAGGAAACAGGGTTCAAGGTCAGGATACACAAACGGGGTTCAGGAACAAACAGGAACAGGCTGGAACAAGAGCAGGTACTGGCAGGGACAAGGGCTAGCAGTGGAATACTGAAGCACTGGAGGTTAGTTCAGGGCGGGTTTATATAGTCCAGCAAAACCATGACAGGTGTGCTTGATGGCAAGTCTGCAGTGCAGGCAGGGAGACCCCCGCTGGTGGCCACTGGAATTACACCCTTTTGGTGCTGAATGTAATAGTGCCACCAGCAGGAGAAACCGGAGATGACACCGTTCCTGACAGTTCCCCCTCCTAAAGGAGTGGCCTCCGGACACTCCATTCAGCCCTGGGAACGACAGTCCGGGTGGGTGCAGAAACACCTTAAAATGTTTCCCTACTGAGTCTGCGGACTTCTTCGCACTTCCAAGGCCAGAGTCTTTTAGTTCACTGGGGGACGTGCCATCAGAGTCTGAAAATAGGACACGTACCCCACCACCCGGGTCAGGAAGTTTGGATCTGGAAATGAAAATTAGCAGGGTAACAAGAAAGAAACCATCGGAGGCAGACCACACAGGAGTATTACATTTAAGCCAGGCGACAGACAGGATTGACCCAGCGGCAAGATGGCCATCAGTCAGGAACAGTTTTAGCAGGCACCATGTCATGAGGCTGAGCAGAAAGCAGAGGTACATCACGCTGGGCAGTGGAACATCCGCATCAAGCTGGGCAGCAGGCAAAAGCACATTGAGCTGGGCAGCAGGCAAAAGCACATTGAGCTGGGCAGCAGGCAAAAGCACATCGAGCTGGGCAGCAGGCAAAAGCACATCGAGCTGGGCAGCAGGCAAAAGCACATCGAGCTGGGCAGCAGGCAAAAGCACATCGGACTGGATAGCAGGTACTGGAACTTCAAACCGGGCAGCCAGTATTGGAATTTTAGACTGGGCAGCAAGCACAGACACTGGCACATCAGGCAGAACAGCAGGTGCTGGAACAACAGGCAGGACAGCAGGTGCATCGGACTGGATAGTCGGTACTGGAACTTCAGACTGGGCCGTGGGCACAGGCGCTGGCACGTCAGGCAGAACAGCAGATACTGGCACAACAGGTAGAACAGCAGATACATCGGACTGGATAGCAGGTACTGGAACTGCAAACCGGGCAGCTGGTACTGGAACTGCAGACTGGACAGTGGGCACAGGTGCTGGCACATCAGGCAGAACAGCAGGTACATCGGACTGGATAGCAGGTACTGGAACTGTAAACCGGGCAGCTGGTACT
The DNA here is from genome assembly GCA_037952925.1 of Lithobates clamitans. NCBI lineage: Eukaryota > Metazoa > Chordata > Amphibia > Anura > Ranidae > Lithobates > Lithobates clamitans. The sequence continues at coordinate 1,869,048 of JBBGZY010000552.1, read as the reverse complement.
GGAACTTCAGACTGGACAATGGGCACAGGCGCTGGCACATCAGGCAGAACAGCAGGTACTGGCACAACAGGCTGAACAGCAGGTACATCAGACTGGATAGCAGGTACTGGAACTTCAAACCGGGCAGCTGGTACTGGAACTTCAGACTGGTCAGTGGGCACAGGTGCTGGCACATCAGGCAGAACAGCAGGTACTGGCACAACAGGCTGAACAGCAGGTACATCGGACTGGATAGCAGGTACTGGAACTCCAAACCGGGCAGCTGGTACTGGAACTTCAGACTGAACAGTGGGCACAGGTGCTGGCACATCAGGCAGAACAGCAGGTACTGGCACAACAGTCTGAAAAGCAGGTGCATCGGACTGGATAGCAGGTACTGGAACTTCAAACTGGGCAGCTGGTACTGGAACCTCAGACTGGACAGTGGGCACAGGTGCTGGCACATCAGGCAGAACAGCAGGTACTGGTACAACAGGCACATCGGACTGGATAGCAGGTACTGGAACTGCAGACTGGACAGTGGGCACAGGTGCTGGCACATCAGGCAGAACAGCAGGTACTGGCACAACAGGCTGAACAGCAGGTACATCAGACTGGATAGCAGGTACTGGAACTCCAAACCGGGCAGCTGGTACTGGAACTTCAGACTGGACAGTGGGCACAGGTGCTGGCACATCAGGCAGAACAGCAGGTACTGGCACAACAGTCTGAACAGCAGGTGCATCGGACTGGATAGCAGGTACCTGAACTTCAAACCGGGCAGCTGGTACTGGAACTTCAGATTGGACAGTGGGCACAGGTGCTGGCACATCAGGCAGAACAGCAGGTACTGGTACAACAGGCACATCGGACTGGATAGCGGGTACTGGAACTTCAGACTGGTCAGTGGGCACAGGTGCTGGCACATCAGGCAGAACAGCAGGTACTGGCACAACAGGCTGAACAGCAGGTACATCGGACTGGATAGCAGGTACTGGAACTCCAAACCGGGCAGCTGGTACTGGAACTTCAGACTGAACAGTGGGCACAGGTGCTGGCACATCAGGCAGAACAGCAGGTACTGGCACAACAGTCTGAAAAGCAGGTGCATCGGACTGGATAGCAGGTACTGGAACTTCAAACTGGGCAGCTGGTACTGGAACTTCAGACTGGACAGTGGGCACAGGTGCTGGTACATCAGGCAGAACAGCAGGTACTGGCACAACAGGCTGAACAGCAGGTACATCGGACTGGATAGCAGGTACTGGAACTTCAAACCGGGCAGCTGGTACTGGAACTTCAGACTGGACAGTGGGCACAGGTGCTGGCACATCAGGCTGGAACAGATCAGCTGGTGGGGAGGCAGGATTGGATACTGGCATGATGGTATGGGTTGGAAAAAACTTCCGCTTCTTTTTGCTTTTAGCCACTGGGGATCTATAAGTGGGTACAGGGCTGTAGGTAGGGAATGCAGCTGGTAGAAGCGAAGAGTGAAAGGATGGCAAAACAGAGGGAGTAGGTTTTGAAGGGAGATTTAGTGGAGCTGATGGAGGCAGTTGAGAAGCAGCAGGGGAGTTAAAGGCAGGGTAGGTGCAACAGGAGGAAACAGGGTACTGGTATTTCATTGGTAGAGAAGTATATTTGGAGCTAACAGAAGCTGAATGCAACAGACTTGACCAGGCCTGTATTAATGATTGCACTGAATCAGGTTTGCACTTGGCTTGTCTGACCAGAGACTGCACTGATTCAATGCATTTTGCAAGCACCTGCTGAGGACAAGCTGAATAATGTTCAAAAAAGAATGCTGAGTCATCCTCCAACAGCCAAACTAAAGATTCTACCTGAGCTGCACTAAAAGGGGGTGTATAGTCATCACCTCCCTCAGCGACATTAGACAGGACCAACTCAGTACAGATCCAAATTAATGGTTGCACATCTTCAAACAAAAAACTGCCTTGCTCAATAAAAACATGAGCTAGGCGGATGCCTTCTAACAACTGTTCCCTAGTGTATGCAGCCAATGTCTGATAACAAAGGTCTCTGTCATCAGTTGCCAAGAGCGATAAATACAAAATACTTTCAAAATTCATCTTTCAAAAATAGCTGGGACTCAGGCCCCAATTCCCAGGTGCAACCGATCTGATTGTATGGCTTCAGTATTCTGTCAGGGGATGTTATACACAACATCCAATGCAGGTGATCAGATCGCTGGGCTGCACCAAGGAATCAGGGACAAACGAGTAAATAAAGAAGGTATGTTTATTATTAATGATAAAGATACATGTGAAAACAAGACAGCAAATCAAAAACAAGAAAATGGTGAAAACACAGCAAACCCCAAAACCCACCTAACTATCTATCTAACTAATATAATACACAAGCAAGGAAACAAACATGCAAAATATAAGGCATGGGCCAAAGCGACAAGGGAACAGAAACCAGGAATAATGAAGCAGACCAAGGAGCAGGTAACAGGGAACAGGAAACAGGGTTCAAGGTCAGGATACACAAACGGGGTTCAGGAACAAACAGGAACAGGCTGGAACAAGAGCAGGTACTGGCAGGGACAAGGGCTAGCAGTGGAATACTGAAGCACTGGAGGTTAGTTCAGGGCGGGTTTATATAGTCCAGCAAAACCATGACAGGTGTGCTTGATGGCAAGTCTGCAGTGCAGGCAGGGAGACCCCCGCTGGTGGCCACTGGAATTACACCCTTTTGGTGCTGAATGTAATAGTGCCACCAGCAGGAGAAACCGGAGATGACACCGTTCCTGACAGATGATTCACGCTTTTTCAGACTCGTGGCTTTCAGATCGTTTTCTGCCGTTCAGTTTGTGCTTGTTGGTTTGTATCTGCTCTTCAGTGTGTGCAGCAAGTTCCGCGTGACTTTAATTAGTCATTGTATTCTTGTTCGTTCGTTACTGTTTTTCAGGTCGCTCTTCACAGGCCTTGCTGTTCTTCAGTGCGTTCTGTTACTTCGTTCTGAGTAGCCGACCATTTTCTAGCCATGTTGCATATGCGTACTCCTCGTAGAGTTCGTGCTGTGCAGGGGCTTGGTGTTGGGGTCCTGACCTTGACACAAGTCCAGTCCATGAACAGGGTGGGGAGGAGTTCATGGACCAAGAATTGGTTGCTTCAGCGTTACCAGTTCTCTCATATGCCTTTGCTCCATGAGATCCGTGAGAATAATCCTGATGATTTCAGGAACTTTCTCAAGATGACGGACCCCATGTTTCACCGTATGTTGGCTTCGCTGACCCCTTATATTAGCAGGCAGGATACCTGCATGAGGCAAGCCATCACTCCGGAGCAGAGGCTCGTCGCTACCCTGCGGTATTTGGCGACAGGGAGAAGTCTGCAGGACTTAAAGTTCTCAACAGGCATCTCCCCCCAGGCTCTGGGGATCATTATCCCAGAGACCTATTCTGCCATCATCCAGGTCCTGCAGAAGGAGTATATGAAGGTAAGATTTTTATCCTTTAATATCACATTTTATTGTATTGAATGTTTGCTAATATATTGTATTTCTTTCCTCATTCCCTAATTACCATGATTGTAATATGCTGTGAATGTCCCCTTTGTTCTCATGCATGCTGGATTTTTATGTAATTATTATTTTAGTTCCTTCATACATATTTGCCCTTCAATAACCTCCCCAGCATGGTGTCTCCTGGCCTATATTCACCTCATGTAGTCACTTAACAATGTATTTTTTCTGCTCCATAGTAGTGCTTTACCCCAAACACCCCCTAAAATGTTTTGAAATGTTATTTTTGCTTTAAATTCTGGCAGAGTGCCAGAGGCTTTTTTTTGGTGGTATCCCCAAATAATTTTTAGTAACCCTCCCTCCCCCAACTGCTAAGTCAACTGATCCCAATTCTCTATCCTCAATCATCTATCTGCTGACTTTGCCAAACCCATACAACTATACCCATCTCTTTAGTGCTCAGATTTATGGATGAATTCCCCAAAGCATGTAGTGCAAGGGCCTGCCTGTATACTTTCAAATGGTACTGTTTAAAGTTTTTGTATCCTATTATTATCTTGCTAGGTAATAGCAGAATGTCCAAATGTGCTCAAATGTGTACAGTGTGTATTTATATCTTTGTATTATGACACTTCTTACCTGTCCAGTGGGCTGCCAATAGTTTAACTAAGGAGGGGCTGTTCCAAGTAATACCCTGTATTTAGGCATTTATCTCTCAATGAAGAGAAGAGGGTTACCTGTCCAAGATTTCCACACACCCCCTATAATGTTAGAAATGGCCCATGAGAGGGGGGGAGGGGGAATATGATAGGTGTACCTTATACTTTGGCGTTGTTAAATTTCCCTTAATAAATGCTATCTGGAGGTTGCCCCATAACGTTTGTGCCTAATCTGCTTGCCATGTTTCTGAGCAAAAATAGTAATGTTTTAATTTTTCCCTCAACAGTTTCCTTCCACGGCACAGGAATGGCAGACTGTGGCCTCCCACTTTGCCCAGCGGTGGGACTTTCCTAACTGCGGAGGGGCAATTGATGGGAAACACGTCCACATCGTCCCATCACCCAACTCGGGGTCGTACTATTTCAACTATAAGGGGTTCAATAGTATAGTGATGTTGGCGGTGGTGTCGGCTACTTATGACTTCCTGTATGTGGACGTGGGGAAGAATGGCCGGATGTCCGATGGTGGAGTCATCGCCCAGACGGAGTTCTACAGGCGTCTCCAGAATGGCAGCTTGGACTTGCCAGCTCCAGAGGACAATGTGGAAGAACTCCCATTTGTGTTCGTTGCTGATGAAGCGTTTGCGCTGGGGGACCACCTGATGCGGCCATTCCCGATGAGGACCCTCACCCCGGAACAGAGGGTTTTTAATTACCGGCTGGCCAGAGCCCAAAGAATGGTGGAGAACACATTTGGAATCCTGGCCAGCCGGTTCTGCCTATTTATGACACCCATCCATATGGCGGAGTATAAACTGAACCATATTATACTGGCATGCTGTATTCTCCATAACTCTTTAAGGAAACATTCGGCCAACTATGCTGGCTCAGTTGGGCCTGAGGCCGGAGTGATACCTGAAACACTGACGGCGCTTGAAAGCGGACGTCCTGGCTTGCCCTCCCTGAGTGCCCGTGATGTCCGGTTACGCTACCTGGAGTTCTTTGCGGGTAGGGGGGCCATCAATATGCCAGCAAATATGTGAAGCCTTTTTCTATTAAAAAAAAAAAAGAAATTATTTGTGGACATTTACTGCTTGTGTTTGTTTTAGCTGACCCTGACAGAAATGTGTTGAGTCCAGAAAATGGCGTGATTGTGTAACCTTATACAAAGCACTGTTGGCTGTTATTTACTAAATGCAAAAACACGTTTCACTACAAGTGCAGTTGCAACTGCACTGAAACTGCACTTGTAGTGCCAAGAGGATTTGCCCTTAGTAAATAACCCCCATTTTCTCTGAAAACACCAATGACATCACCCCAAAAGTGTTGTAGCGTTGAGACAATAATCCACACATTCTTGCTTAACAAACTTTTTTATACCTGCACAATCACATGTGCATTTACCAAAGGTTTTTCAAACAAACCAACATGTTTTTTGTATAACAATTTTTGGGGTAGCATTATCAAAAATAGAAATGTCCATTTACGAGAAAACAGGCCTGTGTAAAACCAACAAGAAAGACACAAATCTTGAACTTACAAACGTCACATTTGGTAGAACTTGAAGGCAATATCAGACATGAGTATTTAGGAACTGTGTTTGATATTGTGTTTATATGGGGTGAAGTCACCCCAGGAAAAGCCAAATTTGGAAGATGCACACCAATTTACCAATGTCAACATGTGCGACTTGCCATCACGGGGATCAAGGGATGTGTTTTGGGGGAGCAACCCCTTCCTCTCAGCTACTTTATTATTGAGGAAGGGGTTGCACCCCCAAAACGCGTCCATTGATCTCCCGTGATGGCAGATAGCACATGTTGACACACTGTGTGCATCCTCCAAATTTTGCTTTGTAAAAAATCACAAAAACATTTTGCACATTGTAGCACACCAAAAAACAATGTGATTTGGAGGGGCTTTAAACTCGCCCCAAAACATCAATGATGTTTTTATTTTTTGGAATAACATCATTTATGTTTTTCTTGATGTTTTCCAATTGTAAATTACACCCCATGATCTCCCCGATCAGGATCTGGGCACTTTCGGATGTGAAAGGATCTGGATCCACAACATCACGATCACCTAAAAAGAGAGGAACCCCAAAAAAAATTAGGCCTCAAAAATATGACGGCATCCATCTCTTACCTGAGCCTGTGGTCGCAGACACTCACCTGTTGTGGTGACTAGTTCCACCATGTCTTCTTCCTCCTGCTCAGATTGTGTTTGGGGGATTTCCCCTTCTTCCAGGGGGGGGGCTCTGGTCTCCTCGGATGAGAGGTGTCCTCCGAGTCTTTTCTCCCCTATGTAAAACAAAATGGTATAATTAGCACACAGATATTTGATTGCAGAACTAGAAATAGGAAACATTGCTTGAAAGTGGGGTACAATTGTCAATTTTAGCAGAGTTCAAAAATGTAGCATTTTCAGTGTCCTTTGTCAAGCTGCAATACTTTACCTGTTTGGTACAAGCTTCACAGATGTAGCCCCCCCCCTATAGTATACACTGGAGCACCTGTGTGGCCCCCTAATAAAAATGGTGTTCTTGTGTCCCACACTAGTGCTCCAGTGTCCAGATGTAAAAACAGCTGCTCAGTGTTCTCGCCTTACACAGAATCTAGTTTGCATTTCATTCTAGTAGCAAAGCCATCTACACAACCCAATTCTTTTAAGACAAGTATAGGGTGTAAAAATGGTGGCCAAATGCATATGGCCTAAACATTGGTATTTTATAGTCCGAAAGAAAAATGTTTGATACGAACGAATAATGTGCCCATGAACCTGAAAGTTGCCATTTTAAACTGTACAACAGTTTCTAAAAGCACATGGAGCAGCACGAACATAATAAACATAAAGAATAGGAACACAGCACAACTACTTACTTTTTTTCAGCACTCTCCGGATCTTTCTGTACTGCTCGTGTTCTTGTAATTTGAGGTCTGACCACCGCTTCCTGAGCTGATCTTTCGATCGTCGTACCCCAAAATTCCGGTGCAGACTCCTGACCACTTTCGCCATGATCTTGGCCTTTCTGACATTGGGGTTGGGATAAGGCCCATACTTTCCATCATAGTCGGCCTTCTTCAGGATGTCCACCATCTCCAACATCTCCCCACAGGACATATTTGAGTCCTTAAATCTCCTTCTGGATCGGGACGTGTCCGGATCCGGCCTTTCCTCCTCCTCCACGTCGTTGCTACAATTAGCACGCACCTGCCGTGTCTCTGCCATGTGCTCTTCCCCCACTGCGCAGAACAAAAAGGGGCGGGGAATAGACTAGAAAGAACGTCAGGGGCGGACGGAGTTACACGCATGCGCAGTGTGTAAAAAGCGTAACACGCGTGCGTCTTATGTACGATCTGTGAGCGGAGGAAGGAGCATCGGAGGCGCCAATCGTGATAATGAAGGTAGGATCTAAACTTGGGCCTATACTGCTTCTAAATGGAAGCCTATATTGTAACAAGATTAGGGGAGTTTGGCCTAACCTTAGGGTTTGTCTTGTGTTGTGTCTTGCAGAGAAAATGGATGGGTTCAACGACCACAATTTCCTCCCCCTGTTCATTGACAAATACAGGGAGCTGCCCTGTCTGTGGCAAGTGAGACATCCTCATTACAACCATAAACAAAAGAGGCAGGCAGCGCTGGAGAAAATGCTGGATTTGGTGACGCCGGTGGTCCCCACAGCAACCATCCCTTATTTAAAAGCCAAAATTGGTGGCCTGAGGAGCACTTATCTTAGGGAGCGCAAGAAGGTCACAGATTCCCAGAGTTCCGGAGCTGCAGCAGATGACGTTTATGTCCCCAGGCTGTGGTACTATGAGAGACTGCGATTTCTGTCAGACCACACTGAAGTCAGGAAATCCCTCTCTACTCTTCCTTCCACGCTTCCTTCCACCCCAGCTGAGGCTTCCGATGTCCAACCTGGGCCTTCCAGCCAGGAAAAAATGGAGGAGCCCAGCTGGAGTCAGGTATAGCATTCTTCTACACATTTCTGGGCAATAAAGAAATTATGTGAACTAAATGTGTACCTCAAAATGGGATTTTAAGGGCAATGCAGAAATTGGCAGTGTTGAATTATAGTTAAAAAGAAGTTTATTGATACAAAAACGAATAGGATATACATGAACATACACATTGATCTATAGTTAAGAATAATTATAAAAACATCAGATATATGGAAACATATGATGCATCCTACTGCTAGTTACAAGTACCACCCCCGATAGGTGTGATGGCGTCCTGATAGCAGATTTCCAACGCGTTTCAACTTATTGTAAGGATAAAGTCTTCCTCAGGGAGGGACTGCATCACATTCTAAAATTTTAAGTAACAGCATGATTATTGGTATATACTTAAATATTTGTTTGTTACCTATATCTACAGAAATCGCATTACAACAGAAAAGTATTATATGCGACTTACATTTGCATTTAACTCTTAACTGTGAAAAATCGCTTTCCCAGTGCTGGCAGGGGTCCTAACACGTGATTGTCAATGCTGCTCAAATATCCTCTACGGGATGGCCTGGTATATTGTGAAGAAACCAGTATTTGGCAGTCGTGATAATTAAACAACTGAAAAACATGAAGGTATAAGGGAAATGCTAAGAAATTGAACATCAAAAAGGTCAAAGAATGGAAATAATGGAGATTCGTAGGGGAAATAAGGTTCCCCAGGGCCATCATACAGTAAAATAGATCAAATACCATAAATTGATTGTGTCAGGTGTATATATCCAAGTGGCAGGGAGCTCCGGTCCTGGAGTACCTCTCTGTAACAAAGCCAGTTGTGGAATGCTGCCTGTGGCCATCCCTGGCGTCCTAATATATGGGGTGTGGGCGTGGCTAAGTGATGGGCGTAGCCCTATTCTAGGTAGAGTCTCACATTCATTGGTGGTTCAGTGGAGGGGGTGCGGCTTCAATTGGCTGCTGTCACTGTTTAGAGGAAGCACCTTTGTACAATGTATTGAGGGGGAGCGTCCACAAGCTTCCCTGTTGTCTAGGTAGCAGACGCTTGGACCTCCTCCTTCCTTTTCTCCTCCCCGTGACGTGAAGCCTATTGCTTACACGTAGCCCATGTAGTATGGGCACGGGGTGAGGCGGGGAGAGAGGTGCGTCTGGTTGCCGGGGCAATGTGCATATGACGTTGGGGTCACATGGCCCCGACGTCAGTTCCTAAAAGAGGGAGGGGCGCCGTGTGACTCCACAGCGCTATTGAGCAGTCTTATCCATGTTAAACCGGGCATCGGGGCATAGTAGCCCCGCTGTCTGACAAAAAAGTATCAGACTATGCACAGCGGTGTATGGGGTACTGTTCTATGCTGATGTCATAGATGTCACCAAGATATACAGTGACAAGTATGACAAAAAGTAGCAGGTCTATACTCCCTCATTAGAGATGGAAAAAGGAAGGAAGAAAAATTGTATAAAAGAATTGCAAAGAATTGATTGAAATGGGGATAGTACTGATGAAATATGAAATATATATATAATAAGAGAATGTGAAGGGAGATTTTTATTCTTAAATATGCCCAAACCTCTTTATGATGATTGTACTGTCATTGAGCGAATAGCAGAACATCAAAATTAGGGCTTATAACCACCGACACAGTAGGAAATCCCGGGGCATCAAAATAAGATCTGACGCCTTCGGGGTATTCGGGCCATGATGTTGCGTCATGGCCCCCCCCTGTGCCGGGTAGGGATAGTGGGCAGAATGGCAACGGTATCATTGGCCCTTTGTTTCAGCACTGAGAGGCGGATTCATATGGCACAGTCGCATGAAAAAAATGCATCTGCAGAAATAACAGCAATTAACATAATACTGTATACAAAATAGTTACACAAAAGAGATTACAGTAATTACAGTAAATAAGTTTAATTAGAAAAACTCTCCTATATAGTTTCTGACTGGGTAGGGTGTAGAGTCTTAGCAGTTTAAGACATATGATCATCAATGGGGAGATAATGGGCCTATGGTGTTGTGGAGGGAGCCCTCTGTTTCTCCGCAAGGGGTACTGGTATAGAACTCCAGTTCTAGAAAGGCAGAGGTGCAAGGGAACAAAGAAGGTGAGATGAAAATTATGTTAATCCGTTTTCCCCGAGCTGAAGCCCTCCAAGAAGGGTCTGAAACTTTCGGTTTCATTTAGGCCTGGGGGGGTAGTGGCCCTAAGATACCTTATCCAGCGCATTTCACGCTGGAGGAGGACCTTGTTCCAGTCTCCCCCCCTGAGTGGCAAATGAATCCTATCAAGGACTGTGAAGTTCACTGAGGGTAGTCGGTAATTGTGATATCTGGCAACATGCCTTCCCAAAGGCAGATACAAGTTGCCGATTTGCATACTTTGGATATGTTTGTCGACGCGTTTTCTAAATTCCTGTCTTGTTTTGCCCACGTAGAAGGCACCACACTGGCACTGCATGAGGTATACCACACCCTGCGTCTTGCAATTGGCAAAATGACGCAGGGAAAAACTTTCCCCATTAGGCAGTGCCAGTGTGGTCCTCCTACCGATGACTGGACATTGGGCACAGGAACCACATGGGTATGTACCCCATGTTTTACAGGGGTCCTTTCTTGCCGTGCCCTTGTATTCACTTTGGATGAGTGCATTTCCTATTGAGCCAGGTTTTCTATAGGTGATTTGGGGTTTAGGACCAATTAGTCCTTTCAGGATTGGATCATCTGTAAGGATGGACCAATATTTTGAGATAATTTTATTATAGTTAGAATGAATGCATTGAATTTCCAGTCTGTTGTTGCTCTTTGTTGTAGGACACGTTCAATTGCAGCTATGCCTAAGTGGTGTGGGATACTATTATACAGCGATTCCACATCCACTGTAACAAGTAGAGCTGAACTGGGAATGGATATTCCATCGAGGATTTGCAATAGATGTATGGTATCCCTTGTATACGATGGAAGTTCCATTACATGGGGTCTCAGGAATCGCTGTATAATAGTATCCCACACCACTTAGGCATAGCTGCAATTGAACGTGTCCTACAACAAAGAGCAACAACAGACTGGAAATTCAATGCAACCATTGTAACTATGCTGGACTACATCCTCAGACACAACACCTTCCTTTTCAAGGGCTCCCACTACCTCAAGGTGCAGGGAGTGGCTATGGGGACGTGCTGCGCACCCTCCTATGCCAACCTGTACCTGGGGGAGTGGGAGAGGGAGTTCCTACAGGAGGAGGCAGCGTCTGTGTACACTCGCCACATATGTATGTGGCAGAGGTACATAGACGATCTCTTCATCATCTGGGACGGCCCCCCTGAATTATTGAGGGACTGTCTAAAGCTGATGAACAACAATGCTTTTAACCTGTTTTTCACTATGACCTCGGATACCCATGAAGTAAATTTCCTGGACATTACCATCTTTAAAAACTCTGAGGGCGGACTATCAAGTAAACTTTACAGAAAGGAGACTGCTGGCAACACCCTGTTGCATGCAAACAGCTTTCACCCGGAACCTCTGAAAAGATCCATTCCCTACAGCCAGTTTCTCCGCCTTAAAAGAAACTGCAGTAACAACGAAGACTTTCAACACGAAGCGGACAAACTTACCATTAGGCTCATGAACAGAGGCTACTCCAAATCCTCTTTAAAAAAAGCGTTCAACCGAGTTAAGCAAACCAATAGAAGGGATTTAATCTTCTCAAAGAAACCAACCAAAGAAGACGACACAACAAGGATTATTGTGAGATTTTCTAATGAGCATTTTAAAATCAATAAAATTATCTCAAAATATTGGTCCATCCTTACAGATGATCCAATCCTGAAAGGACTAATTGGTCCTAAACCCCAAATCACCTATAGAAAACCTGGCTCAATAGGAAATGCACTCATCCAAAGTGAATACAGGGGCATGGCAAGAAAGGACCCCTGTAAAACATGGGGTACATACCCATGTGGTTCCTGTGCCCAATGTCCAGTCATCGGTAGGAGGACCACACTGGCACTGCCTAATGGGGAAAGTTTTTCCCTGCGTCATTTTGCCAATTGCAAGACGAAGGGTGTGGTATACCTCATGCAGTGCCAGTGTGGTGCCTTCTACGTGGGCAAAACAAGACAGGAATTTAGAAAACGTGTCGACAAACATATGCAAAGTATGCAAATCGGCAACTTGTATCTGCCTTTGGGAAGGCATGTTGCCAGATATCACAATTACCGACTACCCTCGGTGAACTTCACAGTCCTTGATAGGATTCATTTGCCACTCAGGGGGGGAGACTGGAACAAGGTCCTCCTCCAGCGTGAAATGCGCTGGATAAGGTACCTTAGGGACACTACCCCCCCAGGCCTAAATAAAACCGAAAGTTTCAGACCCTTCTTGGAGGGCTTCAGCTCGGGGAAAACGGATTAACATAATTTTCATCTCACCTTCTTTGTTCCCTTGCACCTCTGCTTTTCTAGAACTGGAGTTCTATTCCAGTACCCCTTGCGGAGAAACAGAGGGCTCCCTCCACAACACCATAGGCCCATTATCTCCCCATTGATGATCATATGTCTTAAACTGCTAAGACTCTACACCCTACCCAGTCAGAAACTATATAGGAGAGTTTTTCTAATTAAACATATTTACTGTAATTACTGTAATCTCTTTTGTGTAACTATTTTGTATACAGTATTATGTTAATTGCTGTTATTTCTGCAGATGCATTTTTTTCATGCGACTGTGCCATATGAATCTGCCTCTCAGTGCTGAAACAAAGGGCCAATGATACCATTGCCATTCTGCCCACTATCCCTACCTGGCACAGGGGGGCCATGACGCAACATCATGGCCCAAATACCCCGAAGGCGTCAGATCTTATTTTGATGCCCCGGGATTTCCTACTGTGTCGGTGGTTATAAGCCCTAATTTTGATGTTCTGCTATTCGCTCAATGACAGTACAATCATCATAAAGAGGTTTGGGCATATTTAAGAATAAAAATCTCCCTTCACATTCTCTTATTATATATATTTCATATTTCATCAGTACTATCCCCATTTCAATCAATTCTTTGCAATTCTTTTATACAATTTTTCTTCCTTCCTTTTTCCATCTCTAATGAGGGAGTATAGACCTGCTACTTTTTGTCATACTTGTCACTGTATATCTTGGTGACATCTATGACATCAGCATAGAACAGTACCCCATACACCGCTGTGCATAGTCTGATACTTTTTTGTCAGACAGCGGGGCTACTATGCCCCAATGCCCGGTTTAACATGGATAAGACTGCTCAATAGCGCTGTGGAGTCACACGGCGCCCCTCCCTCTTTTAGGAACTGACGTCGGGGCCATGTGACCCCAACGTCATATGCACATTGCCCCGGCAACCAGACGCACCTCTCTCCCCGCCTCACCCCGTGCCCATACTACATGGGCTACGTGTAAGCAATAGGCTTCACGTCACGGGGAGGAGAAAAGGAAGGAGGAGGTCCAAGCGTCTGCTACCAAGACAACAGGGAAGCTTGTGGACGCTCCCCCTCAATACATTGTACAAAGGTGCTTCCTCTAAACAGTGACAGAAGCCAATTGAAGCCGCACCCCCTCCACTGAACCACCAATGAATGTGAGACTCTACCTAGAATAGGGCTACGCCCATCACTTAGCCACGCCCACACCCCATATATTAGGACGCCAGGGATGGCCACAGGCAGCATTCCACAACTGGCTTTGTTACAGAGAGGTACTCCAGGACCGGAGCTCCCTGCCACTTGGAATAATACACCTGACACAATCAATTTAAGGTATTTGATCTCTTTTACTCTATGATGGCCCTGGGGAACCTTATTTCCCCTACGAATCACCATTATTTCCATTCTTTGACCTTTTTGATGTTCAATTTCTTAGCATTTCCCTTATACCTTCATGTTTTTCAGTTGTTTAATTATCACGACTGCCAAATACTGGTTTCTTCACAATATACCAGGCCATCCCGTAGAGGATATTTGAGCAGCATTGACAATCACGTGTTGGGACCCCTGCCAGCACTGGGAAAGCGATTTTTCACAGTTAAATGCAAATGTAAGTAGCATATAATACTTTTCTGTTGTAATGCGATTTCTGTAGATATAGGTAACAAACAAATATTTAAGTATATACCAATAATCATGCTGTTACTTAAAATTTTAGAATGTGATGCAGTCCCTCCCTGAGGAAGACTTTATCCTTACAATAAGTTGAAACGCGTTGGAAATCTGCTATCAGGACGCCATCACACCTATCGGGGGTGTTACTTGTAACTAGCAGTAGGATGCATCATATGTTTCCATATATCTGATGTTTTTATAATTATTCTTAACTATAGATCAATGTGTATGTTCATGTATATCCTTTTCGTTTTTGTATCAATAAACTTCTTTTTAACTATAATTCAACACTGCCAATTTCTGCATTGCCCTTAAAATCCCATTTTGAGGTACACATTTAGTTCTAAAAATTACAAGGGATGCTGGCAATGACATGGCCAACCCTCTGAGTCATACATTTATGTAAAGAAATTATGTTTACTATAGATGTTATGATTAATCACTAATTTCTGATTGAAAAAAGTATTTTACATATCAATAGACAGTAGTGGGCACCCAAATTTGGGACAAGAATGAAAAATGCTGGGCTCAGAAGGATAGTCTGTTATATTTGTTAACATTCAATTTGCAACAGTCAGGAGGTGAAAATTGTGTGTGATTGATGAAAACAATACTAAAACCATGTCCCTTTTTCATACACAGGAAGACCTCAGCCAGGAGGAGGTTGTGGAATGTGGCAGTCAGGAGGAGGCGGGGATTAGTGGCAGCCAGGAGGAGGTGGGGCTAAGTGTCAGCCAGGAGAAGCCTGGGACAAGTCGCAGCCTGACTGAATCTCAGGTTCCTCCCCTCCGCCTTCCATATAAAAGAGCCAGGAAGACGACTCCGAGTCCCGTGCAGGATTCTGCATTCAGGCTCATTCAGGAGGCTTCGGCGTCCCTACGAGCCTTACGCACTCCTGAAGAGGCCTTTGCCTGCATGGCTGCCACAAAACTGCAGGTCATTCAGGAGGGTCAACGCAGGCTCTGTGAGGACCTTCTGTATAAAGTCCTACGTAAGGGGGTGAGTGGGGAACTAACACCCAAGACCGACGTCATTGAGTTGGACCATCCTCCTCCTCCTCCTCCTGCTGCCACAACTCCACCACCACAGCCACCGCATGGAAGGAAGCGTGGAAAGAAGACCTGAGAGTGATGACCCTGGGTTCAGTCTGGTCTGACAGAAGCTGCAGTCTCTTGTATGACCACAGCCTGGGGACACAGATGTCATCTGCTGCTTTCCGGATCTCTGGGACTTCTGGACCAGACTGCACTCCCTTAGATAAGGACTCCTCAGGCCACCAATTTTGCTTTTAAATAATTGATGTCTGCCCTGGGGGTCCAAGGCTTCACCCACTTCTGCAGTTTCTCCAGCGTTGCCTCCCTCTTTGTTTAGTTGTGACCCCTTAATAAAAATTTTTTTGGGGAAATTATACTCTCCTGTGTGTGTTTTCATCCAAAAAGGACAGTTTGTTGGTGACGATTCAGGTACATTTCTAACATAAAATGTGAAATTAA
The DNA here is from genome assembly GCA_037952925.1 of Lithobates clamitans. Lineage (NCBI taxonomy): Eukaryota > Metazoa > Chordata > Amphibia > Anura > Ranidae > Lithobates > Lithobates clamitans. Next base: position 1,853,338 of record JBBGZY010000552.1, on the reverse strand, counting down.
CAAGGGACAACAACACCAAACAATCTCCTACAGATTAAATAGAACAACATACCAATGGTGTTGTGGGAACTTGTCACAAAAAACACACACAAACATTTTCGGGAGTACAAATAAAAATCCCCCCCAAAAAATAACACCCTTCAAAAAAATACAAACACAAAAAAAGAATCTACATTAAAGCCAAAAAAATACAACAAAAATATGTTGTCAGATGTGAGAAATCAAAATATATTGAGGGAATCCCGATAAATAGTAACGAAATAAGTTTGTGAGAAGTCTGTGTGAATATGAGCAGCAAAACTACTATATTCTTGTCACATTATAAAGAAAAATGTTAAACCATTTTTAACATTGCAGCGTGACGAAAGTGCTGTATCCATTGCGAACGCTAAGTTTACCAGAACGAGCTGTTCCGTGTCGGAATTTCTTCTGAGCATACGTGGCACTTTGTGCGTCGGAACAGGCCACACACGGTCAGAATTGATGCGATCGGATTTTGTTGTCGGAAAATTTTATCTCCTGCTCTCCAACTTTGTGTGTCGGAAAATCCGAGGGAAAATGTCCGATGGAGCCCACACACGGTCGGAATTTCCGACAACACGATCCGACCGTGTGTACGGGGCATAAGTCCTCAAGCTGTCTAAATATTCTTAAAATATGGCCTCTAACTTTGAATTCTCATCCTGCGCAGAAATTCATTTATTTGGTGCGTGATATATATGGCTGCTCACCCAGTGTCCCATTGCTTAACGGCACTATAGGCAAATTCACACTGATGACCTCCAGCAGATGTCTCCTCTACCAATACAAAACTGAATAGATGATCTTCACTTCTTGTAAGTCACTGGTCTGTAACAAGCATGTAGCCAGTGAAGAGTTGGGGGAGCCAATATACACATACTTGTCCCGGGCCAGTGAATTATTACAGGAAAAGTACAATCAAACCTTTTTTGTCTGTACTTCCCATAAGAATCACACAAGTGCAGTTCATTCTGCACTCCTGTAACCCATTTTCAGCTGACAGGGGCTAAAGCCCGCTGTTGGCTGACATCACAGAGCTGGTCCAGGCCTAGATCAACCCAGAAGCCTGGACTGGCGCCTGGTTCAACCTCTCAGTGAACCACTTAAAGCTAGAGCCAGCCACAACCGCCCCTCCACAGCCCAACTCTCTGGTGAGTGCTGGAGGGGAATAGCAGAGGGGAAGAACTGAGTGTTTGCTGTGTTTAATCGCTCAGTTCTCACTGCAGAGCTGGTGGGGGACAAATGCAGCAACGGATCGATGTTGCATCCACCTAGGTGAGTATAATCTTTTATTTTTGCAAAGCCCATACTTCTTTTTTAAGTAGTATATTAGGATTAAAGATGACAGCTCTGAAGCTTTCACCTTCAAAAAACAATTCTATATTGGTAGGTGGTTTTTTTTTAGAGCTCATTGGATTTTATTTGAAATGAAACTCACTTCTAGTAAATGAACTGAGCAAAGCACAATGTATGTCTACATGAGCAGCAAGGATGCAGATTGAAGGGAGGGGGTTACAAAACTGATAAACTTTCCTTCCTCCACTATGGTCATTTCACAGAGCCTGGATATGGACACGTGGGACAGACGGCTCCTCTATTGCAGAATTCTTCTTCATTTTAGTCTGATTAACTTGGGCTTTAGGTTTTCAATTTCCAAGTAGGAGATCTCCTCTAAGGGAAAGCGGACTGGAAAGGAGAGAGGATTTCCGGTAGGTAAATGTATGAGGATCGTGTTTTGCTCAAACTGGAAGCAAACCATGGTATCAGATGCCTCCTGGAAGGAGAAGAAGCTTTCCCTCTGCTCCTCTCCATAGACACCGTCCACCATAGAGTTCAAGACTATTGTGCGTTTAGCTTTTCCGTAGTCAAAACGAGAGTCAAAGTGTATCACTATATTCTTATCTTTTCCCAAGTTTATGGAAAACCTTTTACAGTCCTTCGGAATGAAGCCCTCCACCTCTATAGAGTGACCGGGTTTGAGGCTGAAGTTACACAAGAAAAAAAGTATTCTGTGCCATCTTGCTTCCTTATCAGACAAACTTTTGAGTATGTACAATTTTTTTTGTACACAAACAACATAAATTTAAAATATACAACTCAGGGCAAATGAGGCTTAAAGAGGGTTTACGCCTGCAGTGATACACATCATTTTGAAAGTTTAAAACTGTGGAAACAGCTCCAGGGGTCACTAGAGGGAAATAAATCAGACCATTGGACTTAGCAGCATGAACAAATGAAAGGTGCTGTGCAGATAGGCAGAAAAAAGTTACAAGGTTTTATAAAGTTCAAAGACAGAACAAGATTTATAGGTGATAAAATTAAAATCAATATCAAGAATGATAAATTGTGTGTGGATGCTGTGAAAGAGGTTGATAAAACATTGGCTGCAGGTCAAAGAATGTAATACTTCACTCGTACAATGCCTTGTTGTTGCTGCTGATAAAAGAAAAATGTGCTCAGTTAAAGGTGTAATGGACTGTTGGTTTGTTGTGAAATCTAAGCTGTCCCCTTCCTGTCCAATGATTCCTTAATGTCATACTGTTGGATAGCACTGCCCCCAAAGATAATAATATTTTTTTTTGTTAGCGCAATACCATATTTGTGCCTGGTCAAGCTAATGCCACAGGACTGTGCCACTTCAAAATATGCATACATGTAAAGCATTTCTGTCACTCCAAGTCCAAGTTTAAAGGCAAACGTTTAATCATTTACTTAGCACTATAGAATATGCACATCTTCTGCTTCCTGGTGTAAAACCATGTTCTGATCATGAGCGTGTGCAGCCTATTGCATTAGGGTGTGCACCCCAAATCTGAAACACACGTGAATGCCACCTGCTGTCACAGGGAGGAGGCTCTGGTGGTGGGAGACAGTTGATTAGGAGCACATAAATACGGTGTTATTAAAATTTAACCTAGCCTTTAATATACTCTGGGCATTTACACTGGCCACTGGCACCCCCAACCACCCACCTGGTGCCACGCCTGGATAATGCTAATTCACATGGGGTGATTAGGGTGTGCCCAGGCACGTCCGGTACACCCTGTGCGCACGCCTATGGTTCTGACTGATTCAGTAAGCCATGCATCAAATCCACAGTTTTATTTAAATAAATAGAAAGTCTTAGGTGAAGCAAGAAGACCTAAAAAGTAACCATAAGATCCTTTCTTTTTCTCAGATACTGCTAAAAGCTGTGGAGAAGACGTTGCCACTTAGTTGACATTGCCTGTTTTCTGGCTCTGTTGATAGCATTGTTCAGTATGAGAAGAGTTAGGTGTGTGAATTAGGTGAATAAAACCTCCAGAAATCAGTGTTAGTCTGTTCAAGATATTTAAAAAAGAATCAGGGAAGGGGAATTGTAGCTTGTCTAACTGTTTCTGTATTATGGATCAAAAAATGTCTTGTTATGTAGGAGCCCCAACAGATTAGGTGCTCTGAAATGTTGCAAGTTGCAGTCACCCAGAGGTTGATATAATCATTATGTGATTTTTAAGTTTTAAATTAACAATTAAAATTAAGATTTTAGGAATTAAATTAATAAAGATGATTTTCGAAACAAACAAATACCGTGTAGATAGTAGACAGACATGTATTTTCACTTGAATCTCTTTGTGGTTAGTGTATTTCTTTCAGATCTGTGCAGTCATCCAGTATGAATCTTTGTATTTTTGCAGGATCTTTGTATTGGGACCAGTCACTACTGTTCTCTAGGGATGACCTTCGGGTTCAGGCTGACTGTGAGTTTGACCCGAACTATAGCTGTTTGAGGTTTGCAGAATGGGTGAACTGAATGGCTACATTTGGCTGTTATTATTATACAGGATTTATATAGCGCCAACAGTTTACGCAGCGCTTTACAATATAAAAGGGAGACAATACAGTTATAATACAATAAAATACAAGAGGATTAAGAGGGTCCTGCTCAGAAGAGCTTACAATCTAATAGGGTGGAGCAGGTGGTACAAAAGGTTGAAACTGTGGGGAATGAGCTGATGAAAGTGGTGGGAGATTAGTTAGAGAGGTGATAGGCTTTCCTGAAGAGATGAGTTTTCAGGGATCGCCTGAAGGTAGCAAGAGTAGGGGATAGCCGGAAAGGTTGAGGTAGCGAGTTTCAGAGGATGGGAGAGGCTCTGCAGAAATCCTAGAGACGAGCATGGGAGGAGAAGACGAGAGAGCCTGAGAGCAGGAGGTCTTGAGAAGAGCGGTGAGAACAATTTGGGTGATATTTGGAGACAAGATTGGATGATGTAGCTCAGGGCAGAGTTGTGAATGGCTTTGTATGTTGTGGTTAGTATTTTGAATTTATTTCGCTGGGTGATTGGGAGCCAGTGTAGGGATTGGAGATGAGAGTTGGCAGACACTGAGCAGTTGGTAAGGTGTACAAGTCTGGCAGCAGCATTCATGATAGACTGAAGAGGGGATAGCCTATGGAGAGGCAGGCCAATGAGAAGGGAGTTGCAATATTCAAGGCGAGAGATAACAAGGGAGTGAATGAGGAGCTTGGTGGTTTCATTTGTTAAAAAGGGGTGAATTTTAGAGATGTTACAGAGGTGAATTCTATAAACTTTTGACAACGATTGGATTTGAGGCTGAAATAACAAGTCAGAGTCTAGGTTTTTCACCGAGTACCCTGGCGTGAGGGGAGGGACTGATGGTTGCATTGTTGATTTTGATGGAAAAGTCATGAAGGGGGGAACGGGCGGGGGGGAATATTAATAGCTCAGTTTTAGAGAGATTTAGTTTAAGGAAGTGGTGTGACATCCATGCTGATATGTCAGTTACTAAGTTAGTAATGCGAGAGGAGACTGAAGGAGTGAGGTGAGGAGTAGACAGATAGATTTGGGTGTCATCAGCGTATAAGTGGTATTGGAAGCTGTGGGCGGTTATCAAGTGACCAAGGGAGGAGGTGTAGAGAGAGAAGAGAAGGGGTCCAAGAACAGAGGCTTGGGGGACCCCCACAGAAAGGGGCAATGGAGAGGAGGAGAAAGAGTTGTAGGTAACACTGAAGGAGTGCTGTGATAAATAGGCAGAGAACCAGGATAGAGCAGAATCTCGGAGGCCAAGGAAATGTAGTTTATTGACAAGGAGCAGGTGGTTAACAGTATCAAAGACCGCAGAGAGGTCAAGTAGTAGGAGTATGGTGTACTGGTTGTTGGTTTTAGCAGTTAGTAAATCGTTAGTGAGTTTTAGTAAGGCAGTTTCCATGGAGTGCTGCAAGCGAAAGCCAGACTGTAAGGGGTCAAGAAGGTTATTTTCACTGAGGTAGGAGCTAAGACGGTTGTAGACTAAGCGTTCTTGAAGTTTAGAGGTGAATGGGAGCAATGAGATGGTAAGTTGATAAGTTGTTCAGGTTGGTAGGGTCCAGTGAAGGCTTTTTAAGTATGGGAGTAAACTGCGCATGTTTTAGAGGGGAGGGGAAGGTGCCACTAGAGAGGGAGAGATTGAAGATGTGAGTGAGGGAGCATAGGATAGAAGAAGAGGGTGACCGTAGTAGTTGTGAGAGAACAGGATCCAAGGGACAATTGGTTAGGTGGGCATCTGAGAAAAGTTTGTAACCTCTTCAGTAGTAGCCAATTCAAAAGAGGAAAGTGTTGAATGTGCTGTTAGGCAAGGTATGTTGGGAAGATGTACGCAAAGTGGAGGTGTCCTCACGAATTGCATCAATCTTGTCTTTGAAGTGATTGGCAATCTCTTGGGCAGTGAATGAGTTAGTGGGTAGAGGGGGTGGGGGACGAAGCAGAGAGTTAAAGGTTGAGAAGAGCCGACGGGGACTGGATGACAAGGAATTAATAAGAGAGACAAAGTAGGCTTGTTTGCTGGAAGATGTGATTGACAACAAATTAACACAGTGGGACATGTTTTTCCCTTGATAAGGATCTGGTACTAGTAACCCCTCCCCCACCCTTTACCCAGAGCATCCATCAATGCAGGCATAGACGTTAGGTTAGAAGTCCCCAGTCAGCAAACATACATTCTTTAGGAGTGACAGTAACATTGCCCACTAGTCCTGCCTCTTGCCCTGTCACATATGCAGTGGGTGTGGCAGCTGTGATTGCTCTGCCAACACCCCATTCTCAGCCCCAGCTTGCAATATTAGTGTATTGTATGCTGAGCTGGTGGAGAATTGGGTGTGTTTGCAGGTGGGAAGGTGGTGAGACTCATTTGGATTCTTTCAACAGCTGTATAATGACTACCCCTTCCTAATCTGAGTCAGCCTGTGTGAAATCAGAAAGTGAGTAAACCTCTTTTAACATGTTTCACTGACAACCAAGGTGTGTGTGTGTATGTGTGTCGGGGGTAACGTCACTGCCACTGAACACTAATATTGGGGAGGATAATTAATACTGAAACTGACAACCAACGTGTGTGTGTGTGTGGAGGGGTAAATACCATTGCCACTGACTACTAATGCAGGGGAAAGGGGTTAATTGCAATGCAAACACTGGGGGTTGCTAATATTGCAACCTCTGAATTCAATGCTGGGGGTTACTACTGTGGCTATGGACATCAATGCTACTGGTTATTATTGCATACACTGACACCAATGCTAGGGATTATTATTGTTTCTACTGCACCAGTGATGAGAGTTGCTATTGTAGGCAATGACACCAAAGCTGGGGGCTACTATTGTGGCCATTGCCACCAATGCTGGGGACTATGAATGTATCCACTGAGAGCAATGCTGGGGTTTACTTTTCTGCCTACTGACACAAATGTTGGAATTTATTATGGTTGCCACCAATGATAAGGATTATTTTACTTCCACTTTCTGTTCAGTGCACGTAGCAATGAAAAATACAGCAGGTTTTAAATTTCAGGTGTTGAAGCTGGAGCCCATATAGTCTCTCCATATCTATATTTGTATTAGGGATGAGCCGAACACCCCCCCCGTTTCGGTTCGCACCAGAACCTGCGAACGGACCGAAAGTTTGCGGGAACTTTAGAACCCCATTAAATTCTATGGGACTCGAACGATCAAAATCAAAAGTGCTAATTTTAAAGGCTAATATGCAAGTTATTATACTAAAAAGGGTTTGGGGACCCGGATTCTGCCCCAGGGGACATGTATCAATGCAAAAAAAATTTTTTTAAACGGCCGTTTTTTCGGGAGCAGTGGTTTTAATAATGCTTAAAGTGAGAAAAAAAGTGTAATATTCCTTTAAATATCGTACCTGGGGGGTGTCTATAGTATGCCTGTAAAGTGGCACGTGTTTCCCATGCTTAGAACAGTCCCTGCACAAAATGACATTTTTAAAAGAATAAGTCATTTAAAACTGCTTGCGGCTTTAATGTAATGTCGGGCCCCTCACTTTCTGTCCCAATGACAAATGTTTTTTGAAAATTTGAGGTTTTTAGTAAAACAAGTATTGGTGATAAAGCATCAGTGAATAGGAGACACATTTTTCCCATATTAACTCTTACAGGAGAGAATTTCCTTCCTAGGGGTAGATTTCATCTCACTTCCTGTTGTCTCCTTTGCAAGTAGGCGTCGTTTGTAAGTTGGATGTTTGAAAGTAGGGGCCTGTGCTATATACTCTGCAGAAATTGGGGCCTTAGGTGTTAATGTTGCTACAACACTGTAAGCCCTCACAGTTACTTTTGGTGGGCGCAGGAACAGGCCCTGCTGTGAAATATTAAATCAAGAATTGTAATTACATGCCATTGTTGAACAGTGGTAGAAAAATTGGGCCTTTGGTGGTGCTGGTGCCACAACATTGTAAGACCTCACAGTTATTTTGGTGGGCGCTGGAATGGGCCCTGCTGTGAAATATTATATCAAGAATTGTAATTACATGTCCCTGTTGAACAGGGACAGAAAAATTGGGCCTTAGGCACTGGTGCCACAACACTGCAACCCCTTACAGATGCTATAGGTGGAGCGCAGGAATGAGCCCTGCTGCAAAGTATTGCATCAAAAATTGTAATTATATGCCCCTGTTAAACAAGGGCTGAAAAATTGGGCCTTGGGCACTGGTGCTGGTGCCACAACACTGCAACCCCGCACAGATACTATAGTTGGAGCGAAGGAATGAGCCCCGCTGCATAGTATTGCATCAAAAATTGATATTACACACCCCTGTTAAACAGGGGCAGAAAAATTGGGCCTTGGCCACTGGTGGCAATGCCCAGAACCAAAAATGTTCTTACAAGCTATCAGCATGAAAATTGAGGAGGAAGAGGATTGTGACTCAGCATAACAGGATAGTCACTCAGCATCAGCATAGGCAGTCTTGAAGGAATCTCACATTAAAAAAAAATCAATCGGTTACATCAGCATCAGGTGCTTGGTAGCTGGTGATCCAAGACTGATTCATTTTTATGAAGGTCAGCCGATCGACCAAATCAGTGGACAGGTGTGATCGGTTACAAAGCCTCCAGCAGCACTGAATGTGCGTTCCGAAAGAACGCTGGATGCAGTACAGGCCAGTAGCTCAATTGCATACTGTGCAAGCTCTGGCCAGTGATCCATCCTCAAGACCCAGTAACCCAGAGGATTTTCGGTGGGAAAGGTGTCCAAGTCTGATCTTGCCCCTAGGTAATCCTGCACCATGTAAATCAGACGCTGGCGATGGTTGCTGGAACCAATCAGACCTTGGGGCTGTGGACTAAAAAATTGTCTGAACACATCGGTCAGACGGCCACCTTCTCCACCGCTCCTTCTGTGACTGACCGAAGCCTCAGCAACATGTTGTCCAGGAGGAGCAGGAAATTGTAACCTCCCAGGCTCTGGAAACGCGTTGCACAAACCTTGCTGCAAGGCCTCCCGAAGATGTTTCATCCTCTGCTCCATCTGCGACGGCAAGATAAGGTCTGCAACCTTACCCTTGTAACGTGGATCAAGGAGGGTTGCCAGCCAGTAATCATCCCTCCCCTTGATACCACGAACACTAGTATCCTTCCACAGGCTTTGCAGGATCAGGGAGGCCATGCAGTGTAGGTTTGCTGAGGCATTCGGTCCAGAGTCCTCTGGGTCACTAAGGATGACATGATCTGCAGCCACCTCCTCCCAGCCAAGTATAAGTCCATGGGTTTCTTTGGACTGTAAATGATCCCTTGAAGACTGCTGCTGATGCTGAGTGCCAGGCTCCACCACCATGCTGACACAATCCTCCTCCTCTTCCTCCTCCTTGTTGTCCTCATCCTGTGTGATCGGCGGGCACGCAGGAACACTGTCTGGATAAAGGGGGCCTTGAGAGGTAAGGAAGTCCTCCTCTTCCTCCCTCTGTTCTGCCTCAAGTGCCCTGTCCATTATTCCACGCAGCGTGTGCTCCAACAGGTGGACAAGAGGGACAGTGTCACTGATGCATGCACTGTCACTGCTCACCATCCTTGTGGCCTCCTCAAATGGTGACAGGACAGTGCATGCATCCCTGATCATAGCCCACTGGCGTGAGGAAAAAAAACAAGGTCCCCTGACCCTGTCCTGGTGCCATAGTCGCATAGGTACTCATTGATGGCCCTCTGATGCATGTGCAGCCGCTGCAGCATGGCTAATGTTGAGTTCCACCTGGTGGGCATGTCACAGATTAGGCGGGTTCTTGGGCAGGTTAAATTCCTTTTGGAGGTCAGCCAGCCGAGCACTGGCATTATATGACCTGCGGAAATGCACACAAACTTTCCTGGCCTGCCTCAGGACATACTGTAAGCCCGGGTACCTGCCCAAGAACCGCTGCACCACCAAGTTAAGGATGTGAGCAAAACAGGGCACATGGGTCAGTTGTCCATGCCGGAGGGCGGAGAGGAGGTTGGTGCCATTGTCACAAACCACCATACCTGCCTTAAGCTGGTGTGGCGTCAACCACCTCTGAACCTGCCCCTGCAGAGCTGACAGAGTCTCTGCCACAGTGTGGCTCCTGTCCCCTAAGCACACCAGCTCAAGCACCGCATGGCATATTTTTGCCTGTGTGCTTGCATAGCCTCTTGAATGCCTACGGAGCACCGCTGGTTCTGAGGACAAATCAGCACAGGAAAAGGCCATTGAGGAAGAAGAAGGGGGTGGAGGAGAGAGGTGTGGCAGAATTACCACTAGTAGAATTCTGAAGGCGTGGTGGCGGAACAACCTCCAACACTACTGCACCCTGTCCTGCATCCTTTCCAGCTGCCAGAAGAGTCACCCAGTGCATGGTGAAAGATAGGTAACGTTCCTGTCCATGCCTGCTGGACCATGAGTCAGCGGTAATATGCACCTTGCCGCTGACCACCCTGTGCAGCGAGGCCAAGACATTGCCTTCCACATGCCGGTAGAGCGCTGGAATCCCCTTCTTTATTTAGCCAAGCTAGCATTCAATCGCTGGGCATGTGGATGGCTGGGAGCAAACTTTTTTTGGTAGTGCAGCAGGTGGGGCAGGGAAATTTGCCTGGTACAATCTGACGTTGGTGTACCGATAGCAGATTGCCCACAAGTACCTGGCTGTGACACCCCTAATTCTACACCTTCATTCCTCTCAGTGCAGGTTTCAGAGAGGACTGAAGGTATAAAGGGGTTGGAGATCCCAGCTGATGAGGAGCAAGGAGAGGTCTGCTTTGTTCTTTGGTGTGGGTCTTTTAGGTATGCTTGCCAACGAACTGCATGGCAGGTCGACATATGTCTGGTCAAGCATGTGGTGCCCAAGCGGGTGATGTTTTGGCCACGCGAGATACGCTTGAGACATATGTTACAAATAGCAGTGGTGGGATCTGATGCACTCGTCTTAAAAAAGGCCCACACCAAAGAACTTTTGGAATAACGAGCAGAGACAGCTGCGCCCTGCACATGCGGAGCTCTGCGGTGTGATGCAGTCGGTGTGCTGCTCTTAAGCTAGCCCCTGGAGGGCATCCTGCCTCGTTGGAGATGTGCCTCCTCCCCCTCCTCCACTCTCCTAACAGGCACCCACGTGGAGTCAGTGACCTCATCATCCTCTCCCTCCTCATCACTGAAGCAAAGCTGGCAGTATGCTGCAGCTGGGGAAAAATGACTGCCAGATTGCTGTCCTTCTTTGGCACCCCTTCTCTCTGGGCTCACATTACTGCCTTCCTCTAGCTGGGTACCATCATTGGAGCCTTCAAAATGCTGGGCATCCTCCTGGAGCATGTACCCAACACTGTGGTCAAACAGTTCGGGGGATTCCTCAGGAGGACATGGTGGGGCTAGGAAAGGAGTGACTGATGCCATTGAGCCTAGGGAAGAGGCCGCGTTGGCAGCTGCTTTGCCAGACAAAGTACCCTTAGCCTGGGTGAGAGAGGATGAGGAGGATGAGGACGGCTTGGTCATCCACTCTACTAAGTCTTCCGCATGTTGCGGCTCAACACTGCAAGCTGCCAAAAAAAAGGATAAGTGTGTCCCACAGCCACGTGCTGATGAGGATGCACCGTCTCCATGACCAGCACTGTTGTCTCTAGACACAGAGCCTGCTTGCCCTCTTTTATTGGCTTGTGACTGTCTGCCTCTCCTTGTTGGCCTTCCAGACATACTAATGGCCTGCTGTGAGATTTAGCTGCACAAAGCTTGGATATATATATATATATATATATATATATATATATATATATATATAAAATGATACTGCAGCTAGCAGAATTTTTTTTTTCAGGTAGCTTTAGGTGCACACTGTGCAGAGGACACAGTACACTAACTGTAAATACTGCAGCTGTCTGCCTGTGGTACTAATAGGATCAGAAGAACACCACCAATTTTCTTTAGGTAGCTTTAGGTGCACACTGTGTAGAGGACACAGTACATTAACTGTAAATACTGTAGTTGCCTGCCTGTGGTGTTAATAGGATCAGAACACCAGCAATCATCTTCAGGTAGCTTTAGGTGCACACTGTGCAGAGGAAACAGTACACTAACTGTAAATACTGCAGCTGCCTGCCTGTGGCACTAATAGGATCAGAAGAACACCACCAATTTTCTTCAGGTAGCTTTAGGTGCAGAGGACGCAGTACACTAACTATAAATACTGCAGCTTCCTGCCTGTGGTACTAATAGGATCAGAAGGACACCACCAATTTTCTTCAGGTAGCTTTAGGTGCACAATGTGCAGAGGACACAGTACACTAACTGTAAATTCTATAGCTGCCTGCCTGTAGTACTAATAGGATCAAAAGAACACCACCAATTTTCTTCAGGTAGCTTTAGGTGCACACTGTGCAGAGATCGCACTACACTAACTGTAAATACTGAAGCTGCCTGCGGTACTAATAGGATCAGAAGAACACCACCAATTTTCTTCAGGTAGCTTTAGGTGCACAGTGTGCAGAGGACACAGTACACTAACTGTAAATACTGTAGCTCCCTGCCTGTGGTATTAATAGGATCAGAACAACAGCAATTGTTTTCAGGTAGCTTTAGGTGCACACTGTGCAGAGGATGCAGTACACTAACTGTAAATACTGCAGCTGCCTGCCTGTGGTACTAATAGGTTCAGAAGAACACCACCAATTTTCTTCAGGTAGCTTTAGGTGCACAATGCGCAGAGGACACAGTACACTAACTGTAAATTCTATAGCTGCCTGCCTGTGGTACTAATAGGATCAGAAGAACACCACCAATTTTCTTCAGGTAGCTTTAGGTGCACACTGTGCAGAGGACGCACTACACTAACTGTAAATACTGAAGCTTCCTGCAGTACTAATAGGATCAGAAGAACGCCACCAATTTTTTTCAGGTAGCTTTAAGTGCACACTGTCCAGAGGACACAGTACACTAACTGTAAATACTGCAGCTGCCTGCCTGTGATACTAATAGGATCAGAAGAACACCACCAATTTTCTTCAGGTAGCTTTAGGTGTACACTGTGCAGAGGATGCAGTATACTAACTGTAAATACTGCAGCTGCCTGCCTGTGGCACTAATAGGATCAGAAGAACACCACCAATTTTCTTTAGGTAGCTTTAGGTGCACACTGTGTAGAAGACACAGTACATTAACTGTAAATACTGTAGTTGCCTGCCTGTGGTGTTAATAGGATCAGAACACCAGCAATCGTCTTCAGGTAGCTTTAGGTGCACACTGTGCAGAGGAAACAGTACACTAACTGTAAATACTGCAGCTGCCTGCCTCTGGCACTAATAGGATCAGAAGAACACCACCAATTTTCTTCAGGTAGCTTTAGGTGCAGAGGACGCAGTACACTAACTGTAAATACTGCAGCTTCCTGCCTGTGGTACTAATAGGATCAGAAGGACACCACCAATTTTCTTCAGGTAGCTTTAGGTGCACAATGTGCAGAGGACACAGTACACTAACTGTAAATTCATTAGCTGCCTGCCTGTGGTACTAATAGGATCAAATGAACACCACCAATTTTCTTCAGGTAGCTTTAGGTGCACACTGTGCAGAGGATGCACTACACTAACTGTAAATACTGAAGCTGCCTGCGGTACTAATAGGATCAGGAGAACACCACCAATTTTCTTCAGGTAGCTTTAGGTGCACACTGTGCAGAGGACACAGTACACTAACTGTAAATACTGTAGCTCCCTGCCTGTGGTATTAATAGGATCAGAGCAACAGCAATTGTTTTCAGGTAGCTTTAGGTGCACACTGTGCAGAGGACGCACTACACTAACTGTAAATACTGCAGCTGCTTGCGGTACTAATATAATCAGAAGAACACCACCAATTTTCTCCAGGTAGCTTTAGGTGCACACTGTTCAGAGGATGCACTACACTAACTGTAAATACTGCAGCTGCCTGCGGTACTAATAGGATCAGAAGAATACCACCAATTTTCTTCAGGTACCTTTAGGTGCACACTGCAGAGGACGCACAACACTAACTGTAAATACTGTAGCTAATAGGACTAATAAGGTCAGAAGAACACCAGCAATTTTCTTCAGGTAGCTGTAATTACTGTAAAAACACCTGCCTGCCTTTCAGTAGGAAGAGAATAACAGGAACGGATCTAGCTAAACTGAATACAGTATCTATATCTATATCTATATCTATATCTATATATATATATCTATATATATATATAGATATATATATATATATATACACAAAACACCTAGGATGTATATATCCTAGGATGCATACCTCTGCACAGTGTTCATCTAAAGCTACAAGTTAGTGTAGTGTGTCCTCTGAACAGTGTTCAGCTAAAGCTACAAGTTAGTGTAGTGCGTCCTCCTCACAGTGTTCAGCTAAAGCTACAAGTTAGTGCAGTGCGACCTCTGCAAAGTGTTCAGCTAAAGCTACAAGTTAGTGTAGTGCATTCTCTGAGCAGTGTTCAGCTAAAGCTACAAGTTAGTGTAGTGCATTCTCTGAGCAGTGTTCAGCTAAAGCTACAAGTTAGTGTAGTGCGTCCTCTGCACAGTGTTCAGCTAAAGCTATCTTTAGAAGGTTGGTGGTGTTTTCCTGATCCTATCACTACCACAGGCAGCTACATTATTTTAACGTTAGTGTAGTGCGTCCTCTTCACAGTGTTCAGCTAAAGCTATCTGTAGAAGGTTGGTGGTGTTTTCCTGATCCTATCACTACCGCAGGCAGCTACATTATTTACACATTAGTGTAGTGTGACCTCTGCACAGTGTTCAGCTAAAGCTACCTGTAGAAGGTTGGTGGTGTTTTCCTGATCCTATCACTACCGCAGGCAGCTACATTATTTTAACGTTAGTGTAGTGCGTCCTCTGCACAGTGTTCAGCTAAAGCTATCTGTAGAAGGTTGGTGGTGTTTACCTGATCCTATCACTACCTCAGGCAGCTACATTATTTTAACGTTGGTGTAGTGTGTCCTCTGCACAGTGTTCAGCTAAAGCTACAAGTTAGTGTAGTGCGACCTCTGCACAGTGTTCATCTAAAGCTACCTGTAGAAGATTGATGGTGTTCTCATACTACAGGCAGGCAGTTGATTTTGCTAGCTGCAGTAGCAGTATATATATATATATATATATATATATATATATATATATATATATATATACAATACACTGTAAGTGCAGCTAACTGACTCTCCTGCCTACTTTATCTAACTTAAATCAAATTACACTGTCTCTCTGTCTATCTCTCTGCCGCCGCCGCAACACACTACACAAGGTCGCCACGCAGGCGGCCTTATATAGTGTGGGGCATGTACTAAACCCCCTGTGCCATAATTGGCCAAAGCCGCCCTGGCGGCTATCACTACTGGAGGAACAAGATTCATCTGATCTTATTGACACCATAGATCTGGAAACATTACTACAGGAACATGCCACGAATAAAAAACCCCGACCTCATACGGTAAAATTTAAAAATAAATCTGAAAAATTTCCCTCCCTGAGTACTAATCCAAACCTGGCAGCTTTTGTGACTCTTGTCACAGCTGAGATTAAAAAACTGAAAATACACAAATCACAAGGTAAACTTACTAGATCGGAACAACTTGCACTTGAGAATTTGAAAAAAATGTCACTCCCTCACGATTAAACCATCGGATAAGGAAGTTAACATTGTTATAATGTCTAACAAACAATACAAATTTATGTGTAACAAGAGATTATCCAATAAAGAATGGTATAATCCTCTCTAAAGAGCAAGTATTTCCAAGTTTGACGCGGGATTCTATGCACTGGTAGATGACGCCTTTTCACAGGGCATTATAGACCAGGACACCTGAGAATTCCTGTATACTAAACCTACCAAAATTCACACTTTTTATAGTCTACCATAAGTACACAAGAATCTTCACATACCGACGGAGACCGATAGTATAGGGGAGAGGATCTATCATAGAAAACCTTAGCAGATTTCTGGATGCATGTTTAAGACCGTTTGTAACCAACCTCTCATCTTATGTCAGAGACACCATCCACCTTCTGCAGAATCTGGAGGGTTTACATATATCCCAACAGGCACTATTAGTTGCATTATATAGCTCCATCCCTCACCAGTTAGGAATGGCAGCTATTAGACATGTCATATCACAGACCCACAAGGACGATCACAAGTTGGATGAATTCATTCTCATGGCACTGGAATTCATCTTATGCCATAACGTCTTTTGTTTTGATGGCTCACATTTACTCCAGGTACAGGGGGTGGCAACGGGGACATCCTGTGCCCCGTCGTATGCCAACCTGTACCTGGGGGAATTGGAGCAGTCATTTCTGACCAACAAATTGGCTATGCCCCTTACGAATCATATAGCAGCATAGTTCCGCTATATTGATGATATTTTCATGTTGTGGGAGGGCTCCGCGGCAGATTTGTAGCAATGCATTCTGTTGATGAATCAAAATGCGTTTAACCTTAAGTTTACCATGACATATAGTGAGGCAAATATTACATTTTTAGATGTCTCAATAACTAAAAACAACGACGGTAGCCTCTCAAGTGGACTGTATCGTAAGTCCACAGCAGGGAACACAATTATACACGCTTCCAGTCTACACCCACAGCCTCTCATATGGTCAATTACATATAGTCAATATTTAAAAATGAAACGTAACGGCTTGAATCAAGAATCCTTTCTTCGGGAGGCTGGGGGGCTAAGAAGGAGACTCCTCATAAGAGGATACTCCCACACCTGCCTGAAAAAAGCATTCAAGCGTGCCAATAATCAGACGAGACAGGACCTACTATTCAGTAAGAAAAAAACAGACGATTCCTATGTAATTAGAATTATCACAAAATACAACAAACACAAACCTATTAGGAAAATCATTGGGACATTTTGGCACCTACTGTACATAGATCCCACTTTAAATGCACACATATCCGGAACTCCAGCAATTACATATCAGCGAGCAATGTCACTGAAGGACCAATTGGTCCGAAGTGAATTTGTGGGTGTATACAGGAATGATCCTTGCAAAAGTTTTGGCACATTCACATGTGACTGGTATACAATCTGCCAATACATGAACATTAAACTGAATATTATACTTCCCAATGGACGGACACATAAACAACAACATTTTGCTATTTGCAAAACTGAAGGGGTAGTCTACTTATTGACATGTCAATGCAACTGTTTCTACGTAGGCAAGACAAAATTAGAATTCTTTAAGAGAGCCTCTCGACATGTGACCTGTATGAAATTGGCCAACCCTGATCTCCCCCTAGGTAGACATGTAACTAATTGTCATCAGGAAAGATTTCCTAACATACATTTCCTCATTTTGGATAGGGTTCATCCAAGTCCCAGGGGTGGAGACTGGAACAAGCTCCTGCTACAGCGTGAAGCACGCTGGATTGCAGAGCTTGTGTGACTTCACCCCCAGGACTTAATGAGCAGATGAGTTTCCGACCCTTCCTTGAGGGCTTCGCCTAAGGGGATTGTGAAAAATAGTAAGCTTTGTAATTGAATTTCTTTTACTGTCTCTGTATTACTATACAATCCTGGAGTTTCTTTGTTTGTACAAATGCCGGCATTATGACAATATGTATTCCCATCTGTTTGGTCGATGCCAATTTGCATCTGTTTTCAATTATGTAGACCCTTTGTATTTTTCTCCCTGAGTGAGATGTTATTTCCAAACAACTACTGTTCAACTCGGTGTAATAACTGTATATCTCTCCTTTTAGCCTTGTGGTCAGCTGCAGTGGTCTTACATGAGAGATTATCACCCCAGATGGACCCCCCTTCGTCCCGCCGGGCACAGGGGGCCTCCCGTATAGTGGGCAGCCCTATTGCGGCCCAGTGGGGGCGGTGGCACTGTGGGGTCCGATTACCGATTGGGCATCCCTTCTCTTGCCGCTTATCTTATGTCCCCACTACATTTGTGGCTCATACACGGGGGTTATCATTACCCCCTTCCTATATTATGACCATGGACTGACCCCGAAACTCCCCTTCTTCCACAGTACCCCCAGCTTGGTGGACACAATTGGGTGCAATTACCAGCACAAATTCATCTGTGGTTGTTCTACATGGGAGACTTGTGTGGAACAGTGGGGGCCCACCTCTTATTCCATCACTGTCCTATCTGGACATTGGGTGCTCTCTCAATGTATGGCTGCTGTTGCTGACCACACGGTGGACCCCATCATTGTTGACTGTCTTCTCCGATATGTAATTATCAGCAGAAGCACTGTATCTACAACACAATAAACCATATAATGTCTTGTACGCTTTTCCTGTCACATGGTATGACGCATATGCTGATCTCTTTTAGAACCATGTGATTCCCTTGTGATAAGTGCCCTGATGAAGAGACGGGCTATGACACAAAACACATTGGGCCCCTTGGATCACTGCACAGAATCAACTACAGTCAGACACATATGTTGTTTTTATCTGTTTTGGTGATGTTATACATTTTTTATAATATTGCCTCAGTTGTTTGCCATTAAAGTCCCACTAGTACCGAGGGGTACTTTTTTGTTTTGTATCTACATCATATGGCTTGCGTGGGTGATCAATTTTTTCCTCTACACAGCTGATTGTCAGACTGCAACCATACAGCTCAGTTGTTAGACCATTCAGCTAGGGAATTCAATGCATTTTGAAAGTCTTTTTTACAAATTATCTTCTTCAAGGAAAAGATACCATTCTGGAAAAAAAAACATATGTTACAATCTCATTCATTGGAAATGTTTCTTCTAAGAACTTGATAATCAAATACATCAAACTTACATGATCACAATACATAACTCTGAATGCAGGAAGAGCATCCCAACATACACAGGACAGATGTATTATAACCTACCAAGACCGCCATTTGGGTATGCAAAGACCACCAAACCATATGCCATTGACTGCCATAAAAAAACACATATGTATGAGAAATTACAAAAAAGACAAAAAACTAATAACAAAAAGACAAAAAACTATTAACAAAAAGAAAAAAAACAAAGACAAAAAGCAAAAAACAGAGCAAAAAGCAATAAACAAAAAAAAAACTTGTTTGAAGTTAGTCTCCAGGGTGAAGGCAATTTGATCCTTAACTTTGTATCTTTCCTTCAGGTGCTGTGATCCTATTTCTGGTATTGTAAGGCCTCTTCATCTGACAGAGGTAAAGTTTCAGATGGGTGTGTCTATGTGAGAGGTCGCAGGGGCATTGTTGAAATGGCTGTCAAACCTGCCAGTAATGCCCTGTAATGTGCGATCGAAGCTTGTTGTCGGAAATTCCGATCATGTGTGGGCTCCATCGGACTTTTTCTTTTTTTTTTTTTTTTTTTTTTTTTTTTAAATTCCTTTATTTTAATTTCAAGAATGCTTGTTACAGTTTGAATTACATATTGTCAAGTTCTATAACATTTAATGGATAATATAAAACAGAGGTAGGGAGAGGATTTTAACAGAAACTGTCGTCGACTAGAGATGTAACACATAAACAATCCTCTTGTTTACACAATCTGTATGGTGAAGGCGGAGCCTGTGTGCATGGGAGGGTCTAATGTAATGATTATCTTAGTGTCCATTTGCAAGCATTTCCCTGAGACATGCCTTGTGTAAACTGGTGACTTGTGTAATTATCCTTTATCGACAGGTAAAAGGGTGAACTAAAATAACAAAGAGAGAAACTCTCCACTGACCGGGGGTGGAGATATTCCTTGCCGATCAATAGAGTCCGGCAAAGGGCAACTAACATGAAGTAATGTAGACCATGATATTCAATATATCTGATCAGATCTTCCCTAAGCCGGAAGAGTATAGGGGATTGTGTGAGAACCCGGGAAGGGTGGGGGGGGGAAGGGAAGAGGTAAAAAGCGGGAGACAATAGGGAGGGAGGGGCAAGGAAAATAGAGAGGAGAGATGGAGTAGGAGGGGAAGAAGGTGAGGAAGGGGGGTTTTTCCATCGGATTTTCCGACACACAAAGTTTGAGAGCAGGCTATAAAATTTTCCGACAACAAAATCCGATCACGTCAATTCCGACCGTGTGTGGCCAATTCCGACGCACAAAGTGCCACGCATGCTCAGAATAAATTCCAAGACGGAACTGCTCGGTCTGGTAAAATTAGCGTTCGGAATGGATATAGCACTTTCGTCACGATGTTTGAAATTGTTTAATGCAGCGCACTCTGTTCTTCTTTATAATGCGAGATCTTTTTTTTTTTTTTGTTTGTATTTTTTTCAAGTCTGATCTTTTTTTTTTTTTCTTTACTCCAGAATATTTTTGGGTGTATTTTGTGTGTCAAGTTACTACAACACCATTATTATCTTGTATTATTTTATCTCAAGGAGTTTGTTTGGTGTTGGTGTCTTGTTAATTTCACATTGTATTTTTGGAATGTACCTGTCTCCTTACAAACTGTCCTTTTTGAAGGAAAACACACATAGGCGAGTATAATTGAAACAAAAATACCTTTATTAAGGGGTCATAACCAAACACAGAGGGAGGCAACGCTGGATAAACATCAGAAATTGGCGAAGCCTTTGACCCCCAGGGCACACATCAATTCTTTTACTGCAAAATTGGTGGCCTAAGGAGTCCATATCTAAGGGATTACAATCTGGTCCAGAAGTCCAAGAGAATCATAAGAGCAGCAGATGACATGTATGTCCCCAGGCTGTGATCATACAAGAGCCTGCATCTTTTGCCAGACCAGACTGAACCCAGGGTCATCACTCTCTGGTCTTCCTTCCACGCTTCCTTCCCGGCTGTGGCTCTGGTGTTGGAGGTGTGGCAGGAGGAGGAGTAGGACCTGGAGGAGGAGGAGGACCATGGGTGAGCTGACAAATGTGTCTTTCGCATGTGAGTTGGCCCCTCAACCCCTTATTTAGAGCTTCTAAAATGACAAACTCACATAAGAGTCATTGGCCCTCCTCCATTTGCAGCATTTTGCAGGCTGTTATGGCAGCAAAATCCTCTTCCACACTGTGGGGTGTTCTGAGGGCCTCAGTAGCTTTCCAAAATAGGCCTATTGCAGCCTCCTCCAGGTTACTCCTCTTCCTGCCACTTTTTGGTTGAAGGCAGAGGGGAGGGACCTGGGTATCGGGCAACCTGCTTGGCCCGGCCACCTCCTGGCTAAGACTTCCCTGTGTATGAAAAAGGGTGTTTTAGTTTTTGGTTCATTAATCACAATCAGTGATTGATCACAATCAATCCAAACTAACATAGATTTAACATCATTAATTGGACAACCAGAAATATTTAGAAGAATGCTATACCTGACTCAAGCTGGGCTCCTCCACATGTTGCTGCCTGGAAGGCCCAGATTGGGCGTCAGAAGCCTCAGCTGGGGGGGGGGAAGCGTGGAAGGAAGAGTGGAGAGTGCTAGCCTGGGTTCAGTCTGACCTGACAGAAAATGCAGTCTGTCATAGTACCACAGCCTGGGGACATAAATGTCATCTGTAGCTCCTGATCTCTGGGAATCCTGGACCTTCTTGTGCTCCCTTAGATAAGTGCTCCTCATGCCACCAATTAGGGCTTTCAAATAGGGGATGTCTGCCCTGGGGATCACTGGCTTCACAAATTGCAGCAAATTATCCAGCGCTGCCTTCCTCTTTGTTTGGTTCTTATAATCAGGGTGGTTTACCTGCCACAGACAGGGCAGCTCCCTGAACATATCTATGAATATGCTGATAAACTCCTGATTCTTCAAGATATCCATTTTCTCTGCAAGACAAACCCTAATGTCAGGCTAAAGTCTCCTAATCTTGTCACAATACCAGCCTCAATCTAGTAGCAGTATAGGCCCAATTTTAAATCTTACCTTCGTTATCATGGTCGGCGCCTCCGATACTCCTTCCTCCGCTCACAGATCGTACGTACTACGCACGCGCATTACGCTTTATATACACTGCGCATGCGTGAAACTCCAGAAACGTCCCGATCCCGGAGGAGATAATTTAAGGCATCAAATATGTCCTTTGGGGAGATGTTGGAGATGGTCGACATCCTGAAGAGGACCGACTATGACGGGAAGTATGGACCTTACCCCAAACCCAATGTCAAAAAGGCCAAGATCATGGCGAAAGTTGTCAAGAGTCTGCATAAGAATTTTGGTGTACGACGATCCAAGGATCAACTGAGGAAGCGGTGGTCGGACCTCAAATTAAGGGAGCACGATCAGTACAGAAGGATCAGGAGAGTGCTGCAAAAAAGTAAGTAGTTGTGATGTGTTCCTATTCTTTATTTTTCTAATGTTTGTGCTGCTCCATGTGCTTTTCTTAACTTCTGTACAGTTTAAAATGGCAACTTTTATGTTCATGGGCACATTATTCGTTCGTATGAAACATTGTTCGTTCGGCATAGAAAACACCATGTTTTGGACATATGCATTTGAATATATTTTTGCTAGCCTACTTCTCTTAAAATAATTTTGGTGTCTAGATGGGTTGGTAACTAGAATGAAATGCAAACTAGATTCTGTGTAAGGAGAGGACACTCAGCAGCTGTTTACACATCTGGACACTGGAGCACTAGTGTGGGACACCAGAACACCCTTTTTATTAGGGGGCCCACACAGGTGCTCCAGTGTACACTATAGGGGTGTCTCCATCTGTGAAGCTTGTACAAAACAGGTAAGTATTTAAACTTGACAAAGGACAAAAAAATGTCTTCATCTTGGAACTCTGCCAAAGCAGACAATTGTACCCCACTTCCAAGCAATGTTTCATATTCCTATTTCTGCCCTCAAATATCTGTGTGCTAAGTATACCTATTTTTTTTTTACATAGGGGCTAAAAGACTTCTGATGACTCTTCTCTGGTCAGATGACTTGTAACTCTTCCTAGCACGGTGACTGGACATGAAGTGGGAAACCTCTCCCAACTCTCGGCTTCTCTTCCTCCTGCTCACAATTATCCACAATCAAGGAAAGTTCTCCTCTGTGTCCCCGATGAAAGATGGAGGTTTCTTGTCCTGGCTGAGAGGTGTACACACACCTTTACTCATCAGAGGAGCCAAGAGGAACCTTTCCGAGAAGGATCTCAACCATAGAAGACTCATCAGAGGAGCTCCACATCACCTGCAGACCAGGACACCATCAGACAGTGACAGCCGTCCAACTCCTGTGGACCACCATCTTTCATTCGTGCTTGTGGCCTACGAGACACAGTCCGGCTGGATATTAAGGGAGATTCTCCCCATGCCTTGTTGATGCAGTGCTATAAGGTATCTGCATCCTACGGATAAGGGTATGCATTTACTTCTATCAAACATCTGTACGTGATTGATGTCCATTGTTGCCCCTGCAGTGAAAGAAGCTACACGCTGTTTGGTGTCTAGTGTTATCCTCCCATTGGAGAAGATACCCTCTCACCATTTACCTTATGGACTCCCACTATTTGCTGTTCCATATTTCATTATAGACACTTTGATCACATATTGTTGTCTTTCCACTTTTTAATGCTGATATATATTTATTTTTAAAATGTTTTGCATGTTTACTGAGTACATGTTAGACATGGTGTTGTCTATTCATATTTATCCAGCTAATGTTAGATATTTTTAGCGCTGCACGTTATGCGATTTAAATTTAGTTGACTTGGTTTGTTTGCGTGTCAGCTGCTTTTGTTGTTTTTTTTCTTTTCTTATTATTTTAGGTTTAGCGCAGCATTTTTCTATTTTGCAAATACTGTCTCAGACATTGTCTGGCATATCGATGGCCCCCCTACCCGCAAAATATTCCATGTATCTTAGACGGACCTCGCGGGCACTCAGGGGGGGCAAGCCAGGACGGCCAGCTTCAAGCGCCGTCAGGGTTGGTTCATTTACATGAATTCCGGATTCAGGCCCAACTGAGCCAGCATAGTTCACAGAATTTCTCCTTAAAAAGTTGTGGAGAACACAGCAATCCAGGATGATATGATTGAGTTTATACTCCGCCATATGTATGGGTGTAAGAAATAAGCGGAACCGGCTGGCCATTATTCCAAACATGTTCTCCACCACTCTTCCGGCTCTGCCAACCTGGTGATTAAAAACCCTCTGGTCCGGGGTGCGGGTCCTCATAGGGAATGGCCGCATAAGATGGTCCCCCAGGCGCAAATGCTTCATCCGCAACGAAGACGAATGGGAGTCCTTCCTCATTGTCTTCTGGAGGTGGCAAGTCCAAGCTGCCATTCTGGAGACGCCTGTAGAACTCCGTCTGGGTGATGTCTCCACCATCTGACATCCAGCCATTCTTCCGCACGTCCAGCCATTCTTCCGCATGTCCACATACAGGAACTCGTAAGTAGTCGACACCACCGCCAACATCACCATACTATTGAACCCCTTGTAGTAGTAATAGTATGACCTCGAGTTGGGTGGTGGGATGATGTGGATGTGTTTCCTATCAATTACCCCCCCACAGTTAGGAAAGTCCCACCACTGGGCAAAGTGGGAGGCCACAGTCTGTCATTCCTGTGGGTTGGAAGGGAACTGTGGAGCCAAACAAGAAAATAAAATTAATCATTTTGCACATAAACATGGAAAGCAGATTAGACACAAACATTTTTGGCCAACATCAGTATAACATTTATTTTAGGGACTATTTAAAGACAACGGTATAAGGTCCACCTATCAGATTCCTCCCCCCCCCCCCTCTCATGGGCCATTTTGAGAATTTTACGGGGGGGAGATGTTTTGGACAGGTCACCCTCTACACTTCATTGTGAGATGAAAGCCTAAATAATGTGGATTACTTTGGCCAGCCCCTCCTTACTTTACACTATTGGCAGCCCACTGGACAGGTAAGAAGTGTCATAATACAAAGGTATAAATACACACTGTACACATTTTAGCACATTTTTACATTCTGCTATTACCTATCAAGATAATAATAGGATACAAAAACTTAAAATAGTACCATTTGAAAGTATTTCAGGCAGGCCCTTGCACTACATGCTTTGGGGAAATAATCCATAAATATGACCACAAAAGAGGTGGGTATATAGTGTGTATAGGTTCGGCAAAGTCAGCAAATAGAGGATTGGTATCAGCTAGTTAGCAGTTGGAGGGAGGGAGGGTTCAAAAACATTTTGTGAGCCCAAAAATGACCTCTGGCACTCTGGCCTCTGGCACTCTGGCAGAATTTCAAGCACACATCACAATTTTAGACATGTTAGGGGGTATTTAGGGTAAAGCACTATGGAGCTGCCAAAATACATTGTTAAGTGACTACATGAGGTGAATATGGGCCCAGGAGAGCATGCTGGGGAGGTAAGTGAAAGCAAATATGTATGAAGGACAAAAATAAAAATTACATAAAAATCCTGCATGCATGAGGACAAAGGGGACATCCACAGCATATTACAATCATGGTAATTAGGGAATGAGGAAAGAAATACAATACATTAGCAAACATTCTATACAATAAAATGTGATATTAAAAGGATAAAAATCTTACCTTCATATACTCCTTCTGCAGGACCTGAATAATGGCAGAACAGGTCTCTGGGATAATGATCCCCAGAGCCTGGGGGGAGATGCCTGTCGAGGACTTGAGGTCCTGCAGGCTTCTCCCCATCGCCAATTACCACAGGGTGGCGATGAGCCTCTGCTCCGGAGTGATGGCTTGCCTCATGCAGGTATCCTGCTTGCTGATATAGGAGGTTTACATAGGGAGAGGGGGAGGAGACTGGGCGGGAAAAAGAGCTGAGGGACGGAGAACCAGGAATGTGTAAACAGCCCAATGCTGTGGGGGATGACCGTGACTTAAGTGGGCGGTGCCCCTGGTGACACCTCCAGTCCCCCTTCGTTTCTTCCGTTCCCGCACCGCCCACTTAAGTCACGGTCATCCCCCACAGCATTGGGCTGTTTACACATTTGTGGTTCTCCGTCCCTCAGCTCTTGTTCCCGCCCAGTCTCCTCCCCCTCTCCCTATGTAAACCTCTCAGCATGGCCAGTAAACTTGTCTGATGAAAAAGGGGCGCGGTTTGCTAACCATCCAAGCGTGCATGCCCAGGAAACGCGTCCACTGCTGAAGACGTCACCCCCCTGCAGCCAGAGGTCTCGTGTGCTCCAAGCCTCATTCTGAGGCCACTCCTCTGTGTATGAAGCCGGCTTATTATACCCAGAAGAGCTGTCTATACCACCACGGCAGAGACTGTCTACAGGCATAGGACCGGAAGCGTCATGCTTGACATATACTATCATGCTTGTTTTAACTACTTAAATGTGAGTTTACCTTTGTTTTATTAAAAGTAATTTTATTCATAAAAATGACTGCACCCAGAGGCACCTCTCCACTTGTTGTCCCAGAGCCAGAAGAGTGGTGGAGAACACATTTGGAATCATGGCCAGCCGGTTCCGCCTATTTCTGACACCCATACATATGGCGGAGTATAAACTGAATCATATTATCCTGGCGTGCTGTGTTCTACATAACTTTTTACGTCAACATTCTGACAACTATGCTGGCTCAGTTGGGCCTGAGGCCGGAATGATAAATTAAACAACCCTGACGGCGCTTGAAAGTGGCCGTCCTGGCTTGCCCTCCCTGAGTGCCCGTGATGTCCGGTTAAGATAACTTGAGTTCTTTGTGGGTAGGGGGGCCATCAATATGCCAGACAACTTGTGAAACCTTGATCAAATAATACAACTAAATTACCCAAATCTTTGGTGACATTTACTGCTTGTGTTTGTTTTAGCTGACCCTGACAGAAATGTGGGGAGTCCAGAAAATGGCATTATTGTGTAACCTTACAAAGCACTGTTGGGTGTTATTTACTAAAGGCAGTGACACTTTGCACTACAAGTGCACTTGAAACTGCACTGAAACTGCACTTGTAGTGCTAAGTGGATTTCACATGTGCATTTAGAAAAAGTTTTTAAAACAAACCAACATGTTTGTTGTATAACAATTTTTGGGATGGCATTATCAAAAATAGAAATGTCCATTTAAGATAAAACAGGCATGTTTCAAAACAACAAGAAAGACACAAATCTTGAACTTACAAAGTTCACATTAGGTAGAACTTGAAGGCAATATTAGACATGAGTATTTAGGAACTGTGTTTGATATTGCGTTCAGATGGGGTGAAGTCACCCCAGGAAAAGCCAAATTTGGAAGATGCACACCAATTTAAGAAGGTCAACATGTGCTAGCTGCCATCACGGGGGATCAAGGGACGTGTTTTGGGGGAGAAACTCCTTCCTCACAGCTACTTTATTATTGAGGAAGGGGTTGCACCCCCAAAACGCGTCCATTGATCTCCTGTGATAGCAGATAGCACATGTTCACACACTGTGTGCATCCTCCAAATTTGGCTTTTCTCAAAATCGCTAAAACATTTTGAACATTGTAGCACACCAAAAAACAAAGGGATTTGGAGGGGTTTTAAACTCTCCCCAAAACATCAATGATGTTCTTATTTTTTTGAATAACATCATTGATGTTTTTCTTGAGGTTTTCCAATGCTAAATTACACCCCATGATCTCCCCGATCAGGATCTGGGCACTTTCAGAGGTGAAAGGATCTGGATCCACAACATCACAATCACCTAAAAAGAGAGAAACCAAAAAAAAGGAGGTATTAAAAATATGCCGGCATCCATCTCTTATCTGAGCCTGTGGTCGCAGACACTCACCTGTTGTGGTGACTAGTTCCACTACGTTTTCCTCCTCCTGCTCTTCTTGTGTTGGGGGGATTTCCTCTTCTTCCAGAGGGGGGGCTCTGGTCTCCGCAGATGAGTGGTGTCCTCCGAGCCTTTTCTCCCCTATGTAAAACAAAAATGGTATACTTAGCACACAGATATTTGATGGCAGAACTATAAATAGGAAACATTGCTTGGAAGTGGGGTACAATTGTCTATTTTGGCAGAGTTCCAAGATGTAGAATTTTGAGTATCCTTTGTCAAGCTGCAATACTTTACCTGTTTTGTACAAGCTTCACAGATGGAGATCCCCCTATAGTATACACTGGAGCACCTGTGTGGCCCCCCTAAAAAAATGTTGTTCTTGTGTCCCACACTAGTGCTCCAGTGTCCAGATGTGAAAACAGCTGCTCAGTGTCCTCTCCTTACACAGAATCTAGTTTGCATTTCATTCTAGTAACAAACCCATCTACACAACCAAATTAGTTTCATACAAGTAGGCCCTAAAAAATGTGGGGAAATGCATATGGCCAAAACAATGGTGTTTTATAGGCCGAAAGAAAAATGTTTGATACGAACGAATAATGTGCCCATGAACATGAAAGTTGACATTTTAAAATGTACAACACTTTTAAGAAAAGCACATGGAGCAGCACGAACGTAATAAAGACAAAAAGAATAGGAACACTGGACAACTACTTACTTTTTTGCAGCACTCTCCAGATCTTTCTGTACTGCTCATGTTCTCGTAATTTGAGGTCCGACCACCGCTTCCTGAGCTGATCTTTTGATCGACGTACCCCGAAATTCCGGTGCAGACTTTTGACCACTTTCGCCATGATTTTGGCCTTTCTGACATTGGGGTTGGGGTAAGGTCCATACTTCCCGTCATAGTCGGCCTTCCTCAGGATGTCGACCATCTCCAACATCCCCCCAAAGGACATATTTGAGGCCTTAAATCTTCTCCTTCTGGTTCGGGACGTTTCTGGATCCGAGCTTTCCTCCCCCTCCTCCTCGTTGCTGTAATTAGCATGCACCTGCTGTGTCTCTGCCATGTGCTCTTTCCTCATTGCGATGAACAAAAGGGGCAGGGAATAGACTAGAAAGAATGTCAGGGGCGGGCGGAGTTACATGCATGCGCAGTGTGTATAAAGCGTAACACGCGTGCGTATTACGTACGATCTGTGAGCGGAGGAAGGAGCATCGGAGGCCCTGATCATGATAACGAAGGTAAGATCTAAACTTGGGCCTATACTGCTTTGAAATTGAAGCCTATATTGTAACAAGATTAGGAGAGTTTGGCCTGACCTTAGGGTTTGTCTTGTGTTGTGTCTTGCTGAGAAAATGGATGGCTTCAACGACCACAATTTCCTCCCCCTGTTCATAGACAAATACAGGGAGCTGCCCTGTCTGTGGCAGGTGAGACATCCCCATTATTGTAGTAAAACAAAAGAGGCAGACAGCGCTGGAGAAACTGCTGGAGTTGGTGAAGCCGGTGGTCCCCACAGCAACCATCCCCTATTTAAAAAGCAAAATTGGTGGCCTGAGGAGCACTTATCTTAGGAAGCGCAGGAAGGTCACAGATTCCCAGAGATCCGGAGCTGGAGCAGATGATGAGCAGATGACGTTTATGTCCCCAGGCTGTGGTACTATGAGAGACTACGATTTCTGTCAGACCACACTCTTCCTTCCACTCTTCCTTCCACCCCAGCTGAGGCTTCCGATGTCCAACCTGGGCCTTCCAGCCAGGAAGAAGTGGAGGAGCCCAGCTGGAGCCAGGTATAGCATTCTTCTACAGATTTCTGGTCAATAAAGAAATGATCTTTACTAGATGTCATTATTTATCACTAATTGCTGATTGCAAAAAGTGTTTTACATATCAATAGACAGTAGTGGGCACAAAAAATTGGGACAAGAATGAAAAATGCTGGGCTCAGAAGGATAGTCTGTTATATTTGTTAACATTCAATTTGCAACAGTCAGGAGGTGAAAATTGTGTGTGATTGATGAATAAAAAACTAAAACTATGTCCTTTTTTTATACACAGGAAGACCTCAGCCAGGAGGAGGCTGTGGAATGTGACAGCCAGGAGGAAGCGGGGATTAGTGGTAGCCAGGAGGAGACGGGGCTAAGTGTAAGCCAGGAGAAGCCTGGGACAAGTCGAAGCTTGACCGAATCGCAGGTTCCTCCCCTCCGCCTTCCATACAAAAGAGCGAGGAAGGCGACTCACATGCAGGATTCTGCGCTGAGGCTAATTCAGGAGGCTTCTGCGTCCCTCAGAGCCTTACCCACTCCTGAAGAGGCCTTTGCCTGCATGGCTGCCACCAAACTGCAGGGCATGTAGGAGGGTCAACGCAAGCTATGTGAGGACCTTCATTATAAAGTCCTAAGTAAGGGGGTGAGTGGGGAACTAACACCCAATACCCACCTGAGTGAGTTGGCCCCTCCTCCTTCTCCTCCTCCTCCTCCTGCTGCCACAACTCCACCACCACCAGAGCCACAGTGTGGAAGGAAGCGTGGAAGGAAGACCAGAGAGTGATGGCCCTGGGTTCAGTCTGGTCTGACAAAGGATGCAGTCTCTTGTATGACCACAGCCTGGGGACACAGATGTCATCTGCTGCTTTCCGGATCTCTGGGACTTCTGGACCAGACTGCACTCCCTTAGATATGGACTCCTCAGGCCACCAATTTTGCTTGAAAATAGTTGATGTCTGCCATGGGGTTCCAAGGCTTCACCCATTTCTGCTGTTTCTCCAGCGTTGCCTCCCTCTTTGTTTAGTTGTGAGCCCTTAATAAATGAAATTTTGTTTCAATTATACTCTCCTATGTGTGTTTTCAATCAAAAAGGACAGTTTGTTGGTGAGGATTCAGGTACATTTCAAAATACAATGTGAAATTAACAAGGGACACCAACACCAAACAATCTCCTTGAGATTAAATAATATAAGATATCAATGGCGTTGTGGTAACTTGACACAGAAAACACACACAAAAATATTCTGGAGTAAAATTTAAAATACAATAAAACAAAGATCAGCCTTGAAAAAAATACAAACCAAAAAAATAATCTGCCTTAAAACAAAAAATAAATAAATAAAACAACACAAAAATAATGTTGTCAGATGTGACAAATCATAATATATTGAGGGAATCCTTCTCTAAAGAAGAAGAGAGTGCGCTGTATTAAACCATTTTTAACATTGCACCGTGACGAAAGTGTTGTATCCATTGCGAATGCTAAGTTTACCAGACCGAGTTGTTCCGTCTCAGAATTTCTTCTGAGCATGCGTGGCACTTTGTGCGTCGGAACAGGCCACACACGGTTGAAATTGACGCAATTGGATTTTGTTGTCGGAAAATTTTATAGCCTGCTCTCAAACTTTGTGTGTCGGAAAATCCGATGGAAAATGTCCGATGGAGCCCACACACGGTCGGAATTTCAGACAACACGCTCCGATCGGACATTTTCCATCGGTAAATCCGACCGTGTGTTCGGGGCATAAGTCTTTCTAGGCACCTCCTGGGCCCCCTGTAGCCAATTACAGGGTTGGGTTTGACTATTGTCCCCGCTTGCTTGATGATACTTACTCTGGGTCCCGTGGTTTTTGGCATGGTACGTCTGTGATTTAGGACTGGGGTGTTGGGGATCTAGGTTGGACAATAGTGTGATTTTTTTGTAACATGACGCTCACTTGAATCTTGTTATCATATTCAACCCTATCATTAATGTATTTTGTTCTTTTCTTCTAGTGTCATTTTTATTCGTTTGTATTAACTGTTTAATTTCCCTGATGAAGCCAATGTATTGGAGACTACCCTTTATCATCTCTGGTGTCGGTCAATATTTCGATGGTTATTTGTATATGATTGAATTCACCTGTTCAGAATGTATATGTATTAATTATGTATACTTTTCTAGATTTATATAGTAATAAAAATATTATTTTATGAAAACGTGTTCTAATCCATTTGGGGCACTGCAATAATCCCACTTTCCCTGCCCTTCCTATATACTATCATTTAGGGATGAGGTGCGGTATCTATTAGGACATACCACCTACCACTTACTATCCTGTACAACCTGTGTTGCAGGCCATCCCTGCTGCTGCTCCAGTCTCTGTGCAGGCCCTCGCCTCGGGTATTACCTCTATAAGAGGTATATCTGGTTCTGCTCCACTCCCCTAGCGATTTATGGGTGATCCAGTCCAATGCAGAAGTTTTCTCAACCAGGTTGAGATATACTTTGAGATGCTGCGCCAG
Source organism: Lithobates clamitans (assembly GCA_037952925.1). Classification (NCBI taxonomy): domain Eukaryota; kingdom Metazoa; phylum Chordata; class Amphibia; order Anura; family Ranidae; genus Lithobates; species Lithobates clamitans. The sequence goes on along the minus strand of JBBGZY010000552.1, from coordinate 1,821,681 downwards.
GTGTTTCCCACGGACAGAAGCAAAGTAGGTTTCATGATATCTTTGCTTTCTTAGAGAGCATTGGCCTGGGTAAACCCTCTATGGGAGATGCAAAAACCTATTGTCTTGAGCTACCCTGAGTTTGTGGCTTCCTTAAGGCCAAGTTTACACCTATGCGAATTGGATGTGGGTTTCCTCGCATCCAATTCGCATAGCAGGAGAATGTGACTGGCTCCCTATGGAGCCGGTTCACATATCTCCGTGTGCGTCTTTGGCTCCATTTCGGGGCCGAATTCAGGCATAGATTCAGCCCCGATTAGTGCCTGAAATGGGGAATAGGGATGCACAGTGCATCTGTGCCTTAAAATGGTATTTGACATTCTTGCACGCTCCGCTTCTGCTGCCAAGTGCTTCATGTCCATCAAACAAAGTACGAGCACTGTTGCCGATTAGGCCATTGAATTCCGTACTCTGGCAGCAGAGGTTGCTTGGAACAATGGGGCCCTCGTGGCTGCTTTTTCTCATGGTCTCTCGGATACCATCAAGGATGAGATAGCAGCCCGAGATATACACACTGAGCTGGAGAAGTTGATCATGTTAGCCATCCTCATAGACTCCAGACTCAGAGAACGACTCTTTTAAGGAGCGCTTGCGGAAGACTCCTGTATATTTGTCTCCAAGCTTTGCGGTCCCACCCTTGCCTCTCTCATCTCCCATGCCTCCTGGTACCGAGTCGTTCAGTGAGGGTGAACCCATGCAACCCGTGGGCTTCACGTGTCTCTCTGCGGATTACGAACCCTTAGGAGGAGGGAGAGATTGTGCCTTTATTGTGGCCAGGCAGGTCACTTTTTGAAGTCTTGTCCTACCCGTCCAGAAAATGCCCGGACCTTGAGATCCTGTCACGGACAGACCTTAGGTGGCGATTTGTCCCCAGTTATCCAGAAGGATAAGCCCCTGGTTTCGGTTACCCTTTCTTGGGCTGAGTCGTCCATTGAGATACAGGCTCTAATCGACTCTGGGGCTGCAGGCCTGTTCATTGATGCTGCCTTTTTATCGAAGCACTGGATTCCGCTGCAGCTGCGTGACACTCCATTTGCCATTGAGGCTTTTGATGGGAGAGCTCTACAGCCTGCCCATGTGACTCATGTTCTGTTGTCCATGGCCGTAGGGGCTCTTCACCATGAGATAATCCAATTCCAATTATTTTCCTCACCTAAGTTTTCGCTGGTTATCCTTGGTTACAGAGGCACAACCCCTCTTTTGATTGGCTCCATGCCGATGTTCTCTCCTGGTCCCCACAATGCAGTAAGACATGCTTCCAGAAGGTAGCCATGGTCCTATGCACCTCTTCACTCTCCTCCCTGCCGGAGGAGTACCACAGATTTAGCAATGTCTTTGACAAAGGTCAAGCCAGTAGTTTGCCTCCACACTGGTCATATGATTGCACAATTGAATTTCAACCTGGTGCCATACCCCCTTGTGGCTGGGTTTACCCTTTTTCAGTCTTGGAGGATAAGGCTATGGAGGAGTATGTTGCAGATGCACTTTCTCGAGGTTTCATCCGCAAATCCTCATCTTCTGCTGGTGCTGGTTTCTTCTTTCACAATTAAGAATAAACACAAAGTTCCTTGACCGCTAAGAACTGTCAGCCGTATATGTAGGTATACAAATCCTGGAAAATGTAAAATGAGCTAGAACCCAGTGCAGCCACCAACCACTGAAATAAAAATGGATAATAAAACACAAAAACAAAGCGCTCTATGGTTTCGCACGCATGCGCTTTTTCAAAGTCTTTTCGCGTGAAACATAATAGCCAAGGTAGTCACGGCAACCCAGAGCTTGCGGTCCACCTCGATAGACTGACATCCTGTTTACCGTCACTTCTGGCACAATGCCTACATCATCCTGTGAGCCCAACTCCAACTAGCTTGTTCAGCTCTCCTGGTTCCATTCCTCAGCGGTGGATATCACATTATAACACCTGCAGCGTAGTGGGGTTTACTCCTGCGATCAGCTATAGAGCTGATAGCTGTCCATAACGATCCTCCGCTATTTTGGTTCATCTTGGACATTGACTGTGTCTGACCACTGGTCTAAGGTAGAAGCTGATCAGCTGATGTTAATCCCTCTCCACCCGGATGTCACAGTGATACCGTTTCTATTCTTTCATATTAATATCTACATTGACTACTTGCTTTTTATGATTGCCTCTGCAACCCCTGCAAGTTTTTATCATTGACAGTTGCTTATCCCCTAGAAGTGCAACAAATAAAATTTACTTTTTACTTGGCCAAAGGTCTGAAAGTTTTTATGCTCCACCCATAGAGCGCTGCTTCTTTGTTTTTGTGTCATGATTAAGAATGCCGATCGGATTCCGTTGATTACAGAGTTATTTGTCCGCCTCAAGGGAGCAACGGTTTTCACAAAGCTTAATTTGAGAGGGGCATACTATCTCATGAAGATTAAAGAGGGCGACCAGTGGAAAACTGTGTTTAATATCAGAACAGGCCATTATGAGTACCTTGTAATGCCTTTTGGCCTTTGTAACGCCCCGGCAATTTTCCAGGAATTTATTAATGATTTCCTCCGAGATTTGTTGCAGTTATGTGTGGTGGTTTATCTCGAGGATATCCTCATATTTTCCAAGTCCCTGGAGAGCCACCACACAGATGTCTGTCGTGTGCTTCAGAAACTAAGAGAGAACAATCTCTATTGTAAATTGGAGAAGTGCGAATTCTATCTTGAACAGGTTAAATTCCAGGGTTATGTCATTTCCACTGCTGGTTTTTCGATGGACCCAGAGAAACTTTCAGCAGTCCTACAGTGGCCCCAACCCGTGGGTTTACGTCCTCTGTAGTGTTTTCTTGGCTTTGCCAACTATTATCTGAAGTTTATTCGTAACTTCCGTCTCTGGTCAAGCCTCTGACTGATATGACCAGAAAGGATGGTACAGTGTTGGTCTCCGGAGTCCATTAAGGCCTTTGAGAGTCTCAAGGCTGCCTTTGTTTCTGCTCCTGTGTTGGCACATTCTGATACTATGTTACCTTTTATCCTTGAGGTTGATGCTTCTGAGACTGGAGTTGGTGCCCTTCTGTCTCAACGTCCTACCTCTGAGAGCGCTATGCATCCTTGTGGCTACTTTTCCAAGAAATTGTCACCTGTGGAGTGCAATTACGAGATTGGTGACAGAGAGCTGTGAGCAATCATTTTAGCCCTGAAAGAATAGAGACATCTCCTCAAAGGTACCACTGTGCCGGTTCTCATTCTCACTGACCATAAGAATCTCACATTCTTGTCTGAGGCTAAATGCCTCTCTTCCACAATTGTGTGATGGGCTCTTTTCTTGTCTAGTTTCAATTACATTGTCTCATTCTTACCCGGTACTAAGAATGTAAGGGCTGTCGCTTTGTCACAACAATTTTCCTCCACTTCCAAGATGGAGTGGGTTTCCGGTTCCTGTGATTCCTCCTGATCGTATTCTGGCTACGGTTCGCACCAGTCTCACTTCTCCTTTGGGTAACAAAATTCTTGCTGCTCAGGTTCATGCTCCTCCTGAGGAACCTTGTGACCGCTGCTTTGTCCCAGAGAGTCTCCTTACTGCCATGCTCCAGACTTACCATTCTCCCAAGGCTGCTGGCCACCCTAGGAAGAATCAACTCTTTTGGGCCATTTCCCAACAATGCTGGTGGCCTAGTCTACGTGCTGATGTAACTGCCTTCATAGCTGCCTGTTTCATGTGTGTTCAGAGTAAGACTCCACGACACCTTCCAGTGGGCCTCCTACAAACCATATCCAATGGAGAGAGGCCCTGGACCCACCTATCTATGGATTTCATTGTGGACTTACCTAACTCTCAGGACAACACAGTTATCCTTATGGTGGTTGAACGGTTCTCGAAAATACCTCATTGTATTCCACTTAAGAAGTTGCCCACTTCTAAGGAACTGGCTTCCATTTTTGCTCGCAAGATCTTTCGCTTACATGAGCGTAGTTGTACATGAGGTGATTGTCTCGGACAGAGGTAGTCAGTTTGTGTCCCGGTTCTGATGAGCTTTTTGTGCACAGTTGGGAATTCAGCTTGCTTTCTCCTCTGTGTATCACCCGCAGTCTAATGTAGCTGCAGAACAAACCAATCAGTCCTTGGAGCAATTCCTACATTGCTATATTTCTGACCATCATAACAACTGGTCAGACCTCTTACCATTTTCTCACGATAGTGCCTTGAATTCTGCTTCCCGATTGTCCCGGTTAATGGCGAACTATGGTTTCAAACCTTCCATGTTGCCTGACTCATTTGTTCCGCAGAGTATTCCTGCGTTAGAGGAGCATCTCTGTGGTCTTCATTCCACTTGGGCACAAGTCCAGGAGGCTTTGCGACATGCTAACGATAGGTACAGACACCATGCTGACCGCAGACGCCTGCCTGCACCTTCCTACCAGGTTGGGGACAGGGTTTGGCTGTCATCTCGCAACCTCCGACTTCGTATTCCCTCTCTGAAGTTCGCACCTCGGTTTATTGGACCTTTCTGTATTCTTCGCAGAATTAACCCAGTGGCTTACGCATTAGACCCTACTTCTAATATGCATATCTCAAATGTATTTCATGTCTCCTTATTAAAACCTTTGGTCTGCAACTGCTTTACCACCTCTGTGCCTCATTCTCACCCTGCACAGGTTGAGGAGTATGAAGTACAGTCCATTGTTGACTCCTGTACGTTCCGGGGGGCGCATACAGTACCTGGTGCATTGGAAAGGGTACGATCTGGAGGAACGCTCTTGGGTCTCATCCTTGGACGTATATGCCCCTGTCCTCCTCCATGATTTCCATAGATGTTTTCCCCTTAAGCCTGGTGGTCCTCCGAGGGGGGCACATTGAGGAGGGGGTACTGTCAGGGCTGGGCTCAGCTCTTCCTTCTCTGAGCTGGCCGCTCAGCTGTCGGTTAATTGTCAGCTCCTATCTCTCCACTTTAAAAGGCTAAAAATAAAACCTATGTGGCTCACGACCAAAGTTAAAAAAGCTATAAATAATAAGAAAAGAGCTTTTAAAGAATATAAAAATGAAGGGACACTGCCATTGTTTAAATGTTACAAAGAATATAACAAAATATGTAAAAAGGAAATCAAGGACGCAAAAATGTATAACAAACGACAGATTGCCAAAGATAGTAGGATAACCCCCCCCAAAAGTCTTCAAATATATTAATAGTAAAAAGGTCAGGTCTGAGCATGTACGCTCTACTAAATAATCTGGAGTGGGTGACTGGGGACAAAGAGAAGAAAAATTTAATAAATACTTTCTTCAGCTCTGTGTATACAAAAGAGCATGTGGGAGCTCATGTCCATAATCTGGATGGTATTGACACAGCCCCAAATGATCCACAGTGGCTCAAAAGTGATATGGTCCAGAACTATTTAGATGGAATAAAGGTGGATAAAGCACTTGGACCAGATGGCATCCACCTACGGATCCTAAAAGAATTGGGCTCTGTTATTTAAAAGCCATTGTTTCCAATTTTTAGGGACTCAATAATGATTTGAATAGTACCACTGGATTGGCATAGGGCCAATGTGGTGCCTATATTTAAAAAGGGATCAAAGTCTTTACCAAGTAACTTTAAGCCTGTTAGTTTAACCTCTATAGTCGGGAAGATATTGGAGAGTTTAATAAAAGACTATATAGATGAGTTCTTGCTGAAAAAAAATATTTTAAGCAACCGAAAACATGGATTCATGGAAGACAGGAGTTGTCAAACAAACCTGATTTCTTTTTATGAAAAGGTAAGTAAAACCTTGGACAGAGGGGTGGCTGTGGATGTGAACGCATTTGACACAGTTCCCCACACACCACTAATGTGTAAGTTAAAGTCTACAGGCTTGGAAAGATCAGTTTGTAAATGGATAGAAAACTGGCTAAAAAACAGACTTCAGAGAGTAGTGGTTAATGATTCTTATAGGGCGTACACACGGTCGGACTTTGTTCGGACATTCTGACAACAAAATCCTAGGATCTTTTCCGACGGATGTTGGCTCAAACTTATTTTGTCTACACACGGTCGCACAAAGTTGTCGGAATTTCCGATCGCCAACCACGCGGTCACGTACACCACGTACGACGAGACTAGAAAAGGCTGGTTCAGAACCAAGCGCGGCACTCTTTGGGCTCCTTTTGCTAATCTCGTGTTAGTAAAAGTTTGGTGAGAGACGATTCGCGCTTTTTCAGACTCGTGGCTTTCAGATCGTTTTCTGCCGTTCAGTTTGTGCTTGTGGGTTTGTATCTGCTCTTCAGTGCGTGCAAGCAAGTTCCACGTGACTTTAGGTAGTCATTGTATTCTTGTTCGTTTGTTACTGGTTTTCAGGTCGCTCTTCACAGGCCTTGCTGTTCTTCAGTGCGTTCTGTTACTTCGTTCTGAGCAGCCGACCGTTTTCTAGCCATGTTTCGTATGCGTACTCCTCGTAGAGTTCGTGCTGTGCGGGGGCTTGGTGTTGGGGTCCTGACCTTGACACAAGTCCAGTCCATGAACAGGGTGGGGAGGAGTTCATGGACCAAGAATTGGTTGCTTCAGCGTGACCAGTTCTCTCATATGCCTTTGCTCCGTGAGATTCTTGAGAATAATCCTGATGATTTCAGGAACTTTCTCAGGATGACGGACCCCGTGTTTTACCGTCTGTTGGCTTCGCTGACCCCCCATATCAGCAGGCAGGATATCTGCATGAGGCAAGCCATCACTCCGGAGCAGAGGTTGGTCGCTACCCTGCGGTATTTGGCATCAGGTAGAAGTCTGCAGGACTTAAAGTTCTCGACAGGCATCTTCCCCAGGCTCTGGGGATCATTATCCCAGAGACCTGTTCTGCCATCATCCAGGTCCTGCAGAAGGAGTATATGAAGGTAAGATTTTTATCCTTTTATATCACATTTTATTGTATTGAATGTTTGCTAATATATTGTATTTCTTTCCTCATTCCCTAATTACCATGATTGTAAAATGCTGTGAATGTCCCCTTTGTCCTTATGCATGCTGGATTTTTATGCAATTATTATTTTATGTCCTTCATACATATTTGTCCTTCACTAACCTCCCCAGCATGGTGTCTCCTGCCCTATATTCACCTCATGTAGTCACTTAACAATGTATTTTATCAGCTCCATAGTAGTGCTTTACCCCAAACACCCCCTAAAATGTTTGGAAATGTTATTTTAGCTTTAAATTCAGGCAGAGTGGCAGAGGTTTTTTTTGTGGTGTCCCCAAATAATTTTTAGTAACCCTCCCTCCCCCAACTGCTAAGTCAGCTGATCCCAATTCTCTATCCTCAATCATCTATTTGCTGACTTTGCCAAACCCATACACACTATACCCACCTCTTTAGTGCTCAGATTTATGGATGAATTCCCCAAAGCATGTAGTGCAAGGGCCTGCCTGTATACTTTCCAATGGTACTGTTTACATTTTTTGTATCCTATTATTATCTTGATAGGTAATAGCAGAATGTCCAAATGTCCAAATGTCCTCAAATGTGTACAGTGTGTATTTATATCTTTGTATTATGACACTTCTTACCTGTCCAGTGGTCTGCCAATAGTGTAACTAAGGAGGGGCTGTTCCAAGTAATACCGATTATTTAGGCATTCATCTCTCAATGAAGTGAAGAGGGTTACCTGTACAAGATTCCAACCCCCCTATAATGTTAGAAATGGCCCATGAGAGGGGGGGAGGGGGAATATGATAGATGTACCTTATACTTTGGTGTTGTTAAATTCCCCTTAATAAATGCTATCTGGAGGTTGCCCCATAATGTTTGTGTCTAATCTGCTCGCCATGTTTCAGAGTAAAAATAGTAATGTTTATTGTTTTTTCCTCAACAGTTTCCTTCCACGCCACAGGAATGGCAGACTGTGGCCTACCACTTTGCCGAGCAGTGGGACTTTCCTAACTGCGGAGGGGCAATTGATGGGAAACACGTCCACATCGTCCCACCACCCAACTCGGGGTCGTACTATTATAATTACAAGGGGTTTAATAGTATAGTGATGTTGGCGGTGGTGTCGGCTAATTACGACTTCTTGTATGTGGACGTGAGGAAGAATGGCCGGATGTCCGATGGTGGAGTCATCGCCCAGACGGAGTTCTACAGGCGTCTCCAGAATGGCAGCTTGGACTTGCCAGCTCCAGAGGACAATGTGGAAGGACTCCCATTTGTGTTCGTTGCTGATGAAGCGTTTGTGCTGGGGGACCACCTGATGCGGCCACTCCCAATGAGGACCCTCACCCCGGAACAGAGGGTTTTTAATTACCGGCTGGCCAGAGCCCGAAGAGTGGTGGAGAACTTATTTGGAATCCTGGCCAGCCGGTTCCGACTATTTCTGACACCCATCCATATGGCGGAGTATAAACTGAACCATATTATACTGACGTGCTGTGTTCTCCATAACTTTTTAAGGAAACATTCGGCCAACTATGCTGGCTCAGTTGGGCCTGAGGCTGGAATCCTACATCAAACCACACTGACGGTGCTTGAAAGTGGCCGTCCTGGCTTGCCCTCCCTGAGTGCCCGTGATGTCCGGTTACGCTACCTGGAGTTCTTTGCGGGTAGGGGGGCTATCAATATGCCAGACAATATGTGAAGCCTTTTTATAATAAAACAAAAAAAGAAATTCTTTGTGGACATTTTCTGCTTGTGTTTGTTTTAGCTGACCCTGACAGAAATGTGTTGAGTCCAGAAAATGTCGTGATTGTGTAACCTTATTATACAAAGCACTGTTGGCTGTTATTTCCTAAATGCAAAAACACATTTCACTAAAAGGGCACTTGCAACTGCACGGAACCTGCACTTGTAGTGCAAAGAGGATTTGCCCTTAGGAAATAACCCACATTTTCTCAGAAAACAACAATTACATCATCCCAAAAGTGTTGTATTGTAGTGTTGACACAATAATCCACACATTCTTGAGTAAGCAACTTTTTTATACCTGCACAATCACATGTGCATTTACCAAAGGTTTTTTAAAACAAACCAACATGTTTGTTGTATAACAATTTTTTGCAGTAGCATTATCAAAAATAGAAATGTCCATTTCAGATAAAACAGGCCTGGTTAAAACCAACAAGAAAGCCAAAAAACTTGAACTTACAAAGTTCACATTAGGTAAAACCTGAAGGCTATATCAGACATCAGTATTTAGGAACTGGGTTTGATATAGCGTTCAGATGGGGGGAAATCACCCCTGAAAAAGCCAAATTTGGAAGATGCACACCAATTTACGAATGTCAACATGTGCTATCTGCCATCAGGGGGGATCAAGGGACGTGTTTTGGGGGAGCAAGCCCTTCCTCAATGCGACTTTATAATTGAGGAAGGGGTTGCACCCCCAAAACGCGTCCATTGATCTCCCGTGATGGCAGATAGTACATGTTGGAACACTGTGTGCATCCTCCAAATTTGGCTTTTCAAAACATTGCAAAAAAATTTAAAAGATTGGACCACAATCCAAAAAGTGTTTTTGTGGGGTTTTAAATTCACCCCAAAACATCAATGATGTTATTATTTTTTTTAATAACATCATTGATTTTTTGCTGGATGTTTTGCAGTTCGGCATTACACCTCATGATCTCCCCGATCAGGATCTGGGCACTTTCTGATGTGAAACGTTCTCTATCCCTCACATCATGATCACCTAAAAAGAGAGAAAGAAAAAAAAAACAGGTCTCAAAAATCTGCCACCATCCATCTCTTTTACCTGAGCCTGTGGTCGCAGACACTCACCTGTTGTTCTGCCAATCTCCACCACATCTTCTTCTTCCTCCTGCTCTTCTTGGGTTTGGGGTATTTCACCTTCTTCCAGAGGTGGGGGGTCTCTGGTCTCCTCGGATGAGGGGTGTCCTCTGAGTCTTTTCTCCCCTATGTAAAACAAAAATGGTAAAATTAGCACACAGATATTTGATGGCAGAACTAGAAATAGGAAACATTGCTTGGAAGTGGGGTACAATTGTCTATTTTAGCCGAGTTCCAAGATGTATATTTTTTATTGCCCTTTGTCAAGCTGCAATACTTTACCTGTTTAGTACAAGCTTCACAGATGTAGCCCCCCCTATAGTATACACTGGAACACCTGTGTGGCCCCCTAATAAAAATGGTGTTCTGGGGTCCCACACTAGTGCTCCAGTGTCCAGATGTGAAAACAGCTGCTCAGTGTCCTCTCCTTACACACAATCTAGTTTGCATTTCATTCTAGTAACAAACCCATCTACACAAACAAATATTTGGCATCCAAGTAGGCCCAAAAAAAATGTGGGAAAATGCATATGGCCTAAACAATGGTGTTTTAGAGGCCGAAAGAAAAATGTTTGATACGAATGAATAATGGGCCCATGAACATTAAAGTTGCCCTTTTAAACGTTACAATTAATAAAAGCATATGTAGCAGCACGAACGCAATAAAGACAGAAAGAATAGGAACACAGCACAACTACTCACTTTTTTGCAGCACTCTCCGGATCTTTCGGTACTGCTCTGGTTCTCTTAACTTCAGGTCTGACCACCGCTTCCTGAGCTGATCTTTCGATCTTCGTACCCCGAAATTCCTGTGAAGGCTTTTGATCACTTTCGCCATGATCTTGGCCTTTCTGATGTTGGGGTTGGGGTAAGGCCCATACTTCCCGTCATATTCGGACTTCCTCATGATGTCGACCATCTCCAACATCTCCCCAAAGGACATATTTGTGGCCTTAAAACGTCTCCTTCTGGATCGGGACGTGTCCGGATCCGGGCTTTCCTCCTCCTCCTCGTTGCTATAATTAGCACACACCTGCTCTAACTCCGCCATCATGCTCTTCACCCACTGCGCCGAACGAAAATGGGCGGGGAATAGACTAGAAAGAACGTCAGGGGCGGGCGGAGCTACACACATGTGCAGTGTGTATAAAGCGTAACACGCATGCGTATTACGTACGATCTGTGAGCGGAGGAAGGAGCATTGGACGCGCCGATCGTAAGAACGAAGGTAAGAGACAAACTTCTGCCTATACTGCTTCTACATTGAGGCCTATATTGTAACAAGATTAGGAGAGTTTTGTCTGACATTAGGCTTTGTCTTGTGTTGTGTCTTGCAGTGAACATGGATATCTTAATGAAAGACAATGACTTCATGTCAGTATTCATAGATATCTTAAGGGAGCTGCCCTGTCTGTGAGAGATTAAACACCCCCATTTCAAGAACCAAGCAAAGAGAAAGGCAGCACTGGTGCAATTGTGTGAAATTGTGAAGCAGGTGATCCTCACGGCAGACATCACCTATTTAAAGATCTTCATTGGTGGCCTGAGGAGCACATATCTAAGGGAGCGCAAGAAAGTCCTGGATTCACAGAGATCCAGAGCAGCAGATGACATCTTTGTCCCCAGGATGTTGTACTACGACAGGCTGCATTTTCTGGCAGGCCAGACTGAACCCAGGCCATCCCTCTCCAGTCTTCCTTCCACGCTTCCTTCCCCCCCGGCTGAGGCTTCTGACGCCCAACCTGGGCCTTCCAGGCCACATGTGGAGGAGCCCAGATTGAGCCAGGTATAGCATTCCTCTAAATATTGCTGGTTGTCCAATCAATGATGTTAACTAGATGTTAGTTGGGAGTACTAATTTAGGATTGTGATTGATGAAGCAACAACTAAAACCATGTCCCTTTTTCATACACAGGGAAGTCTCAGCCAGGAGGTGGCCGGGCCGAGCCGGCTGGCTGATCTGCAGGTCCCTCCACCCCCCCTGAAAAGAGAAAGTGGCAGTAGGAGGAGTGCCCTAGAGGAGGCTACCGGAGGACTCTTTTGGAGGGCTACAGAGGTCCTGGGAGCACGACAGACCGTGGAGGAGGACATTGCTGCTGTCATTGCCTATAAAATGCAGAGGATGGAGGAGGGCCAACAAGTCTTATGTGAGGCGCTCATATTGGAGGCTCTTAACAAAGGTATGAGGGGCCAAATGACAGCTCAGACACACCTTTGCGATGGTCCTCCTCCTCCTCCTGCAGGTCCTCCTCCTCGTCCTCCCTCTCCTCCAGGTCCTCCCAGTCCTCCTCCAGGTCCTACTCCTCCTCCTGCCACATCTCCAACTGCACAGCCACAGCCCGGAAGGAAGCGTGAAAGGAAGACCAGAAATTGAGGACCCTGGATCCAGTCTGGTCGGCCAAAAAATGCAGCCTCTTGTGGTACCACAGCCTGGGGATGCACATGTCATCTGCTGCTATCCGGATCTCTGCGAATTCTGGACCAGACTGCCCTCCCTTACATATGGACTCCTAAGGCCACCAATTTTGATGTTGAAGAATTGATGTCTGCCGTGGGGGTCCCAGGCTTCGCTAATTTCTCATGTTGATCCAGTGTTGCCTTCCTCTTTGTTTGGTTCTGATCCCTTAATAAAGGATTTTTGTTTTGAATTATACTATCCTATGTGTTTTACTTCAAAAATGACAGTTTGTTTGTGAGGATTCAGGTACATTGCAAATATACAATGTGAAATGAACAAGGGACACCAACAACAAACAATCTCCTGGAGATTAAATAATAAAAGATATCAATGGTGTTGGGGTAACTTGACACACAAAACACACACAAAAATATTCTGGAGTAAAAATAAAAATAACATTGAACAAAGATCAGCCTTGGAAAAAATCCAAACATTAAATAAAAAAAAAGGCTTAAAATCCCCAAAAAAATTAAATAAAAAAAAAAACATTCTGTCAGATGTGACAACTATTAACAATATATTCAGGGAATCCCAATAAAAAAACAAAAATAAAACTTTGTGAGAAGTGTGTGTGAATATGAGCAGCAAAACTACTTAATTTTTGTCACATTATAAAGAAGAAGAGAGTGCGCTGTATTAAACCATTTTTAACATTGCAGCCTGACGAAACTGCTGTATCCATTGCGAACGCTAAGTTTACCAGAACGAGCTGTTCCGTCTTGGAATTTCTTCTGAGCATGCGTGGCACTTTGTGCGTCGGAACAGGCCACACACGGTCGAAATTGATGCGATCGGATTTTGTTGTCGGAAAATTTTATCTCCTGCTCTCCAAATTTGTGTGTCGGAAAATTCGATGGAAAATGTCCGATGGAGCCCACACACGGTTGGAATTTCCGACAACACGCTCCGATCGGACATTTTCCATCGGAAAATCCGACCGTGTGTACGGGGCATTACTCTGAAAGGTCTAAGGTTATCAGTGGTGTAATCCAAGGTTCAGTGTTGGGCCCTTACTTTTCAATATCTTTATAAATGATATAGAGTCTGGGATTAAAAGTACCATTTCTGTCTTTGCAGATGACACCAAGCTATGTAATGGAATAACATCCTTACAGGTTGTCTCCAACTTAAAAGCCAACCTCAATGCACTGTTTAGTTGGGCGACTATGTGGCTTGGGGTTTAATGTCCATAAATGAACAGTTATGCACTTGGGGGCTAAGAATATGCATGCATCATACATACTAGGGGGAGTACATCTGGGGGAATCTATAGTGGAGAAGGATCTGGGGGTTTTGGTAGACCATAAGCTTAATAATAACATGCAATGCCAAGCTGCAGTTTTCAAAGCGAGCAAAATCCTTTCTTGTATTAAGAGAGGTGTGGAGTCCAGAGAGAGAGAGAGAGAGAGAGAGAGAGAGAGAGAGAGAGATCATTTTGCCCCTACACAAATCATTAATAAGACCTCATCTGGAATATGCAGTTCAGTTTTGGGCACCAGTTCTCAAAAAGAATTATATGAACAATAGAAGGTTGGGACTTTAAATGAAACACCTCGGGGAGAGCCATAGGGTGAGCAGCACAGCTAAGTGCACAGTGGTGGTGAAGATAAAACAGGATGTGCATATAACTACCCAGAAAAATAAGACTGGGAGGGGAGTGATAGTGTGAAACAAGAGAGACAGGAAAGTGCCTGCTGATTCCAATTGAAAAGAATGGAAAACTATCGCGACCCATAGGCATCAACCAGCAGACAGCTGAACCAACTGATCCAAGCAGGGGTATTTGTAGGTGATAAGCCTGCCCGGGGACCACCCACCAGAGTCACGCTAGGCGTGATTTAATGAGAGGGGTACTCCTGCCAGAGCGGCGCCAACGCTCACATTGGCGTGTGAAAGCTCCTCTCAATCCAGCCATGAGATGGAAAGAACACACCAGTGATGCTGTGCATAGGAAGAGCTTCACACATCTGGCGTGATGCGTGGCACTGATGCGGAATTGAACTAGTCCGCCCTAACCCCCACGTGTCCATGACAACGTGGGGAGAGGAGGGGTGCCAAGAGTGCATCGCAGCTCCCGGACCAAACAGACACAGGGACAGCCCCAGACCTCACAGATATATCTGATTGCCTCTCGGGGGATCAGGACATATTTTTTTCCCCTGCTGTAGCAAATTGGATGCTTTGCTGGGGTTTTTTGCCTTTCTCTGGATCAACTGTGCACATAGGAGTATGTATATGAAATTGTATGGTTGTTTTTTTTTTTTTTGTTTTTTTTTATTGGTTGAATTAGATGGACTTGTACCTTTTTTCAACCTGACTAAATATGTACCTATGTAACTGTCAAAGTAGTACCAGCCTTTCATGTATGGACTGCTGTCACAAATGATGCTATCTGTATGAAGTCCAGATAGCATGAAGTCCAGATAGCATGAAAAATTACCAGTGGTTATTAGCTTGCCCTATTATTTTTATTCCTTATCAATTTCAACAAGGATGTATATTTCATATAAACTTGGGAGCTAGAAAATAAGTATGTATGTTCACTTTGTGAATTTTCAAGAAAATGTTCACTTTGGACGCTTTGTTTACCTCAATGGTACAATAATATGCAATCCAAAATGTTGGTTTAATGTGCCTTCAAGCTTATTGTGTGTTGTTTCCCAAACTATTTTCCACTACATTCACTAAACTCACATGCTCTACTCCTTTATTAAAGGATACCCTAGAGTAGACTAAACAAATGTTTTTCAAGGCTAAACTTGTGGTATTATTTGTAGAAAGATTAGAAAATTATTTTACAATTTTATCTTATATTAACTCTTATGCCCTGTACACACGACCGGTTTTGTTGTCAGAATAAACTCCGAAGGTTTCTCAGACGGAACTCCGACGGAATTCCATTCAAGCAGTCTTGCCTACACACGGTCAAACCAAAGTCTGACCAAAGTCCGACCGTCCAGAACAAGGTGACGTATAGCACGTACGACGGGACTAGAAAAAGGAAGTGCAATACCCAGTGCGCCACCCTTTGGGCTCCATTTGCTAATCTCGTGTTTATCTTGTGTTAGTAGAAGTTTTGTTAGAGACGATTAGCGCTTTTCAGACTCCAGCTTTTTCAGATTGTTTTACTGCTGTTCAGTTTGTGTTTGTGGGTTTGTATCTGGTTTTCAGTGCATGTAGTCAGTTCGTATCGGGTTTGTCAGTGCGTTCTTGTCCGCTCGTTGCTGATTTTCAACTTGCTCTTCACAGGCCTTGCTGTTCTTCAGTGCGTTCTGTTAAAAGTTTGTTCTGACCAGCCGACCGTTTTGAAGTCATGTTGCATTTACGTACTCGTCGTAGAGTTCGTGCTGTGTGGGGGCTTTGTGTTGGGGTTCATTCTTTGACCCAAGCCCAGTCCATAAACGGGGTGGGGAGGAGTTTATGGACCAAGAATTGGTTACTCCAGCGTGACCAATTCTCGCACATGCCTTTGTTTCGTGAGATCCATGAGAATAATCCTGATGATTTTAGGAATCATCTCAGGATAATGGACCCCGTTTTTCACCGTCTGTTGGCTTTGCTGACCCCTTATATCAGCAGGCAGGATACCTGCATCAGGCAAGCTATCACTCTGGAGCAGAGGCTAGTGACCTTGTGGTACTCGGCGACTGGGAGAAGTCTGCAGGACCTCAAGTTCTCAACAGGCATCTTCCCCCAGGCTCTGGGGATCATTATTCCAGAGACCTGTTCTGCTATCATTCAGGTCCTGCAGAAGCACTATATTAAGGAAAGTTTTCTCCTTTAACATCACATTATATGTATTTAATGTTTGCTAATGTATTGTATTTATTTCATCATTCCCTAATTACCATGATTGGAATATGCTGTGAATGTCCCCTTTATCCTCATGCATGTTGGAAGCTTTTAATGCTCCTTTTTTGGCCTACATGCATATTTGCCTTCACTAACCTCCCCAGCATGCTATACTGGGCCCATATACTACTATAGCCTAGTCCCTTAACAATGTATATTGTCAGCTCCATTGTACTGCTTTCCCCGAAACACCCCCTAAAATGTGTCCAAATGTTATGTGTGTCCTTAAATTAATTTATAACCCCCCTAAAATGTGTCTAAATGTCATGTGTGTCCTTAAATTCATTTATAACCCTTCCCCACCCCCCTAAAATGTGTACAAATGTTATGTGTGTCCTTAAATTAATTTATAACCCTCCCCCCCTAAAATGTGTCCAAATGTTATGTGTGTCCTTAAATTAATTTATAACCCTCCCCCACCCCCCTAAAAAAGTGTCCAAATGTTATGTGTGTCCCTAAATTCATTTGTAACCCTACCCCCTAAAATGTGTCCAAATGTTATGTGTGTCCTTAAATTAATTTATAACCCTCCCCCACCCCCCTCCTAAAATGTGTCCAAATGTTATGTGTGTCCTTAAATTCATTTATAACCCTCCCCCACCCCCCTAAAATGTGTCCAAATGTTATGTGTTTCCTTAAATTCATTTATAACCCCCCCTAAAATGTGTCCAAATGTTCTGTGTGTCCTTAAATTCAGGCAGAGTGCTGGAGGCTTTTTTTTTGGCTCCCAAAGTCACCTCAAACCCTCCCCCCCATACAATTTTATCAATGGGCCATCAGAGGGGGTGAGGAATCTGATAAGTGGGCCTTATATTTTTGTCTTAAAATATTCCTTAAAATAAATGTTATACTGATGTTGTGCAAGAATGTTTTTTGTGTAATCTGCATGCAATGTTATGTGCAAAAGTACTTTTTTCTTTCTTTCTCTTTTGATTCAACAGTTTCCTTCAACGCCACAGGAATGGCAAACTGTGGCCTCCCATTTTACTAACCGTTGGGACTTTCCCAACTGTGGAGGGGCTATAGATGGGAAGCATGTCCACATTGTGCCACCACCCCATTCGGGGTCTTACTATTATAACTAAAAGGGGTTCAATAGTGTAGTATTAATGGCGGTGGTGTCGGCACACTATTAGGGCGTACACACGGTCGGACTTTGTTCGGACATTCCAACAACAAAATCCTACGATTTTTTCCGACGGATGTTGGCTCAAACTTGTCTTGCATACACACGGTCACACAAAGTTGTCGGAAAATCCGATCGTTCTGAGCGCGGTGACGTAAAACACGTACGTCGGGACTATAAACGGGGCAGAGTCCAATAGCTTTCATCTCTTTATTTATTCTGAGCATGCGTGGCACTTTGTCCGTCGGATTTGTGTACACACGATCGGAATTTCCGACAACGGATTTTGTTGTCGGAAAATTTTATCTCCTGCTCTCCAACTTTGTGTGTCGGAAAATCCGATGAAAAATGTCCGATGGAGCCCACACACGGTCGGAATTTCCGACAACACGCTCCGATCGGACATTTTCCATCGGAAAATCCAACCGTGTGTACGGGGCATAAGAGTTCCTCTATCTGGACGTGGGAAAGAATGGCCGGATGCCGGATGGAGAAGTCTTCACCCAGACAGAGTTTTACCAGCGTCTCCAGACTGGGGGCCTGGCATTGCCACCTGATGCAGATAACGTGAAAGGACTCCCCTTCGTCTTTATTGCAGATGAAGCCTTCGGTCTGGGTGAGCACCTGATGAGGACATTCCGCCAAAGGACCCTCACCCCAGAGAGGAGGGTTTTTAACTACTGGCTGGCCAGAGCGAGACAAGTCATTGAGAATGCCTTCAGGATAATGGCCAGTCGGTTCCGCCTGTTTCTGACAGCAATACATATGGCGGATTACAGAATCAACCATATCATCCTATGCTGCTGCATACTTCACAATTATTTACAAAAAAATTCACAGAATTATATAGCCTCAGTTGGGCCTGAGGCTGGACTTATTACACAGAATTCCCTGACGGGCCTGAATACTAGCCATACTGGCTTGGTCTCCCAAAGTGCCTGTGAAGTTATGGAGAAATATGTTAATTATTTCATGGGTAGGGGGCATTGCAATGCCAGACAATGTCTAATTTTTATTAATAAAAAAAATGATCAGATAAAATCTTGAAATTTCTTTATTGCTTGCTTTTCTTTTTGGCTGTCTCCTAGGTTCTCCTATTGCACTTGTAGTGCCAAGAAGCCACGCATTGTTGTTTCTCAAAATTTTTACTCATTTGCCCATATTCACATGTGTGTTTATAAAATATTTAAAACTTTTTTTGTTTTTTTCACAATATTTTTTTTACAAACAGCCATGTTTTAAAACATAACATACACAACTCTGGAACTTACAAAGTTCAACATATAAAAACTAAAGGCAATATCAGACATAGTGTCAAAAATGTCTGGATATTGCAATAAATCAGATGGGGTGATGTCACCCCTGTAAAAGCCAAATTTTGAAGAAGCACACAAATTTTGAGTCCAAATGGGTAATGTGCTATCTCCCATCATGGGGGATCAATGGATGTGTTTTGGGGGTGCAACCCCTTTCTCTCACCTACAAGAGTCATGAGGAAGGGGTTGCACCCACAAAACGCGTACATTGAGATCCCCTGATGGCAGATAGCACATGTTGACACACCGTGTGCATCTTCAAAATTTGGCTTTTAAAATGTACAATACAAAACTTTTTTGGGGAGTCTAAAAAAATAAAAAAACAGGATGTGAAAAAATTATATTCTCCCCAACACATCTATCATGTTCTTCATTTTCTGTTACATAATGTTCAGTCTATTTCTAATATTGTCGATTTCCCCAGTCCATTGCATTATTTCCTTAATGAGCCTTCGGGCGCTGGCCCTAGTGAAAGGTTCCGCTGCTTCCTCTTCCACAACCAGTACATCACCTAAAAACTGTTTAAGAAACATGTATTTAGAAATATATAGATTGCCTGAAGCTGGGGTGCCCATCTCGCCCACTTCCTCCACCCCTCCTTCCTCCAGATCCTCAATTTTCCAAATTAGCCCAATGGTTGGCGATGTTGAGGGTCCCTGGTGTCCTCTGAGTGGTGTCTGAGTCCACTCCCCTATGAGAATGAAACAAAAGGTATACTTAGCACACAGATATTTGAGTCCAAAAATAGGAATATGAAACATTGCTTTAAAGTGATGTACAATTGTCTGTTTGGGCAAAGATTCAAGTTGAAGACATGATTAATCCCCTTTTAACCAAGCTGGAATACTTACCTTTTTTGGCCAAGTTTCACAGATGGCACCCCAAGTATCCACTGGAGCACCTGTGTGGGTTACCCTAAAAAATGTGCTCTGGTGTCCCACACTAGTGCTCCTGAATCCAGATGTGTAAACAGCTGCTGAGTGTCCTCTCCTTACATTGCACTGAATCAAGTTTGCAATTCATTCAAGTTTCAAAGACATCTAGACAACAATGTCCTAAACTTCTTTTAATAAGACAAATTAGCATGACCAAAATGTAGTTAAAACCCTGTATCAACTAAATACATCGTATTTATTTTCAAATGAACAGTGATTCTTACGAACAATGTTTCCTACAAACGATTACACGATTACAAACATGAAAGTAGCCATTTAAAACTGTACAACAGTAAAGAAAAGCACATGGAGCAGCATGCAAGTTAATAATCATAATAGGAACACACGACAAGTACTTACTTTTTTGAAGCACCTTCTTTATTCTTCGATACTGATGGAGCTCCCTCAGTTTAAGGTCAGACCAGCGTTTCCTTAATTGGTCTTTGGAGTGTCATACCCCAAAATTCTGCTCCAGAGTGTTCACAACTGTTGTCATGATTTGGTCCTTGCGCAAATTGGGATGGGTGTACGGCCCATGTTTCCCATCATAATCCTCCCTCCGCAAGATGTCCACCATCTCCACTATTTCTTCAAAGGCCATGTTAGTCGCCTTAAATCTCCTTCTCCTGGATCCGGACGTTTGGGGCTCCGGGCTTTCCTCCTGGCTAGTTGTAAAATTAGCAACCACCTGTGTCTCGGACATGTTGCCCCTACTGCGCACCGAAGAGAGAAAGGGCAGGGAATATTCTTGAAAAAAGAACGTCAGGGGCGGGTGACGCGGGCGGAGTTTCACGCATGCGCAGTGTATATAGAGCTAACACGCATGTGTCGTACGTACGATCTGTGTGTGTGTGGGACGACCGAACGGAAGTGGCGAGCTTGCTAAACTAAGGTAAAATTTGAACTTGGCCCATCACAGTGGCCTATACTGCTTCAAGATTGAGTCCTATTGGGATAAGATAATGAGAGTTTAGGCTGACATTAGTGTTTTTGTCTTGTGTACTGTCTTACGGCAAAGATGAATCCCTTTAAGGAGCCAGAATTCATGGGTAGTTTCATAGACAAATACAGGGAGATGAGGAATCTGTGGGAGGTGAAACACAGCTTATATTATAATAAACCAGCTAGGAGTTCATCGCTGGAGCAACTTCTGGAATTTGTGAAGACTCGGGTCCCCAATGCAAACTTCAAGTTTGTGGAAACTAAAATTGGGATCTTGAGGAACATGTATAGGAAGGAACATATTAAAATCAAGAAATCCCTCAGATCAGGAGCATCAGCAGCGCATGTGTATATACCCAAACTGTGGTACTTCAACAAACTGTGGTTTTTGGACGAACAGACTGAAGCCAGGTAATCACTTTCTACCCTTCCCTGCAGCCTTCCCTCCGCCGTTCCCTCAACCCCAGCAGAGGCTGATGAGGAACAACCTGGGCCTTCCATCCTGGAAGAAGTGGATGCGCCCAGCTGGAGTCAGGTATATTCTTTTTTAGACATATTTATTGTCCTAATATTAATGATGTTAACTAGATGTGAGAGTTGCTTACAAATCAACGATTTTATACAAAAAATGATGTATACATATCACTAGACAGTAGTGGCCAAAACTGTTGGTAACCAGCTTGAAAAATGCTGGGGTCAGAATGATAGTCTTTTCTATTTATTAACATTAAATTTGCAAGTCATGAGCTGAAAATTGTGTGTGATTGATGAAGCAAAAACTACAACTATGTCCCTTTTTTATACACAGGATGAGCTCAGCCAGGAGGAAGGTTTGGAAAGCATCAGCCAGGAGGAGGCCATGCCCAGTGGCAGCCAGGAGGAGGCTGTGCCCAGTGGCAGCCAGGAGGAGGCCATGCCCAGTGGCAGCCAGGAGGTGGCTGGGCCCAGTAGGAGCCTCACCCAAACCCAGGTGCCTCCCGTCTGCCTTACCACCAAAATGCCCAGAAATGGGACAATGATGGAGGAGGCAGCACTGGGCCTTATTAGGGAAGACAGCGATTTCCTCAGGAGCCCCCCCCAACGCTGAAGAGGCCTATGGCTGCTATCTAGCCACCAGGTTGCTGGAATTGGAGAAGGGCCAAAGCCTCCTCTATGATAGAATTATTTTTGATGCCCTTCAGACGAGGTTGAGGGGCCAGCTGACTGAGAACAGCAACATATATGAGCAAGCCCATCCTCCTCCTCCTCCTGCCACAAGTCCACCACCAGAGCCACAGCCTCCCTGGAAGGCTGCAGGGAAGCATGGAGGGAAGAAAAGAAAGTGATGGCCTGGGTTCAGTCTGGTCTGACAGAAGACGCAGGCTGGTGTAGTACCACAGCCTGGGTACAGATATGTCGTCTGCTGCTGGTCCTGGTCTCTGGGATTCCTGGACCAGATTGTACTCCCTATTGTATGGACTCCTCAAGCTTCCAATTTTCTTTTCCACATACCTGATGTGTGACCTGGGGGCCAAAAGGCTTTGCATTCTCCAGCGCTGACTTCCTCTTTATTTTGTTACCCAGAATATATGGATATTTTATTTTCAATAAATACTTTCCTATGTGTTTTTCTTCAAAAAGGACAGTTTGTTTGGGAGTAGGCAGGTACATTTCTAAAAGACAATGTCAAATTAACAAGGGGCACCAACCTCCTTGAGGTTACTAAAAAATACAAGATAATAATGTCATTGTGTTAACTTGACACACAAAAAAAACAAATTATATGGAGATCACTAGAAAATAATTTTTAACTAATCGTAAAATAAATCTTGATGAAAATAAAAAATTATAAAAGATGAGTATAAAAAATAATTGTAATCATTATTATGGAGATCGGGCTTTTAAAAAATAAAATATTATTCATGAGATGAGGATAAATAATGAAGAAATAAGTTTGTGAGAACTCGGTATGAATATGAGCAGCAAAACAACTTCATTCTTCTAGCATTATAAAGAAGAAAAGAATGCACTGCAGTAAAAGATCACAGAATTAGCAGCATCAAGAATGTGCTAGCTCCAATACGAACGCTAGTTTTACCACACCGAGCGCTTCCGTCTCATACTTGCTTCAGAGCATGCGTCATTTTTGGTCCGTCGGAACAGCATACAGACGAGCGGTTTTCACAATAGGAATTGGTTCCATCGGAAATACTTAAGACAAGTTCCATTTCTAGGTCTGTCAGAATTTTTGAAAAAAAAAAGTCTGATGAGGCATACACACGATCGGAATATACGATGAAAAGCTTCCGTCTGACTTTTTCTGTTGGACATTCCGCTCGTGTGTACGCAGCATTACTGTTTCTCTTTTTCTCTCTATGATCTTTGAAAGTCATCCTTTGTTTTCCTTGTTTTATTTCTTTCTGGAAACATCAGCTCCCTTTGCTCCTTTTGGGGTGAAGGACTCATCAGAGGAAGAAGAGGCAGCAAAGGCCACGATGACCTCCCCAGGAAAAAAAAAATCTGGTTCAGTCTAAAGGGAATTTATATATTATGTTGGAAATCTTAAATTTTTTTAAAGGGGTCTTAGGGACAATACTTTTTTGGTTCTGTTTAGAGTAGAGAAGGGAAGGAAGCTCCCCTGGCAGTTTTCCTGCTGCCCAGCACTAGTTTAGTCCTAATCGCAGAATTGTATGACAAAGGAAATCACATTATTTTCTTTTTTTTTTTTACTTTAGATTATTTATTAATATATATAAAATATAACACATGTTATATTGTCATTAGATAGAAAAATATAGAACACGTATAAACAAAATATGTAGATATAAGAGTAACAACATTACTATCATTTCAGGATTACGCTGGAATAATTACTTGCTGATAGAAGCAATAAAGCCCAATTTACCCCAATGGGATCAAACTGTCAATAGGGACAATACTTTTTGGTTCTGTATAGAATAGAGAAGGTAAGGAAGCTCCCCTGGAAATTTTTCTGCCCAGCACTAGTTTAGTCCTAAACGCAGAATTGTATGACAAAGGAAATCACATTATTTTCTTTTTTTTTTTTACTTTAGATTATTTATTAATATATCAAAAATATAACACGTGTTACATTGTCATTAGATAGAATAATATAGAACATGTATAAACAAAATATGTAGATATAAGAGTAACAACATTACAATGGAGGAGAAGGTTTGGCAGCGGACAGCGAGTGAAGGAAGCCTCGGGAGACACGGCCGTTGGGACACATTGACATGCTCGCCTTTTAATTGTGTTTATTCAACCGCTTTCTTGTAAGTGAAAGTCTTTTTTGAGTTCAATAAATTTTACTTACATATTGCACTATGGGAGCTCTGTCTGCTTTTATGTTTTGCGTGACACCGATAACTGCAGATGCAGCAGCCCTGGATGCCCTGTATTTTCTCTGGAGATACAGATTTAGCAGCTCTGGATAATCTTTAAGGTTTTTGGGAGACCCAATTCCCTGGGCTCGGGGAGACCAACATATTGGTCTTTTTAGCTGGTAAAGAGACTACTTATTCACTTTGGGTGTTCCATCTCATTCGACAAGGGACCTTTCTTCTCACCAAGTGTTGATCACATCATTCACTGGCTAATCTTTCCTCTTTGCAAGACCATTGGGACTCATTCTAATATTTATCACATATGTTATTTTTTTTTCATGTATGAATAACAGATTCACATTATTTGTTATCCAAAATATTGCAATTTTGGAGTCTATTGATCCACGCTAGAGGATGAATATTGTCACTTTGCCTATGTATTTATTAATTTCTATTTGATGTATTTACAATACTTTTTAATTTGACTACTATATCATCAGGTGATTTAATTTTCACAAAATTTAGCACATTTTATTCTTGGTAAATTTCTCCACCTTAGTTTTTTGTTTTTAGTTTGTTTTCACCATTTCAATTAATTTATTTTCATTTAAGGATTTTAGCGCTGCACTAATTTATATTATAACAACATTACAATAATTTCAGGATTACGCTGGAATAATTACTTGCTGATAGAAGCAATAAAGCCCTATTTACCCCAATGGGATCAAACTGTCAATAGGGATTGTTCCTTTCCTTAAAAAAAAAGGGATGGGGAAACCTTAAAGCGGAGTTCCACCCACTTTTGAAAGGTGGTCTTAAATTAAAGACTACCCCTTCACCCCTCGTTTTTGGATATTTTTACTCTTTTTTTCTTTAGTACCTTTTTTTGAAGTACTAACTCTACTTCCGTTCCAGCCGGGCCGTAGCACAGGACGTCATGTCCTTTTGTGCGGCAAGCCCCCCCGCTGTCTTTTGGGACCTGTGTGTGTCCCAGAAGACAAGCTGGCCATTCACAAAGCACCGCACATGACTTGCGCATGCACAGTAGGAAACAGGCAGTGAAGCCGCAAGGCTCCACTGCCAGTTTCCCTTAATTACACCTGCAGCCGATCCGATGGATGGATTGGCCTCTGGGGGGCTGACATCGAAGGCCCCCTGGACGAGTAAGTGTCCTTATTAAAAGTCAGCAGCTACAGTGTTTGTAGCTGCTGATTTTTTTTTTAAATGCTTGTGGCTGGAACTCCGATTTAAGATAGGGGAAGCTACTTTTCATAAAACAACATTCAAATAAACTTTACTCAACGCTTGTTAAAATCTTTAAGGTATTTAGAAGCTCTGGGGTGTTCCATCCATGCTTGCCATGTCTTTCTATAATTTGTAGTGGTAAGGTTCTTATTGGCTAGCATCAGCTCATAATGGGTATGCAAGTTCAAACTCAGGATGATCTCAGAGAGGTTGGGTGCATCTCCGGATTTCCATAGTTTAGCTATGGTGAGCCTTGCTGCTATAAGGATATTAGCAACGATAACCCTATATCTAATTGGATTTATGTCAAGGTTTATTCCCAATAATGCCATTGTAGAAGTGAGAGGTAGTAGATTACCTGTAAGAGATGCAATAAATGAAAACTCATTCCAAAAGCTGGAGAGAGATTTACAGTATCAAAGTGTATCATATAGTGTGCCTGCTTGGTCATGGCATCTCCAACAGATAGGGGAGGTGAAAGGAAAAATTTTGGAGAGGCTATATGGTGTTATATACCACCCGTTCAAAATTTTTGAAGAATTTTCCCAGTGCTCGGTGCAGGAGGTTGCAGAGCAACTTATTTTAATGGCCGTTTGCCAGGCCTTACAGAAGAAAGTTTGGGATAGTTCTTTTTCCCTTTTGAGCATATTATTGCTTTTCATATCTATGGGAAATTAACATAAAAATGATAAAAAAGGATATTCTTTTGGCCTTGTGCTCTTTGTCAGAGAAAAGGAAATTCAATTCTTTAGGAATTAAAACTTTGTTTTCAGGGTTGAAATGCTTTAATCTCCCAGTCTTATTAATTTTATGTATTATTTTATTTTTTTGGTCATCAGGTAAAGTAGTACAAAAGTTAAAACCTTGGATCACCAGGGATTTACTAGAGAGACAAGCTTTACAATTGTTAATAATTCCTAATAAAGGGAACATGTACATGTATCGTATCCTTTGAGAGCTGAGTTTTGTGTAGCATAAATTTCCACGCTGCTAATGTGGATATTACGGTTAAATAAGTACCGGTAGGTACAGTTATCAAAGGTAGCAAAGTATAGGCAAGTGATAAGGCAAGTAGACCATACCCTTTGGTTACTACTTTTTCAATACTCAACCATAATTTTTCAGAATTTGGGATGAACCAATACTTCATCTGATCTAGGAGTGAGGCAATATAATATTGGTGAACGTCAGGTAGGTTTATGCCTCCTTTATTTTTTTGCTGTGGTTAAGATCGTTAGTGCAAGTTTTGTTTTTTTTCCCTCCAGATTAAATTATTTAATTTGGCGTTTACTTGTTTAAAGAATTTATATGGTATTGGAATGAGTAGTGCTTGGAAATAGTATAATATTTTTGGCAAAGTTAGCATTTTGAATGCTGTCATTCTTCCAATCCATGATAGTTGTTTTTTTTGTATTTCTTGAATTTGGGTTAAAAGTTTAGGGAAATTAGCTTCATACAACTTGGAGGTTGGGTAACAAAGTTAGACCCCACGGTATGAAATAGAAGGTTCATTCAAGTTATATTTATGAGTGAGGCGTAGGATGTCAAACTTTTTTGAATGGATGTTCATTGGTAAGGCAAAGTATTTGGTGCTATTAATTTTATAGTAAGAAATTCTCCCAAAATCTTAAATGCTTGATGAACCTCTGGTAGAGAATTTTCTGGGTTTGAAAAATTTGCCATCAGCAAACATTCCCAATTTGTGTTTAATTTGTCCGATCCCGTAACCGTTAATATTAGGACTATTCCTGATGATTTCTGCCAGTGCTTCAATTGCTAAGGAAAATATTACAGGAGAGAGCGGGCATCCTTGTCTTGTACCATTCGATAATTTAAAGCTTTTGGAGATGTTACCTGAAGCAAACACTCTAGCCGAAGGTATTGTATGGAGGGACATTATAGCTTTATGTGCAAAAAAAAAGTTTGTAATTTTCCCGAAGCTTGTGGCAAAATCTAAAATATTCAATGGACTTAACATGCCTCTCAGCAAATAGCTTGGGGTGTCTACTTTCTAAAATTGGGTCATTTGGGGGGGTTTGCTCTATCTTGGAATTTTATGGCCTTCAAAACTGTGATAGGTAGTGAGATGTGAAATCAAAAATGTACGCTCTTAGAAATCCTGAAGGCGGTGATTGGTTTTCGGGGTCCTATACGTGGCTAGACTTCCAAAAAGTCTCACACATGTGGTATCCCCATACTCAGAAGAAGCAGCGGAATGTATTTTGGGGTGTGATTCCACATATACCAATGGCATGTGTGAGCAATATATAAATGAGTGACAACTTTGTGTAAATTGTTTTGTTTTTTTGTAATTTTGTAAATAAATATTCAATGGGCTCAACAAGCCTCTCAGCAAATAGCTTGGGGTGTCTACTTTCTGAAATGGAGTCATTTGGGGGAGTTGTATTGCCCTGACATTTTAGCACCTCAAGAAATGCGATAGGCAGTCATAAACTAAAAGCTGCGTAAATTCCAGAAAATGTACCCTAGTTTGTAGACGCTTTAACTTTTGCGCAAACCAATAAATATACGCTTGTTGACATTTTTTTTACCAAAGACATGTGGCTGAATACATTTTGGCCTAAATGTATGACTTAAATTTAGTTATTGTTTTTCTTTATAACAAAAAGTAGAAAATATAATTTTTTTTCAAAATGTTCTGTCTTTTTCCGTTTATAATGCAAAAAATAAAAATTACAGGGGTGATCAAATACCACCAAAAGAGAGCTCTATTTGAGGGGAAAAAAAGATGCAAGTTTTGTTTGAGTACAGCAGTGCATGACTGTGCAATTACCAGCTAAATCAAGACAGTGCCAAATTGTAGAAAGTGCTCTGATCATTAAGGGGCTAATTCTTCCAGGGCTTAAGTAGTTAAATGAATTTCTTAGCTATGCCTTAAGGTAAGTTTCATTTTATTTAAATTGCATGGACACTCCTGTATCCGACAACACAGGTCTTAGACCCCTTTCATACTGGAGTGGGTGGTCCGTTAGTGGTAAAGCGCCGCTAGTTTTAGCGGCACTTTACCGCTATTTTAGGGGACGCTTTTCGAAGAAGGCTAATGGCGCTTTTCAGGCACATTCATTCCAATGGTCAGGGGTGGTGTACGAGCGCTGTATACAGTGCTCCTACACCACCCCAAAGATGCTGCTTGCAGGACTTTTTGTCCCATCCCACAAGCGCACTGCCCCAGTGTGAAAGTACTATGGCTTTTTACACTGGGGAGGCATGTAAGGTAGTTTTCAGGCACTTTACAGGCGCAATTTTTAGCGCTAAAACATCTGAAAACTGTCTCAGCGTGAAAGGGGTCTTATACTTATAGCCACATATCTGAAGTGTGAGACCATTTAAGGCACTGTGCTTTTTAGTTCAATCTTTTTTTATTTAAAGAAAGCATATACAATTTACAGATAAAGAATGCAAAAGGAAAAAAACAGATGTAACATATTTAAATCTTCCAGAGTTTTTAACATGTAAACATTAGCAGCACAGGGAAGCATAATATCACTGATGATGACAACATTTAAAGCGGACTTCCACCCAAAAGTGGAACTTCTGCTTTAAGCACTCCTCACCCCCTTACATGCCACATTTAGCATGTAATTTTTTGTTGGGGGGGAGTGGGTGCTTAGTTTTGAAGGGGACTTCCTGTCCCACTTCCTGGTTCCAGCTACAGACCACCTAGGTGACTTCTCCTCTCCCCCTAGGCGGCCCCTCCCTCTCAGTAATCTTCTGGGACACGTGACAGGTCCCAGAAGATTGCCTGTCCACTAGGAGAGTGCAGCGCGACTCGCGGCGTGAAGACGCAAGCTGTTACGGCCGGGTGACCACAGTATCAATGGAGGTGCCGAGGAGAGGAGGGGGAGAAAAGTGGGGCTCCATGCGGCCACATCGCTGGACCATGGAAATGGTCACATGACAGAAGGTTGCCATCTCAATCAGTTGCAGCAGTAACATTTTCCACTCTGTAGCCACTTGTAACAAAGGGGCAGGGATTCTGGTGACACAATTGATCTAATATGGCCAGATGGCCATATATGGTCAATGAGACTGAAGTCAATAAAGTTACCAGTATCCCCACCCTTTTGTTGGCTGTGGCTGGGGGGGGAGGAAATTCTATTGCCACAGCTGATTGGTATGAAGACCTGCTGTCATGTAATAGTTTTCTGTGGGTGTAGACTGAAATAAGTTTTGCTCAAACCTTAACTAATCTCTAAATAAAGCAAGTATGTCTGTTAAGAGAAACACTTCACCTGCAGGAAGGCTAAAGGTAATACTTGTAATAAAGTATTCCTTTATCCTTTGCTTGTCTTTTTACCACAATCCACAATTTAATTAGACATATTTATCTCTGAGCTCGGAATGTATAGTATAACTATCAGTAATAGTGTATATACTTTACTTTGACAAAACACACTTTTCTCCTCTGATATTTCCATCCTGGCACCTTTCTGGATGATGCTCTGGTAACTAAAGGGAAGTCATGACTGAGAACCCAAAAAACTGTGATTTTGTCCTACTAGGGTAGCTCATCATTTAACCACTTAGACACCGCCCACCGCATATATACTTTGGCAGGGCGGCTCTATTGCGTGAAACAATGTACCTGTACGTTGTTTCGTGCACAAGATACTGTGGGCGCTGGCCACCCGCGATCGCTCCACAGAGAGGCAGAACCAGGATTTGCCTATGAAAACAAGGCAGATCCCAGTTCTGATAGGGAAGTACACTGAAATCTTCTGTTCCTAGTAATCAGGAACAGTGATCTCTGTGTTATTCCTGTCAGTACTTCCCCCACACAGTTAGAAAACACTAGCAGGGAACACATTTAACCCTTT
Source organism: Lithobates clamitans (assembly GCA_037952925.1). Lineage (NCBI taxonomy): Eukaryota > Metazoa > Chordata > Amphibia > Anura > Ranidae > Lithobates > Lithobates clamitans. The sequence continues at coordinate 1,791,896 of JBBGZY010000552.1, read as the reverse complement.
GATCGTCCCTGATGTTAACCCCTTCCCTGCCAGTGTCATTTATACAGTGTGCAATGCATTTTTCTAGCACTGATCACTGCTTTGGTGTCACTGGACCCAAAAAGTGTCACTTAGTGTCAGATTACTCCACTGCAATGTCGCAGTCCCGCTAAAAATTGCCGATCGCTGCCATTACTAGTAAACACATTAAAAAAAAAAAAAAAAGTTCCTAAATCTATCACATAGTTTGTAAACGCTATAACTTTTGTGCAAACCAATCAATATATACGCTTATTGGGATTTTTTTACCAAAAATATGTAAAAAAATACATATTGGCCTACATTTATAAAGAAAGTCGTTTTTTTAGAAAAAAATTTGGATATGTATTATAGCAGAAATTATAAAATATTGTTATTTTTTTCAAAATTGTCAGTCTTTTTTGGTTTATAGGACAAAAAATAAAAACCGCAGAAGTGATCAAATGCCACCAAAATAAAGCTATATTTGTGGGAAAAAAAGGACATCCTATTTCATTTGGGTACAGCGTCGCACGCCGCGCAATTATCAGTTAAAGTAACGCAGTGCTGTATCTCAAAAAGTGGCCTAGTCATTAAAGTGGTTGTAAAGTTAAAGTTTAACTTTAACCGACAGGTAGGGATGAGCTTCGAGTTCGAGTCGAACCCATGTTCGACTCGAACATTGGCTGTTCACAAGTTCGCCGAACAGCGAACAATTTGGGGTGTTCGCGGCAAATTCGAATGCCGCGGAACACCCTTTAAAAGTCTATGGGAGAATTCAAAAGTGTTAATTTTAAAGGCTTATATGCAAGTTATTGTCATAAAAAGTGTTTGGGGACCCAGGTCAATGCAAAACAAAGTTTTAAAAATGGCCGTTTTTTTAGGAGCAGTGATTTTAATAATGCTTAAAGTCAAACAATAAAAGTGTAATATCCCTTTAAATTTCGTAGCTGGGGGGTGTCTATAGTATGCCTGTAAAGGGGCGCATGTTTCCCGTGTTTAGAACAGTCTGACAGCAAAATGACATTTAGAAGGAAAAAACCCATTTAAAACTACTCGCGGTTATTGCATTGCCGACAATAGACATAGAAGTTCATTGATAAAAACGGGATGGGAATTCCCCACAGGGGAACCCCGAACCAAAATTAAAAAAAAAAAATGACGTGGGAGTCCCCCTAAATTCCATACCAGGCCCTTCAGGTCTGGTATGGATATTAAGGGGAACCCCGGCCAAATTTTTTTAAAAAAATGACGTGGGGTTCCCCCTAAATTCCATACCAGACCCTTATCCGAGCACGCAACCTGGCAGGCCACAGGAAAAGAGGGGGGGACAAGAGTGCGGCCCCCCCTCCTGAACCGTACCAGGCCACATGCCCTCAACATTGGGAGGGTGCTTTGGGGTAGCCCCCCAAAACACCTTGTCCCCATGTTGATGAGGACAAGGGCCTCATCCCCACAACCCTGGCCGGTGGTTGTGGGGGTCTGCGGGCGGGGGGATTATCGGAATCTGGAAGCCCCCTTTAACAAGGGGACCCCCAGATCCCGCCCCCCCTGTGTGAAAGGGTAAGGGGGTACTTACCCCTACCATTTCACTAACAAACTGTCAAAAATGTTAAAAATGACAAGAGACAGTTTTTGACAATTCCTTTATTTAAATGCTTCTTCTTTCTTCTATCTTCCTTCATCTTCTGGTTCTTCTGGTTCTTCCTCCGGCGTTCTCGTCCAGCATCTCCTCCGCGGCGTCTTCTATCTTCTTCTCCTCGGGCCTCTCTGCACCCATGGCATGGGGGAAGGCTCCCGCTCTTCTCTTCATCTTCTTCTCTTCTTCCTTCTTCTCTTCTTCATTTTCTTCTCCGGGCCGCTCCGCATCCATGCTGGCATGGAGGGAGGCTCCCGCTGTGTGACGGCGTCTCCTCGTCTGACGGTTCTTAAATAACGGGGGGCGGGGCCACCCGGTGACCCCACCCCCCTCTGACGCACGGGACATGACGGAACTTCCCTGTGGCATTCTCCGTGACGTCACAGGGAAGTCCTGTCAAGTCACCGTGCGTCAGAGGGGGGCGGGGTCACACAGCGGGAGCCTCCCTCCATGCCAGCATGGGTGCGGAGCGGCCCGGAGAAGAAAATGAAGAAGAGAAGAAAAGAAGAAGAGAAGAGCAGGAGCCTCCCCCCCAGAGCCAGAAGAACCAGAAGAAGAAGATGAAGGAAGATAGAAGAAGGAAGAAGCATTTAAATAAAGGAATTGTCAAAAACTGTCTCTTGTCATTTTTAACATTTTTGACAGTTTTTTAGTGAAATAGTAGGGGTAAGTACCCCCTTACCATTTCACACAGGGGGGGCTGGGATCTGGGGGTCCCCTTGTTAAAGGGGGCTTCCAGATTCCGATAAGCCTCCCACCCGCAGACCCCCATAACCACCGGCCAGGGTTGTGGGGATGAGGCCCTTGTCCTCATCACCATGGGGACAAGGTGTTTTGGGGGCTACCCCAAAGCACCCTCCCAATGTTGAGGGCATGTGGCCTGGTACGTTTCAGGAGGGGGGGCCGCACTCTCGTCCCCCCTCTTTTCCTGCGGCCTGCCAGGTTGCGTGCTCGGATAAGGGTCTGGTATGGATTTTTGGGGGGACCCCACGCCGTTTTTTTTTTTTTTGGCGCGGGGTTCCCCTTAAAATCCATACCAGACATGAAGGGTCTGGTATGGAATTTAGGGGGAACCCCACGTCATTTTTAAAAAAAATTTTGACCGGGGTTCCCCTTAATATTCATACCGGACCTGAAGGGCCTGGTATGGAATTTAGGGGAACTCCCACGTCATTTTTTTTTAAAATTTTGGTTTGGGGTTCCCCTGTGGGGAATTCCCATGCCATTTTTATCAATGAACTTCTATGTGTATTGTCGGCAATGCAATAGCCGCGAGTAGTTTTAAATGGGTTTTTTCCTTCGAAATGTCATTTTGCTGTCAGACTGTTCTAAACATGGGAAACATGCGCCCCTTTACAGGCATACTATAGACACCCCCCAGCTATGAAATTTAAAGGGATATTACACTTTTATTGTTTGGTTTTAAGCATTATTAAAATCACTGCTCCTGAAAAAACTTTTTTTTGCATTGATCCATGTCCCCTGGGGCAGGACCCAGGTCCCCAAACACTTTTTATGACAATAACTTGCCTATAAGCCTTTAAAATTAGCACTTTTGATTATCCATGTTCGTGTCCCATAGACTTTAACAGTGTTCGCGTGTTTAAACAAACTTTTTTCCTGTTCGCATGTTCTGGTGCGAACCGAACAGGGGGGTGTTCGGCTCATCCCTACCGACAGGTAAGCCTATAGTAAGGCTTACCTGAAGGTACCATGGTGAAAACAAATAAAATCAAGAAACACCGCGCTTGCTCTGTCAAAGCAGCTCACACACAAATAAAGGAAATTTGTAAGGAATATGGATATAAAAGTGTAGCGCTAATATTGAACAAAATCCCAAAAAGCATAATATCCAACTATGACCACCATAGATCTAACAAGTACTACCATAAAGGTTTCAAATGAATGTATATTCACCTCTAAGGAAATCTAGAAACCAATAAAAGCTCAGATTCCAATGGTGATGTCTGTACATTCCATAGCTGAATTGAATGGGACAATAGGCAGAAAAGCAACAAAGAAAATAAATATATGACCATTTGATTTGTAACTTTATATATTCTAAATGGTGCTGGAAAAAGTCTCTATAGGTGTCTATTTATAGAAGCTGTATAAGTCCAAAACGGGTGATGATATCCACACGTCACATAGAATAGACATTGATGGAGGCTTACCAGAACCGTTGGACTCACAGAGACATATATCTCTTGAGTCAGAAAAGCTTGTGTTGCCACCGGGCAATATGGTGAGATGTCATGCCAGACCAATGCGGAATCCGGATGCTGTGTTGAAAGCTCCTATCAGACTTCCTCCGTGCTTGACCAAATTTTGTAGTGGCTCATAGAAAGTAAAAAAGGGGCCACATAGTGTAATACCGTTTAAGAGAGATAAAATTTATTGTGGTAGAAAACTTACATGTTCCATGGTAAAAAAGCGCTTGAATTAAAATTAATGGCAGGCAGTGGAGTCTCCCGACGCGTTTCGTCTCATTAGACTTCCTCTGGGGTACTCTACCACTGCTGCCATACTTACTTATATACCCACCAAGACCCCCTTTGATGAGAATCCGGCATGTGCCCCTTGTTTACTCGCACTTCCGGGTGTCGCCAAAATGGTGTCCCCGCGTGCGTTCCAAGCCTCTTTCTGATGGCTTCTATGCGTTCCAATCATCTCTTGTGGGAAATGGGGAACCAAAATGTCAATTTGTTATTAGAATACTAGATCATATAAACAATAAATGCCATCAGTGCTGGATGAAAGTAGAAAATAATGCTCTATTGTAAAAAAAGATAACCGGATCGCCCTCCGGAAGTGGTTAGAGCCGGATGCCCACTTGTCATGACACGTTCGAACACAGCTTCCGCCCATATGGAGCGCAAGCTGGACGGCCGTTCGTCGTATGCGTGTCACGCCTCAGTGTGGCGAAAGGCGTGACGCGATGTCGTCATTGGTAGTCCGCTCCTCAACGCATGCGTACCACGTCTCAATATGACGGAGAACGCAATGTCGTCATTGGTGGTACCCTTTAACGACACGCGTGCCGTTTGTATAGTAGTGTTCCACTTATAGAATGCATAATATATATTTAAAGTGATGATAAAAAAAATTTTTGTGTTAGATCAGAAAAAAAGGGTTTTTTTTGCTAAGGACTAATCCTAATTCTAGCACGTAGGTGTGACTATCAGAATAAGAGTGCAAAAAAAGGAAAAAGAAAAAGAAAAATTTGATAATGAAATCATATACTAACAAATAGTGATATGTCAACATTATCCAAAACAGATGTATACGATATATCTAAATGTGTACACTACGTTGAAATATCAACAACATCAGCCCCGTAGATGCGATTGATATGTGCGATGTGAATTAAGAGAAGTGGGCTGAAATTTTCAAACAATGGAATGATGTTATGCATAAAACATCTCCCCGACTCTTGTTTAATTTCATTTATAAATCATAAATACGGGTGTGTGAATGAACCGTGTGTAATGTGAACTAAGGGACTGATGTGCAACCGTCTCCCAGACTTATAAGTCTTAAATATGTGAATATAGCAATCCTGTAAATTGTGAGAAAACAGAAAAGGGGTGGGGGGAGAGGAGGGGGGGGGGGGCTATGAGCCCAGGACGGATTCTCAGTAGGGGGTCCATATTACACAATTAATTACACCCAAGAAATATAAAATATACATCCAAAAGAATCTATTTCGTGTAAATTATACACCCAAAAACATTTGTACATAAATGTAGATAATCGTACATGTAGTGTATGATCATCAACTCACACCCATTGATAAACATTGAAATTAATTAATATTTCAAAAAATAAATAAATAAATAGAATGTAAGCCATTCCCTATCATCTAGAATATAATCTATTAGGAGCTTCCCTATCCTCTAAAAATTAATCTAATTGGAACTTCATTGTGACTGGCCTTGTATCCAGAGCTAGATATAGTCGTGTTCATTTTACGACTCATTAATAAAGGCGTTAATGTCTAGATCTACATTCATACCCCTTGGATGTAAAGACTGTAACTCATGGATCCAGAACGTTTCCAAACGAGAAACGCCTCTGGTTAACGCCCCACCTCTCCATGGGGGGGTGTATTTGTCGATTATCATAAATAGTGAGCCGGTAGGGTCACTATTATGAACCTCTTTATAGTGTCTCGGGACACTATGTTTTGAGTCTCGACTTTTGATGAGGCTAATGTGTTCACTCACTCTTTTCGTGAAGGTCCTAGTTGTACGACCTACATATTGTTTGCCACATGGGCAAACAATTAAGTACACAACATATCTAGTGTTGCATGTGCAAAAAGGTTTAACAGTATACCTCTTCCCTGTGGTTGTCGACACAAACTCAGTTAATTTTCTTTTTATTGGTATGTTGTGTCGACACACAACACACTTTTTGCAGGGGTAAAACCCCGTCCAGTCGTGAAAAAAAGAGGGACGTGATGGAGGATTAATAATATTGGGTGCTACTCGTCCCTGTAGGGATGGTGCTCCTCTAAAGATAATCCTGGCTTGTTCTGGCAATATTTTTCCCAAGACATTGTCCTGTTTCAGTACTTCCCAATGTTTTCTTATGATGCTCTTGAGTTGTTTGTGTTGTATAGAGTATGTAGTTGACAATGCCCATTTATAAGTGGTATCTGGGTCTCTTTCGTGTTTAGTTAATAGAAGAGTGTTTCTATCTATATTGGTCACTCTCCGAAGCTCGGTATCTAGATCTGCTTGGTTATACCCATTATCTAAGAATCTCTGTTTTAAAACTTCAGCTTGTGAGATGAACGTATCCACATCAGTACAATTCCTACGAAGCCTTAAAAATTGGCTTCGAGGCACTGCGTTGAGCCAGGAACTGTGATGACAACTGTCTCTGGGGATAAAACTGTTCCGGTCTGTTGACTTAAAGTAAGTATTAAACTTAAATTGACCGTCTACAATTTTGATCTCTAAATCTAAAAAATGTATCTCCGTTTTGCTGGCTTCATAGGTAAGGGAGATGCCTCTGTTGTTCGCATTCAGATCTTCAAAAAAGTTGGCTAGAGTTTCAAAGGTGCCACTCCATAGGAGGAGGATGTCGTCTATATATCTTGCCCACAACACCAATGATGTGGTGTGGTGGGCATAGACGACATCCTCCTCCCACTTGGCCATAAAGAGGTTCGCAAGGCTTGGAGCAAACTTTGCTCCCATGGCTACACCGCGTTGTTGAAGATAGTAGCAGTGATTAAACCAAAAGTAGTTGTGTTCCGTTGCGAACTCTAGGAGTTCTATCACATAATCACTCTGAAAAGATGCCAGGGATTGTTCTTGGTTTAAAAAATGCCTAACTGCTTCTATACCTCTTTGATGTGGTATGCATGTATACAAAGATGCTACATCTGCTGTAGCTAAGATGTAGCCATCCCGCATATTAATGCTCTCCAAAAGTTTAATTGTGGAGCCCGTGTCCTTCAAAAAAGAAGGTGTTTTCTTAACTACAGGTTGCAAATAGAAGTCAATGTATTTACCGATCCGTGAAGTTATAGAATTAATGCCACTCACGATGGGTCTACCTGGAGGGCAGATCGGATTCTTATGGATCTTTGGCAAGAAGTAAATAGTGGGAATTCTGGGTGCTTTAGGTATCATAAATGCTTTTTCTTTTTTGTTTAGGATTCCACAATTATATCCCTTGTTTACCAATTTTACCAGTTGTTTTTTATATGTATTGGTGGGATTGTTGGTAAGTTCCGTATAGGTACCTGGTTCATTCAGGATCCGGTACATTTCCTCCTCGTATTTATCTTTATCTAGTATCACTATACCCCCTCTTTTGTCTGCCGGGCGGACAACTATATTTTTCCGTGCGCACAAAGACTGTAACCCCTTTTTTGATATTGGGGGATGTCTCATGCGTTTCTTGGGTAATTTAGCAAGGTCTGCTGGCTGCTGGGTAATCCGTCCTCATAGGGTTAGTGACAAGATATCTCTGTATATTTATTTTGCGTATATATTTATGAACATCTATGTATGTGTGAAATTTATTCAGTTTATTTGGTGGGGCATACTTCAAACCTTTGTCTAATACTGATATTTCTCCCTGGGATAGTGGCTGGGTACTTAAATTGAATATACCTTGCCCTGCTACACTTTTTTTCTCTTTCCTCCTCTGTAATTTCCTACCTCCCCGACATCCTCTCTTTGGTCTGGACCTCGTTTTCTGGGGTAGCGGTCTTCGTGAAAACCCTGGTTGTTATAGGAGTTGGGACCATGTGTATATGAGTAATCTCTGTAGTCACCCTCTCTGTCTCTAGAGCTATGTAAGTCTCTAAGGGGTGAGTACCGATTATGGGTGGGGAGAGGAGAGGGAGGATAGTGGTAATATGAATTTTCCCTATAATTGGGATCATGCCATGTCCCTTGTCCTTCCATAGGGCAACGGGACGGCTGATCCTCGTAGTCCTGGCGAGGTGGACTGTCGTATTCACGACGAAAATGGACATCTTGACGTTGATTATTACCTCTAAAGTTGCCTCTACCTCTCCGTTTACCCCTAAAGTTACCCCTACCCCCCGAGGGTCGTCTGGGGGTTTGTGGACTGAAATGTCGTATTCTAGATTGTGATGAGTATGATACCCGTCTTTGTCTTTCCTGACTTCTAGATATTCGACCTCCATTTGAACTGGGTGGAGGGGCCCGGGCAGTTGAGGTTCCCTGTGTGTGTACTGGCAGATTGATTTCCATATCATTAATTGAGGATTCCGTGGAGGGGGCAGTCTTAAATAGTTTCTGCCAGTTAAAGACATTGTTTGTTTTATAGTCACCAATATCTCCTAAACTTGCACCGTTTAGGAGATATTCACTGTATCCGCATGTGTCAACGTCATCGGCACATGCACACTGAAGAAACGGCTCGCTCGCATGCGCGGGAGTGACATCCTCACAGCTCCGGTCAATCACAGCCCAGGAACCTGTGAACCCAAAAATAACTCCGGGAGACATGTCGCTGGTCACAGCAGGGTACAGGGACTGCTGCATCAGCTTTGATCTAAGGTAAGTATTTCATAATATGCTAGTATGCGATGCATACTAGCTCATTATGCCTTTGTCTTGCAGGTTGTTTTTTTTTTTTTTTTTTTTACAGTTTACAACCCCTTTAAGGGGGTAAATCCTTCCCGGTCTGAAGTGGTTATAATGGTACATTTTAAAAAATGCCTAAAAGTGGGGAAAAAATGTAATTCATAGTAAAGTCAAAAAGTCTCTTACTGTAACCTTCCTAACTAAGTCTAAATTATATTGACCTTTTTCTACATATTATAAACAACATTTTTATGGTTGCACACAAAAATAAATTAGTTATGAAGCTTTGCTGTATACAATGCTGGCTGTGCTGTGAAGGACATGTGATGCTTCTGGTTTCACTAATTTAAGTTTAGCATGACCCAGTGCTCAGCTGATATCTGCAAAGTCTCCTTTACAAATACATTCAATTAGTTTTAGTTTTGGCAAACAAAAAAATAACTGTTGAACATGATATAACATAAAAAAGTACTTAGCTTCCTAAACAATAACCTTATTTACTTGTGTGTCTTATGATGGAGGAAGTATTATGTAGTGTTAGATTAGTGTTTTATGAAACACTTGAAAGAGTTTTGAAAAGTCGAAAAAATGGATATGGTGGGACTTTGTATGAGGATAAGGGGCCGTGCAAATCCCATCCTCCATCCCGTTAAGTTTAAAGGAGATTTAAGGGGCGGGACTTTGAGTGAAGCACACGGATGCAATAGAGAAATAAATAGGAAAATGTTTTTTTATTTGAGTCAATTCATAGAACAAAGGTTGGGGGTATACAATTCATTACATAATGTATGTCAATACTTCAAGGTCAATCATCACACATAAATACATTGTTCAACCAGAGTTTAAAACAGTATTTTACAAATACACCGGTCACGTAATAACATAATTAATTGCATTATAGAAAATACTCATAAAAATAGCTAGCGCATTAAAGCGTCATTAGAAATACTAGATAAGGTAGGATAAGTAGGAAAAATGATATAAAAACATATATCTTGACTCTATTAGGAAATATAAGGCAGTATTATACAGTTGCACAGGTCACATAAGTACGTGATTAATTGCAGTGTAGATAATACTAAAAACAGAAATATGAGGCATTAAATCATCACTGGAGAATAAAAGAGAAAATAAGTTAGGTAGAGAGGAACGGCCATAGTGAATTCATGAATGTGTTGTTATAACGGTAGTTGTTAGCTCTACGCGTTTCGGGACCTTAAAGTCACTCGTCAGGAGCAAGACTGTAATAATCATCTAGAAATGGAGAAAAAGACATATTGGTAATCTGAAAAATGAGTGGGCAAATGCAGAAAATGTGAAAACCCCACACATCCATACATTTGTCCCACAAACTTACATAAGTGTGTCCGCATAGAGGGGAGAGCACAACCGCGTGAGTCATACCGGCCAAAGATGCCACGGAGCTGAGGGGGCTCGTCCGGGCAGCACAAACCCAGCAGGGGCAACATCCCAAACCCCGCAAGAAGTGGAGATGGTGTGTAGTGAAGGGAGGAGAGGAATGGCACCAGGAGGGGAAACCTGCTGGAGGAAAAGGCTTGTGAAAGAAATGCAATGAGGATGTGGGAGGGAAAGATTAGAAAGTGAAGTGATGAAGAGTGAGAAAGAGTGAAAAGCAGAGTGAAAAGTAAGTTGGACAAGGGAGCCAAGAGAGGAGTGGTGTGATGACTCCTCTCTTGGCTCCCTTGTCCAACTTACTTTGCAACAGGTAACAAATTTTTCACCATTTCACCCTCACCTTTCTTTCTTTTTTCCCCCCACCCCCCCTCTCTCTTCCCCCCTTTCTTCCTACTTTGTACTTTTCCTCGTTTTCTTCCAACACTCCACTTTCCTTTTCACTCTGCTTTTCACTCTTTCTCACTCTTTCTCACTCTTCATCCATTCACTTTCTAATCTTTCCCTCCCACATCCTCATTGCATTTCATTCACAGGCCTTTTCCTCCAGCAGGTTTCCCCTCCTGGGGCCATTCCTCTCCTCCCTTCACTACACACCATCTCCACTTCTTGACCGGTTTGGGATGTTGCCCCTGCTGGGTATGTGCTGGCCGGACGGGCCCCCTCTGCTCCGTGATATGGCATCTTTGGCCGGTATGACTCACGCGGTTGTGCTCTCCCCTCTATGCAGACACACTTATGTAAGTTTGTGGGAAAAATGTATGGATGTGTGGGGTTTTTACATTTTCTGCATTTGCCCACTCATTTTTCAGATTACCAATATGTCTTTTTCTCCATTTCTAGATGATTATTACGGTCTTGCTCCTGACGAGTGACTTTAAGGTCCCGAAACACGTAGAGCTATCAACTACCATTATAACAGCACATTCATGAATTCACTATGGCCGTGCCTCTTTACCTAGCTTATTTTCTCTTTTATTCTCCAGTGATGCTTTAATGCATCATATTACTGTTTTTAGTATTATCTACACTGCAATTAATCACGTACTTATGTGACCTGTGCAACTGTATAATACTGCCTTATATTTCCTAATAGCGTCAAGATATATGTTTTTATATCATTTTCCTACTTATCTTACCTTAACTAGTATTTCTAATGACGCTTTAATGCGCTAGCTATTTTTATGTGTATTTTCTATAATGCAATTAATCATGTTATTACGTGACCGGTGTATTTTTAAAATACTGTTTTAAACTCTGGTTGGACAATGTATTTATGTGTGATGATTGACCTTGAAGTATTGACATACATTATGTAATGAATTGTATACCCACAACCTTTGTTCTATGAATTGACTCAAATAAAAAAACATTTTCCTATTTATTTCTCTATTGTATCCGTGTGCTTTACTCAAAGTCCAGCCACTCAAATCTCCTTTAAGTTTTGAAAAGTCGTTCTCAGCATAAGCAGTCAGCAAAATCTATGGGAAATAACTAAATTTCAAATCATTCTGAGAAAATAAAGAATTCTCCTTATATCAACATGAATTATGTAATCTTATGGAACACTTTTGACTTTATACAATAAGGTATTCTAATTTTAAAAACAGCTAACTTAGGCAACAAATTAGAATGCATGTTTTGTTGTATGATTTCAGTCCAGAAAGTTATCATTGGCTGTCATAGAAGCCTGCAAGCATGCAGAGAGGTGACTTCTTTATTAGGGCTGTACATGATGCCAGGGATATGTCCTGAATGGGAGATATGCGTCCCCATTATTTGGGTTATGGTCCTTTAAAGAAGGACAATATAAGACATTCTTGGAGTTCAGGAGTTCTCATCCAGCAGGGTATGGGGTTCTGGGAGGTTTCAGTAAGAAAGGAGAAAATTGATTTAGAGTTTTCTCTGGATTGGTTAGTCTTGATATGGGATCTAGAATTTGGAGACTCTGAGAGATACTAGGTGGGAAAAAGTCTCCAACCCTCATTCCTGTACCTATAGTGGTTATCCCACCTGTAAGAAAGGGCTGAAAAGTAGGAGAAGCAGTTGATAGGTGTCTATAAGGTGTAGTGTGAAGCAGGAAACACACTTGTGAGAAAAAACTGTGTGCTGTTTAGAAGACTGCTGAGATGTGGAAACCTCTTCTTTGGGACCTCTGGAGCACATGGTGACTTTAAAGGAGAAGTACAGCCAAAACTCACTTGGCTGTACTTCTTCTGTGGCTTACAGGCTAACAGTTCATTCTGCACCCCTGTGACCTGTTTTCAGAAGACAGCAGACTGAAGCCCACCCTGTCTCACTCTGAATATATAAGATCTCCCAGCAAAAACTGTCTGACTGACCTCCCCCCTCTGAGGGGCAGTTTCCCTTGTGGAAAATGTTCTATCTGTGGGTACGTGGAGAGGACGGATGTGTTTACTGATTCTGCAGGCCAAAAAGAATACAAAATCAAAGGATTTGATAATCGTTCTACCACACGGGTGATCTATATGGTCACTTGTCCCTGTGGTAGAATCTATATTGGTAAAACCAAAAGACAACTCAAAGTCAGGATCAGTGAACACATCCAAAGTATCCTCAAAAAAGACGATGAACGACCACTACCTCTACACTTCCTCGCGGAACATAGAGGAGATCCAAGTGGTCTGCGGGTCAAAGGTATTTACAGACTGAACCTCCCCCTCAGGAGGGGTGACTTTGATTGCATCCTATACCAAAAAGAAAAAATGTGGATTTATCTTTTAAACAGCCTCCAGCCTGCCGGATTAAACAATGAATGTAATCTTGCGGTGTTTTTAGAACCCTAATTTCTAGTCATTCGCGGATAGAACCATCTATGCTCAGGATAAGGACATACTAGACTCTATTAGACAGCCCTTTCCAATACACTCTAAATATAAAATACATCTATACTTCTTCATTTCTCTATATGATTATTGACTCATCTGAGTCCAATTCCTTCTACTATATCCCAACAATCAGACAATGTTTACCGTACTCGGGTTATACATAGGTATTACCATACAATTTTTAGGACTAATAAATCCTCTCTCTTCTCTATTTTTTATTCTCTCTCTTTTACTTCTATTACTGTTATTTCTTTTTCCATTCACCTATTCATAGTGTGCCTGTCAGCTTAATGTGTGTATCAGGTGTTTTTATTTGCACAGTGTCACTGAGTTTTTAGGGTTAACTTTTTTGAATGTGAGCAGTCTGACTGGATTTTCTTGCAGCTAATCAAACAAATTTCTTTAGTATTTAGCTACCTGTTGTCCAGTGCATCTCTAGCTCTGAAGAAAATCATTTGCCGATTGAAACGCATCAGCTGGACGCCCCTACATTCACAGCACCCACCTGGAATCTATTTCCATACCCCCTCTTCCTTTTTCCCCCCTTTGGCTGCCTGGCGAATGAATGATTTCACTGGACTAGTGTGGACCTATGGGACTCTGAATCCTGACTCTGAACACATCCAGCTTCTGGTTTGAATAGACCTTAATTGATCCATCCTCACATTCAGTCAGCTGTGCATAGCCAGTTAGTGCTCTATCACCACTTAGAGCCTCTTCACACAAGCTCCACTCCCAGTGCTGTATGGCTGTGGTGCCTGACGTGTAAGGGGGAGCATTCCTAGAGCAGTGTGTGTTAAGCCCAGCGAAGTGTCATAGTCTACTCCGGTGACCGGCCGTCTCTGGATCTGGACTTTGTCAACATCATTTATCTCATCCATTAGGAAGGTTCCCCCTCCCCTGACATTATCAGGGGATTGTATTTCAGAAGGCATGTGTTTCCAACCTGATGAGTGAAGCTGTACTCCCTCCTATACACAGTCTCTGCAGGAGTGGAGTTAAGGTATGTGCCAGTTTCTATCAGTTTCATTAATCTGATGCCGTTCATATTGACATTTTTTCAACCTTCACATTATTCTGGATGAACGGCATCTTTGAGAACATTCCATAATTCTACCCAAAGGTCCAATCTGAATAACTTGTCAGCAGTACCAGTGTTTTTTTCATTTCCATCCACAGTTAATGGCAGGATCTACAACATCTACTTATTCAAATAGAGACTACTATACAAGTGGTGCACTTATTCAATGCTTCTAGGGCATATTATTATTTTTTGTACTTTGGTGTTCCACCATCATTTTTACATTGCCCTAAACATTAGAATTTGCTACTGTCAGTTTGTCATTTATACTACCCATACTCTGTGGGGGGGGGGGGATTTGCGTGAATGAGGAGGGTTCATGTGGTGTGTCTGTTATTTCATCATTACTTCATCCACTGGTGGAGGTATATAGTGGTTATTTGTCATTGTGGGTGGATATTTACATGTTTGTATTAATACATTTTTCCATTTTTGCAAAAAAGCCTGTGTGTTCCTCTCTGAAGAATCCTTTCCCTAGACCCTCTTGTCCTTTTTATATATGCTCCTTCATGATTCAGAGGAACCTACCTATCTTGCTTCAACATTATTTAGCATCCAGGTATTAGGCTCAGTGTCTGTCTATAGGCTTATAATCATTGTTCATATTGTGTAGGTTGCACAGATATGATTAGCCTATTAGACATATATATGCAATAGGAGGCTTTCCTGACCTTTCTTTTTTGTTTTTCAGGAAACACACTTGTGAGAAAAAACTGTGTGCTGTTTGGAACACTGCTGAGGTGTGGAAACCTCTTCTTTGGGACCTCTGGAGCATGTGGTGACTTTAAAGGAGAAGTACAGCCAAAGCTCACTTGGCTGTACTTCTTCTGTGGCTTACAGGCGAGCATTTCATTCTGCACCCCTGTGACCTGTTTTCAGCAGACAGCAGACTACAGCCCGCTGTCAGCTGATGTCACAGAGCCAGTCCAGGCTGGGTAAAGATAACGTCCATATGTTCAGGATCCACCCAGGAGCCTGGACTGGGAGCTGGCTCAGCCTCTCAGCGAGCTGAGCTGGTTTTGCACAATGCAGCCTTGATCCTCGGGTCCTCTGCTTGGGCTCTGGGCTCTTTCCCCCTGCAAGATGCTTGCTTTGGCATTGACACACATAATAGGGCTCAGTCCTGCCACCTGCTCCCTCATCACTGGCTATGATTGACAACAGGGAGAGCCAATGGCTCCCCCTGCTGTGTCTAATCCAATAAGGAGGGAGAGAGCTGGGAGAGCAGCTGCTCTCATGCACAACACTGGATTGAGATAGGGCTCAGGTAAGTATAATGGAGGCTGGGGGAGGCTGCATGCAGAAGGTTTTTTTACCATGCATAGAAAAACCTTCAGCCTTTAGAACCACTTTAAATCCTGCATGGGACAAGGCTTATGCTGCCAGTAAGCCATAACTTTACTTTTGAGCCACACGTGTATGGACTGTTTGTTTTTGTTTATGCTGAAGGAAGCTACTTTGTTTTTCCTGTTTGGGAGGAATAAACACTATTTTCTGGCTAGTAATTCCAGGCTTCTCCATTTTACAGGGACTATGGAAAAAAACATTTGCATTACCATGTGGGCTATTGGCTGGTGGAGAAAAAGAGTTTTGTTCAACCTGGTATAAAGCCTAGGCTTGTGGTCTAGGTAGGTCCACCACTGATAACACAGGACAAGCAAGGTGAAACCATTTGAAATTTTTAAAGTTTAGGCCCCTTCCACACGGGGTGGGCTCTGTGGGGTCCGCCTGCTTAGCAGGGAATCTGTTTGCCTCATCCAAGCAGATGCTGCTCTGTGTCTGCTCCACTTATGCAGTGCAGACACAGACAAAGCCTGCTTCTGTCCATTTACATCTGACTGCCATCTGATCCGATCCAACTGACAGGTGGGGAACAATTCGCATCCATCTGTTTTTAGCGGACAGGATCGGTTTAGATGTTGGCGTGTGTCAACAGACACATGTTCGTTGACATTTGCTGATCAATTACGGAGACTGGAGGCTCTGATCAGTCAGTTTTTCAGGAGGACCCAATCAGTGAGCCTGTGTGAAAGGGCCTTTACTGGTAACAACAAGAACTACCAGTAATTATTGAATAAGACAGTAAGTATCTTTTGATTATCTGTAAAAAAAACTTTTTTCTTGCTTTTAAATATTAAAAACTGAACCAAAAGAAAAGGCTTTATATGATCAGTAAAAGCTTAAGGCCTCACTCAGATGGGCACTGACACCCGTAGCCAGTGAATAAGCTGCCTGCATGCCGCACCTGGTGGCTGAAGTCCCATAAACAAGGTGCTCATTCACAGGCTACCAGGTTGAAAGTGTCAATCTGAATGAGGTGTAAAAGTAAAGTAAAAAATATTTCCTTATAGTGGTTGTTAACCCATCAATGTAACTTTTCATAATCCTCTCTATTTTTTACTGTAATGCCCCCCTGTAACTGTGCTTTATAAAAATAATGCTGCATATACCTTTTTTACAGAGTGTTGATCTGCATTTATTGACCCGCCGCTTCTCTCCTCTTTTTGGCCCAACAGATGCAGTGGGCAGGGCCGATGATCCCCCACTGACATCAGTCAGGAGGGGAGAAGGAGAGAGGCGGACCCGCCCACTGAATCTGTTGGGCAAAAGAGGAGAGAAGCAGCGGATCAATGAGTGCAGATCTGCACTCTGTAAACAAGGTATATACAGCATTATTTTCATAAAGTAGTCAGGAGGCCATTACAGTAAAAAAAACAAAGAGGATTATATCAAAAATAAACAGTAATTTAAGCAGCAGGATGGGAGGGGCCGGGCGGCACAGACACGGAGCTGTCAGGCAGAGAGGGGAGGTGGAGAGCACACAGAAGAAACAGAGCATGACGGATGACGGAGACATGTACGCTGACTCCTGTGTTAGAGCTCGGTAGCCCTGATATATTGGAGTACAGGAAGGTAGAAACTGGCAGGGTCAGCCAGGTATTACAGTTAATACAGGGGGCCAAATGACACAGCACAAGCACTGTGCTGTATAACATGCTTTAAGGGAACAGGATCTTTATTTATTTTTTTGAGGTTAACAAACTTAAATTATCAGTGGACTGTTTTTAAAAAAATATATAAACTTGGAACTTTGTTTTAAAAACACAATTATAATAACAAAATATGGAATTAAAATCACATTCCACCCAAATTGATATCTATACTTTTTGCAACTGTTGGAATATTAAACTACCTGACAATTTGTAATTTTTCTCAGGGATACCATTAGTGATATATTGTATCTGCACTTGAATTCCTGGGTGTGCACAACTGCTTTGGCTATTATTTATTTTATATTATGGAAAAAAGTGCAACTGAAGAGGCTGGAACTTGCAGTGTTAGTTCTCACTATTAAAGTAAAATATCACTTTCATGTGGGCAGACCGCTTAAATGTTTGCTTTACAGCAATATTTAAATTGTACTATTGGAGTGCACAAATAAAGGATTCATTCTAAACTATAATGTGCAATATAAATACATAAACCATAAAATTCTGGAAAATGGGGCCTCCCTTCTAAGACCCTTTCACACTGGGGCAGTTTTCAGGCACTTTAGCACTGGAAATAGCCTCTGCTAAGAACCTGAAAAGAGCCTGCCATTCATTCAAGTGTGACTTTTCACACTGGGGCGGTGCGCTTGTGGGACGTTTCAAAAAGTCCTGCAAGCAGCATCTTTGGGGCAGTTTGGAAGCGATGTATTTAGCACTCCCAAAACGCCCTGCGATTGGAATGAATGGGCGCCGCAACACAGGAGTTTTTAACCCATTCTTTGGGGTTAAAAGCGACCAACTAGCGACTGAAAATCAAAGCTTAAACATCGCTAAAGCGTCGCTAAAACGAGCGGCGCTTTAGCGCTAACGTGGCCGCGGCTCAGTGTGAAAGGGGTCTTATATCCAGTGCACCCAACTTCTTCATCTTTGAGAAATAATGACTTGTTCCAATCACAGCACTGGATCTAGCTTGCAGAGTCTCTTTTCAAGATGGCACCACAGCATGCAGTTGAAGATTCCAGTAAGAAAGCCATCCTAGTATTTGGATATCGGGTAGCACATTACATTTATACAGCTCAGTTACCGGCACTTGCAGACAAGAGCTACAGATCTGTTGATGGTAAAAACACAATGTCAGTAGCCATTACTGACCTTAAGGCTGACTTCCTGACACTGTCAGGTGGTTGGAGTAGACAAAGCAGGCATCGGATGTGAAAAGGTCATTGCAAGACTGGAGAAGGTAACACACAATGTCCATGCTATCACTACCAATCATCAAAAAGAAAATGTGATTATTAGAGACTGGTCCCATAACATATGGGTAAGTGTAGTACCAAAGATGGTGCCCCCTAACCAGTTAAAACAAGCACTTTAAGCAATCTTTAATCATCTCTTGGAGAGGCCAAAAGAGTCTCAAAGTGAATTTATTCATGCTCATAAAACCCTCAGACCCAGAGGCACTGAATAGTCTCCTTCCAGAGACATGTTTTTTTGCTTACAAAATTTCCTACCTAAAGCAGAAAGTTTACAAAGAGCAAAGCAGAATTAACCTATTACTTTTAATGGTGCACAGATATTCCTCTACCAGGTCCTAGCCCCTATTAGCTTTAAGACCATCACTTAACACTCTGAGAAAACACAGAAGTACCCACTGTAGGTGATTTGCCTTCATGACATGAGAAAGTGTTCCGAGAAATCCTGATGATCTTTTGTCACACTGATTTCTTCAATAACCTGCAAATATCTCATATGGTTTTAAGAATTTCAGATTGCCTCAGCAGCAGGCCTGAGTTGAGCTTCCCCTCACTCTTCCCTGTCTAAACATCCTTCCTTACTTAGAAGGAGTAGTAACATACAAAGAGAACATGAGGACAACTATCAGTGAACCTGACCTTACCCCTAGACTCATGCAGCAGTAATGACTAACAAGAGAATGGGAGATTAAAATTATAATTATGCTGGAATGCTTATCATTTCATCTTGTTATTGTATTCCTGATATGTTTTGCTTGGTTTTATGGGGATTTTGTAGCTGTTTTTTTCTGCCACACCTTCTCTGGGTATGACACTATCAGTTGAAGTGATTAATTAGAGGAATGTTGTTCCCCAGTTACTCAGTGACGTTTGATGTCTGTCTTCTTTAGGCCTGTGCAGAATGGAAAATTTTGTTTAGTTTTGTTTCGGAGAGATTTGTTATGTTACTAATTTTGTTTCATTGATTCATTTTGGAATTTGTTTAGTTTTGTTTAATATTGTTTTGTTTATCAAATTTTCTAATTTCAAATTTTTGGAACAATTCAAATGCGAATCGGTCAAAAAATTATTGACAGATTCGAATTCTGTGTGAAGAATTGCTAGTTGTTAAAGAGGAGTTCCAGTCTGTAAAAAATACAAAATAAAAGTCAGGAGCTACAAATATTGTAGCACCTGACTTTTAATATAAGGACACTTACCTGTCCAGGGATCCCACAATGGTGGCACTTTTAGCCGATTCATCAATCAGCTTTGGGTGCAGGCGCCGGCATCTGTAGTAAGGGAAACAGGAAGCGAAGCCTTGCAGCTCCACAGCCTGTTTCCTACTGCGCATGCAAAAGTCGCACTGTGCTTTCTGAATGGTCCTGCCATCTTCTGATACCTCTGTGTGTCCCAGAAGGCAGCGACAGGAAGGAGGAGGGGCCGGAAATGTTGTAGATCGCCATGCGGCGATCTTACCTGAAATTAGGAGAGGGTACCTGTCAAAACCAGGTACCTGCACCCCTTCCCCCCAAAAGTGCCAAATGTGGCAGTGGTAGGGGACAGAGGGTGCGAACAAGTAGAGCTTCCCTTTTGGGTGGAGCTCCACTTTAAGGAGTGGGCTGGGAAGCTGCTACATTCTTAACAACTGATGACTCATCAGCTGTCAGCGGGCTTCTCCACTGACAGATGGTATGCATTTTAAGGGGAACCCCACACCAAAACTTAAAAAAAAAAAAACTGCATGGGGTCCCCCCAAAATCCATACCAGAGCCTTATTCGAGCAGTCAGCCCGGTAGGCCAGGAAAAGGGGTGGATGAGCGAGTGCCCCCCCCAAACAATACCAGGCCACATGCCTTCAACATGAGAGGTGGTTTGCGGCAGGGGGGCTCTGCCCCCACAAAGCACCTTGTCCCCATGTTGATAGGGATACAGTCCTCTTCCCAACAACCTTGGACGGTGGTTCACATGTTCACAAATTATTTTCATGTTCAAAATGTTCGGAAAGGCTTCAGTAAACATAGTATATCAAAACATTTTGCACAATACGATAACAAGGCTTCTACATTACTACAATTCTGGGCAACAGAAAAAATATAAACCTCACTGGAGGGGCACAAACAAAATAATTCAGTTAAAGTGGTGTTCCACCAAAAAAAAAAAATACTTGAATGTGCCTTAAAAAAAATAAAAAAAAAAAACATTTGGAAATTTTTTTTTTACTCACCTCTAAATGCCTGTTGCTAGGGGGTCCCTCGTAGTCTGCCTCTTTCAGTGCTGGTGACATCACTTCCCCTCGGCACAGGAAGGGCTCAGCTCTGCTCCCTCCCTCTTGTCAATCATCTGGGACCCATTATAGGTCCCAGATGACTGAGCGGCCAATCACGGTGTGCGGTGTATGTGCAGTGGGTGCCCGGCTGTGAAGCCACAGCCCGGCGCCCACAGTCGCAATGCCGGCGCTGCCGAACAGAGGGGGCGACGAGCGGGGCTTCAATCCCCCACATCGCTGGACCCTGGGACAGGTAAGTGTCCAATTAAAAGTCAGCAGCTGCACTATTTGTAGCTGCTGACTTTTATTTTATTTTTTTTTTAATGGGAACTCCTCTTTAGGTAAAATTAAATCAAAATGGATTTTTGAAACTAATACTCTCCAGCCAAAAGGACACAATATTGATTTCAACCTAAATTGTTTTATTTCGAATTGCTAGCACATGTATGTTTCCAAAATAAAGTTGTTTTTCCTTTAGGTGGTAGTACCGACTTTACCCCACTAGATGGTGCCCACTTTAGTCTTGCTTTAGATTCTCTTTTATGAATCTGATAGAATACTTTTAAATAAGATTGCAAAATAATACATTTTAGACAAATTAGTTTTATAGTTATATACTGTCAGCCTTAAGTAGGTTGTTTTTTAAAAAAAAAAAGTAAAGTGCCACGCTATATTGAAGTTACCAATGTGATATGACACATATAAAGTGCATGAGTATCTTAGTGCAAAATGTGCATATGTCAGAAACCATAAATCAGACCGAGACAGAAGTATAGTTAAATCACACTTGTTTAAAGCGGAGTTCCAACTATAAAAAAAAAATTTTTTTGGATGAATATCTTAATTTTAAAGAACTTATTACTAGCATTCACGCTTATCTTTTAGTTGCTGTTCAATTGGCTATTTATTTAAGCAGGATATGTTTTATTCCTTGTTCTTGCTAATGTCCATCTTGCTTGTAGGTATGTGAAGCCCACAAGCGCTATCTTCCGGGCTCTGGGCAGCTGAGCCAACAGCATGCACTGCCCGTTCTCGCGCATGTGCAGTATGTATGGTGCAGTGCCGTACACTTCTGACGTTGCTATCACAACGGGCGTCGTCATCGGAAGTGCCCGCCCCCATTGTGATGGCAATGAAGCCCTCGGCGCTGCCCACTGACTCCTGGGAAATGATGATAAGCATCTCCCAGGAGCACTAGCGAGCACGGGCACCGTGGGAAATGATGTCAGGCGCCAGGGAGAGGAAGAGGCAGATTACGAGGGACCCCCTAGCAACAGTCCTGAAAAGGTGAGTAAAAAAAAAACATTTTTCCAAAGGTTGTTCTTTGTATTTAATGCAGCTGAATAATGTACATTTTTTTATGACTGGAACTCCGCTTTAATAATAAAAGTAAATAGAACAAACATAGTCAAAACATAGCCAAAGTTTGGTAACCGAAACGAATAGTCAGATAAGCCAGAAAGTCAGGAAGCCAGGGATCAGCGTAGTGGAACAGCAAACAGGATCTGAAGCCAGAAGGAATGTCAGCCAAGCAAGTCTTTAACAGGAATGCTGGAGAGTCTCTGTGATGTTGATCAAGGTGAAGGCAGAGATCATCTGGGCTGGACGGCTTAAGTAAGCAGGACTGACGAGCAGGATGTCATCAACAGGTGAGTCACTGTGGAGAGATAGGAGCTGGCAATTAGCCGACAGTACCCCCTCCTCAACGACCCCTCCCCCTCAGAGGACCACCAGGCTTGAGGGGAAAATGTCAATGGGAATCAGGCAGGAGGACAGGGGCATGTACATCTAAGGATGGGACCCAAGAGCATTCCACCAGACCGAATTTCCAACTGTGCACAAAAGGCTCGCCAGAACCGGGACACAAACTGACTACCCTTGTCTGAGACAATCACCTTGGGTAGCCCATGTAAACTAAACATCTCCCGAGCAAAAATGGAAGCCAGTTCCTTAGAAGTGGGCAACTTCTTAAGTGGAATACAATTAGACATTTTTGAGAACCGGTCAATCACCATAAGGATAACTGTGTTGCCCTGGGAGTTGGGTAACTCCAAAATGAAATCCATCGGTGGGTCCAGGGCCTCTCTTCATTGGGTATGGGTTGTAGGAGGCCCACTGGAAGGTGTCGTGGAGTCTTATTCTGAGCACACACTGAACAGGCAGCTATGAAGTTGGTTACATCAGCACGTTGACTAGGCCACCAGAATTGTTGGGAAATGGCCCAAAGGAGTTGATTCTTCCCAGGGTGGCCAGCAGCCTTGGGAGAGTGGTAAGTCTGGAGCACGGCAGTACGCAGACTCTCTGGGACAAAGCAGCGGTCACAAGGTTTCTCAGGAGGAGCATGGACTTGAGCAGCAATAATTTTGTTACCCAAAGGAGAAGTGAGACTGGTGCGAACTGTAGCCAGAATACGATCAGGAGGAATCACAGGAACTGGAAACCGACTCCATCTTGGAAGTGTAGGAAAATTGTTGTGACAAAGCGTCAGCCCTCACATTCTTAGTAACGGGTGAGAATGAGACAATGTAATTGAAACTTGACAAGAAAAGAGCCCATCGCGCCCTTTTGGGAGAGAGGTATTTAGCCTTAGACGAGAATGTGAGATTCTTATGGTCAGTAAGAATGAGAACCGTCACAGTGGTACCTTTGTGGTCCACTCTTTCTGGGCTAAAATGATCGCTAACAGCTCTCTGCCACCAATCTCGTAATTGCACTCCGCGGGTGACAATTTCTTGGAAAAGTAGCCACAAGGATGCATAGCGCTTTCAGAGGTAGGACGTTGAGACAGAAGGGTGCCAACTCCAGTCTCAGAAGCATCAACCTCAAGGATAAAAGGTAATGTAAGATCAGGATTTGCCAACACAGGAGCAGAAGCAAAGGCAGTTTTGAGAGTCTCAAAGGCCTTAATGGACTCCAGAGACCAACTCTGTGGGTCACTGTCCTTTCTGGTCATATTAGTCAGGGGCTTGACCAGAGATGAAAAATTACGAATAAACCTCTGAAAATAGTTGGCAAAGCCAAGAAAACGCTGCAGAGGATGAAAAACCCATGGGTTGGGGCAACTGTAGGACTGGTGAAAGTTTCTCTGGGTCCATTGAAAAACCAGCAGTGGAAATGATATAACCCAGGAATTTAACCTGTTCATGATGGAATTCACACGTCTCCAATTTACAATAGGGATTGTTTTCTCTTAGTTTCTGAAGCACATGCCAGACATCTGTGTGGTGGCTCTCCAGGGACTTGGAAAATATGAGGATATCTTTGAGATAAACCACCACACATAACTGCAACAAATCTTGGAGGACATCGTTATTAAACTCCTGGAAAACTTCCGGGGCATTACAAAGGCCAAAAGGCATTACGAGGTACTCATAATGGCCAGTTCTGGTATTAAACACAGTTTTCCACTTGTTGCCCTCCTTAATCCTCATGAGATTGTATGCCCCTCTCAAATCAAGCTTTGTGAAAACCATTGCTCCCTTGAGGTGGTCAAATAACTCCATAATCAACAGAATCGGATAGGCATTCTTAATCGTGAAATGATTAAGACCCCTATAATCAATACAAGATCTCAGTTCACCGCTCTTCTTCACAAAGAAGAAACCAGCACTAGCAGAAGAAGAGGATATGCGGATGAAACCTCGAGAAAGTGCATCTGCAACATACCTCTCCATGGCCTCATCCTCCAAGACCAACAAAGGATAATCCCAGACACCAGGTTGAAGATCAATTGACCAGTGTGGAGGCAAACTATCGGCTTGACCTTTGTCAAAGACATCGCTAAAATCGCAGGTACTCCTCTGGCAGGGAGGAGAGTGAAGAGGTGCACAGGACCTTGGCTACCTTCTGGAAGCATATCTTACTGCATTGTGGTGACCAGGAGAGAACCTCGGCACAGAGCCAATCAAAAGAGGGGTTGTGTCTCTGTAACCCAGGATAACCTATAACCAGCAGAAACTTAGGTGAGGAAATAAATTGGAATTGGATTATCTCATGGTGAAGAGCCCCTATGGTCATGGACAATGGAACAGTCTCATGAGTCACATGGGCAGGCTGTAGAGGTCTCCCATCAAAAGCCTCAATGGCAAGTGGAGTGTCACGCAGCTGCAGCAGGAATCGAGTGCTTCGATACAAAGGCAGCATCAATGAACAGGCCTGCAGCCCCAGAGTTGATTAGAGCCTGTATCTTGATGGACGACTTAGCCCAAGAAAGGGTAACCGAAACCAGGAGCTTATCCTTCTGGATAACTGGGGATGAAACAACACCACCTAAGGTCTGTCCATCACAGGACCTCAAGGTTCGGGAGTTCCCTGGATGGTAGGACAAGACTTCAAAAAGTGACCTGCCTGGCCACAATAAAAGCACAATCTCTCCCTCCTCCTAAGGGTTCTCTCATCCAAAGAGAGATGTGTAAAGCCCAAGTGCATGGGTTCATCTTCACAGAGTGACTCGGTACCAGGAGGCATGGGATATGAGGGAGGCAAGAGTGGGACTGCAAAGTTCAGAGACAAATGTACAGGAGGCTTCCCCAAGCGTTCCTTAAAAGGGAGTCTTTCTCTGAGTCTGGAGTCAATGAGGATGGCAAACGTGATCAACTTCTCCAGCTCAGTGGGTATATCTCGGGCTGCTATCTCATCCTTGATGGTATCCCAGAGACCATGAGAAAAAGCAGCCACGAGGGCCTCATTGTTACAAGCAATCTCTGCTGCCAGAGTATGGGATTCAATGGCGTAATCGGTAACAGTTCTTGTACTCTGTTTGATGGACATGAGGCACTTGGCAGCAGAAGCGGAGTGTGCGGGAATGTCAAATACCCTTTTAAAAGAAACCACAAACTCAGGATAACTAAAGACAACAGGTTTTTGCGTCTCCCATAGAGGGTTTGCCCAGGCCAAGGCTCTCTCAGAAAGCAAAAATATCACAAAACCTACTTTGCTTCTGTCTGTGGGAAATACCTGGGGCAGCATCTCAAAGTATAGCACAACCTGGTTGAGAAACCCTCTGCATTAGACTGGATTGCCCCCAAATCGATGGGGAAGCGGAGCGGAACCAGACATACCTTATATAGAGGTAATACTTGAGGCGGGTGCCTGCACAGAGACTGGAGCAGCAGCAGGGACGGCCTGCAACACAGGTTGTACCGGAGCAGCCACAGTGGGAGATTCTAGGTGAGCTGTGTGACTCAGGAGCATTTGTAATGCCATGGCAAACTGATCCATGTGGTGATCCTGCTCATTCAATCTGGAAAAATATTACCAACAAGTGGATTGACTGCATCTTCTGAATTCATTGCCTTCGCCTACTGTCAGAAACCATGAATCAGACTGAGACAGAAGTACAGTTAAATCACACTTGTTTAATAATAAAAGTAAATAGAACAAACTTAGTCAAAACATAACCAAAGTTCAGTAACCGGAATAGATAGTCAGACAAGCCAGAAAGTCAGGAAGCCAGGGATCAGCGTAGTGGAACAGCATACACATAGAATATAAAAAGTCAATTGTGCTGGCAAATCAAAACGAAAACAAATGAAAGTTGTAACGAGCCCCTGCTCGCTCGATTATTCCACTCTCCCGACACTCCTCTGCGGCTATAGGATCAGATTGCAGATCACAACATCTGATTGTTCGGTCATCCGATGCTCCGGGATTAGAACAACAGCTATGTGCCGTTCGAATCCAGTTGTGATAGCTCAGAACAAACACCAGGCAGGCTGTATGTAAGTTCAAACAGGAATCTCACTTTTTACTGATGCACACAACACACTTTTATAGACAGCAGTTTGAACACCCCGCCCCCAACAACCACTTTCCTATTGGTCAATTGTAAAGTACAATAAAGTCTTCACTCAGGTCCACTTGTCCATGCAAATTCATGACAAAAGTGCTGCACTATAATGAAGTTACCTATGTGATATGACACATATAAATAAAGTGCATGAATCCCTTGCTGCAAAACGTGCATACAGTATTATTAAACATATTGAATAATAAAATATAAAATGTCCGTTGTGCTGGTCAAATCCTGTGATGGTGCTCCAAAGTTGACAAGGTGACAACAAACTTGTGCTTCCCTCCCGTGTGAATCTGCTCACCTTAGGGCATTTGACCGCACACCTAAGTTTGGTCAAAAATCACCTGTGAACCACCCCTGAGTTCTATGTGAATGGAGCTCTTTGGGATCCTGAGATGTCTAGCAGTAAGTTCCACCGTCCATATTTAAAAATATATAAAAAGTCTAAATGGTGTTTTATCGTTTAAAAACTTTTATTCATAAAACACCAATCTGGGTCCTCACATCTTCCAGGTGCTACAGTGCACCACTCTATAGCAGATAGAAAGACCGTTGAGAGCTGGTCCCTAGGTTTTTTTTTATATTTATGTTTTTATATTTATTTTTATTTTATCCCGATATGTGGAACAAGAGGGATGTTAGTACAAGATTCATAACCGATGTTGAATGGGAACACCAACAAGTTACTAACTAGTTACTAGATGCTAGAATGTTTTTATTGTCAAGAAGCAATGCTGTGTAGTGTTATTGACACATCCCAATGAATCACCATAAAGTCACTATGGCAACGGATACACAAACTGTAGCTATGAAAAGCATTTGTCACTGGGCTCCCTACCCTGAGCAAGACATGTGACAAGTGACGTAACCTGTTGGGCGAAGCCAATGAAGTAATTTCTGGTGTCTCCGAGACCCGGACGTCCATGGGCAGGGGGCAATTAGCTGATATCGTTCTTTGGATGTTATATATGGATGTTAACAAGAAAAACTTCCGTAAGTGTTTTTAATCTATTAAAAGAAAAACCTTTTGAATAGCTTATTGCGCTATGAACCTATTCCTTTGTGTATTCTGAGTACCTGATCCCTAGTGGAGTTTTTTCACAACCAAAAGGGCAGAGTACAAGAAGGGGCCATCTATCTGGAGACAGTTAGCAACTCAAGATTTGTATAGATTTATAAAAAAGGCACAGTATGGCCTGTGGTGGGTCATAGAAAAAGGTGAGTGGGCATTGCACCTATAGGTGTTTGATGGAAGTTTCTTCCTGACACATAGCTGTCTGCACATGGATTGATATTACCTGTCTTACTTTCTGCTTTGATATTATTCTTTGAAGTGGACTTTGCAATCACTGGATGTTTCTGTTTATACTTTTACATTCTATCATTGATATATTATATATGTTTATATTTAGCACTGATTGCTTTGGCAATCATCTAAGGGATACACGTATGCCATTTTCCTTTGTTGAACAGTGCACTATTCTTTCCTTTTATATATTTTTGCAAAGCAAACAACAATGTTTAAGTCTTTTCAGCTGCTAGTACCTAAAACTCTTCCCTGCACTCTGAGAAGAGCACCCTTTCTGTTAAAAAAAGAGATAATTACCTGGGGGAGGGACTACAGTATTCTCTGGATCATCCTGCCGACAATATGTTCTGGATCTGCCCCCCCCCCCCGTCCTTCTCCCCTGTTTGATGGATGTTGGCTAGAGGCTTTCTGCTCACTCATGAGACTTCACAGAGCACAGATCCTCTCTCCCCCCTCCTCGTCCATTCTCCCCCTTATTTTCTCCCTTTCATGCAGACAAACCTAAATACACAAGCTTTCAGTAATAGCAGCAGCACATCTGTGAAGAGAGGTCACTGAAATGCTGTTTTTATACATATTTATTCTTTGAACATAGGTGTATGCGCTCTACACATTGCATTGTGCTCACAAAAGAGAAACCCACAGTAAACAGGTGGGTGATGTTTACCCTTATGAATAAACACAGTTCTGTATAAAGAGCTTTTTCTGTGTGATTACAGGTTGCCATGGAAATGGAGGCACGTGAAAGCATGCTCACTCTAGCTTGCTGCTGAGCTGTGTGCCCATTCACAAAACACAGTCACATGTCTGAGGGAAGGAGGGACTGAAAGAGGGTGTGGATTGCAGGAGTTGAATTCGCCCCCTTCAGCTTGCAAATACAGAATGGACTGTTACTGGCAAATTCCTGACATGTACTATTTATTTTTGCTCTGCCCTACTTCTACTTTAACAATAACACACATATGAGGAAATCTCTGCCAGAAAAAAAAAGTGAAAAATGAAGCCGAAGCATAGGAGCGATCAACCCACTGACCACCCCAGGCCCCTCATGCTTGGGCACACATGTTTTTTTTTTAACTGATGAATGGATGAGAAATGTCCTGTTGCAGCACTGCAGGCACTGACATATGCATTCTAAGAGCAGCACCCTGCTGCTGTCAGAATAAACAGATTAGTGCTGCAGCTGATTGGCATTCCTGCAAAGCAAACAAAAATGGTTGGCAATAACACAGTAATGCCGTGTACACACGGGCGGACTTTTCGACCAGACTGGTCCGACGGACCGAATCCGGCGGACAATCCAACCGTGTGTGGGCTCCATCGGACCTGCAGCTGACTTTTTCGGACAAAAATCTGACGGACTTTATATTTAGAACATGTTTCAAATTTGTCCGACGGACTTGAGTCCGGTCGAAAAATCTGCTCGTCTGTATGCTAGTCCGACGGACAAAAACACACGCTAGGGCAGCTATTGGCTACGGCTATCGACGTCCTAATTTTAGTCCGGTCGTACGTTAACATGTATGAATCCGTCGGACTTTGGTGTGATCGTGTGTAGGCAAGTCAGTTTGTTCAAAAGCCCATTGGAAGTCTGTCAAAAGTCCGTCGAAAGACGGTCGGAAAGTCCGTCGGACCAGTCTGGCCGAAAAGTCCACCCGTGTGTACGCGGCATAACAATATATCATTGACACAATAAAGCAACAACTCTTGAGTAACAGAAACAACAGATGTCACATCTTATTTTGCATCTACTACAGATAGGATGTATTTTTTGGGGTGACCTTTGGGTTGGTATACCAGAGAGGACATCTGGAAAATGCTTCCCATGCAGCCGGCTAACTGGGTTTGAGGTTTGGGCCACAGCACCTTCTGGACACAAAAGGGCTGAGATGATCGCTTCCTGAAATTTTAGGAAGGATTCACTTCTTCCAGTTGCTTTGTAAATTACTAAAACATTATATACAGCCAATTGAATTAAATACGTAGACAAGTTTTTGTACCAGTGTCTAACTCTGTGGGAAACTAAATATGGCTTCATCATTTTGTCGTTGAACTCTATGCCTCCCATATGAAGATTATAATCATAGAAACAGAAAAGCTTTTCAACTATACCAGATGCCGTGTTAATTTGAATCGTTGTGTTTTGCGTGAATGGAAGACAGGAAAACATTCCATTTATCCTTCCACTTCATTGCGAGTAATTAAACATTTCACAAGCAGGCTTTCTCCCCCTTTCTAAATAAGGTGTAAAGTTGGAGGGATAAGCCCCGGCCATTAGGTCTCATGGTGCTACAGCAGCCAATTTCAAAATTGAATAAGTGTCTAAAAAGTGTCATGCTCGCATAAAAGTTGTCCACCTGCAAATGGTACCCCTTATGCAACAAGGGTGACACCAAGTACAATATCTTGTTACTCCTCTTCTTTTGTTAGGGTGTATACACATTTGCCAATTTCTCAGAGAGGTTGTTTATGAGGGGCCGAATTTTGTGCACCCCGAGGACAATAGAGTGTATTATCACTAAAATGCATAAAACGCATTATCATCTCATATCCTTTTATAGCCATTGCAGCAGAGAGCATGAGAATATGATGAATATGGACCAATTCCTTCATTAGGCGCAAAAAAGGCCTACATTCGTAAACCGTGATAGATGTCCACCTGAATGGTCTGGGAAGATTTGAATTTGGGTTGGTGGCGAAGTATTGTTGTGCATAAATATTGCTTTGGTCCACAATCAATTGATACAGATCTTCTGTGAAAAACAGCTAAAAAAATCAAGGGGAGTTAAATTTGCGGTTTCCACCTGAATTCTGGTTGGGCTGTGAATTTGGGGCTGCCAATCAGGATTTTCAAGCACCTCTGGAAGGTTACTAAGGGCCCTATGGGCCTGTGTTTTAAATCTTGGTGGCTGCAGGATGCTACAAGTACTAGCCACCTCTCCAGCTGGTACTGCACTGCTTGGAGTCACCACATCACCATGAGATACCGTAGTGCTGGTATGTGAAAGGTCAGGATGTATTAGGCCACTGGTACTTGCCAGTCCACCAAAAGGTAGCACAGCCCTAGTACTTGGACCCTGCTGCATATGAGAAAAATTATACGTTCCTAGCACTTTAGCTACCCGGGGTTGGGGTTCCGAGAGGACTAAATTCACAGATACCTAATGCAACATTGGGAAAAGGAGCTCCTGGCTATCAGGGACTGCTAGTGCTAGCAGAGATCAGGCCTGATCTTTCTAACATTACGGTTTTTTGTACAATGTATCAGAAGTGGCAGTGGTCAGAAAAATTATACTGACACTGCACTTGTTGAGGTGAGGGCTAAAATCTGATGCTGGCAGGTATCAGGGCTGATCCTGCTAAGTTCTGTTCCTGATCTAAACATTGATCCGAACAGACACTATACTAGCAATGGCGGTGATCTGCAACCTATAGTGTGAGTGCGATAGTGTGTAGGCAATATAAAGCAAACTGACCCTGGCTGGGAGGGATGCTAACTGACCCTGACGCTATCTGATTTTGCAAGTGATGCTAATACAGTGATCATTGATAAATACTGTACACTGACACTGTACTAATAGGACACTGGCTGAGTGACAGGGGTGATCAAAGGGTTAACTGAGGGCGATCAAAGGGTTAACTGAGGGCGATCAAAGAGTTAACTGTGCCTAGCTAAGGTGTTTGTGTGTAAATGTGCTGCTTTTTCTTACTGTGATCTTGTCCTCTTTTTTCCATGAACCAAAAAGGAATAGAAGAACCATCCTGTACCTGTGTTTACAAACAGAGACACAGGGCCACGCTGTAATTGGCTGTAGCCGATTAGCAGGGTCCCGACCAATGATGCCGATTTTTTACAAACTTGGGCTGCAGCCAATAACAGTGCAGGCTACCGGGGAGACACGTGCATGCACCTGCATACCCAGAAGAAGGTGCCGGTACAGTAAAAATATTGTGCGTGGGTTGGCAAGTTGTTAAAAATCCCATCACAGACATAAACATGAATCTCAACATGAGTCTCTATTGAAATTCAAAGTCAATAGAGACAGGCAGGTGTCCAATATTCAAACAGAGATACCAAAAGAATAACTGATTAGAAAGGTTTGTGTAAATATGAAAAGATAGATAGATAGATAGATAGATAGATAGATAGATAGATAGATAGATAGATAGATAGATAGATAGATAGATAGATAGATAGATAGATAGATAGATAGATAGATAGATAGATAGATAGATAGATAGATAGATAGATAGATAGATAGATATAGATAGATATAGATAGATATAGATAGATATAGATAGATATAGATAGATATAGATAGATATAGATAGATATAGATAGATAGATATAGATATAGATATAGATATAGATAGATAGATAGATAGATAGATAGATAGATAGATAGATAGATAGATAGATAGATAGATAGATAGATAGATAGATATTAAAAAGCTGTACTTTTCTTATGCCGCGTACACACAATTGGAAATTCAGCCAGCAAAAGACCGATGAGAGCTTTTGGTCGGAAAATGTGACCGTGTGTATGCTCCATCTGACCTTTGCTGGCCGAATTTCGGCCAGCAAAAGATTGAGAGCATGTTCTCAATTTTCCCGAAGGAAAAAGTTTCTATCGGAAATTCCGTTCGTGTGTATGCAATTCCGAGCCGCAAAAAAAACACGCGTGCTCAGAATGAAGTATGAGACGGAGCCGCTCAGTCTGGTAAAATGACCGTTCGTAATGGAGATGGCACATTCGTCACACTGCAAATTTTTAATCTTTCAATGCAGCGCATTCTCTTCTTTATAATGCTAGAAGAATGAAGTTGTTTTGCTGCTCATATTCACACAGAGTTCTCACAAACTTCTTTCTTTATTATTTCTTGTGATCTCATGACTAATCTTTTTTGTTTTTAAAGCCAGATCTCCAAAATAATGTTTATTTTTTTTTAAATCAAGATCTCCTGTTGTAATTTTTTAAATATTATTTGATAGTGATCTCCATATTTTTTTTTTTTGTATGTCACGTTTCCACAACCATTATTACCTTGTATTTGTACCCCTCAAGGAGGTTGCTTGGTGTTGGTGTCCCTTGTTAATTTGACATTATATTTTTGAAATGTACCTGCCTACTCACAAAAAAACTGTTCTATTTGAATAAAAACACATCGGCAAGTATTTTCATATAAAAATCTCCACTTATTCTGGCTCATAATAACAAAATAAAGAGGAAGGCAA
Organism: Lithobates clamitans; assembly: GCA_037952925.1. Lineage (NCBI taxonomy): Eukaryota > Metazoa > Chordata > Amphibia > Anura > Ranidae > Lithobates > Lithobates clamitans. The sequence goes on along the minus strand of JBBGZY010000552.1, from coordinate 1,759,011 downwards.
CGCTGGAGAAACAGCTGGAATTTGCGAAGTCTTTGGCCCCCAGGGCAGACTCTGTGGATAAAAAAATTGGTAGCTTGATAAGTCCATATAGATGGAAGCACAATCTGGTCCAGGACTCCCAGAGATCAGGAACAGCAGCAGATGACATGTATGTCCCCAGGCTGTGGTACTACAACAGGCTGCGTGTTATGTCAGACCAGACTGAACCCAGGCCATCACTTTTTTTTCTTCCGTGCAACATTCCCTCCACGTTGCCCTGCAGGCTTCCCTGCAGCCTTCCCTGCAGCCTTCCCTGCAGCCTTTCCTGCAGGCTGTGACTCTGGAGGTGGACTTGTGGCAGGAGGAGGAGGAGGATGGGTGAGTGTACATTAGTGGACGTCATCTGTCATTTGGCCACTCAACCCCTTATGGATGGCCTCAAAAATGATTTTCTCACATTGGCGGTGTGGGCCCTCCTCCATTTGCTGCACATTTGAGGCTATATAGATGCCATAGGCCTCTACAGCATCAAGGGGGCTTTCAAGGCATCATTAGCCTCCTTAATGAGGCCCAGTGCTGCCTCCTCCACATTCCTCCCCTTCCTGGGCCTTTTGGTTGGAAGACGGAGGGGAGGGACCTGGGATTGGGTGAGGCTGGGCCCTGCCACCTCCTGGCTGACACTAACCCCCACCTCCTGGCTGCCAGTTCCCCCTGCCTCCTCCTGTGTGCCACATTCCAGAGCCCCATCCTGGCTGAGATCTTCCTGTGTATGAAAAGGGGACATAGTTTTATTTTTTGGTTCATCAATCACACAATTTTCAGCTCATGATTGTTGCAAATGAAATGTTAATAAATAGAAAAGACTATCATTCTGAGCCCAGTATTTTTCATTCTTGTCCCAATCATTTTTGGCCCCTACTGTCTTTTGATATGTAAAACACTTTTTGTTAAATCATTCATTTGTTAGCAATAATAACATCTAGTTAACAACAATAATTTTCCCACAAAAAATGTTTAAAAATACTATACCGGGCTCCATCTGGGCTCCTCAATTTCTTCCAGAATGGAAGGCCCAGGTTGGTCCTCAGAAGCCTTAGCTGGGGTTGAGGGAAGGGTGGATGGAAGGGGGCCGTAAGTGTCAAAAGTGATTCCCTGGCTTCAATCTGGTCTTCTAGAAACCGCATCTTGTTTAAGTACCACAGACTGGGTGCATACACATCTTCTGCTGCTGCTCCTGACCTCAGGGACTTATGGACCTTCTGAAGCTCCTTCCTATGTGTGCTTCTCAAGCTACCAATTTTCTTATCCACAAACTTGAGGTCTGTGTTGGGGACCCGAGCCTTCACAAATTCCAGCAGTTTCTCCATCGATGCCTTCCTTGCTGGTTTGTTGAGATATAACGGGTTTTTCACCTCCCACAAATTGCGCATATCCCTGTATCTGTCTATGAATTCGCAGAGGAAGTCTGGGTCTTTAAATTGTTTCATTTTTGCTGCAAGACCAAACAAAAGACAATAACACTAATATCAGGCTAAACTCTCCTTATCTTATCCCAATATAGGCCTCAATTTAGAATCAGTATAGGCCACTCATGTCCCAAGTAAAAATGTTACCTTTGTTATTACGTTCATCGCTTCCATTCCTCCTTCCTCCGCACACAGAACGTAGGTACGACACATGCATGTTAGCTTTATAGACACTGAACATGCGTGAAACTCCGCCCGCGTCGCCCGCGCCTGACGTTCTTTCTAGAATATTCCCAGCCTCATCTCTTTCGGCGTAGTGGGGGAGAGGAACATGGTGGAGACACATCAGGTGCATAATAGTAGTAACGACGAGGAGGAAAGTCCAGAGCCAAAAATGTCCCGATTCAGGAGGAGGAGATTTAAGGCCTCCAATATGGCCTTAGGTGAGATGGTGGAGATGGTGGACATATTGAAGAGGGCTGACTATGTTGGGAAGCATGGTCCGTACATCAACCCTAATGAGAGAAAGGCCAAGATCATGACTAAAGTTGTGAAGAGTCTACGCCGGAATTTTGGGGTACGACTCAAGGAGAATCTGAGAAATCGCTGGTCGGACCTCAAATTATCAGTATAGAAGGATCAAGAAAGTGCTTCTAAAAAGTAAGTAGTTGTCGTGTGTTCCTATTCTTATTATTACTTGCATGCTGCACCATGTGCTTTTCTTTACTGTTGGACAGTTTAAAATGGCTACTTTCATGTTCGTGGGCACAGTAATCGGTCGTAGTAAACATTGTTTGTTTGCAAATACATACAATGTTTTTGCCAGATACAGGGTTAACTGCATTTGGTCAAGAAAATTGGGAAAAAGTCCCCCGAGCGGGGTTTTTAGGCAGCTAGCTATAGATATGAGCAAGGCATTAAGTAAAATATTAAAATTCTTTATTGAAGGGTAATGAATAAATGTAACAACATATAAATATAAGTTGGGAGCTCAAGTGGGAAAATACCCATACCAAATACATATAATAGCAAACATGGGTTATACACAGCATGTGATAAGGCTATTGCATAACAACTGACGCGTTTCGACCCATGAATTTTGGGGTCTCTTCAGAGGATGAGTTTGCTAAAGAAAAAATAAAAATTTATAATAATATGTCCAGCTTATTTAAAAGAGTTACAGCATAGGCAAGTTTGTTTAGCAACATGCTTAGTAACACTTTGCACATAATTACCACTGAGTTTGGATGTACCCCTCGATCAGAGCCTCCCCACATAGCAGCAAGACCATCCAGTGTGCCCGCACGTAGCAGCACCCCGGAAGAGGGGGGAACAGGAATCCACTTGATATGGCTTGCAAGGAGTCACACGTATAATTGCCCCCCCACCAACACGCCACGGGGGAGGTGGGGCCGGAACTTACGAAAATTGTCAGAGCGTTAGCTCATGAATATACCCATATAGGTTAGTGGTTAGATTTAACTGTTGGGTGGTCAGAAAGTATTGTAATGATCTATTACAGCTTGAATTAATCATGTGACTCTCGCCTAGCAGTAAGAAGGGTCGCTGGTTCGAATCCCAACCACGACACTAACTGCCTGGAATTTGCATGTTCTCCCTGTGCCTGCGTGGGTTTCCTCCGGGTACTCCGGTTTCCTCCCACACTCCAAAGACATGCTGGTAGGTTAATTGCATCCTGTCTAAATTGTCCCTAGTATGTATGAATGTGTGTTAGGGACCTTAGATTGTAAGCTCCTTGAGGGTAGGGACTGATGTGAATGTACAATGTATATGTAAAGCGCTGCATAAATTGACGGCGCTATATAAGTACCTGAAATAAATAAAATAAATAAATAAATGCGAAGGATAATAAGATTAGTAAAGTGACTATATTGGTATAACTAATATAAAATATGTCAGGGATGACCTTGTCTTTAAATGCTGACAATGGCAGTGATAGGAAGAAAAGTGAGGGATGTGCACAGTGAATAATAACGTGTAAAATATAAATATAAAAAATATTAAGAAATGTGAAAAAAGGAATGTGCATGAAAATGATGCGAGTGAGTGTTTAAACAGCAGAAAAAAAAACAAAAAAACAAAAAAACAAAACAAATGAGTGTATGTGTGATGTGTGAATTTAAGGAAAAAGTGCATGATATTGCCAAGTATCTAAGTCTACGGCATCCAGAGCTGGTGTGCACATAAATCAAAATTAAATATAAGTAAAATATTATTCTATGGGGTTTGACAAAGCATTGATAATCAGATGTATCATAGGTTCTTACTCACTCCTACCATTGAGGAAAAGAGTCTGGCCGTCCAAGGAGGAAGTGGAGGGATCACACCCAAATCCACGCTCATTAAATAGTGTCCTTAATTAGTACTGAAATTAACAACAGGTATCGTTTCTTCCGCCCCTTAACCCCGGTGTGTAGAGGGAGGCTGTGGCCGCCATTGGCAGGCCTCGTGTGGCTCCCTCGGCATCCATCAAGGCGAAGCCCCGACATCTGTCGTCACCTTCACCGTAAAATACGTGACGTCATGAGGCCGCACGCACACGTGACCCGCATGTGTGCGCACACCGCACGCATCGTCCGAAGTTGATGGGGGATGCCGCCGGCAGGGTAATCACGCCCGTGGGTGGCCGACCCGGGAATCCGGCCATCCAAGGGGAGAGACAAGGGGAGCGCAGGTAACTGAGCTCCCCACCCTGCCGGGAAGACACATCAGGGAACATGATCCCCGACCCGGGGAGCATGCGACCATGCAGGCATCACAGGGATCCGATGGCCCAAGCTGCAAAAGGGGAGGCGCCGATCGAGAGGCACACAAACAAGCTCACATATGCAATTTGTGAAAAATAACAAATGACAAAAGTTTTCTACATAATTGCTTGTTGATCATACAAAGTAAACATTGGAAACTGTGCACTGACAATTCTAACAATATTCCTAAAAATATGTAAAAACCAAAACAACCCAGAGATGGCAATATAATTTCAACGTTTAAATAGATTTATTTGAAAGGAAATAACTCCCAGATACACAAAATAGTAAATGTATAACAACCCAAATAAGGAAATTTGTATCGGATCCAATGGATCCCTCATGGCTCGCGGTTGCGATGCGATTTTACTCTATTCGCAACCACGAACGAGGCTATGAATTATAGACTCGATTGAGTATAATAATAATACAGACTCACAATACAAGAGCGTAACTGATTTAGTGAGCTCAAGGGGAAAAATATAATTCCGATTTAGTCCCCTTATTGAGAGTCTGCTTAAAATCCTAATATGCGATTTAACACATTTTTGTAAAATATATGGATGCAATATAATATGGTATCTAGGATTAACACAGAGGGATATATACAGGAGAACAGACAGTGCACAGCTCATGTCTAACTCCCATGTGTCAAATGGGGGAAGGGGTGTTTAACCACCCGAATTTGTATAGCAAAGAGGGAAGACACATTAAGGAGAGATATCAATGCTGCTCACCCCAATATGGACAAGAAAAATGGGAAAAAGTCCCCCGAGCGGGGTTTTTAGGCAGCTAGCTATAGATATGAGCAAGGCATTAAGTAAAATATTAAAATTCTTTATTGAAGGGTAGGGATGAGCTTCGAGTTCGAGTCGAACTCATGTTCGACTCGAACATTGGCTGTTCGCAAGTTCGCCGAACACCGAACAATTTGGGGTGTTCGCGGCAAATTCGAATGCCGCGGAACACCCTTTAAAAGTCTATGGGAGAAATCAAAAGTGCTAATTTTAAAGGCTTATATGCAAGTTATTGTCATAAAAAGTGTTTGGGGACCCGGGTCCTGCCCCAGGGGACATGTATCAATGCAAAAAAAAGTTTTAAAAACTGATGTTTTTTCAGGAGCAGTGATTTTAATAATGCTTAAAGTCAAACAATAAAAGTGTAATATCCCTTTAAATTTCGTACCTGGGGGGTGTCTATAGTATGCCTGTAAAGGGGCGCATGTTTCCCGTGTTTAGAACAGTCTGACAGCAAAATGACATTTCGAAGGAAAAAACCCATTTAAAACTACCCGCGGCTATTGCATTGCCGACAATACACATAGAAGTTCATTGATAAAAACGGCATGGGAATTCCCCACAGGGAAACCCCGAACCAAAATTAAAAAAAAAAAAAATGACGTGGGGGGGTCCCCCTAAATTCCATACCAGGCCCTTCAGGTCTGGTATGGATATTAAGGGGAACCCCGGCCAAAATTTAAAAAAAAAAATGACGTGGGGTTCCGGGTCTGGTATGGATTTTAAGGGGAACCCCGCGCCAAAAAAAAAACGGCGTGGGGTTCCCCCAAAAATCCATACCAGACCCTTATCCGAGCACACAACCTGGCAGGCCGCAGGAAAAGAGGGGGGGACGAGAGTGCGCCCCCCCCCCTCCTGAACCGTACCAGGCCACATGCCCTCAACATTGGGAGGGTGCTTTGGGGTAGCCCCCCAAAACACCTTGTCCCCATGTTGATGAGGACAAGGGCCTCATCCCCACAACCGTGGCCGGTGGTTGTGGGGGTCTGCGGGCGGGGGGCTTATCGGAATCTGGAAGCCCCCTTTAACAAGGGGACCCCCAGATCCCGGCCCCCCCCCTGTGTGAAATGGTAAGGGGGTACTTACCCCTACCATTTCACTAAAAAAGTGTCAAAATAGTTAAAAATGACAAGAGACAGTTTTTGACAATTCCTTTATTTAAATGCTTCTTCTATCTTCCTTCATCTTCTTCATCTTCTGGTTCTTCTGGCTCTTCTGGTTCTTCCTCCGGCGTTCTCGTCCAGCATCTCCTCCGCGGCGTCTTCTATCTTCTTCTCCTCGGGCCGCTCCGCACCAATGGCATGAGGGGAGGCTCCCACTCTTCTCTTCATCTTCTTCTTCTTCATCCTCTTCTCTTCTTCATCTGAAAGGCATGGTGAGTATTTTGCAGCTCTCATTTGTTTTTGAAAATCAAGAAAGACAAGAAAAAACATTTTTTTTTTTCTTTTTTCAATTTTCAAAACTTTGTGACAAAAAGTGAGGTCTGCAAAATACTCACTATACCTCTCAGCAAATAGCTTGGGGTGTCTACTTTCCAAAATGGGGTCATTTGGGGGGTTTTGTGCCACCTGGGCATTCCATGGCCTCCGAAACTGTGATAGGCAGTGAAGAGTGAAATCAAAAATTCACGCCCTTAGAAAGCCTGAAGGCGGTGCTTGGTTTTCGGGGTCCCGTACGCGGCTAGGCTCCCAAAAAGTCTCACACATGTGGTATCCCCGTACTCAGGAGAAGCAGCAGAATGTATTTTGGGATGTAATTTCACATATTCCCATGGCATGTTTGAGCAATATATCATTTAGTGACAACTTTGTGCAAAAAAAAAAAAAAAAATTGTCTCTTTCCCGCAACTTGTGTCGCAATATAAAATATTCCATGGACTCGACATGCCTCTCAGCAAATAGCTTGGGGTGTCTACTTTCCAAAATGGGGTCATTTGGGGGGGTTTTGAACAGTCCTGGCATTTTATGCACAACATTTAGAAGCTTATGTCACACATCACCCACTCTTCTAACCACTTGAAGACAAAGCCCTTTCTGACACTTTTTGATTACATGAAAAAGTTTTTTTTCTTTGCAAAAAAATTACTTTGAACCCCCAAACATTATATATTTTTTTAAAGCAAATGCCCTACAGATTAAAATGGTGGGTGTTTCATTTTTTTTTTCACACAGTAATTGCGCAGCGATTTTTCAAACGCATTTTTTGGGGAAAAAACACACTTTTTTAAATTTTAATGCACTAAAACACACTATATTGCCCAAATGTTTGATGAAATAAAAAAGATGATCTTAGGCCGAGTACATGGATACCAAACATGACATGCTTTAAAATTGCGCACAAACGTGCAGTGGCAAGAAAATAAATACATGTTTAAAAGCCTTCAAAAGCCTTTACAGGTTACAACTTTAGATTTACAGAGGAGGTCTACTGGAAAAATTACTGCACTCGATCTGGCCTTCGCGGTGATACCTCACATGCATGGTGCAATTGCTGTTTACGTTTGACGACAGACCGCCGCTTGCGTTCGCCTTAGCGCGAGAGCAGGGGGCGACAGGGGTGTTTTTTTTTTTTTTTTTCTTTATTATTTTTTTGCTTTTTTAATCTTACTTTTAAACTGTTCCTTTCATATTTTTTTTTTAATCATTTTTATTGTTATCTCGGGGAATGTAAATATCCCCTATGATAGCAATAGGTAGTGACAGGTACTCTTTTTTGAAAAAATTGTGGTCTATTAGACCCTAGATCTCTCCTCTGCCCTCAAAGCATCTGACCACACCAAGATCGGTGTGATAAAATGCTTCCCCAATTTCCCAATGGCGCTATTTACATCCGGCGAAATCTAAGTCATGAAATACTCGTAGCTTCCAGTTTCTTAGGCCATAGAGATGTTTGGAGCCACTCTGGTCTCTGATCAGCTCTATGGTCAGCTGGCTGAATCACCGGCTGCATTCTCAGGTTCCCTGTTGAGACAGGAGAGCCAGAGAAAAACACGGAAGACGGTGGTGGGGGGGGGGCATTCCCTCCCACGGCTTGTAAAAGCAGTCTAGAGGCTAATTAGCCGCTAGGATTGCTTTTACATGAAAGCCGACCGCTGGCTGAAAAGAATGATACCAAGATGATACCTAAACCTGCAGGCATCATTCTGGTATAACCACTCAAAGTCGTGAATGGCGTACCTGAAGACAAAAAAATGGTTAACAATGGTTAACAATAAAGCACAGTAAACAGTAAAGTGTAAATAATTACACACCTGAAAAACAAACATGATAAAACATAATAACAATAACAATAAAACATTGCAGAATAGAATACAGTAAAAAAGAGCAGAACAATAGAGAGAGAGAATAGAGAGAGAGAGAACAATAAAACAACAACTATTTTTTTTTATTTCATATTTTTTTTTTTTTACACTTTTTTTGTAACTAACTTTTATAACGGTAACCGGTTCCAGGTACGGGTCTCTCAAAATGCGATGGCATCTTGGGAGACCCTGTGAAAGTGTGCCTAGTATGTGCAATGCTGTACCCTACGCTAACACTCAACTAGTGAATGGTAGCGTTCAAAACATTTACCAATGCAAAGACCAGGATTGTCAGGACAGGAGGGACAATAATAGCGGGTGTCATGCCTATATCCGCGCTTGCTGCAGACACAACATCTTTTTTGGGGGGGTTCGTTGGGTAGGGGTACTCGGGAGGACATAAAAATGCCTCTCATGCAGCCGACTGCATTTTGGTTGGGGATGTGAATGGGGGAAGTACGGGCGCTGCAGAAGCGGTGGGTTCCCAATTAGGATTGGCGAATGCAGCAGGAAGGGCATTATGGGCAGGACGGACCTGTGTTTGTCTTTTTGGTGGCAGCGGGACACTACTTGTGCTTGCCACCTCACCAGCTTGAACTGCACTTATGGGACTCGCCACGTCACCACGTGTTACTGCAGTGCTGGTTTGACTACGACCGGGGTGTACTAGGCCGCTGGTGCTTGCCAGTTCACCAAAACGCTACCAAAAAACTGTTAGCGATCGCAGGGATCAGGCCTGACTCTGCGAACGCTGCAGTTATGCGTTTAGTGTTTTGTAAGTGACAGTGATCGATCGATACTGCACTTGGGTGGGCTGGGCCGGGCGGAGGGGCAAAACACAGGTGCTAGCAGGTATCTGGGCTGATCCCGCTAACACTGCGTTTTTGGGAACCCTAAACTGCTGGTGACGCTAGTATAGATCTGATCGGATCAGATATTGATGCGATCAGATACTATACCACTAAGGGAGGTGTACGGTGCGTGCGTGGGTGTTAGCGGTACTGGCGCTAACCTGACGCTGCCTGGGGCTGGTGCTTGCCAGTTCACCAAAACGCTACAAAAAAAACTGTTAGCGATCACAGGGATCAGGCCTGACTCTGCAAACGCTGCAGTTATGCGTTTAGTGTTCTGTAAGTGACAGTGATCGATTGATACTGCACTTGGGTGGGCTGGGCTGGGCCGGGCGGAGGGGCAAAACGCAGGTGCTAGCAGGTATCTGGGCTGATCCCGCTAACACTGCGTTTTTGGGAACCCTAAACTGCTGGTGACGCTAGTATAGATCTGATCGGATCAGATATTGATCCGTTCAGATACTATACCACTAAGGGAGGTGTACGGTGCGTGCGTGGGTGTTAGCGGTACTGGCGCTAACCTGACGCCTGGCGCTGGTGCTTGCCAGTTCACCAAAATGCTACCAAAAAAACTGTTAGCAATCGCAGGGATCAGGCCTGACTCTGCGAACGCTGCAGTTATGCGTTTAGTGTTTTGTAAGTGACAGTGATCGATCGATACTGCACTTGGGTGGGCTGGGCTGGGCCGGGCGGAGGGGCAAAACGCAGGTGCTAGCGGGTATCTGGGCTGATCCCGCTAACACTGCGTTTTTGGGAACCCTAAACTGCTGGGGACGCTAGTATAGATCTGATCGGATCAGATATTGATCCGTTCAGATACTATACCACTAAGGGAGGCGCATGCTGCGTGCGTGGGTGTTAGCGGTACTGGCGCTAATCTGACGCTGCCTGGGGCGACGCATATCACCGCCGGGCGATCGGGGGGCTAAACCTTTATTCGGTAATAAACGGCGGGTGCCCTGACACTATAAAAAATAAACGAACTAACCAGCGTCAACCGTAACGGGTATACGGTGATCAGTGGTGAAAGGGTTAACTAGGGGGCAATCAAGGGGTTAAAACATTTATTAGGTAGTATATGGGGGTCCCTGACGCTATAAAACGCTGACGGCGAACCTAAATATTTACCTCACTAACTAGCGTCACCAGCGACACTAATACAGCGATCAGAAAAATGATCGCTTAGCGACACTGGTGACGGGGGGTGATCAAGGGGTTAAAACTTTATTAGGGGGGGTTAGGGGGGTACCCTAGACCTACAGGGGGGTAACAGTAACTGTGCTAACACAGTAATTGTCACAAACTGACACAGCAGTAATCAGAAAAAAAAAAAAAAACTGCTGGTGTCAGTTTGTGACAGGGGGGGGTGATTGGGGGGGGATCGGGGGGCGATCGGGGGGGGATCGGGGTGTTTTGTATGCCTGGCATGTTCTACTGTGTGTGTGTGTGTTGGTGCACTCACTCACATGTTGTCTCTCCTCGGGCCGGAAAGGAAACTACCGACCCGAGGGGAGATGACATCACTTCCTTTGCTGCTGTTTAGCATACAGCAGCAAAGAAGTGTTCCCATTGGCCGGCGGCGATCGCGAGGGGGGGGCCATGAACGGATGGCCTCCCCCTCGTCTCTGATCGCCGGGGGACAGAACGGGACCGCCTCGGGTGGCGGGGGGGGTCCGATCGGACCCCCCACCCGCGGGAGGCAAATCACGTACATGTACGTGATTTTGCCTGCCCGTGCCGCCTTGCCAACGTACATCGGCGTGAGGCGGTCCTTAAGTGGTTAAACAAATATACAAAGAATAAAAGTATAGTGGCAGGAAAGGAGGACAGGAACCACCGGTGACAGTATGGATATCTGGATGGTGACTTTTTCCCTCCACCGTTCTTAGATGGCCCCTCACCTCAGATATTCGACCTGAAACAGGTCACACCGCTTGTAAGATTGGATGGATCAATCTGTATATTTAGTAGTTACTCCTTCACCTCCTTCAACTCACAGTACTCAGTAAATGGCAGATGATGAATATGAAAATAAAAAAGCAAACCATAGTGTTCTCCGTAGCTGATTTATTTTAAATGATAAAAAACTAAAAATAACATTTGTAACACTCACAGAATACCGGCACTCCGATCCGAGTGCCGGCCAGCAGGCTTGTGAGCGTGTCTGTCGGATGACCGCAGGTGACGTCATACGCTCCTACACCCGTACGCGTTACGTCCTATGGGCGGGACTTCATCGGCGTGGGGCGGGAAATGTGCCACATGCAGGAAGGCAAGATAGTTGAGTGTTAAAAGACATGATAAAATCAGGAGTCCTCATCTGTGGCATGTGTCCATCCTCAGCACGGTGGTAGAGAGCAGTGTAGAGCCATCCAGCAGCTGTAAAGCGTTCTCATGCGTGTTGGAAAGAGGAGGCAGCAGGGAAGCCTGTATTCACTGCGGGACACAGAAGGCTGATGGTGTCAGTGTAGAGAAGGGAGTGGTAATGCGTTTCGGAGCATGTGCGGCTCCTTCGTCAGAGGTCTGACGAAGGAGCCGCACATGCTCCGAAACGCATTACCACCCCCTTCTCTACACTGACACCATCAGCCTTGTGTGTCCCGCAGTGAATACAGGCTTCCCTGCTGCCTCCTCTTTCCAACACGCATGAGAACGCTTTACAGCTGCTGGACGGCTCTACACTGCTCTCTACCACCGTGCTGAGGATGGACACATGCCACAGATGAGGACTCCTGATTTTATCATGTCTTTTAACACTCAACTATCTTGCCTTCCTGCATGTGGCACATTTCCCGCCCCACGCCGATGAAGTCCCGCCCATAGGACGTAACGCGTACGGGGGTAGGAGCGTATGACGTCACCCGCGGTCATCCGACAGACACGATCACAAGCCTGCTGGCCGGAACTCGGATCGGAGTGCCGGTATTCTGTGAGTGTTACAAATGTCATTTTTAGTTTTTTATCATTTAAAATAAATCAGCTACGGAGAACACTATGGTTTGCTTTTTTATTTTCATATTCATCATCTGCCATTTACTGAGTACTGTGAGTTGAAGGAGGTGAAGGAGTAACTACTAAATATACAGATTGATCCATCAAATCTTACAAGCGGTGTGACCTGTTTCAGGTCGAATATCTGAGGTGAGGGGCCATCTAAGAACGGTGGAGGGAAAAAGTCACCATCCAGATATCCATACTGTCACCGGTGGTTCCTGTCCTCCTATCCTGCCACTATACTTTTATTCTTTGTATATTTGTTTAAGGACTTTTATTTGCGCAGCACTCTTTATATACTTATATGCTTTTGAGGTATTTTTTTTTAATTGACCTTAGTGCCTGCTTGCATTTATCTTGTTAAGTCCATTTAATTAGTCAGCGCTGAATTTAATTACATTGTTTCTTTACTGTTGTACAGTTTTAAATGGCTACTTTCATGTTTGTAATCGTGTAATCGTTTGTAGGAAACATTGTTCGTAAGAATCACTGTTCATTTGAAAATAAATACGATGTATTTAGTTGATACAGGGTTTTAACTACATTTTGGTCATGCTAATTTGTCTTATTAAAAGAAGTTTAGGACATTGTTGTCTAGATGTCTTTGAAACTAGAATAAATTGATAACTTGATTCAGTGCAATGTAAGGAGAGGACACTCAGCAGCTGTTTACACATCTGGACTCAGGAGCACTAGTGTGGGACACAAGAACAAACTTTTTAAAATGTCCCACACAGGTACTCCAGTAGATACTTGGGGTGTTTACATGTGTGAAACTTGTCCAAAAAAGGTAGGTATTCCAGCTTTGGTAAGGGTAAAAATTATGTCTTCACCTTTGAACTCTGCCAAAACAGACAATTGTACACCACTTCCAAGCAATGTTTCATATTATTGTTTCTGGACTCAAATATCTGTGTGCTAAGTATACCTTTTGTTTCATTCTCATAGGGGATCAGAGACTCAGAAAATGTGATGACACCAGGGACCCCCACCTCCTGAACAAGGGGAACAAAGGTAACAACCTAAGGATGTGGAGGAAGGAGAGGTGGTGGAGATTGTCACCACAACAGGTCAGTGTCGGACACCACAGATTCAGGTAATAGATGTATGCCTGCATATTTTTATTACATGGTGTGTATTTTTATTTTAGGTGATGTTCAGGTTGTGGTACCAAAATCCAGTGATTTCACCAGTGACAGTGCACAACGGATGTGTCATGTTTATGCAATAGTTTTCTCTGTCAGCTTACCTGTCTCCACGTGTTCATCTCTAAAGACCAGCTGCCTCTCACCTGACTGGTTTTATAATCTCTCCTCTAAGCATGGCCCCACCCCAGCCCCTATCAGGGAACCCTATATTAACCTGTGCCCTGCAAGCCAGCAGGGCTGATCAACCATTGTGTGTTAGCCTCCGTGTGTTCTTGCTGTGTTTTCTACGTCTGATTCCTGTTACCGACTTTGGCCTGTTCTCGACTTTCCCTGTCTGCTCGTTACCCTGACCTTTGGCGTGTTATGTTTATCCTTGTCTGCTAGTCGCCCTGACCTTTGGCTTACCCTTTACTTCCCTGTCGTTCCAGCCTGCTGCCTATTTCCTCTTCTCCTGTAGTCTACGGTGAGCGTGAGCTGTGAGACCCTGGGGGCCGCGACCTGGAGCCAGACTACAGCGCAGTCCATCCTCACCACTAGAGGCTCTGGTGAACACCCGCTGGCTCTAATGCTGCATACACACGGTCGGACTTTTCGGCTACAAAAGTCAGACGGACTAAGTCCGGCGGACAATCCGATCGTGTGTGGGCTTCCCCAGGCCTTCAGCAGACTTTTCCAGCAGCAAATCTGATGGACTTTAGATTTGGAACATGCTTCAAATCTTTACGTCGTAACTCCGCCGGACCCAGAAATCCGGTCGTCTGTATGCTAGTTTGGCGGACAAAAAAACGACGCATGCTCAGAAGCAAAAACTAAACGGAACCACTCGGTCTTGTAAAACTAGTGTTCATATTGTAGGTAGCACATTCCTCACACTGCAAATTCTGTGATCGTTGAATGCAGCGCATTTAACCACTTGCCGACCGCCTAACGCAGATATACTGCGGCAGAGCGGCACGGGCAGGCAAAATCACGTACCCGTACGTGATCTGCCTCCCGCGGGCGGGGGGTCCGATCGGACCCCCCCCCGGTGCCATCGGCGGTCGGCATCTGACTGGGAGCGTCGGGAGGCGAGGGGGAGACCATCCGATCGTGGCCCCCCCCTCGCGATCGCTCCCAGCCAATGGAAATCCTCCTCTGCCTGTGTGTCGTTTCACACAGGCAGAGGATGTGATGTCATCTCTCCTCGGTCTGGCAGTTTCCGTTCCAGCGCCGAGGGGAGATGACATGTAAGTGCACAACACACACACACAGTAGAACATGCCAGGCATACTTTACACCCCCGATCCCCCCCCGATCGCCCCCCGATCCCCCCCCAATCACCCCCCCCCCCCTGTCACAAACTGACATTAGCAGTATTTTTTTTTTTTTTTTTTTTCTGATTACTGCTGTGTCAGTTTGTGACAGTTAGTGTTAGGGCAGTGAGTATTACCCCCCTTTAGGTCTAGGGTACCCCCCTAACCCCCCCTAATAAAGTTTTAACCCCTTGATCACCCCCCCTCACCAGTGTCGCTAAGCGATCATTTTTCTGATCGCTGTATTAGTGTCGCTGGTGACGGTAGTTAGGGACGTAAATATTTAGGTTCGCCGTCAGTGTTTTATAGCGACAGGGACCCCCATATACTATCTAATAAATGTTTTAACCCCTTGATTGCCCCCTAGTTAACCCTTTCACCGCTGATCACCGTATAACCGTTACGGGTGACGCTGGTTAGTTCGTTTATTTTTTATAGTGTCAGGGCACCCACCGTTTATTACCGAATAAAGGTTTAGCCCCCCGATCGCCCGGCGGTGATATGCGTCGCCCCAGGCAGCGTCAGATTAGCGCCAGTACCGCGAACACCCACGCACGCAGCATACACCTCCCTTAGTGGTATAGTATCTGATCGGATCAATATCTGATCCGATCAAATCTATACTAGCGTCCCCAGCAGTTTAGGGTTCCCGAAAACGCAGTGTTAGCGGGATCAGCCCAGATACCCGCTAGCACCTGCGTTTTGCCCCTCCGCCCAGCCCAGCCCAGCCCACCCAAGTGCAGTATCGATCGATCACTGTCACTTACAAAACACTAAACGCATAACTGCAGCGTTCGCAGAGTCAGGCCTGATCCCTGCGATCGCTAACAGTTTTTTTGGTAGCGTTTTGGTGAACTGGCAAGCACCAGCCCCAGGCAGCGTCAGGTTAGCGCCAGTACCGCTAACACCCACGCACGCACCGTACACCTCCCTTAGTGGTATAGTATCTGAACGCATCAATATCTGATCCGATCAGATCTATACTAGCGTCCCCAGCAGTTTAGGGTTCCCAAAAACGCAGTGTTAGCGGGATCAGCCCAGATACCTGCTAGCACCTGCGTTTTGCCCCTCCGCCCGGCCCAGCCCACCCAAGTGCAGTATCGATCGATCACTGACACTTACAAAACACTAAACGCATAACTGCAGCGTTCGCAGAGTCAGGCCTGATCCCTGCGATCGCTAACAGTTTTTTTGGTAGCGTTTTGGTGAACTGGCAAGCACCAGCCCCAGGCAGCGTCAGATTAGCGCCAGTACCGCTAACACCCACGCACGCACCGTACACCTCCCTTAGTGGTATAGTATCTGATCGCATCAATATCTGATCCGATCAGATCTATACTAGCGTCACCAGCAGTTTAGGGTTCCCAAAAACGCAGTGTTAGCGGGATCAGCCCAGATACCTGCTAGCACCTGCGTTTTGCCCCTCCGCCCGGCCCGGCCCAGCCCACCCAAGTGCAGTATCGATCGATCACTGTCACTTACAAAACACTAAACGCATAACTGCAGCGTTCGCAGAGTCAGGCCTGATCCCTGCGATCGCTAACAGTTTTTTTTGTAGCGTTTTGGTGAACTGGCAAGCGCCAGTGGCCTAGTACACCCCGGACGTAGCCAAACCAGCACTGCAGTAACACTTGGTGACGTGGCGAGTCCCATAAGTGCAGTTCAAGCTGGTGAGGTGGCAAGCACAAGTAGTGTCCCGCTGCCACCAAAAAGACAAACACAGGCCCGTCGTGCCCATAATGCCCTTCCTGCTGCATTCGCCAATCCTAATTGGGAACCCACCGCTTCTGCAGCGCCCGTACTTCCCCCATTCACATCCCCAACCAAATGCAGTCGGCTGCATGAGAGGCATTTTTATGTCCTCCTGAGTACCCCTACCCAACGAACCCCCCCAAAAAAGATGTCGTGTCTGCAGCTAGCGCGGATATAGGCGTGACACCCGCTATTATTGTCCCTCCTGTCCTGACAATCCTGGTCTTTGCATTGGTGAATGTTTTGAACACTAGCATGCACTAGTTGAGTTTTAGCGTAGGGTACAGCATTGCACAGACTAGGCACACTTTCACAGGGTCTCCCGAGATGCCATCGCATTTTGAGAGACCCGAACCTGGAACCGGTTACAGTTATAAAAGTTAGTTACAAAAAAAAGTGTAAAAAAAAAAAAAAAACACAAACAAAAATATAAAATAAAAATAGTTGTCGTTTTATTGTTCTCTCTCTCTCTATTCTCTCTCTATTGTTCTGCTCTTTTTTACTGTATTCTATTCTGCAATGTTTTATTGTTGTTATGTTTTATCACGTTTGCTTTTCAGGTATGTAATTATTTATACTTTACCGTTTACTGTGCTTTATTGTTAACCATTTTTTTGTCTTCAGGTATGCCATTCACGACTTTGAGTGGTTATACCAGAATGATGCCTGCAGGTTTAGGTATCATCTTGGTATCATTCTTTTCAGCCAGCGGTCGGCTTTCATGTAAAAGCAATCCTAGTGGCTAATTAGCCTCTAGACTGCTTTTACAAGCAGTGGGAGGGAATGCCCCCCCCCCAACATCTTCCGTGTTTTTCTCTGGCTCTCCTGTCTCAACAGGGAACCTGAAAATGCAGCCGGTGATTCAGCCAGCTGACCATAGAGCTGATCAGAGACCAGAGTGGCTCCAAACATCTCTATGACCTAAGAAACCGGAAGCTACGAGCATTTTATGACGTAGATTTCGCCGGATGTAAACAGCGCCATTGGGAAATTGGGAAAGCATTTTATCACACCGATCTTGGTGTGATCAGATGCTTTGAGGGCAGAGGAGAAATCTAGGGTCTAATAGACCCCAATTTTTGCAAAAAAGAGTACCTGTCACTACCTATTGCTATCATAGGGGATATTTACATTCCCTGAGATAACAATAAAAATGATTTAAAAAAAAAAAAAATGAAAGGAACAGTTTAAAAATAAGATAAAAAAACAATAATAATAAAGAGAAAAAAAAAAAAAAAAAAAAAAAGCACCCCTGTCCCCCCTGCTCTCGCGCTAAGGTGAACGCAAGCGTTGGTCTGGCGTCAAATGTAAACAGCAATTGCACCATGCATGTGAGGTATCGCCGCAAAGGTCAGATCGAGGGCAGTAAGTTTAGCAGTAGACCTCCTCTGTAAATCTAAAGTGGTAACCTGTAAAGGCTTTTAAAGGCTTTTAAAAATGTATTTAGTTTGTCGCCACTGCACGTTTGTGCGCAATTTTAAAGCATGTCATGTTTGGTATCCATGTACTCGGCCTAAGATCATCTTTTTTATTTCATCAAACATTTGGGCAATATAGTGTGTTTTAGTGCATTAAAATGTAAAAAAGTGTGTTTTTTCCCCAAAAAATGCGTTTGAAAAATCGCTGCGCAAATACTGTGTGAAAAAAAAAAATGAAACACCCACCATTTTAATCTGTAGGGCATTTGCTTTAAAAAAAATATATAATGTTTGGGGGTTCAAAGTAATTTTCTTGCAAAAAAAAATTATTTTTTTATGTAAACAATAAGTGTCAGAAAGGGCTATGTCTTCAAGTGCTTAGAAGAGTGGGTGATGTGTGACATAAGCTTCTAGATGTTGTGCATAAAATGCCAGGACAGTTCAAAACCCCCCCAAATGACCCCATTTTGGAAAGTAGACACCCCAAGCTATTTGCTGAGAGGCATGTCGAGTCCATGGAATAATTTATATTGTGACACAAGTTGCGGGAAAGAGACAATTTTTTATTTTTTTTATTTTTTTTTGCGCAAAGTTGTCACTAAATGATATATTGCTCAAACATGCCATGGGAATATGTGAAATTACACCCCAAAATACATTCTGTTGCTTCTCCTGAGTACGGGGATACCACATGTGTGGGACTTTTTGGGAGCCTAGCCGCGTACGGGACCCCGAAAACCAAGCATCGCCTTCAGGCTTTCTAAGGCCGTAAATTTTTGATTTCACTCTTCACTGCCTATCACAGTTTCGGAGGCCATGGAATGCCCAGGTGGCACAAACCCCCCCCAAATGACCCCATTTTGGAAAGTAGACACCCCAAGCTATTTGATGAGAGGTATAGTGAGTATTTTGCAGACCTCACTTTTTGTCACAAAGTTTTGAAAATTGAAAAAAGAAAAAAAAAATTTTTTTTTCTCGTCTTTCTTTATTTTCAAAAACAAATGAGAGCTGCAAAATACTCACCATGCCTCTCAGCAAATAGCTTGGGGTGTCTACTTTCCAAAATGGGGTCATTTGGGGGGGGGTTTGTGCCACCTGGGCATTCCATGGCCTCCGAAACTGTGATAGGCAGTGAGGAGTAAAATCAAAAATGTACGCCCTTAGAAATCCTGAAGGCGGTGCTTGGTTTTCGGGGTCCCGTACGCGGATAGGCTCCCAAAAAGTCCCACACATGTGGTATCCCCGTACTCAGGAGAAGCAGCTAAATGTATTTTGGGGTGCAATTCCACATATGCCCATGGCCTGTGTGAGCAATATATCATTTAGTGTCAACTTTGTGCAAAAAAAAAAAAAAAAAAAAAAAATTTGTCACTTTCCCGCAACTTGTGTCAAAATATAAAACATTCCATGGACTCAACATGCCTCAAAGCAAATAGCTTGGGGTGTCTACTTTCCAAAATGGGGTCATTTGGGGGGGTTTTATGTCATCTGGGCATTTTATGGCCTTCAAAACTGTGATAGGTAGTGAGGAGTAAAATCAAAAATGTACGCCCTTAGAAATCCTGAAGGCGTTGCTTGGTTTTCGGGGCCCCGTACGCGGCTAGGCTCCCAAAAAGTCCCACACATGTGGTATCCCCGTACTCAGGAGAAGCAGCTAAATGTATTTTGGGGTGCAATTCCACATATGCCCATGGCCTGTGTGAGCAATATATCATTTAGTGACAACTTTTTGTAATTTTTTTTTTTTTTTTTTTTTTTTGTCATTATTCAATCACTTGGGACAAAAAAAATAAATATTCAATGGGCTCAACATGCCTCTCAGCAAATTCCTTGGGGTGTCTACTTTCCAAAATGGGGTCATTTGTGGGGGTTTTGTACTGCCCTGCCATTTTAGCACCTCAAGAAACGACATAGGCAGTCATAAATTAAAGGCTGTGTAAATTCCAGAAAATGTACCCTAGTTTGTAGACGCTATAACTTTTGCGCAAACCAATAAATATACACTTATTGACATTTTTTTTACCAAAGACATGTGGCCGAATACATTTTGGCCTAAATGTATGACTAAAATTGAGTTTATTGGATTTTTTTTAGAACAAAAAGTAGAAAATATCATTTTTTTTCAAAATTTTCGGTCTTTTTCCGTGTATAGCGCAAAAAATAAAAATGGCAGAGGTGATCAAATACCATCAAAAGAAAGCTCTATTTGTGGGAAGAAAAGGACGCAAATTTCGTTTGGGTACAGCATTGCATGACCGCGCAATTAGCAGTTAAAGCGACGCAGTGCCGAATTGTAAAAAGTGCTCTGGTCAGGAAGGGGGTAAAACCTTCCGGGGCTGAAGTGGTTAATGTCTTCTTTAATAATGCTATAAGAACGAAGATGTTTTGCTGTTCCTATTCACACAGAGTTCTCCCAAACTGATTTCTGGATTCTTTTTCTCTTTGATCTCATGAATGATATAGTATTTTTTTTAAAAGCCATATCTCCATACTAATACTAATTTTACACTTTTTTTTGGGGGGGGGGGGGTCATCTTTTATTTTAGATTTTATCCAAATTTTTTTATGATTATTGTCGAAATTATTTTATCTTTATCTACATTTTTTATTTTTTTGGGTTTGTAAAGTTACCACAAAGAACCATTTTTTTTTTATTTTTGTAGTTCTTAAATTGAACACAAATATATTTTTCTTTTTTTTTTTGTTTTAATTTTGTTTGGTTTAAGTTACCACAAAGAACCATTTTTTTTTTGTATTTGGATTTTTTCTTTGTATATAAAGTTAACACAAAGAACCTTTTTTGGTTATGTATATTTTTTTTTTTTAAGTTACCACTAGAACATTATATTTTTTTTTGTGTTTTTGCAACCTCGAAGAGATTGTTGTCCCTTGTTAATTTGACATTGTCTCGAAATCAATGATGTTAATTAAAACACATAAAATCTTTTCATAAACTAAAATATCCATTTATTTATGGTAAAAAGAAAATAAAGAGGAAGTCAACGCTGGCAAAAGTCTGTGGACAAGAAAATTGGGATCTTGAGGAGTCCATATAAGAGGGAGCACAATCTGGTCCAGGAATCCCAGAGATTAACAGCAGCAGCAGATGATACAGATGTCCCCAGACTGTGGTACTACAACAGCCTATGTCTTCTGTCAGACCAGACTGAACCCAGGTCATTACTTTCTTCTCTTCCCTGCAGCCTTCCATCCACGCTGCCCTGCACCCTTCCCTGCCCTTCCTTGGAGGCTGTGGCTCTGGTGGTTGAGTTGTGGCAGGAGGAGAAGGAGAAGGAGGAGGAGGAGGGGGGCTGCCTCATTTATTTGTGTGTTGGCAGTTAGCTTGCCGTTCAGCCTCTTGTGTATCAATTCAGCAAACAGTTTTTCACAAATGAGGCGTTGGCCCCACTCCATTTGAAGCAGCCTGCTGGCTAAATTGCACCCATAGGCCTCTTCAGCTTCGGGGGGGCTCTTCAAAAAATTGGTAGCCTCTCGCATGAGGTGCAGGGATGCCTCCTGTGTCACCGTTCCCTTCCTGGCCCTTTTTGTAGAAAGGCGGAGGGGAGCCACTTGGGATTGGGTCAGTCTCCTACTGGGCCCAGCCACCTACTGCCTGACACTGGGTCCGGCCTCCTCCAGGATGACACAGGGTCCTGCCTCCTCCTGGATGACACTGGGTCCTGCCTCCTCCTGGATGACACTGGGTCCGGCCTCCTCCTGGATGACACTGGGTCCGGCCTCCTCCTGGCTGTCCCTGGGCCCAGTCTCCTCCTGCCTGCCACTTTCCCCACTTTCCTCCTGGCTGACCTCATCCTGTGTATAAAAAAGGGACATAGTTTTAGTTGTTTGTTTTTGGTTCATCAATGACACACAATTTGCTTCTCATGACTTGCAAATTCAATGTTAATACATCTATTAATAAAATAGTCTAGAAATCAGACACCATAATTTTTTAAAGCAGGTGACAAACATATTTGGCCACTACTGTCAATTGATATGTATACATCATTTTTAGAATAAAATTATTTTAATCAATTATAACATCTAGTTAACATCATTAATATTAGGAAAGTAAATATTTTTTAAATTAATTTACCTGACTCCAGTTGGTCACATCGGGTTCTTCCAGGATGGAAGACCCAGCTTGGTCCTCATCAGCCTCTGCTGGGGTGGAGGGAAGGTTGCATGGAAGAGTGCATGGAAGGGTGGAGGGAAGGGTTGAAAGTGGTGCCCTGGCTTCAGTCTGGTCATCAAGAAAACATAGTTTATTGTAGTACCACAGCCTGGGTACATATACATCATCAGCTGATGCTCCTGATCTCAGGGAATTCTGGATCTTGTTATGCTCCCTCTTATACATGTTCCTCAAGATCCCAATTTTCGATAACAACATCTCCATCGATGCTTCTGGGATGTACGTCTGGTCAAATGTCAGAAGTCTTTTCAGCGTTGACTTCCTTACATGCTTAAGATAATATTGAGGGTGTTTGACCTCCCACAGATTCCTCATCTCTCTGTATTGATCAATAAAAGCCGACAGAAATTCAGGATCCTTAAATGTTGCATTCATAATTTCTGTAAAAGATAAAGACACAAGACAAAAAACACTTATGTTTCTGCTAAACCCTCATCATCTCATCCCAACATAGGCCTCATCAATCTGTCAAGCCATATAGGCTGCTTGCTACAAAGTTTTTACCAAATTTCAAAATTTAAAATTACCTTAGTTTTCTAGCGTCCTGGTCCACTATCATCTACGCATAGAACGTACGTACGACACAATACGTAATAACGTTTTATACACTGCGCATGCATAAAACTCTGCCTGCTTTGCCCGCCCCTGACGTTCTTTTTCTTTACGCATATTTTCAGCCCCTTGTCTCTACGCACAGAACGTACATACGACACATGCGTAATACCTTTCTTTATACACTGCGCATGTGTGAAACTCTGCCTGCGTCGCCCACCCCTGACATTCTGGTTTAACGAATATTCTCCGCCCATTCTTTCTACGGTGCATAGTGGGATGAACAATGGCGGAGACACATCAGGTGTGTACTACCTCAGGTAGGGACAAAAGCCCAGAGGCCGGAACGTCCCGATCTGGGAAGCAGAGATTTAAGGCCTCCAATATCTCCTTTAAAGAGATGGTGGAAATGGTGGCAATTCTGAGGAAAAATGACTATGATGGGAAGTATGGACCGTACCCCCGGCCTAATTTTAGAAAAGCCAAAATAATGGCGAAGGTGGTGAAGACATTACATCTTTCATTTGGGGTACATCGCTCAAAAGATCAGATTAGAAAAAGATGGTCCGACCTCAAACTCCGGGAGCCGGATCAGTACAGACGGATCCGTAAAGTACTGAAAAAAAGTAAAGTACTTGTCGTGTGTTCATATTCTGTTTATTACCTTGTATACTGCTCCATGTGCTTTTCTTTAATGTACAAGTTTACATCGTTTGAAACGATCTTAATAAACCTTGTTACATATATACAGACCTATATCTTTTATTAATGTATCTATCTATATATTCTCTCTCTCTCTCTCTATCTATCTATCTATCTATCTATCTATCTATCTATCTATCTATCTATCTATCTATGGCTGCATATTTTGAAAATAACATTTTAAACTCTATTTTAGGTGATCTGGTTGTGCTTGAATCAAGCAACAGCGCCACCCCCGAGGATATTGATGAAGTATGCGACATGGGCACCCCACCAGGTCAGTGTCTGAGACACCAGCTTATGGTAAGGTAATCTATGTATGGCTGCATATTTATAAACACATCTTTTTTTCATTCAATTTTAGGTCTGGGTGAACATTTTAGCACAGACAGCGCACAACGCCTAATTGGTCAGATAATGGCCTGGAATGGGGAGACTGATTTAATGCGGAATCAGCTGGATCGTATGCAGCAGGAAATGAAGAACATGATCGATGTTTTGGGGAGAATCTAAATGCCCTTTTTCAACCAAAAAAACATTGATCATGTTCTTCATTTTCTTGTTTGCTGACCCCATTCTGTGCCTTCTCTTTTCTCTTGTAAAAATTATATGCCTGTTTTCCCAAAAAAAAAAAGAAGAAAATAGAAGCCTGTTTTTATAAAATAAAAAAAACAAAAAAAATAGAGGCCTGTTTTTATAAAATAAAAATCCCCCAAAAAAAAGAAAAATAGAGGCCTGTTTTAAAAAAAAAAAAAAAATAGAGGCCTGTTTTTATAAAATAAAAAAAACAAAAAAAAAATAGAGGCCTGTTTTAAAAAACAAAAACAAAAAAAAACAAAAAAGAGGCCTGTTTGTTAAAACAAAAAGAAACAAAAATATTGTAAAAAAAAAGGACCTAATTATATTGTTAAACATTTCTAAATATAGATATATTTTTGACTATCAACATTTTTAACAAACGCATAAGTGACTGTACACCGAATATTAAAAAATCTGTTTAGTAATTAACAGAATGTGTGGTTTCTTCTTTCAATGCTCAGTATCAGTTTGTTTAAAGTTAAAATAGTTGGTTACAGTGGCAATGATGCTTATTTACTAAAGAAAAATTCACTTGGCACTACAAGTGCTCTATGATAACCTAGGAGAAAGCCAAAAAGAAAGGCAAGCAATAAATATAATTCAAGGTTTGATCAAGATTTTTTATTTTGACAAATTAAATATTCTGGGGCATTGCAAAGGCCCCCTACCCATAAAATAATCTACATATTGATCATGAACTTGACGGGCACTTTAGGGGGCCAAGCCAGTACAGACAGTATCCAGGCCCGTCAGATTGTCACTAAAAATAAGTCCGGCCTCAGGCCCAACTGGCAAAATATAATTTGGGGAATGTTTGCTCAAAAAGTTGTGCAGGGGGGCGTGGCCGACCGGAGCTGAAGATGGACGCCTGAATCCTCAGCTCGTCTCACAGGGGAGATACAACAGCTACTCAGGCCGCACAGCTAAAACAATCCAGCGCCATCCTTGCGCCTGAGACACTTGGGAACATGGCCAGTGGATCCAGAAAGAGAAACCCGGAATACAAGCCCAAAAAACTCACCGAGTTCTCCTACAAGCCGGCGGAGCAGGTCAGTGAAAGCCAAGATGGCGCCGGCCAGGCCGCGCCAAACTAACCATACACGGATCTACCGGACGAATTCCCGGTAGAATCCGCTCCATCTGACCCCCCAGCTTTACCCACTCACCCCCTGGAAGGTGACCACCTCCTAAATAGCCCTGCAAAAGCTAAGATGAGGCTCGATGCGCTGCCGCAGCGCCCGCCCTCTTCACAAATTGAGGCCCAGGCTTTCAATCCCCTTCTCAGCAACCAGGCCCTGCATTCATCTATGGCATCATTCCCCACATCGGGGCAGCCTGTGATGGACACCACCTTAAAGGACATGCTACTGTCCCTACAGACCTCCCTCATGACAGATCTCTCCTCATTATTTGCTAAAATCTCCTCAGACATACACAATATAGATGAGAGAGTGACATGCATTGAAAAAAATATGAGTGACTGCACAGCCACAGTTATTGAAGTCATAGATGTGTGTGAAGATGTGAGGGAGGGACAAACATGGATCCGCGCCAAGCTGGCCGATTTAGAGGACAGATCACGCAGGAACAATGTCAAACTGCGTGGAGTCCCCGAATGCCTGCAGATCTACCAAGATACGCAAAGGAATTAATGCACGTCATTGTCCCAGAAGCATCCCCAAGGGACATAATCATTGACAGAATACACAGGATAGCCAAGCCATCCCACCTTGCTGCCTCTGTTCCCAGAGATGTTTTAATGAGAGTCCACTTCTTTCACATTAAAGAGAAACTCCTGCTAGGGGTCAAAAACAAATCTCCACTACCAGCTCCGTACACGGGAATCCAGTTTTTTTCCGGATCTCTCTAAATACACGCTCCAATTAAGAAGAAACTTAAACCCGATCACAAAGGGGCTACAAAACAACAAAATTCCTTACAAATGGCGCCACCCTGCGACTATTCTGGTCACTAGGAACGGTCAATCTCACACCATACATGACCTAAACAAAGGCCTGCACCTCCTCCACAACTGGAGAATAATCACTGAACCTCCCAAGACCCCACCAACCCGCAGCGGCCCCTCTAACGCCCGCAACCGCATGGAACACCACCCCAGCTGAAGAGACCCTACAGATATTGCCATAGTAGGCCTAACTACTACTTCACTCCTCCCCTAGAGACTACGCAACCTTCCACTGTTTGTTCAGCTCCCTTCGTTACAAACTGTTTAACCCCCAAATAGAGGCTGAAGCGGTGCTTGCACCTCCTCTACGTTGCTCCTTTCAACTAAGCACAGTTGCTTTATCGGCAGTTTGATCATTGGGTTACTAATATAAAGTGTGATTAACATTTTGCTCTATCCGCAGCTCTTCTAGCCAACCATCTCCCTACCAGGGGACCGAACTCCTTCTGCCAACAGACACAGATCACAGGATCCTCCGTATCCTTGACCAGGACAACTAACTGTAAGTGACTCTCACTCAGATCAATTTCCATCCCACACCACAATGCCACTAAACGTTCTCTCACTTAATGCCAAAGGTTTGAACCACCCGGCTAAACGCCACTCTTTATGGAAAACCGCCAGAGCTCTCCAGAGCGACATTCTCTGTATCCAAGAGACACATCTGATAAACTCAGACTCATCACTATGCAACAACCGCCAATTCCCACACATCTTTCATGCCTGCCATTCTACCAAATCCAAAGGAGTCATGATAGCAATCAAGGACTCGGTGGACTTCCACCTATCCAATCTACTAATCGACCCTGACGGTCACTACTTAATTCTAGTGTGCACTATCAACAAAATTTTCTACACTTTAACCAACATCTATGCACCAAATACCCAACAGATGAAGTTCATGCACAAAGTACAGAGGTTAATCAATCAGACAAAAAAAGGCCACGTAATTCTATGCGGGGACTTCAACAATGTACCTGACGTCACCATGGACACCACAGCTCCTACGAAGCGGCGAATATCGCCATTGAAGAAATTTCTATCTACACAGGACTTATTCGATGTGTGGCACTGCCACCATGGTTCAGAAAAGGGCTTTACCTTTTATTCTCCCATGCACAATTCATATTCACGAATTGATCTTTTTACAACAGATAAATGGCTACTCCAGAATATTTGTAAATCTGAAATCCACACCACAACATGGTCAGACCACGCCCCAATATCCATCTCTATCTCAGATTCCACTCCACAACGCAACACATTTCTGTGGCGCGCAAACAACTACATACTGCAAAACGAAAAGTACACAACAGAAATCTCCAACCATCTCTCAGAATTTTTCTCTATAAACAAAGGCACAGCGTCTGACCATGGGGTGGTGTGGAATGCCCATAAGGCCTATATTAGAGGTTTGTTAATCAAACTAAGCTCCCTTCACAAAAAGAGGAGGACGCAGCGTATAGATGAGTTAACCACTCAAATTGCCTCCCTAGAACAACATAAGACTAAACCCCAAAACCCAATAACCCACCAACTATTCAACCTAAGACAAGAACTGAAAACCTTACTCCTTCAATCATTTGAATACCTCCAACATAGAATTAAAGCCACCTCCTATGCCACCTCCAATAAAGCAGGAAAATCTCTGGCAACCAAACTTAGAGGTAAAAGACTTAAAACTAAAATCTCTCAGATTATTCACCCCCATACTAATATACCCCAGTCCAACCCTCAAGATATAGCCAACGCATTCAGCGATTACTATAGCGACCTTTACAATTTGAAACACGACACCAATACTCCACAACCCTCACCAGAAGAGATTAACCTCTTCCTCCAATCCATTCAGCTACCTACCCTGAATGAGAAACAGTTAGAGAAACTTAATAAGCTCTTTACAGAACAGGAAATTCTCTCATCAATAGATTCCCTACCTAATGGAAAAGCTCCAGGTCCAGACGGCCTAACAGCTGAATATTATAAACAATACTCCCCCCAAATCGTCCCACAA
Source organism: Lithobates clamitans (assembly GCA_037952925.1). Taxonomy (NCBI): domain Eukaryota; kingdom Metazoa; phylum Chordata; class Amphibia; order Anura; family Ranidae; genus Lithobates; species Lithobates clamitans. Next base: position 1,731,237 of record JBBGZY010000552.1, on the reverse strand, counting down.
CTTACTGAACTATACAACAACGCTGCCTCCTCCTCTAAACTTCCGAATGATTACTTAAATGCATTAATAGTTACGATACCAAAGTCAGGGAAAGAACCGAACTCCCCCAAAAACTTTAGACCAATCTCCCTACTCAACCTTGACCTGAAAATCTATGCTAAGACCATCGCCGCACGTCTATTAGACATTATACCTACCCTCATACACAGAGACCAGACAGGATTCACTAAAGGACGACAAGCACCAGACGCCACTAGAAGAATGCTCAACTTGATACATCATGCGGAATCCACCGGAACGCCTTCTCTGCTCCTCTCATTGGACGCAGAGAAGGCGTTCGACAGGGTTCATTGGACCTACCTTAAAATGGTCCTACAGAGATTTGGGTTCAGAGACCACATCCTTAGAGCCATCTTGGCTATGTACACTACCCCTTCGGCCCAGGTCTTTACACAGGGTATGCTCTCCAAACCATTCCCCATTACAAATGGCACGCGTCAAGGGTGTCCCCTGTCCCCACTTATCTTTAACTTACTAATGGAACCATTAGCACAACATATTAGAACCAATACTACAATATCCGGAATCCGAATCGGTAACGTCTGTCACAAAATTAGCCTTTTCGCGGACGATGTCATTCTAATACTCATCAACCCCTCATCTTCCCTGGCTGCAGCACAAGAAACTCTAAACTGGTTCAGTAAGGTGTCATATTATAAACTAAACACAACCAAATCTTCAATTCTAGATATTAATATTGATTCCACCACCAAGAATTTACTCCAGACACAGTATTCCTTTGACTGGGCAGACAAGGAAATCACATACCTGGGAATCCAACTCCCAAAAACTGCAAGACATATCTACTCCTCTAACTTTCCCCCACTCCTTCAAAAAATCCAATCTGATACACAACATATCGTTAAACATGAGCTCTCCTGGTCGGGGAGATTGGCAGCCTTCAAAATGACATGTCTTCCCCAAATATTATACTTCTTCCGTACACTGCCAATCCCTGTCCCAGCCTCCTTCTTTAAGACCCTCCAATCAATCTTCAACAAATTTCTATGGAATGGGAAAAAACCCAGATGTGCACACACAAAATTAATCAAACATAGACTAGCGGGAGGCACAGGATCCATAGATTTTAGGGATTACTACCTCGCAGCAATACTTGCACAACTCCCAGAGTGGTTCCAATCTAACACCCAATCTCTTTGGGCACAGATAGAAAATACATCGTTGGTACTGTACGCCCAAACCTAAAGATCTGGCTAATGAGCACCCCTTTGGGCTCCTATATATCCCCCTCCATCTCCCCGACCATGAAAGCTTCAGTCTATGCCTGGAAACAATTGATCACCCCCTCAGAATATAATCCCCCTAACATGCTCCTCAACATACCCCTAGAAACTCTTCACCATTTAACACCTGACCTCAGACTTTCCAAATGGTCCCTTAGTGGAATTCATTCACTACAACAACTTTTACGAGGTAATCAAATTAAACCCTTCTCCCAACTACAAAGGGAATATGCTCTCCCCGCCTCTGAAAGTTTCACTTACCTCCGCATCCAACACTGTTTAAACAAAATACCTCTCCCTCTCTTCAAAACATCCCCCAAAAGTCATGGGACTTCCTCACAAACCCCACACCACGGCCCAAAGGCATATCCTACTTCTATAACCTCCTACAGGGTAAAAGATCCTTCACCAAGTTGACCCCCCACTATCAATGGGAAAAAGATCTCACGATAACATTCTCTGATGCACAATGGCAACTAGCTCTCAAGTCCATCTACAAAGCAACCCAATATTCAGCACTCTGGGAGCTCACCCAGAAAATCTCACTCCGTTGGTACTTAACCCCAGATAAACTAGCCACATTCAACACTAACACCCCCAACATTTGCCGGTGATGCAAATCATCTAGGGGAGACATGTTCCACATCTTTTGGTAATGCCCCTCCATCCGAAAATATTGGGTAGACACGTTCAATCTGCTTACCAACGTCAACAAAACTTCAATCCCACCTTCGCCTGAGCTGGCACTTCTAAACCTAAACATAGAGGCTATACCTGGCCCTCTCAGACACACAACAACCCACATCCTATTAGCTTCCAGACTCAACATAACAAGGAATTGGAAATCAGACATTCCCCATTCCATAACACAAACAAAAGACCTGGTCTCACTCCACTTCAGTTATGAAACAATGATGGCTTCCAGCAATGGTCGTCCATCCAAAGCCAATAAACAATGGTTACCCTGGACAAACTGGACTAATGCTGCAGTCCATACCCAGAAACTCAATGACCACCTTAAACCTTCTTGACCGAGCAATGTGTACATCATATATGTGCCCCTATAGTTACACTCCGACCTCAGTAGAGGTTCCACACCTCAATAGAAAAGATGTGGACTGTACATACCCACTAATCATGGGGGGTGTTCTCCCCTTGCGGCACAAAGAGATCCCATTTGGGGTGCTGCGATGGGAGAAGGCGCCCTATATATATATATATTTGTATAAACTCATAGCCACAGTACAGTGTATTTCTCTACCTAGGCTCATCTGAATGCACGAAGCCCAATGTCAAGCTGCTGACTTTTACATTTAGTTCAATTAAGTTGTTTCTCTACTTTGTCTTTTACTTAAGAAACGCGTCGTTGCACGACGTACAATGTCTTGAATTGTACTTTGTATTTTCTTGCACAAAATAATAAAATATTGAGAGAATTAAAAAGTTGTGCAGGATGCAGCACGCTAAAATGATGTAATTAAGTTTGTATTCCGCAAGGTTTATTGATGTCTGAAACAGACGGAACCGGCTGGCAAGAATCCCAAAAGCATTCTCAACAACTCTTCTCGCTCTGGCCAGCCGTAAATTAAAAACCCTCCTCTCCGGGGTGAGGGTCCTTTGGGGGAATGGCCTATTGAGGTGCTTGCTCAGAGTGAAGGCTTCATCTGCTATGAAGACAAAGGGGAGTCCTTCCACATTATCCGCATCAGGTGGCAATCCCAGGCCACCACTCTGGAGACGCTGGTAGAACTCCGTCTGGGCAAATACTCCTCCATCCGTCATCCGGCCATTCTTCCCCACGTCCACATACAGAAAGTCATATTGTTCCGACACCACCGACATTAAAACAATACTATGGAACCCCTTATAATTAAAATAGTATGACCCCGAATGGGGTGGTGGCACGATGTGGACATGTTTCCCATCTATAGTCCCTCCACAGTTGGGAAAGTCCCAACAGGTGGCAAAATGGGATGCCACAGTCTGCCATTCCTGTGGCATTGAAGGAAACTGGGGAATCAAACAAGAAACCAAAACTCAGTCATTTTGAAAAGAACATTGCAAGAACATTACACTTAAAACATTATTGCCCAGCATCAGTATAACATTAAATAATTGAAATCTTCTTTAATAAATAATATGGAAAGGCACACTTATCAGATTGCTCACCCCCTCTGATGGCACATTGTTACATTTTAGGGGGTGGTGAAATTAGAAATAAAGTTTAAGGACACGCAGGGTTTGATTGACTGAAGGTTACAAGACTGTGCAGTTGCTCCACAGCTTAGTAAATGAGGTAAGGTAAAGGCTTCATGTTGCAAGGAGTACCCAATCACATGCAAGGGCAATTAATCCAAACACTTTGTGGCTTGCACATGATTGGATGATGGAAATCAGCAGAGCTTCTGCTCATTTACTAAAGCCCTGGAGCAAATGCACTTGCAGAGTGCAAATGCATTTTGCAAAGTGCAACATATATTTGCTTTTTTAAAATCAACACCACAGAACATTATAGCAAATTTTTAGGGGGGGATTGGAAATCGAGTTAATGACACACACACTATTTGGATGGAGTTTGGGGGGGGGGGAGAATTGGAAATCGAGTTAATGACACACACACTATTTGGATGGAGTTTGGGGGGGGGGATTGGAAATCGAGTTAATGACACACACACTATTTGGATGGAGTATAGGGGGGGAGGGGATTGGAAATCGAGTTAATGACACACAAACTATTTGGATGGAGTTTAGGGGGGGAGGGGATTGGAAATCGAGTTAATGACACACACACTATTTGGATGGAGTTTAGGGGGGGATTGGAAATCAAGTTAATGACACACACACTATTTGGATGGAGTTTAGGTGGGGGAAGGGATTGGAAATCGAATTAATGACACACACACTATTTGGATGGAGTTTAGGGAGGGGAAGGGGATTGGAAATCGAGTTAATGACACACACACTATTTGGATGGAGTTTAGGGGAAAAAAACTACAATGCAGCTGACAAAATACATCCAAAGTGAGTAGACTAGGTGGATATGTGTCCAGCATTGCATGCTGGGGAGGTTAGTGAAGGCAAATATACATGCAGGACAAAAAAGAACATGAAAAAATTACAGTATGCATGAGGACAAAAAGGGGACATTCACACTATATTGCAATGATGGTAAGTAGTGTTTGAGTTAACCACTTCAGCCCCGGAAGGATTTACCCCCTTCCTGACCAGAGCACTTTTTACAATTCGGCACTGCGTCGCTTTAACTGCTAATTGCACGGTCATGCAATGCTCTACCAAAACGAAATTTGTGTCCTTTTCTTCCCATAAATAGAGCTTTCTTTTGATGGTATTTGATCACCTCTGCCGTTTTTATTTTTTGCGCTATAAACGGAAAAAGACTGAAAATTTTGAAAAAAAATGATATTTTCTACTTTTTGTTATAAAGAAAATCCAATAAACTAAATTTTAGTCATACATTTAGGCCAAAATGTATTCGGCCACATGTCTTTGGTAAAAAAAAATGTCAATAAGCGTATATTTATTGGTTTGCGCAAAAGTTATAGCGTCTACAAACTAGGGTACATTTTCTGGAATTTACACAGCTTTTAGTTTATGACTGCCTATGTCATTTCTTGAGGTGCTAAAATGGCAGGGCAGTACAAACCCCCCCCAAATGACCCCATTTTGGAAAGTAGACACCCCAAGGAAATTGCTGAGAAGCATGTTGAGCCCATTGAATATTTATTTTTTTTGTCCCAAGTGATTGAATAATGACAAAAAAAAAAAATTACAAAAAGTTGTCACTAAATGATATATTGCTCACATAGGCCATGGGCTATGTGGAATTGCACCCCAAAATACATTCAGCTGCTTCTCCTGAGTACGGGGATACCACATGTGTGGCACTTTTTGGGAGCCTAGCCGCGTACGGGGCCCCGAAAACCCAGCACCACCTTCAGGATTTCTAAGGGCATACATTTTTGATTTCACTCCTCACTACCTATCACAGTTTTGAAGGCCATAAAATGCCAAGATGGCACAAACCCCCCCCAAATGACCCCATTTTGGAAAGTAGACACCCCAAGCTATTTGCTGAGAGGCATGGTGAGTATTTTGCAGCTCTCATTTGTTTTTGAAAATGAAGAATGCCCAAATGTTTGATGAAATAAAAAAGATGATCTTAGGCCGAGTACATGGATACCAAACATGACATGCTTTAAAATTGCGCACAAACGTGCAGTGGCAACAAAATTAATACATTTTTAAAAGCCTTTAAAAGCCTTTACAGGTTACCACTTTAGATTTACAGAGGAGGTCTACTGCTAAAATTACTGCCCTCGATCTGACCTTCGCGGTGATACCTCACATGCATGGTGCAATTGCTGTTTACATTTGACGCCAGACCGACGCTTGCGTTCGCCTTAGCGCGAGAGCAGGGGGGAAATGGGTGCTTTTTTTTTTTTTTTTTCTTTATTATTTTTTTGCTTTTTTATCTTATTTTTAAACTGTTCCTTTCATTTTTTTTTTAAATCATTTTTATTGTTATCTCAGGGAATGTAAATATCCCCCTATGATAGCAATAGGTAGTGACAGGTACTCTTTTTTGAAAAAATTGGGGTCTATTAGACCATAGATCTCTCCTCTGCCCTCAAAGCATCTGACCACACCAAGATCGGTGTGATAAAATGCTTCCCCAATTTCCCAATGGCGCTGTTTACATCCGGCGAAATCTAAGTCATAAAATGCTCATAGCTTCCGGTTTCTTAGGCCATAGAGATGTTTGGAGCCACTCTGGTCTCTGATCAGCTGTATGGTCAGCTGGCTGAATCACCAGCTGGTTCCCTGTTGAGACAGGAGAGCCAGAGAAAAACACGGAAGACGGTGGGGGGGGCATTCCCTCCCACTGCTTGTAAAAGCAGTCTAGAGGCTAATTAGCCGCTAGGATTGCTTTTACATGAAAGCCGACCGCTGGCTAAAAAGAATGATACCAAGATGATACCTAAACCTGCAGGCATCATTCTGGTATAACCACTCAAAGTCGTGAAAGGCGTACCTGAAGACAAAAAAATGGTTAACAATAAAGCACAGTAAACGGTAAAGTATAAAAAATTGCATACCTGAAAAGCAAACATGATAAAACATAATAACAATAAAACATTGCAGAATATAATACAGTAAAAAAGAGCAGAACAATAGAGAGAGAATAGAGAGAGAGAGAACAATGAAACGACAACTATTTTTTTTTATTTTTGTTTGTGTTTTTTTTTTTTTTTACACTTTTTTTTTGTAACTGTAACTTTTATAACTGTAACCGGTTCCAGGTTCGGGTCTCTCAAAATGCGATGGCATCTTGGGAGACCCTGTGAAAGTGCGCCTAGTCTGTGCAATGCTGTACCCTACGCTAATACTCAACTAGTGCATGGTAGCGTTCAAAACATTCACCAATGCAAAGACCAGGATTGTCAGGACAGGAGGGACAATAATAGCGAGTGTCACGCCTATATCCGCGCTTGCTGCAGACACAACATCTTTTTTGGGGGGGTTCGTTGGGTAGGGGTACTCGGGAGGACATATAAATGCCTCTCATGCACCTGACTGCATTTGGTTGGGGATGTGAATGGGGGAAGTACGGGCGCTGCAGAAGCGGTGGGTTCCCAATTAGGATTGGCGAATGCAGCAGGAAGGGCACTATGGGCACGACGGCCTGTGTTTGTCTTTTTGGTGGCAGCGGGACACTACTTGTGCTTGCCACCTCACCAGCTTGAACTGCACTTGTGGGACTCGTCACGTCACGTCATGTTACTGCAGTGCTGGTTTGACTACGACTGGGGTGTACTAGGCCGCTGGCGCTTGCCAGTTCACCAAAACGCTACAAAAAAAAGTGACAGTGATCGATCGATACTGCACTTGGGTGGGCTGGGCTGGGCCGGGCGGAGGGGCAAAACGCAAGTGCTAGCAGGTATCTGGGCTGATCCCGCTAACACTGCGTTTTTGGGAACCCTAAACTGCTGGGGACGCTAGTATAGATCTGATCAGATCAGATATTGATCCAATCAGATACTATACCACTAAGGGAGGCGTATGCTGCGTGTGTGGGTGTTAGCGGTACTGGCGCTAATCTGACGCTGCCTGGGGCTGGTGCTTACCAGTTCACCAAAATGCTACCAAAAAAACTGTTAGCGATCGCAGGGATCAGGCCTGACTCTGCGAACGCTGCAGTTATGCGTTTAGTGTTTTGTAAGTAACAGTGATCGATCGATAATGCACTTGGGTGGGGTGGGCTGGGCCGGGCGGAGGGGAAAAACGCAGGTGCTAGCAGGTATCTGGGCTGATCCCGCTAACACTGCGTTTTTGGGAAACCTAAACTGCTGGGGACGCTAGTATAGATCTGATCGGATCAGATATTGATGCGTTCAGATACTATACCACTAAGGGAGGTGTACGGTGCGTGTACGGTGCGTGCGTGGGTGTTCGCGGTATTGGCGCTAATCTGACGCTGCCTGGGGCAACACATATCACCGCCGGGCATTCAGGGGGCTAAACCTTTATTCGGTAATAAACGGCGGGTGCCCTGACACTATAAAAAATAAACAAACTAACAAGTGTCACCTGTAACAGTTATACGGTGATCAGTGGTGAAAGGGTTAACTAGGGGGCAATCAAGGGGTTAAAACATTTATTAGATAGTATATGGGGGTCCCTGTTGCTATAAAACGCTGACGGCGAACCTAAATATTTACGTTCCTAACTAGCGTCACCAGCGACACTAATACAGCGATCAGAAAAATGATCGCTTAGCGACACTGGTGACAGGGGGTGATCAAGGGGTTAAAACTTTATTAGGGGGGTTAGGGGGGTACCCTAGACCTACAGGGGGCTAACACTCACTGTCCTACCACTGCTAACTGTCACAAACTGACACTATGCAGTAATCAGGAAAAAAAAAAAAACCTGCTTGCTGTCAGTTTGTGACAGGGGGGGGTGATTGGGGGGGGGATCGGGGGTGTAAGGTATGCCTGGCATGTTCTACTGTCTTGTGTGTGTGTTTGGTGCACTTACATGTCGTCTCTCCTCGGCGCTGGAACGGAAACTGGCCAGCCGAGGAGAGATGACATCACATCCTCTGCCTCTGTGTACTATACAGAGGCAGGGGATGTTTCTCATTGGCTGGGAGCGATCGCGAGGGGGGGGCCATGATCGGATGGTCTCCCCCTCGTCTTTCATCGCTCCCAACCAAAAGCCGACCGCCGATGGCACCGGGGGGGGTCCGATCGGACCCCCCGCCCGAGGGAAGGCAATCACGTACCAGGTACGTGATTTTGCCTGCCCGTGCCGCTCTGCTCACGTATATAGGCGTGAGGCGGTCGGCAAGTGGTTAAGAAATACATTACATTATCAAACATTAAATAAAATAACATGTGATGCTAATAAAGGATAAAATTCTTACCTTAATATACTCCTTCTGCAGGACCTGAATGATGGCAGAACAGGTCTCTGGGATAATGATCCCCAGAGCCTGGGGGGAGATGCCTGTCGAGAACTTAAGGTCCTGCAGGCTTCTCCCTGTTGCCAAGTACCGCAACGTGGCGACTAGCCTCTGCTCCGGAGTGATGGCTTGCCTCATGCAGGTATCCTGCCTGCTGATATAAGGGGTGAGCAAAGCCAACAAACGGTCAAAAACGTGGTCCGTCATCCAGAGGAAGTTCCTGAAATCCTCAGGATTATTCTCACGGATCTCACGGAGCAATAGCATGTGACAGAACTGGTCACGCTGGAGTAACCAATTCTTCGTCAATGAACTCCTCCTCACCCTGTTCATGGACTGGTCTTGGGCTGAAGAATGAACTACAGCACCAAGCACATACAATGCACGAGCTCTACGACGAGTACGTACAGGTAACATGGCTTCAAAACGGTCGGCTGGTCAGAACGCACTTAACAGAATGCACTGAAGAACACCGCGTACTAGGCTGTTGGACTTTTGTGTGATCGTATGTAGGCAAGTCCGTTCGTTAGAAAGTCCGCCGTAAGTCTGCCAAAAGTCCGTCGAAAGTCTGTCGGACGGGCCGTCGGACTTTTGTAGACGAAAAGTCCGACCATGTGAACGTGGCATTAGACTCCGCGCCCTGGGGAATCTATGCTCTAGCTCCCACTGGGATGTATGTTAGTTATCCAGTAGACCTGCTTCCTGAACCTTCCGGGGTTCAATCCGCAGCAGTCAGTCCTAGGGTCCACTACCTTAGCAGTGCACTTCGACTCCTACAGAGTGCATCTGTCACCTGGTCCCAGGTGACCTGACAGTAGCTTTAGGTACACACTGTGCAGAGGACACAGTACACTAACTGTAAATACTGTAGCTACCTGCCTATGGTATTATTAGGATCAGAACACCAGCAATTGTCTTCAGGTAGCTTTAGGTGCACACTGTGCAGAGGACACAGTACACTAACTGTAAATACTGCAGCTGCCTGCCTGTGGTATTAATAGAATCAGAGCACCAGCAATTGTCTTCAGGTAGCTTTAGATGCACACTGTGCAGAGGACACAGTACACTAACTGTAAATACTGTAGCTGCCTGCCTGTGGTATTTATAGGATCAGAACAACAGCAATTGTCTTCAGGTAGCTTTAGCTGCACACTGTGCAGAGGACACAGTACACTAACTGTAAATACTGCAGATGCCTGCCTGTGGTATTAATAGGATCAAAACACCAGCAATTGTCTTCAGGTAGCTTTAGGTGCACACTGTGCAGAGGACACACTACACTAACTGTAAATACTGCAGCTGCCTGCCTGCAGTACTAATAGGGTCAGAAGAACACCAGCAATTTTCTTCGGGTAGCTTTAGGTGCACACTGTGCAGAAGACACAGTGCACTAACTGTAAATATTGCAGCTGCCTGCCTGTTGTACTAATAGGATCAGAAGAACACCAGCAATTGTCTTCAAGTAGCTTTAGGTGCACACTATGCAAAGGACAAATTACACTAACTGTAAATAGTGTAAATACTGTAAAAGCACCTGCCTGCCTGTCAGTAGGAAGAGAATAACAGGAACGGATCTAGCTAAACTGAATACAGTGTGTGTATATACACAACACCTGAGATGCATATATATATATATATATATACACAATACACTGTAAGTGCAGCTAACTGACTCACCTGCCTACTCTATCTAACTTAAATCAAATGACACTGTCTCTCTGTCTATATCTCTCCACCACCGCAACACACTACACAAGGCTGCCACGCAGGCGGCTTTATATAGTGTGGGGCATGTACTAAACCCCCTGAACCATAATTGGCCAAAGCCACCCTGGCTTTGGCCAATTACGGCTCTCTGTACAGACGGCACTGTGATTGGCCAAGCATGCGGGTCACAGTGCATGCCTGGCCAATCATCAGCCAACAATGCACTGCGATGCCGCAGTGAATTATGGGCCATGTTGCGCCACTCGAATTTTGCATGAACGGCCCATAACGTCCTCAATTCAACGAATGGTCGAACAGGCGATATTCGAGACTAACATGGGCTGGACTCGAACTCGAAGCTCATCCCTAACATCCCAAAGATCTTTGGATGTTTACCTGTATCTGCGTACTTTATGTATAGCCAATCCTTTTAAACCTGTCTTATGTAATAAACTTTGTTATATTTTTTATACATTGGAGTATTGAAAGCAATCTTTTTTGCCTGGCACCCCCAAAAATGCCCCCAAAAAACCTTCCCTTGTCTGTATATGTCAATTAACAGTTGTAGTATATCAGTGGTGGAATTACCAGGGTCGCAACAGTTACAGTTGCGACAGGGTCCTGGCATTCCATCACTGTGGGGGGGGGGCCAGCAGGGTTGCTATTCACAGGGCCCTGAGCGGAGAGCACGTCTCTCATGTAACAGCAGCACAGAGACACCGGCGTTGACATTATATTTCCCCCTCGTCTGTCCTCTCTCGCATGGGATGACACAGGACAAACAGCTGATCTGCTCCCCCTTCGTTACCCTCCCCTCTCCTGTGCCCTCTGCAGGCAGTCAAGTGTGAAGCTAACTAGCTCACATTTTCCGCGGAGCACACAGGAGAGGGGAGGGGGCCGAAGGGGGAGCAGATCAGCTGTGTGTCCTGTGTCATCCTGTGTGAGAGAAGACGGACGAGGGGTATATATAACGTCAAGGCCGGTGTCTCTGTGCTGCTGTTACATGAGAGACACGCTCTCCGCTCAGAGCCGTGCTGTCCTGAGAAGACAGAGGACTCTGATGGGCACTGATAGGAGGCACTGATAGGGGAAACTGATAGAGGACACTGATGGGCACTGATAGAGGACATTGATGGACACTGATAGGGGACACTGATAGAAGGCACTGATAGGGGACACTGATAGAAGGCACTGATAGGGGACACTGGTAGAAGGTACTGATAGAAGACATTGATAGATGCCACTGATAGGGGACACTGATAGGGGGCACTGATAGGGGAAACTGAAGGGCACTGATAGGGGACACTGATAGAAGGCACTGCTAGGGGACACAGATAGGGGGCACTGATAGGGGGCACTGATAGGGGACGCTGATAGGGGACGCTGATAGGATTTACTGATGAGCATTAAAGAAGGCACTGATAGGGGCACTGAGAAGGCACTAGGGGGCACTGATAAGGGATACTGATGGGGGCACTGAGAAGGCACCGGGGGGCACTGATAGGGGACACTGATAAGACACTAGGGGGCACTGAGAAGGCACTAGGGGCACTGATAGGGGGCACCATTGAGATGCACTGGGGGGCACTGATAGGAGGCACCGATAGGAATTACAGCTGACCACTGAAAGGAGGCACTTATAGGGGACACTGAGAAGGCACTAGGGGGCACTGAGAGGGGGCACTGATAGGGGGCACCAAGAAGGCACTAGGGGGCACTGATAGGGGGCACTGAGAAGGCACTAGGGGGCACTGATAGGGGCACTGATGGGAGGCACTGGTGGGCACTGATAGGAGGCACTGATAATAAGCACTGATGAGCACTGAAGGGAGGCACTGATAGGGGGCACTGAGAAGGCACTAGGGGGCACTTATAGGGGGCACTGATAGGGGGCACTGAGAAAGCACTAGGGGGCACTGAGAAGGCACTAGGGGGCATTGATAGGGGGAACTGATAGGTGATACTGAGAAGGCACAAGGGGGCACCGATAAACAAGATAGTTACCACCGCTCTAGGTGACCGGGTTCAAGTTTCCCGTCCTCCGCTATGTGGATGATTGTGAGAGCCCCAGGTGCCAGCAATTGCTATTCCAATGGTATGTGTGTGATGGAAAAATCTGGACAGCCGCACTCCGGATTGGAAAAGTGAAAAATAAAATCCTCTTTATTGAAAAAGTAATAACATGATTAAAATCCGTACATGGCTTTGTTGGGATAATGCAGCATAACCGCTAACGCGTTTCACGCTCCCATAGAGCGCTTACTCATAGCTGGTTTGTACAAAAGTGATCACAACTTATATACACATAATTCATATATGTTGACATTTGTCAACATGAACACATTTCATTTATATATTCATGTCTTCATTAGTGATTCCACTATAGGATGCACATCCAATTACATCTATGCCAAAAAAAAAAAAAAATCCCACACAGACTAACGACCAGCTGTTTAGAATCAGATAATCAATATGTAGTCATGTGGTAGACAAATTATGTGTATATAAGTTGTGATCACTTTTGTACAAACCAGCTATGAGTAAGCGCTCTATGGGAGCGTGAAACGCGTTAGCGGTTATGCTGCATTATCCCAACAAAGCCATGTACGGATTTTAATCATGTTATTACTTTTTCAATAAAGAGGATTTTATTTTTCACTTTTCCAATCCGGAGTGCGGCTGTCCAGATTTTTCCATCACACACATACCATAGGGGGCACTGATAGGGGGCACTGATAGGAGGCACTGATAGGATTTACTGATGAGCACTGATAGGAGGCACTGATAGGAGGCATTGATGGGCACTTATAGGTGGCATTGATGGGCATTGATGAGCACTGATAGGCAGAACTCATAAGCTGCACTGATGGGCACTGAGGAGCACTGATAGGCAGATCTCAGGCAGTATTGATGGGCACTGATGGGCAGCATTGAAGAGTACTGATAGGTGGCATGGATGGACGCTGTTAGGCGGCATTAATGAGCACTGATAGTTGGTGCTGATAGGCAGATTTGATGGGCACTAATAGACGGCATTGATGAGCATAGATAGGCGGCATTGATGGGCACTGATAGGCAGCAATGATGGGCGCTGATAGATGGCACTGATGATTGGGGCACTGATTATCAGTGCAAAACAATTTACTGACATTCTGGACAGTTAATGGCAGTCCTTTCCTAACACAGACACAGCATGGGAGGAAAGGGCTGTGGATAACCAGCAAGTCTGTTTACATGTGATCAGCTGACACCACATGGTAAAGGGCCACTGTGATTGCGCTGGATGCACGTCCCAGGGGGCATGTGGAAAGCACAGTTTTGGGAGGATGTCCATGGACACCCTCCCATAATTGGAAGCACGGGGCTCGGATGGAAGGGGGGACCATCACAGTTTCTTGAACCGGGGCCCTGAAGGTTCTAGTTATGCCTCTGTAGTATATATAGTAATAGTATACTGTTGACATTGAGTGTTGTATGCTCAAACTTATTTAACGTTATATGTTGTAGACGTATTTAAAAGATGAACAAACGTGAAGAGAGAAAAAGGATGAGGTATAGGTTATAACCAATAATACATGTAGAACTACAAAGTCAATGTTCAAGCAAAATTTAAGTGAGCATTAAGATGGTCGTTTAATGAGTTTTATTTTTGAGATACCAATTGCACCAAATCTCCCATAATGAGCTGACAATCTTATAATTGCCTTTGGACGAGTTCATATGTGGCGTTAGTATGGGTTAATTAGATCACCTCTTTTATAGCTGGCATATTGGAATTTTTCCAGTAACTAACCAATAACAAACGGGTTGCCATCAGGATGTGAATGATCGGTCCCCTTAGTTTGGGTAGAACGTTGTCTAATCCCAGGGAAAATAGTGCAACTCCTGGTGAAAAGGGAATTGTGACCTTATAAATTTTATTAATTAGGCGATATGTCTCTGACCAAAGGGAGGATGCAGCTGGACATGTCCATAGTATTGCCTTGTACACACGGTCAGACTTTCTGATGGAAAATGTGCGATCGGAGCTTGTTGGAAATTCTGATCCTGTGTAGGATCCATCTGACTTTTTTCATCGGAATTTCTGACACACAAAGTTTGAGAGCTGGATCTAAAATTTTCTGACAACAAAATCCTTTGGCATAAAGTCCGATCGTGTGTAGACAATTCTGAAGCACAAAGTGCCACGCCTGCTCAGAATCAAGCAGAAGAGCAGCACTGGCTATTGAACTTCATTTTTCTTGGCTCGTCGTACATGTTGTACGTCACCACGTTCCTGACGTTCGGAATTTCCAACCAACTTTGTGTGACCGTGTGTATGCAAGACAAGTTTGAGACAACATCCATCGAAAAAAATCTGATGGATTTTGTTGTCGGAATGTCCAATCGTGTGTACAGGGCATAAATGAAAGAGTGTATCCACCGCTCCACATTTTCTCCAACACATGGGTGACGTTTGTGGTGAGAATTGTGAGACTCTGTGGGATGTAAGATACCACCTTTAATAGTATTTTCTGGGTTAGTTCCCACATATTTATATTCTTGGTAGCAGTATAGGTGGAATTAGGTGCGGTTTGCCATTCGTGTGTGTATGTTGTACCAAGGTCGTGTTCCCAGGCTCTTATTGATGCTGTCTTGGCAAATTCGCCTTTGTTGTTTAGTGCTTTGTACATTAGGGAGATACCTTTAGTGTTACAATAGGGGTTGGTGAAAAATTGGATAATTCGCCATGGTAATGAACTATTGTGTAAAGGGTTAGAGCGTATGAAATGTACTATTATGTGAAAAAGTCCTGAAAGCAAAACCCAAATTGAATCTGTAAAGCCCTTAATGTTTTAGTAGTTGGGCCTACCTGAATATCATCCAAAAATGTGATCCCTTTCTTAACCCATTGTGCGATGGCTATATTGGGCATAACCCAAGGAAGACTCATAATAGGTAACTGGATAGTGGTTCTCTTTGTGCTATCTAAATGTGTAATGGAATGTGATTATGAGTGTTATTGTGAAATGCCTATTTCTAATATAATCGCATAGATATAAGTGCTTATTTTCTTATACTCGGCTATCAGCCTTAATCATGCTCAAATTAGATGTCTGCCAGCTTCTCCTTTCATGTGAAACAGAACTGCAAGAGTTAAAGTACAAAGAACAAAGTTAAGAAGATTGCACCTATTTTCAGGCCTATGAGGCTACACTCAAGACAAACAGGAACTGAAAATAAGACACCGTAATTAGCTACGATAGTCTGCTATCTCCTTATACAGATATAACCCAGCAAAGCTTACATTTCGTCACAATAATGTATATGTATAATTTGTGGTTTGTACACGCTTGTTTTATTTGATATTTGATTTGATAACAAAATATCCGGCTCTCAAAATATCATTTTGAGCCCAGGAAATAAAGGTCAGAAGTACCAAACTTACTGAACGTGTCCGTGTCAGTGATTTGTGGTTAAATGTGCACATTTTCACATCGAAGGTTATTTTGGCCAGGGGGACAGAAACAAGAGTACCGAGCGGTTCTGTTCGGCCCAAAACATTTTGGCGCCCAACGTGGGGCTCGAGATTTTGGTCCAAAAGGAAGCCGTACTTAGAAGACACTGAAACAGAATCAAATACGGGCGGAGCAGAGCCTGATCAACTCTGGAGAAAACGGTAAGACACTTTTTAATAATTTGTCTGCTGTTTGATCCGCATCCGTATTTGGTTAATTTCTGTCTCCACATCGGCTTCCCGAGGTCCACAAAGATAGGTATATATCTTGTCTCGAGCCTATTTATATAGTATGAACCTGCAATTGTTTCTGACTCGCCTATATTTGGAGTATATTGTGTTTTGTTTTGTCGATCGATCGTGTTGTGTGACGGCTGTTGTGAATGAGGGATTGATTATATGTTCATGGATAGAATTGACGTGGTTAAACTTCTTTTGAGGATTGATATCAAGAGAGGGTGTCGGGACAAGGTAAACTCCTCCTGGGGCAAATATTTGTGCGGTAAAGCACAGGTTACCAGGAAAGGGGGTGACAAATTACCCGTGAGGATCTGATTAAGACCAGAATTCACTCCAGTCGTCACATCAATTGTTGTTGGTAATGTCAGGTCACAAAAGTAGAGCCAGGTTATAAGAGATCTATTCTCGGTTACAAACCTCTAGTGCCAGAGGTCCCCAAGTAGTGGTATTCAGATTAAATGTACATTATCCAGTGAAGTTTTCAGTTGGTAAGAAATTGGAAGTTATTTAGGCTGAGGCTAGGATAAGAGGACAGGGAAGTGAAAAGTTGTCCCCTGCAACCTCAGCAGCCAGAAGATTACGAGGAGGCAGAGAAAGCCAGAGTGAGGAGTTTGGGGTTTGAGTTGGGACGTGTAGAAGATGTTTAAAATGATTCACCGAGTACTAGCTGTTGGCTTACATTCTGTGTTTTGTCTGGTCTGTTTCATGTCTCCCCTTTTGCAGATTTAACAGAGATCTCTTCACTTCCTCATCTTCCATATCACCCTGTCACTGCATATCTTCATTTCTTTTCTGTTTTACTTCAACCTTTCTTGCTTTCCTCTCCTCCTATTCAATTCAAGAGTTGTGTGAAATGGGAAATAAGTTAATTAGGCCCACAGAGGGCAATTTGGCTTGTGATTTGGTATTAGAACGGGAGGGAGAGGCTGCTGTAAAAAAGGGAAAGAAATTAGCGAAAGTGTGTGGAATTTGGGTGGTAGGTTAAAAGTAGATGAATGGCGTACTGTTTTTTGAAACGTAAATAAGGTCTGTTGTCAGATTATGGGTTGCTACGGGCAGCAGATGCTTGGTTTAAAGTTGCAAATGCTATTCATGAAGAAGAGGGTGGATGGAACCAAAATGGTTGCATCGTGTACAAGAAAACTAGAAAAGAGGAAGCTAAGTAGTCAGCCACCGCCCTATAATGGCGTCTGGTCCCCAAGTAGACACTGTCCTTCGTCTACCGCCCCTCTGTTCTAAGTGACACCTCCCCCTGTGGCAACACGCCCTATGCAACCGCCTACACCAAAACCCACCTACATGTTTCCAGTGATGGTACATAGTAGCAACCAATGTAGCATTTTAATTGAATAAATAATTTCTGTATAGGATGTATTGAATACTTCTGAATATTTCAGTCAGAGTCTGAATTTATTTTGGTTTAATTGTGTTTAAGTTGTATTAGCAAAAGAGGAAGTTTATGTATTCTAGGCATTATGCCAGAAGAGCAAAAGAGGAAGTGCTTTCTTTGCTTAAATCTATGTGCTGCGCGTTTTATATTCTAAAAAAAAAAGAAAAAAAGAGTCAGTATCTAATTAGAATGTTTAGAAAGAAAAATAAATATCTATGTTGTGGAGATCGGCTGGACCGAGGCTCCCTATAAAAAAATTATTCTGTATGGAGATGGTTCACATCTCTACTCTAAAATGCCTGAAGTCAATATGTGTACAAGAAGTTTACTGATTTGAGTTTTAGCATGCTGAATAGAGAGCATAGACACATGTTAGCTGCCGCATTTATTTCAGGTCTTAAAGAGTCAATCCGAAAGGGTCTGAGTATAGAAAACCCACCACCTTTGAGCTTGAGGCGTTGTTATTAGTAGTTATTAGGTCCAGAATCCTCACAGAACAGTAGAGTAGATCCTCTCATGATGGCCTCTGACACACCCTATCTGCGCCCACCAGTACCAACTCCATGTGTCTGCTTGCTACAACTGCGAAAGACCCAGCCACTCCAGAAGGGAATAACGAAGCCCATGGAAATTCACCCATAGTCCCCCAAACCCCAACCACAGTCAAACTAAGCCATACAGAACCAGTCACACTCGTCGCCAAGAATCTCAGGACCCACCTCACCCACCGCCACACCCCACTCCGGAACACATGGGCCTTCTCCGCTAGGATTCCGGCAAGCCTGTATCTCCTGCCCCTGTCATGATGTCTTCCGGAGATTCGGGAGGACCTTTGGCGAAGATAACCCTCCCCATCAACATAGCATGTGTAGGGGTTGATGGAACGCCCAGAAAGAGCCCGTTGACCTGCCCCCTGCAAGTCGGCAACTTTTCTGACTTATTAGTGAGATTTGTGGTCTCATCCACATGCCCCCTGAACCTACTAGAAACTGATGTTCTGTCCAGGCTCCAAGTCTCTATCTCCTTCCAACTTGATGGTGGTGTGCTTTCATTTCACCACTGGCCATCAATGACGCATCGGCACTCTGCTCCATCCCACTCCTGTTATCCCTGAACCCAAAAGATGAACCTGAAGTCCCCGAAGAAGTTTTGGATTGGGTCCCCACATGCCTATGGTCCACAGGGCTGGAAGACATAGGACATCTGAAAGTGCTGCCAGTCATGGTACAACTGAAGCCTGGGGCTCCCCTATCCAGAAAACCACAATACCCCTTGAAGCCTGCACAATCGGCATCCATCTCAAGACAAGTTGAGGCTCTTCTGTCAAATGAAGCCTTGGTACCCTGTAAATCTCCTTGTAACACACCACTGTTCCCAGTGAAGAAGCAAACCGCAAAAGAGGAACCCGAAAAGTACAGGATGGTACAAGACCTCAGAGCAGTGAATGAAGCTACCATCCTGGAGACCCCCATCATCCCCAATCCCCACACGTTGCTAGCAGAGCTACACCTGGACTGTTATGCCCCAAGGGATGAGACTACACCCAGATGTTGTACTTTTCCAATATGCAGATGTCTTCCTGCTGTGTGCAGATTCCTTCGATGACGCCTCCATATTCTCAGAAAGTCTCCTCCACTACTTAGTTGAGCAAGGTTGCAAAGCCTTAAAAAGCAAAAAGTCCAGAAAGAAGGTGATTTTCCCAGGTCTCTGCATCTCCCAAGGCACCTGACATCTCACTGAAGAAAGAGTTGCTGTAATCAAAGCAATCCCTTTGCCTCAAGGTCAAGCAATCCCTTTATGATGCCCTGAGATCTGACCCTTTTCATGCTTCTCCAGAAGCTGTGGACAATTTTGAAACCCTGAAGGAGATCCTCTCAACAGCCTCTGCTTTTGGACTAAAAGACTTTCAAGACTTTCAAACTGTTTGTCTCAGAGAGGCAAGGACATGCCATAGAAGTTTTGGCTCAGGCCCATGATAACAGACTCAGGGTATTACTCCTGCCAACTTGACTCAGTGGCCAAGGGGGGACCCTCCAGCCTCAGAGCCGTCTTTGCAGCCCAAGTTCTCTTGGACAAGACTGCGGACCCCGTCTTGAGTTACCCCTTAATCCTTCTTGCTCCTCATGACATCACTGCCATACTGAACCAGATCCAGCCCAAACACCTGTCCTTAGCAAGACACCTCAGACTCCAGTGTGCCTTATTTCTCCCTGACAACATCACCATTCTCCGATGTAAAAACCCTCAACCCATTCACTCTACTTCCCCTTCTCGAGGGGGGAACCTCTGTGGAAGATGATTACCGCTACACCGCTCATGACTGTTTTGAAGTGATGAAGATGGAGACATCACACCTGCCGACAGTCAGTGAAACTGCCCTAGCCTGCGATTTTGAGATCATCTGGAAAACTAGAGGATTCCTGATAGCAGCAGCAGGAACTCCTGTAAAACACAGCACAGCTATCAAGAACCTGATGGATGCCTTACTGCTCCCAACGCAGGTAGCCATACTTAAAGTAAAAGCACACAGCAAACTGGTTTCCCAAATAGCACGAGGCAATTATCTGGCAGATACTGCCGCAAAGCAAGCTGCAGATGGAACGCGAGAAGTGGTCAGCAGAGTGAATACACCTATCCTGGATGACCCAATAGACACCCCTGAAGAGACTGTACAAACCATTATGATTTTACAAAACCTTCCTGTAAACAGGACTCGTCTCAAGGAGCAACAAGAGACAGCTGACAAAGAAATAAGAAAGAAAGTAAGAAGAAAAAGAAGTGTGGATCAAAAAAGGAGCCACAGAAGTTGAAGGAATCACTGAATTAAACAAGAGACTGCGTCTGCCACGTAGGCCGGAAGCCTATCCCGTTACCAACATGACAGCGAAGACCACAGCTAAAAGACTTTTAACAGAAATAGTGTGCAGATATGGTGTCCCAGAGGTGATAGAGAGTGATCAGGGTCCGGGTTTCACGGCCTCAGTAACCAAGGAGATATGGACAGCCTTAGGGGTCACACTAGCTTTCCACACTCCATACCATCCTCAGAGTAGTGGGAAGGTGGAAAGACTAAATGGCACAATAAAGTCTAGAATGCTAAAAATGTCTCAGGAAACAGGAATGAGTTGGCCAGACAGCCTACCCATTGCCTTGTTCAGTGTCAGGTACACCCCAAGGGGAAATCATGGTTTGTCACCCTATGAGATATTGTTTGGTTCAGCCCCCATTCTGGGTTGTTATTTTTCACAACAGTTGCAACTGCAATCTGATGTATTAACTGATTATGTGACTGCCTTATCTCAAGAATTAACCCGTATCCATGCACAAGTGTTTTCTTTCATTCCAGATCCTGAGTTAGACACAGGATCGCACAAGTTGGTCCCTGGTGATTGGGTCCTGATAAAGAAGTTTTTGAGGAAACACACCCTTGAACCCAGATATGATGGTCCTTTCCAAGTCCTTCTGACAACCACCACATCAGTAAAAGTGGCCAGAAGGAACTCGTGGATACACGCCTCTCACCGCAAGTCCTGTGCCCGAGGAAGAGGCTGAGAAGACCAGGCCATGATCCTGCTTATCCTTTTTGTTATATTCTTTGCTCAGGCCCAAGAGGTGGCCATCAAACAGAAAAATGGTATAACTTAATTCTGGTACAACTCATCCAACACACATGTTGCCACGTTTATATGCCCTTATAGTAAGATACTTCCAGGTACAGATTACAGAATCCGAACCTATGAAGGAACAGTAGGTCCCATGACTGTGTATGTATGTGTTACTGACGACTACTGGGGCGACAACTGTGATTACTGGGGAGCAGTGGGTTGGAACACTGGGGGGCACAAACTGGGGGTAAAATCCTGAAATCGCCCAAAATAAGAAAGACAAGAATGGGAAATCACTCCTAGACAGAATGACAATTAACAAGCATTATAATTATGTCATCCGCAAATAAGCTTATGACATGCTCAGTATTCTGAATTTGGAAACCAGATATTTGTGGATGTAAGCGGATATATGGTGCCAATGGTTCCATTAATAAATTAAAAATCAGCGGGGACAGGGGGCATCCTTGGCAAATTCCATTTGAGATTGAAAATGGGGTAGTTAATATACCTGATGAGTATACTTGGGCTGAAGGGTTGGTGTATAAGGCCATAATGGCAGTGAATATTGGACCAGAGAAGCCAAAGGTGGACGACACTTGTGCTAGATAATTCCAGTGAATTCTATTGAACACCTTCTCCGCATCCAATGCTAGGAGGAGAGAAGGCGTTCGCTGCTCCCTTGCCATATGAATTATATTAATTAATCGGCGATTAGCATCCGTGGTTAGCCGACCTTTAGTGAAACCTGATTGGTCTGGGTGGATTAAGAGTTTAGCATACATTTTTAAGTCGTTATTCAGGAGTGAAATGGGTCTGAAGTTTTGGGGTGTGGTGGGTCCCATCCCTGGCTTGGGTAATGTTATTATCAGGGCTCTAAGCATTTCAGGTGGAAAGGTACGAGGAGGCAGCTGCTGCATTATAGATATTAGTCATATATGGAGTTAGAGTGAGTTTGAATGCCTTATAGTACTCTCCTGTGAAGCCACCTGGCCCAGATTTATTGCTAGGCAAGGATTCTATAGTTGTTTCCATTGTCTTTTGGATGTCTAGAGGGGTGAACAAGGTGTTCCTGAGATAGTTGGTAGTTTTACCTTTTGTAGGAACTCTGTAATTAGTTCACTATTAGGTTGGTTGGTGTTTGGGTCTTGGTTTAGATTGTAGAGTGAGCTATAATAATCACTAAAACCGTCAGCTATCGCTTGGGGGTGGTATAATTTAGCTTTAGTGGAAGGATGGTAGATAAAAGGGATTTTGGTCTTTTGTCTCTGGCCTTTCAATTTATATGCCAATATTTTGCCTAGCTCTATTGCCGTGGGCATAATAAGTAATTTTCAACCTCCTTGACGCTTTCTCAAATTTGTCCAACAGTAGGGCTCTTAAATCGTGGCAAAGGTCAAACAACTTTTGGGAAAGGGTAGGTGTTGTCTTGTCTTCGATAGCAGCCATTTGTCCAGTAGGAATAGTTCTATCTGACTATAAGAGCAGTGTGGATTGGAGAAAAAAAAAAGTGAAATCTCTCTCACTAATGTGAAGGCAGCACTATGCGTCAAAGAGGTTGTGTGATTGAATGGAACGTTGCAGTGAGGTGGCATATCTGCCATGGTAGGAGGAAGAGTCTATAGCTGGATCTGGAGTAATATTGAAGTCTCCACATAGGAGTAGGGATGAGCCCGATGTTTGAGACGAAACTAACATCGGGTGTTTGCCCGTTCGCCGAATACCGAACATTATGGGGCATTTGCAGGAAATTTGAGTGCCGGCGGAATGCCCCATAATGAACTGCGAGACCGTCAATGCACTGCGAGATTGCAAAGCAAATGCAACGGACCTGCATGCTTTGGCCAAAGCATGCTCTGCTGTGAGAGCCATGATTGGCCAAAGGCAAAGCGAATCATGGATCAGGGGCCTGAGTCCACGCCCCACATTATGTAAGGCTGCTTACATGGCAGCAGAACATAGTTTTACGAATGAGAGCAGCAAAATGACATTTGTAAAGGAAAAAAATTAATTTAAAACTGCTTGCAGCTGTAATTTATTGCCGGATCCTGACAATATACATAAAAATCATTGAAAAAACGGCATGAGTCCCCCCCAGGTACCCCCAAAACACCTTGTTCCCATGTTGATGGGGGCAAGGGCCTGCCGGCGGGGGGTTTGTTGGAATCTGGAAGCCCCCTTTAACAAGGGGACCCCAGATCCCACCCCCCATGTGAATGGGTATTGGGTATATTGGTATATCACCACAAAAAGTGTCAAAATGGTAAAAATGACAGGAGACAGTTTGAGAGAAGTCCTTTATTTAAAAAAAGTTTGTCCCGTGATGTAACCCCATCTTCGATGACAGCGCCGGCGACCCGAGGAAAAAAACTAGAAAACTCCGCCTCAACGGGAGGCTTCCCGCGACTGCGACAGCAATGACAGCTGTTATATAGCTGACACTTTTTTTGGTGAATGTGTAGGGATACAATGTACCCAATACCCATTCACATAGGGGGTGGCCGGGATCTGGGGGTACCCTTGTTAAAGGGGGCTTCCAGATTCCTATAAGCTCCCCACCCGCAGACCCCCACAACCACCCGGCAAGGATTGTGGGGAAGAGGTCCTTTTCCCCATCAACATTGGGACAAGCTGTTGTGTGGGGACCCAAAAACACCCTCCCCATGTTGAGGGCATGTGACCTGGTACGGTTCAGGAGGGGAGGACGTTCTGGTCCCCCCCTTTTCCTGCAGCCTGCCAAGTTGTGTGCTGGGATAAGGGTCTGGTATGGATTTTGGGAGTGACCCCCACGCCATTTTTTTAATTAATTTTGGCGCAGGTTTCTCCTTAATATCCATACCAGACCTGAAGGGCCTGGTATGGATTTTGGGGGGACTCCACACAATTTTTTTTTTAATTTTGGTGAGGGGTTCCCCCAATGGGTCTGGTAATGGACTGGGGGGGGAGCCATGCCATTCTTTTCAATGATTTTTATCTATATTGTCAGGATCCGACAATTCATTACAGCCGCGAGCAGTTTCAAATGACTTTTTTTCTATTAGAAATTTCATTTCGTTGTGATACTGTTCTAAACACGGGGAAGGTTGTGCTACTTTACAGGATTACTAAGGACACCCCCCAGGCACGATATTTAAAGGAATATTTCATTTTTATTGTTTCACTTTAAGGATTATTAAAATCACTGCTCCTGAAAAAACAGCTGTTTTTAAAACTTTTTTTGCATTCATACATGTCCCCTGGGGCAGGACCCAGGTCCCAAAAACCCTTTTTATGGCAATAACATGCATATAAGCCTTTAAAACTAGCACTTTTGATTTTTCATGTCCATGTCCCATAGACTTTAACGGAGTTTGCACAAATTTTTTGTCTGTTCGCAAGTTCTGGTGTGAACCCAACCAGGGGTGTTTGGCTTATCCCTATATAGGAGTAGTACTCCTTGTTGATGTTTGTGTATAGTCTTTAGCAATTTGTTGAAAAAACGTAGTTGATGCATGTTAGAAGCATACATATTCAGTTGTGGCGTTGATTTCACAAACCAGTATAAGGTATCTGCCCAGGGGATCTTTAACTTCCCTGCATTGAGTAAAAGACACTGTGTCTTTAATAGCCGTCATACCGACCCTTTTTTTTAAAGTCCGTGTTTGCAGTGAATATGTAGGGAAAGTTCCTGTGTGTACATTTAGGAGGTGCGATGTTACAGAAGTGTGTCTCCTGTGTACACAGGATGTCACATTTGAAGCGTAGTGCTTCTTGCCATAGGGATTTACGTTTTCCCGGATGATTAAGACCATTGCAGTTTATGGATAGGAAAGTCAAACCCATAGTTGGGTATTAACGGGTATTAAAGTGTATTGCTTGAGTATGTAGATTATTTTTACTCGCTGTGGAAGATGTACGTCCTCCAGTGGTCAATCTGAAGTATTTGTTTAGTTGCCTGGTACTATGACTGTGTTTAAAAAGGGTAGAATGAAAAGAAAATAAACAATTATAAGATGCAGGTGACATATTTGTCATATATTAACTGATAGTCAAAGAACATGAAAGGGTTATTGAAGCCCGTATGCATCAGCTGCTGCTCAGGTTACACGGGGGGTGGAAAGAATCAGTGTTCCACCTCCAACAAACAGGAGCTAAAATGAAAATTGTCTACTCCTTACCAGAGCTAGATATGCTTTTTGGAATTTTTGGCTGTCACCTTTTTCCACTCAGGATTAATGTGATTGGTTGTTTTAGAAGAAGAAGCAGGTATTTGTGAATCTTGTATTTGCTAATTTTTCAGCAGAGTGAGGCCTTTTTCCAGAGGATGATGACATGCGTGGTGCCTACCCTTGTGACTGTTATTTTTGTGGGGTATTCCCATCTGTAATTGATGTTGTGGTTCCTCAAAGCTTTTCTGATAGTGTTGAGGTTCCTTCTCTTTAACAATGTGTATTGAGAAAGCTCTGCATAGAATTGCACCTGCTGGTATTGAGGAAGAATGTGTTTTTTTTACGCATTACTCACATTAGTGTCTCTTTGATGTGGTCCAAATGTAAGCATAATAGGGCGTACACACGGTCGGACTTTGTTCGGACATTCCGACAACAAAATCCTAGGATTTTTTCCGACGGATGTTGGCTCAAACTTTTTTTGTCTACACACGGTCCCACAAAGTTGTCGGAATTTCCGATCGCCAACCACGCGGTCACGTACACCACGTACGACGAGACTAGAAAAGGCCGGTTCAGAACCAACCCTTTGAGCTCCTTTTGCTAATCTCGTGTTAGTAAAAGTTTGGTGAGAGACGATTCGCGCTTTTTCAGACTCGTGGCTTTCAGATCGTTTTCTGCCGTTCAGTTTGTGCTTGTGGGTTTGTATCTGCTCTTCAGTGCGTGCAGCAAGTTCCGCGTGACTTTAGGTAGTCATTGTATTCTTGTTCGTTCGTTACTGGTTTTCAGGTCGCTCTTCACAGGCCTTGCTGTTCTTCAGTGCGTTCTGTTACTTCGTTCTGAGCAGCCGACCGTTTTCTAGCCATGTTTCATATGCGTACTCCTCGTAGAGTTCTTGCTGTGCGGGGGCTTGGTGTTGGGGTCCTGACCTTGATACAAGTCCAGTCCATGAACAGGGTGGGGAGGAGTTCATGGACCAAGAATTGGTTGCTTCAGCGTGACCAGTTCTCTCATATGCCTTTGCTCCGTGAGATCCGTGAGAATAATCCTGATGATTTCAGGAACTTTCTCAGGATGACGGACCCCGTGTTTCACCGTTTGTTGGCTTTGCTGACCCCCTATATCAGCAGGCAGGATACCTGCATGAGGCAAGCCATCACTCTGGAGCAGAGGTTGGTTGCTACCCTGCGGTATTTGGCGACAGGGAGAAGTCTGCAGGACTTGAAGTTCTCGACAGGCATCTCCCCCCAGGCTCTGGGAATCATTATCCCAGAGACCTGTTCTGCCATCATCCAGGTCCTGCAGAAGGAGTATATGAAGGTAAGATTTTTATCCTTTTATATCACATTTTATTGTATTGAATGTTTGATAATATCTTGTATTTCTTTCCTCATTCCCTAATTACCATGATTGTAATATGCTGTGAATGTCCCCTTTGTTCTCATGCATGCTGGATTTTTATATAACTATTATTTTAGGTCCTTCATACATATTTGCCCTTCACTAACCTCCCCAGCATGGTGTCTCCTGGCCTATATTCACCTCATGTAGTCACTTAACAATGTATTTTATCAGCTCCATAGAAGTGCTTTACCCCAAACACCCCCTAAAATGTTTGGAAATGTTATTTTTGATTTAAATTCAGGCAGAGTGCCAGAGGCTTTTTTTTGTGGTGTCCCCAAATAATTTTTAGTAACCCTCCCTCTCCCAACTGCTAAGTCAGCTGATCCCAATTCTCTATCCTCAATCATCTATCTGCTGACTTTGCCAAACCCATACACACTATACCCATCTCTTTTGTGGTCAGATTTATGGATGAATTCCCCAAAGCATGTAGTGCAAGGGCCTGCCTGTATACTTTCCAATGGTACTGTTTAAAGTTTTTGTATCCTATTATTATCTTGATAGGTAATAGCAGAATGTCCAAATGTCCTCAAATGTGTACAATGTTTATTTATATCTTTGTATTATGACACTTCTTACCTGTCCAGTGGGCTGCCAATAGTGTAACTAAGGAGGGGCTGTTCAAAGTAATACCCATTATTTAGGCATTCATCTCTCAATGAAGTGAAGAGGGTTACCTGTCCAAGATTTACACACACCCCCTATAATGTTAGAAATGGCCCATGAGAGGGGGGAGGGGGAATATGATAGGTGTACCTTATACTTTGGCATTGTTAAATTCCCCTTAGTAAATGCTATCTGGAGGTTTCCCCATAATGTTTGTGTATAATCTACTTGCCATGTTTCAGAGTAAAAATAGTAATGTTTATTGTTTTTTCCTCAACAGTTTCCTTCCACGCCACAGGAATAGCAGACTGTGGCCTTCCACTTTGCCCAGCGGTGGGACTTTCCTAACTGCGGAGGGGCAATTGATGGGAAACGTCCACATCATCCCACCACCCAACTCGGGGTCGTACTATTATAATTACAAGGGGTTTAATAGTATAGTGATGTTGGCGGTGGTGTCGGCTAATTACGACTTCTTGTATGTGGACGTGGGGAAGAATGGCCGGATGTCCGATGGTGGAGTCATCGCCCAGACGGAGTTCTACAGGCATCTCCAGAATGGCAGCTTGGACTTGCCAGCTCCAGAGGACAATGTGGAAGGACTCCCATTTGTGTTCGTTGCTGATGAAGCGTTTGCGCTGGGGGACCACCTGATGCGGCCATTCCCAATGAGGACCCTCACCCCGGAAGAGAGGGTTTTTAATTACCGGCTGGCCAGAGCCCAAAGAGTGGTGGAGAACACATTTGAAATCCTGGCCAGCCGGTTCCGACTATTTCTGACACCCATCGATATGGCGGAGTATAAACTGAACCATATTATACTGGCGTGCTGTGTTCTCCATAACTTTTTAAGGAAACATTCGGCCAACTATGCTGGCTCAGTTGGGCCTGAGGCCGGAATCCTACATCAAACCACACTGACGGCGCTTGAAAGTGGCCATCCTGGCTTGCCCTCCCTGAGTGCCCGTGATGTCCGGTTACGCTACCTGGAGTTCTTTGCGGGTAGGGGGGCTATCAATATGCCAGACAATCTGTGAAGCCTTTTTATAATAAAAAAAAAAAGAAATTCTTGGTGGACATTTACTGCTTGTGTTTGTTTTAGCTGACCCTGACAGAAATGTGTTGAGTCCAGAAAATGTTGTGATTGTGTAACCTTATACAAAGCACTGTTGGCTGTTATTTCCTAAATGCAAAAACACATTTCACTACAAGTGCACTTGCAACTGCACTGAAACTGCACTTGTAGTGCAAAGAGGATTTGCCCTTAGAAAAATAACCCCCATTTTTGCTGAAAACAGCAATTACATCACCCCAAAAGTGTTGTATTGTAGTGTTGACACAATAATCCACACATTCTTGAGTAAGCAACTTTTTTATACCTGCACAATCACATGTGCATTTACCAAAGGTTTTTAAAACAAACCAACATGTTTGTTGTATAACAATTTTTGCAGTAGCATTATCAAAAATCGAAATGTCCATTTCAGATAAAACAGGCCTGTGTAAAACCAACAAGAAAGACAAAAAACTTGAACTTACAAAGTTCACATTAGGTAAAACCTGAAGGCTATATCAGACATCAGTATTTAGGAACTTGGTTTGATATAGCGTTCAGATGGGGGGAAATCACCCCAGGAAAAGCCAAATTTGGAAGATGCACACCAATTTACGAATGTCAACATGTGCTAGCTGCCATCACGGGGGATCAAGGGACGTGCTTTGGGGGAGCAAGCCCTTCCTCAATGCTACTTTATAATTGAGGAAGGGGTTGCACCCCCAAAACGCGTCCATTGATCTACCGTGATGGCAGATAGCACATGTTGACACACTGTGTGCATCCTCCAAATTTGGCTTTTCAAAACATTGCAAAAAGTTTTAAAAGATTGGACCACAATCCAAAAAGTGATTTTGTGGGGTTTTAAATTTACCCCAAAACATCAATGATGTTATTATTTTTTTTAATCACATCATTGATTTTTTGCTGTATGTTTTGCAGTTCTACATTACACCCCATGATCTCCCCGATCAGGATCTGGGCACTTTCTGATGTGAAACGTTCTGGATCACGATCACCTAAAAAGAGAGAAACAAAACAAAAACGGGTATAAAAAATCTGCCACCATCCATCTCTTTTACCTGAGCCTGTGGTCGCCGACACTCACCTGTTGTGGTGCCAATCTCCACCACATCTTCTTCTTCCTCCTGCTCAGCTTGGGTTGGTGGTATTTCACCTTCTTCCAGAGGTGGGGGGTCTCTGGTCTCCTCGGATGAGGAGTGTCCTCTGAGTCTTTTCTACCCTATGTAAAACAAAAATGGTATCATTAGCACACAGATATTTGATGGCAGAACTATAAATAGGAAACATTGATTGGAAGTGGGGTACAATTGTCAATTTTAGCCGAGTTCCAAGATGTATTTTTTTTATTGGCCTTTGTCAAGCTGCAATACTTTTACCTGTTTAGTACAAGCTTCCCAGATGGAGACCTCCCTATAGTATACACTGGAGCACCTGTGTGACCCCCTAATAAAAATGGTGTTCTGGGGTCCCACACTAGTGCTCCAGTGTCCAGATGTGAAAACAGCTGCTCAGTGTCCTCTCCTTACACACAATCTAGTTTGCATTTCATTCTAGTAACAAACCCATCTACACAAAGACAGAAAGAATAGGAACACAGCACAACTACTTACTTTTTTGCAGCACTCTCCGGATCTTTCGGTACTGCTCTGGCTCTCTCAATTTCAGGTCCGACCACCGCTTCCTGAGCTGATCTTTCGATCATTGTACCCCGAAATTCTTCTGCAGACTTTTGATCACTTTCACCATGATCTTGGCCTTTCTGATATTGGGGTTGGGGTAAGGCCCATACTTTCTGTCATAGTCAGACTTCTTCATGATGTCGACCATCTCCAACATCTCCCCAAAGGACATATTTGTGGCCTTAAAACGTCTCCTTCTGGATCGGGACGTGTCCGGATCCAGGCTTTCCTCCTCCTCGTTGCTATAATTAGCACGCACCTGCTCTGACTCCGCCATGTGCTCTTCACCCACTGTGCCGAATGAAAAGGGGCGGGGAATAGACTAGAAAGAACGTCAGGGGCGGGCGGAGTTACACGCATGCGCAGTGTGTATAAAGCGTAACACGCGTGCGTATTACGTACGATCTGTGAGCGGAGGAAGGAGCATTGGGCGCGCCGATCGTAAGAACGAAGGTAAGAGACAAACTTGTGCCTATACTGCTTCTACATTGAAGCCTATATTGTAACAAGATTAGGAGAGTTTTGTCTGACATTAGGCTTTGTCTTGTGTTGTGTCTTGCAGTGAACATGGATATGTTAATGAAAGATAATGACTTCATGTCAGTATTCATAGATATCTTAAGGGAGCTGCCCTGTCTGTGGGAGATTAAACACCCCCATTTCAAGAACCAAGCAAGGCAGCACTGGTGCAATTGTGTGAAATTGTGAAGCAGGTGATCCCCACGGCAGACATCACCTATTTAAAGATTTTCATTGGTGGCCTGAGGAGTACATATCTAAGGGAGCGCAAGAAAGTCCTGGATTCACAGAGATCCGGAGCAGCAGATGACATCTATGTTCCCAGAATGTTGTACTACGACAGGCTGCATTTTCTGGCAGGCCAGACTGAACCCAGGCCATCCCTCTCCAGTCTTCCTTCCACACTTCCTTCCCCCCGGCTGAGGCTTCTGATGCCCAACCTGGGCCTTCCAGGCCACATGTGGAGGAGCCCAGATTGAGCCAGGTATAGCATTCCTCTAAATACTTCTGCTTGTCCAATCAATGATGTTAACTAGATGTTAGTTGGGAGTACTAATTTAGGATTGTGATTGATGATGCAAAACATAAAACCATGTCCCTTTTTCATACACAGGGAAGTCTCAGCCAGGAGGTGGCCGGGCCGAGCGGGCTGGCTGATCTACAGGTCCCTCCACCCCCCCTGAAAAGAGAAAGTGGCAGTAGGAGGAGTGCCCTAGAGGAGGCTACCGGAGGACTCTTTTGGAGGGCTGCAGAGGTCCTGGGAGCACGACAGACCATGGAGGAGGACATTGCTGCCATCATTGCATATAAAATGCAGAGGATGGAGGAGGGCCAACAAGTCTTGTGTGAGGCACTCATATTGGAGGCTCTTAACAAAGGTATAAGGGGCCAATGACAGCTCAGACACACCTTTGCGATGGTCCTCCTCCTCCTCCTGCAGGTCCTCCTCCTCGTCCTCCCTCTCCTCCAGGTCCTCCCAGTCCTCCTCCAGGTCATAATCCTCCTTGTGCCGCATCTCCAACTGCACAGCCACAGCCCGGAGGGAAGCGTGAAAGGAAGACCAGAAAGTGAGGACCCTGGATCCAATCTGGTCGGCCAAAAAATGCAGCCTCTTGTGGTACCACAGCCTGGGGACACACATGTCATCTGCTGCTTTCCGGATCTCTGAGAATTCTGGACCAGACTGCCCTCCCTTACATATGGACTCCTCAGGCCACCAATTTTGATGTTCAAGAATTGATGTCTGCCGTGGGGGTCCCAGGCTTCGCTAATTTCTCATGTTGATCCAGTGTTGCCTTCCTCTTTGTTTGGTTCTGATCCCTTAATAAAGGATTTTTGTTTTAAATTATACTCTCGTATGTGTTTTACTGCAAAAATGACAGTTTGTTTGTGAGGATTCAGGTACATTTCAAATATACAATGTGAAATGAACAAGGGACACCAACAACAATCTCCTTGAGATTAAATAATAAAAGATATCAATGGTGTTGGGGTAACTTGACACACAAAACACACACAAAAATATTCTGGAGTAAAAATAAAAATAACATTGAACAAAGATCAGCCTTGGAAAAAATCCAAACATTAAATAAAAAAAAGGTTTAAAATCCCCCAAAAAATAAAATAAAATAAAAAAAACATTCTGTCAGATGTGACAACTAATAACAATATATTCAGGGAATCCCAATAAAAAAACAAAAATAAAACTTTGTGAGAAGTGTGTGTGAATATGAGCAGCAAAACTACTTAATTCTTGTCACATTATAAAGAAGAAGAGAGTGCGCTGTATTAAACCATTTTTAACATTGCAGCGTGACGAAAGTGCTGTATCCATTGCGAACGCTAAGTTTACCAGAACGAGCTGTTCCGTCTCGGAATTTCTTCTGAGCATGCGTGGCACTTTGTGCGTCGGAACAGGCCACACACGGTCGGAATCGACGCGATCGGATTTTGTTGTCGGAAAATTTTATCTCCTGCTCTCCAACTTTGTGTGTCGGAAAATCCGATGGAAAATGTCCGATGGAGCCCACACACGGTCGGAATTTCCGACAACACATTCCGATCGGACATTTTCCATCGGAAAATCCGACCGTGTGTACGGGGCATTAGATCACTTCTCTAGGCACTTAGTTTGGGAGGTGGGATGGTTTTGAGAGATGGTGGACTCTATCCACTGTGTCATCCAAATCTGATGCATCTGGAAGTATAGCTTTAAACATGGTAGTGACGAAGAGGGCAGGTCTGCTTGTGGGACTGATTCAGAGATCCCTCTGATTTTCAAGTTATTTCTTCTAGACCTGTCCTCAATGTCTGCTAACTTGGCTTTGACCCATGCCATCTCCTCATCCTTTTCATCCGAGGCATCCACCAACTCATTAATGGTGGATGTGAATTCCCCCATTTTGCATGCCACGTTGTCCGCTCTGGCATTTGTGCATGCATGATGCCATATAAGCTTGTAATGAGCTTCTTAATGACATCAACATGTCCTTCATTACTGTATCTAGAACTGGCTGATTAGTTTTTGGGAACTCCTCAATAGAGTTAGGTAGTTCTCTTGTGTCCTCTCCAGACTCTCCAGAAATGTTATAGCTTACTTCATGTTGTGTGTTTTATGTGTCCATTTTAAATCTGGACTTCTCTGGGCTGCGAGATAGTGGGGTGGAGGAGTATGAATTAGGGCTGTGATGGAGATCTACTGGCTGAAGCCTGTGAGTCCTGCTGCAGGGTCTGTGGTGGCGGCCTGTGTGCCGATGTGGAGGGGCTGTCGGTGCCATTTTGCTTACCTCTACTCTGCTGCAGAGTGAAAAAGGCAGTCAGCCTTGGAGGCTTTCTCTGCCCCTTGCATTTCCCCATGATCACAGGTGTGTGGTGAGTATTCTGCGGGGTGTGGATAACTAAAAGCAGGAAGGTCGCTGGGTTGCCTTTATGTCTCCTGATTGAACGGAGCTGCTCTCTCAAGCAACCATTCTGGTCCGTGACTAGCTCCACTCCCCCCCCCCCCCGGAAAGGTCATTTTTAATAACATTCAATACAATATGACCTGTGTTGCAATTGTATTCTATTTTTATTTGCTATTTTTTTCCCACAAAAGTGAAGTTACCCTTTAAGAATGTGTGGGATAAATGGGTAGGGATTCAATCTTAAATGTACAGTCCTGGTTCTCACATCGCAATGGATTAAAGACCTATGCTATTTAGAAGATGCTGTCCCTTCAGGCAGCAAATGCCTAATAAACTTAGGGTTTACAGGATCAATATTTGACAGTATATGAAGCAAAATCTAGTTACGCCTGGAGCCCATGGAATGAGGGTTTCTTGCACCGCATACTGGTGTGAACAAGCCCTAAATGGGTGACAGACAGATTTCAGAGGATCTTTCAGAACATTGTTATAAAATAATTCATACCACTGTCTAGTGCAGTGAAAATATAAACCAAGTTTATTAAACATATAGTAGTAGGGATGAGCCGAACACCCCCCCGGTTCGGTTCGCGGCAGAACATGCGAACAGACCAAAAATTTGTGTGACCCCGCAAACCCCGTTAAAGTCTATGGGACTCGAACGTGAAAAATCAAAAGTGCTAATTTTAAAGGCTAATATGCAAGTTATTGTCATAAAAAATGTTTTATGACACTTTTATGAAAGTGTCATAAAAACACCAGTTTTATGAAACTAGTTTGTGAAATCAACGCCACAACCCTAACATTGGTGAATATGTGTGCTTCTAACATACATCAACTACGTTTTTTCAACAAATTGCTAAAGACTATACACAAACATCAACAAGGAGGACTACTCCTATGTATGGATGAGCCAAACACCTCCGGTTCGGTTCACACAAGAACTTGAGCAGAGGCACAAAATATTGTGCAAACACCGTTAAAGTCTATGGGACACGGACATGAAAAATCAAAAGTGCTAATTTTAAAGGCTTATATGCATGTTATTGCCATAAAACGTGTTTTTGGGACCCGGGTCCTGCCCCAGGGGACATGAATCAATGCAAAAAAAAGTTTTTTCGGGAGCAGTGATTTTAATAATGCTTAAAGTATAATAAAAGTGAAATATTCCTTTAAATATCGTGCCTGGGGGGTGTCTATAGTATGCCTGTAAAGTGGCGCATTTTTCCCGTGTTTAGAACAGTCCCTTCACAAAATGACATTTCTAAAGGAATAAATTGTCATTTAAAACTGCTTGCGGCTGTAATGTAATGTTGCCCCCCCCAGCCCATTACCAGGCCCTTTGGGTCTGGTATGGATATTAAGGTGAACCCCGCACCCAAATTTAACAGCAGTATACAGGCGGTCCCTGGTTACAAACAAGATAGGGACTGTAGGTTTGTTCTTAAGTTGAATCTGTTTGTAATTTGGAACAGGTACATTTTGTAAGTGTAGCTCCAGCCAAAAAATCTATTTTTAAGCTTTTTGGATAACATAGGGAAGGGTTATCATCAACCCTGTAACATTTGTTTTGCTGTCTGTGTCCCTGTTCAGAAGATTTCACCTCGCTTTCTGTCCCAATAACAATTGGATTTTGAACATTTTGGGTTATTAGGGAAACAAGGATTGGTGATAAAGCATCAGTGGGGAGACATCTTTTTCCCATATTTTTCCCATATTAACTCTTACAAGAGAGAAATTTCTCTTCCTAGGGGTAGATTTACTCTCACTTCCTGTTGTCTCCCTTCATTTGAAAGTAGGAATCGTTTGTAAGTCAGATGTTTGAAAATAGGCGACCGCGTGTATATACTATACAGCCTGCCATATACACTCTGCAGAAAATTGAACCTTAGGTGTTGGTGGTACCAGAACACTGTAAACCCTCACAGTTACTCTTAGTGGGCCCTGGAACGGGCCCTGCTGTGAAATATTATCAATATTATCAAGAATTGTAATTACATGCCCCTGTTTAACAGGGGCAGAAAAATTGGGCCTTAGGCGGTGGTGGTGGTGGCACAATACTGTAAAGCCTCACAGATACTTTTGTTGAGCACAGGAATAGGCCCTGCTGTGAAATATTAGATCAAAAATTGTAATTACACGCCCCTGTTAAACAGGGGCAGTAAAATTGAGCCTTAGGCGGTGGTGGTGGTGGTGGTAGCACAACACTGAAGAGCCTCACAGATACTTTTGTTGAGCGCAGGAACAGGCCCTGCTGTGAAATATTAGTTTAAAAATTGTAATTATGTGCCCCTGTTAAACAGGGGCAGAAAAATTGGGCCTTAGGCAGTGGTGGTGGTGCCACAACACTGCAACCCCTCACAGATACTCTTGTTGAGCGCAGGAACAAGCCCTGCTGTTAAATATTTAATCAAAAATTGTAATTACACACCCCTGTTAAACAGGGGCAGAAAAAGTGGGCCTTAGGTAGTGGTGGTGGTGCAATGAACATAAAATATTCTTAGAAGCTATCATCATGAAAATTGAGGAGGAATAAGATAGTCACTCAGCATAATAGGATAGTTACTCAGCATATGCAGTCTTCAAGGGATCCCACATCCCTAGAAAAATCAATCTGTTCAGCATCAGGTACTTGGTAGCTGGTGATCCAGGCTGATTCATTTTTATGAATGTGAGCCGATCAACAGAGTCTATGGACAGGCGCACTCTGTGATCGCTTACAAAGCCTCCAGCAGCACTGAATGTGCGTTCAAAAAGAAAGCTGGATGCAGGACAGGCCAGTAGCTCAATTGTATATTGAACAAGCTCTGGCCAGTGGTCCATCCTCAAGACCCAGTAACCCAGTGGATGTTCTGGTGGAAAGGTCTCCAAGTCTGATCTTCCCCCTAGATATTCCTGCACCATGGTATTCAGACGCTGGCGATGGTTGCTGAAACCAATCAGACTTGGGCGCTGAGAACTGAAGAATTGCCTGAAGGCATCGGTCAGCCGGTCACCTTCTCTACTGCTCTTTCTGTGACTGAACGAAGCCTCAGCAACACGTTGTCCAGCACCAGGAAATTGTAACCTCCCAGGCTCTGGAAACGCATTGCACAAACCTTTCTGCAAGGCCTCCCAAAGATGTTTCATCCTCTGCTCCCTCTGCGAAGGCTGGATAAGTTCTGCAACCTTACCCTTGTAACGTGGATCAAGAAGGGTTGCCAGCCATAATTATCTAGTAATTATCTCTCTCCTTGATACCACAAATCCTAGGGTCCTTTCACAGGCTTTGCAGGATCAGGGAGGCCATGCAACGTATATTTGCAGAGGCATTCAATCCTGAGTCCTCTGGGTCACTAAGGATCACATGATCCTCAACCACCTCCTCCCAGCCACGTACAAAAATCCATGGGTTTCTATGGACTGCAAACGATCCCTTGAAGACTGCTGCTGATGCTGAGTGTTATCCTCCACCTCCATGCTGACACAATCCTCCTCCTCCTCCTCTTCTTCTTCCTGTGTGATTGGTGGGCCTGCAGGAATACTAGTATCTGGATAAAGGGGGCCTTGAGAGGAAGTCCTCCTCTTCCTTCCACTGCCTCAAGTGCCCTGTCCATTATTCCACAAAGTGTGTTCTCCAACAGGAAGACAAGAGGGACAGTATCACTGATGCATGCACTGTCACTGCTCACCATCCTCGTGGCTTCCTCAAATGGTGACAGGACAGTGCATGCATCCTTGATCAGTAGCCACTGGCATGGTGAAAAAAAGCCAAGTTCCCCTGACCCTGTCCTGGTGCCATACTCACACAGGTACTTATTGATGGCCCACCGCTGTGCAGCCGCTGCAGCATTGTCAACATTGAGTTCCACCTGGTGGGCATGTCACAAATGAGGCAGTTCTTTGGCAGGTTGCATTCTCTTTGAATGTCAGCCAGCCAACCACTGACATTATATGACTGGCGGAAATGACCACAGACTTTCCTAGCCTGCCTCAGGAGATCCTGTAAGCCCGGGTACTTGCTCAAGAACCACTGCACCACCAAATTCAGGATATGAGCCAAACAGGGAACATGGGTCAAGTGTCCCTGTCGAAGGGCAGAGAGGATGTTGGTGCCATTGTCACATACAACCATTATTGGCTGAAGCTGGTATTGCATCAACCACCTCTGAGTCTACCCCTGCAGAGCTGACAGAATCTCTGCCCCAGTGTGGCTCCTGTCCCTTAAGCAGACCAACTCAAGCACCGTATGGCATCTTTTTGCCTGAGTGCTTGCGTAGCTCCTTGAACGCCTACAGAGCACCGCTGGTTCAGAGGAGAAATCTGCAGAGGAAGAGGTGTGGCAGAATCACCACTAGCATTTTGGACGCGTGGTGGCAGAACAAGCTCCAACAATACTGAACCCTGTCCTGCATCCTTCCCAGCTGCCAGCAGAGTTACCCAGTGTGCCGTGAAAGAAAGGTAATGTCCCTGTCCATGCCTGCTGGACCATGAATCATCAGTAATATGCACCTTACTGCTGACCGCCCTGTCCAACGAGGCCAAGACATTGCCTTCCACATGTCGGTAGAGAGCCGAAATGGCCTTCCGTAAAGAGAAATGGAATTTGGGAACCTGCCACTGAGGTACCGCACATTCCACAAATTCATGAAAGGGGACAGAGTCTAAGAGGTGAAAAGGCAGCAGTTGCAGTGCTAGCAATTTGGCCAGGATAGCATTCAGACACTGAGCACATGGATGGCTGGGACTGAATTTCTTTTGATGATTTAGCAACTGGGGTAGGGAAATTTTCATGCTAAAATCAGATGGAGGTGTACTGATAGCAGATTGACTGCAAGTACTTGAAACACCTATTGCTATACCTTCATTCCTCTCAGTGCAGGTTTCTGAGAGGACTGGAGGTATAGTGGGGTTGGAGAACCCAGCTGATGAGGAGCAAGGAGAGGTCCGCCTTGTTTTTTGATGTGGGTCTTTTATGTGCTGTTGCCAACGGACTACATGAGAGGTCGTCATATGTCTGGTCAAGCATGTGGGGCCACAGTGGCTGCTGTTTTGGCCAAGCTTTATACGCTTCAGACATATGTTGCAAACAGCAACGGTGCGATCTGCTGCACACATGTCAAAAAAGGCCCACACCAAAGAACTTTTCAAAATATGTGGGGAGGTAGCAGCGCCCTGCACCTGCTTAGCTCTGCGGTGTGATGCAATAGGGTAGCTGCCCTTAAGCTGCCCCCTGGAGTGCACGCTAACTCATTGGAGATGTGCCTCCTTCTCCTCCTCTCTTCTATCAGGCACCCAAGTTGAGTCAGTGACCTCATCATCTCCTCCCTCCTTGTCACTGGAGCAAACTTGGCAGTATGCTGCAGCTGGGGGAACATGACTGCCAGTTTCTTGACCTTTTTGGGCATCCCCTCTCTCTAGGCTGACGTTACTCCCTTCCTCAACCTGGGTAGCATCATCGGAGCCTTCAAATCGCTGCGCATCCTCCTGCAGCATGTACCCGACACTGTGGTCGAATAGTTTGGGGACTCCTCCATGCATGATGGTGGGGCTAGGTAAGGAGTGACTGTTGACATGGAGCCAATGGAATAGGCCACTTTGGCAGCTGCATTGGCAGGCAAACTACTCTGAGCCTGGGTGACAGAGAATGAAGAGGATGAGGACGGCTTTATTATCCATTCCACCAACTCTTCTGCATGTTGTGGCTCAATAACACGGCCAGCTGCAGGAAAAAAGGACAAGCATGCCATGTGCTGAGGATGCACCGTGTCCATGAGCAGCACTGTCGACTGTAGACACAGAGCCTGCTTGCCCTCTTTTAGTGGCCGGTGAGCATCTGCCTCTCCTTTGGTGGCCTTCCGAACATGCTGTAAATTTTGTTTAGCAAAAAAAACTACACTGTATTGTGTACTGTGTACACCACCAGGAAAGTAGTAGCAACTATGGGTGTACTGTATGTATTGTGTAATGTATACACCACCAGAAAAGTAGTAGCACTAGTAACTTCACTAGGGGTGCACGGTACTGTGTACACCAACAGAAGTGTAATAACAACTATGGGTGCACTGTATGTATTGTGTACACCACCAGGAAAGTAGTAGCAACTGCACTAGGGGTGCACGGTACTGTGTACACCAACAGAAGTATAATAACAAGTATGGGTGCACTGTATGTATTGTGTACACCACCAGGAAAGTAGTAGCAACTGCACTAGGGGTGCACGGTACTGTGTACACCAACAGAAGTTTAATAACAACTATGGGTGCACTGTATGTTTTGTGTACACCACCAGGAAAGTAGTAGCATCTGCACTATGGGTGCACGGTACTGTGTACACCAACAGAAGTGTAATAACAACTATGGGTGTACTGTATTGACCACCAGAAAAGTATGCACAACTGCACTATGGGTACACAGCACTGTATACTGTAAGGAAAATGGTTTCTCTCATGCATACATAATCTAGAGTGATGCTTTAAGTTGAACCTATAAACTGCTTATAGAAGCTGAAATGCATCTGCAAGGCTTATTTGCAAAACATGTATTTCTTGTCCAGCTACAGCTAGCAGGAAACCGCTTGTGGTCATAAGCGAGACATATCTCAGAACATTATCAAGAGACATTGCGTACCTCACACCTCGGCCTTATATTTCAATAAGTTTAGTTAAAGTTAAGAGGATATATTTAGATAAGGGACTTTTTAGTATATCTCTGGGCAGAATACTATGCAAATATATATGTCATATAACATGTAACCTGTGATACTTGTACTCTTGTAATTGGTTAGA
The DNA here is from genome assembly GCA_037952925.1 of Lithobates clamitans. NCBI lineage: Eukaryota > Metazoa > Chordata > Amphibia > Anura > Ranidae > Lithobates > Lithobates clamitans. Next base: position 1,690,904 of record JBBGZY010000552.1, on the reverse strand, counting down.
CTGGGGGACTGCCCCTTAGTCTGCCCCTACTGATGTATAATGATGTTATCCTATATAACATGTGAACTTCCTGTAATACATTGTATTCTTGATTAATCCATCCTTGTTTATGGTTTCTTGATTACCCGATCGATTGAGGAAATCTCCTGGTGTCCAACAGAGTCCAGCTCGAGCAAAGGAGGGGCGAACCTGACCATTAACCCTTTCAGTGGTGTCAGAAGTGGGATTCTGAGGTTTCCGGTCAAGGTAAGGGTATTATTTCACTTTTATTTTGTGAACCCTTGCCTTGATACGGACTCAGAATTATAGAGAAATTGGTCAGGTAGCTCGCTGAATGAGATAAAGATTACAGTCCCCGCTAGGTTGGCCAGGACTAGAAAATTGGAAAATTTTTCCAATTATGAATATTGGACCGGACAGTCAGAGATTTCAGTTTTTAATGGCCCAGGGCGTTCTAAATATTTGTTGTAAGTGTAATGCCCCGTACACACGGTCGGACATTGATCGGACATTCCGACAACAAAATCCTAGGATTTTTTCCGATGGATGTTGGCTCAAACTTGTTTTGCATACACACGGTCGCACAAAGTTGTCAGAATTTCCGATCGCCAAGAACGCGGTGACGTAAACCACATACGACAAGACTAGAAAAGGCCAGTTCAGAACCAAGCGCGGCACCCTTTGGGCTCCTTTTGCTAATCTTGTGTTAGTAAAAGTTTGGTGAGAGACGATTTGCGCTTTTTCAGACTCGTGGTTTTCAGATCATTTTCTGTTGTTCAGTTTGTGCTTGTGGGTTTGTATCTGCTCCTCAGTGCATGCAAGCAAGCTACGCGTGACTTTTATTAGTCATTGTGTTCTTGTTCGTTTGTTACTGTTTTTCAGGTCGCTCTTCACAGGCCTTGCTGTTCTTCAGTGCGTTCTGTTACTTCGTTCTGAGCAGCCGACCGTTTTCTAGCCATGTTGCGTATACGTACTCTTTGTAGAGTTCGTGCTGTGCGGGGGCTTGGTGTTGGGGTCCTGACCTTGACACAAGTCCAGTCCATGAACAGGGTGGGGAGGAGTTCATGGACCAAGAATTGGTTGCTTCAGCGTGACCAGTTCTGTCACATGCCTTTGCTCCGGGAGATCCGTGAGAATAATCCTGATGATTTCAGGAACTTTCTGCGGATGACGGACCCCGTATTTCACCATTTGTGGGCTTTGCTGACCCCCAATATTAGCAGGCAGGATACCTGCATGAGGCAAGCCATCACTCCCTGCGGTACTTGGCGACGGGGAGAAGCCTGCAGGACTTGAAGTTCTCGACAGGCATCTCTCCCCCAGGTTCTGGGGATCATTATCCCAGAGACCTGTTCTGCCATCATCCAGGTCCTGCAGAAGGAGTATATGAAGGTAAGTTTTTTATCCTTTAATATCACATTTTATTGTATTTAATGTTTGCTAATGTATTGTATTTCTTTCCTCATTCCCTAATTACCATGATTGTAATATGCTGTGAATGTCCCCTTTGTCCTCATGCATGCTGGATTTTTATGTAATTATTTTTTTTGTCTTTCAGACATATTTGCCTTCACTTACCTCCCCAGCATGCTCTCCTGGCCCTATATTCACCTCATGTAGTCACTTAACAATGCATTTTATCAGCTCCAGAGTAGTGCTTTACCCGAAACACCCCTAAAATGTTTTTAAATGTGATTTGTAATTTAAATTCAGGCAGAGTGCCAGAGGCTTTTTTTAGGGGTCCACAAATCATTTGGAACCCTCCCTCCCCCCAACTGCTAAGTCAGCTGATACCAATTCTCTATCTATCCTCAATCATCTATCTGCTGACTTTGCCTAACCCATACACACTATACCCATCTCTTTAGTGGTCAGATGTATGGATGAATTCCCCAAAGCATGCAGTGCAAGGGCCTGCCTGTATACTTTCAAATGGTACTGTTTAAAGTTTTTGTACACTATTATTATCTTGATAGGTAATAGCAGAATTTCCAAATGTGCTCAAATGTGTACAGTGTGTATTTATATCTTTGTATTATGACACTTTTTACCTGTCCAGTGGGCTGCCAATAGTGCAACTAAGGAGGGGCTGTTCAAAGTAATACACATTATTTAGGCATTCATCTCTCAATGAAGTGAAGAGGGTTACCTGTCCAAGATTTACACACACCCCTATAATGTTAGAAATGGCCCATGAGAGGGGGGAGGGGGAATATGATAGGTGTACCTTATACTTTGGCATTGTTAAATTCCCCTTAGTAAATGCTAAAGGGTTACCTGTCCAAGAACTCCCCCCCTATATTGTTAGAAATGGCCCAGGAGAGGGGGAGGGGGGATATGATAGGTGTACCTTATACTTTGGTCTTTAAGAATTCCCATTAATAAATGTTATCTTGATGTTGGCCAAGAATGTTTGTGTCTAATCTGCTTTCAATGTTTTAATGTGCAAAAAGACTATTTTTTTTTTGTTTTCCTCAACAGTTTCCTTCCACGCTACAGGAATGGCAGACTGTGGCCTCCCACTTTGCCGAGCGGTGGGACTTTCCTAACTTCGGAGGGGCAATTGATGGGAAACACGTCCACATCATCCCACCACCCAACTCGGGGTCATACTATTATAATTATAAGGGGTTCAATAGCATTTTGATGTTGGCGGTGGTGTCGACTAATTATGAGTTCCTGTATGTGGACGTGGGGAAGAATGGCCGGATGTCCGATGGTGGAGTCATTGCCCAGACGGAGTTCTACAGGCATCTCCAGAATGGCAGCTTGGACTTGCCACCTCCAGAAGACAATGTGGAAGGACTCCCATTCGTCTTCACTGCGGATGAAGCTTTTGCACTGGGGGACCATCTTATGCGGCCATTCCCGATGAGGACCCTCACCCCAGACCAGAGGGTTTTAAATTACCAGCTGGCCAGAGCCAGAAGAGTGGTGGAGAACACATTTGGAATCATAGCAAGCCGGTTCCACCTATTTCTTACACCCATACATATGGCGGAGTACAAACTGAATCACATTATCCTGGTGTGCTCTGTTCTACATAACTTTTTACGGCAACATTCTGCCAACTATGCTGGCTCAGTTGGGCCTGAAGCCGGAATTCAAAATGAACCAACCCTGACGGCGCTTGAAAATGGCCGTCCTGGCTTGCCCTCCCTGAGTGCCTGTGATGTCCGGCTAAGATACCTTGAATTCTTTGTGGGTAGGGGGGCTATCAATATGCCAGACAATATGTGAAACCTTTATCAAATAAAAAAAAATTAAGCAAATCTTTGGTGATATTTACTGCTTGTGTTTGTTTTAGCTGACCCTGACAGAAATATGGTGAGTCCTGAAAATGGCGTGATTGTGTAACCTTATACAAAGCACTGTTGGGTGTTATTTACTAATGGCAAAGACACTTTGCACTACAAGTGCACTTGAAACTGCACTTGTAGTGCAAAGTGGATTTGCCCTTATGAAATAACACCCATTGTCACAGAAAGCAGCAATTGGATTACCACAAAAGTGTTGTAGCGTTGAGACAATTATCCACAAATTCTTTATTAACAATCTTTTTATTACCTGCACAATCACATGTTCATTTAGAAAAGGTTTGTAAACCAAACCAACATGTTTGTATAACAATTTTTGGGGTGGCATTAGAAAAAGTAGAAATGTCTATTTAAGATAAAACAGGCATGTTACAAACCAACAAGAAAGACACAAATCTTGAACTTTCATAGTTCACATTTGGTAGAACTTGAAGGCAATATCAGACATGAGTATTTAGGAACTGTGTTTGATATTGCGTTCAGATGGGGTGAAGTCACCCCAGGAAAAGCCAAATTTTGAAAATGCACACAAATTTACGAATGTCAACATGTGCTAGCTGCCATCACGGGGGATCAAGGGACGTGTTTTGGGGGAGCAACCCCTTCCTCTCAGCTACTTTATTATTAAGGAAGGGGTTGCACCCCCAAAATGCGCCCATTGATCTCCTGTGATGGCAGATAGCACATTTTGACACACTGTGTGCATCTTCAAAATTTGGCTTTTCTACAATTCTTCAAAAAATTTAAAAATTGTAGCACACCATAAAAGAAAGGGCTTTGGAGGGGTTTTAAACTCTCCCCAAAACAGCAATGATGTTCTTATTTTTTTGAATAACATCATTGATTTTTCTTGATGTTTTCCAATGCAACATTACACCCCATGATCTCCCCGATCAGGATCTGTGCACTTTCCGAGGTGAAATGCCCTGGATCCACAACATCACGATCACCTAAAAAGATAGAAACCAAAAAAAAACATGTATTATAAATATGCCGGCATCCATCTCTTACCTGAGCCTGTGGTCGCAGACACTCACCTGTTGTAGTGACTAGTTCCACCACGTCTTCTTCATCCTCCTGCTCTTCTTGTCTTTGGGGTATTTCCCCTTCTTCCAGAGGTGGGGGGTCTCTGGTCTCCTCGGATGAGGTGTGTCCTCCGAGTCTTTTCTCCCCTATGTAAAAAAAAATGGTATACTTAGCACACAGATATTTGATGGCAGAACGATAAATATGAAACATTGCTTGGAAGTAGGGTACAATTGTCTGTTTTGGCAGAGTTCCAAGATGTAGAATATTCAGTGTCCTTTGTCAAGCTGCAATACTTTACCTGTCTTGTACAAGCTTCACAGATGGAGACACTGGAGCACCTGTGTGGGACCCCTAAAAAAAAGGGTGTTCTTGTGTCCCACACTAGTGCTCCAGCGTCCAGATGTGTAAACAGCTGCTGAGTGTCCTCTCCTTACACACAATCTAGTTTGCATTTCTTTCTAGTAACAAACCCATCTACACAACCAAAGTATTTTCAGACAAGTAGGCCCTAAAAAATGTGGGCAAATGCATATGGCCAAAACAATAGTGTTTTATAGGCCGAAAGAAAAATGTTTGATACGAACGAATAATGTGCCAATGAACATGAAAGTTGCCATTTTAAACTGTACAACAGTTAAGAAAAGCACATGGAGCAGCACGAATGTAATAAACGCAAAAAGAATAGGAACACAGCTCAAATACTTACTTTTTTGCAGCACTCTCCGGATCTTTCTGTACTGCTCATGCTCTCTTAATTTTAGGTCCGACCACCGCTTCCTGAGCTGATCTTTCGATCGACGTAGCTCGAAATTCCGGTGCAGACTTTTGACCACTTTCGCCATGATCTTGACCTTTCGGACATTGGGGTTGGGGTAAGGTCCATACTTTCCGTCATAGTCAGCCTTCTTCAGGATGTCGACCATCTCCAACATCTCCCCAAAGGACATATTTGATGCCTTAAATCGTCTCCTTCTGGATCCAGACGTTTCTGGCTCCGGGCTTTCCTCCTCCTCCTCCTCGTTGCTATAATTAGCATGCACCTGCTGTGTCTCCGCCATGTGCTCTTCCCCCACTGCACCGAACGAAAAGGGGCGGGGAATAGACTAGAAAGAACGTCATGGTCGGGCGGAGTTACACGCATGCGCAGTGTGTATAAAGCTTAACACGCGTGCGTAGTACGCACGATCTGTGAGCAGAGGAAGAAGTATAGGAGGCGCCGATCGTGATAACGAAGGTAAGATTTAAACTTGGGCCTATACTTCTTCTTCTAGATTGAGGCCTATATTGCAACAAGATTAGGAGAGTTTTGCCTAACATTAGGGTTTATCTTGTGTTGTGTCTTGCAGATAAAATGGATGGCTTCAATGACCACAACTTCCTCCCCCTGTTCATAGACAAGTACAGAGAGCTGCCCTGTCTGTGGCAAGTGAGACTTCCACATTACAATAATAAACAAAAGAGGCAGACAGCGCTGGAGAAACTGCTGGAGTTGGTGAAGCCGGTGGTCCCCACAGCAACTATCCCCTATTTAAAAGCCAAAATTGGTGGCCTAAGGAGAACTTATCTTAGGGAGCGCAATAAGGTCACGGATTCCCAGAGATCAGGAGCAGATGACATTTATGTCCCCAGACTGTGGTACTATGAGAGACTGTGATTTCTGTCAGACCACACTGAAGTCAGGGAACCCCTCTCCACTCTTCCTTCCACTCTTCCTTCCACCCTTCCTGCCACCCCAGCTGAGGCTTCCGATGTCCAACCTGGGACTTCCAGCCAGGAAGAAGTGGAGGAGCCCAGATGGAGTCAGGTATAGCATTATTCTCCAGATTTCTGATCAATAAATAAATAATCTTTACTAGATGTCATTATTGATCACTAATTGCTGATTTAATAAAGTTTTTTACATATCAATAGACAGTAGTGGGCAAAAATAATTGGGACAAGAATGAAAAATGCTGGGCTCGGAATGATCATCAGTTATATTTGTCAACATTCAATTTGCAACAGTCATGAGGTGACAATTGTGTGTGATTGATGAATAAAAAACTAAAACTATGTCCCTTTTTCATACACAGGAAGACCTCAGCCAGGAGTAGGCTGGGGAATGTGGCAGCCAGGAGGAGGTGGGGCTAAGTTGCAGCCAGGAGGAGGCGGGGCTAAGTGGCAGCCAGGAGAAGCCTGGGACCAGTCGCAGCCTGACAGAATCGCAGGTTCCTCCCCTTCGCCTTCCATACAAAAGAGCGAGGAAGGCGACTCACATGCAGGATTCAGCACTCAGGCTCATTCAGGAGGCTTCTGTGTCCCTCAGAGCCTTACCCACTCCTGAAGAGGCCTTTGCCTGCATGGCTGCCACCAAACTGAAGTGCATGCAGGAGGGTCAACGCCTCATGTGTGAGCAACTTATTTATAAAGTCCTAACTAAGGGGGTGAGTGGCGAAATCACAGCCAAGACCAACGTGATTGAGTTGGACCATCCTCCTCCTCCTTCTCCCACAACTCCACCACCAGAGCCACAGCGTGGAAGGAAGCGTGGAAGGAAGACCAGAGAGTGATGGCCCTGGGTTCAGTCTGGTGTGACAAAAGATGCAGGCTCTTGTATGACCACAGCCTGGGGACATAGATGTCATCTGCTGCTTTCATGATCTCTGGGACTTCTGGACCAGACTGCACTCCCTTATATATGGACTCCTCAGGCTACCAATTTTGCAGTAAAATAATTGATGTGTGACCTGGGGGTCAAAGGCTTCACCAATTTCTGCTGTTTCTCCAGCGCTTCCTCCCTCTTTGTTTGGTTGTGAGCCCTTAATAAAGGCATTTTTGTTTCAATTATTCTTGCCTATGTGTGTTTTCCTTCCAAAAAAACAGTTTGTTGGTGAGGAGGCAGGTACATTTCAAATATACAATGTGAAATTAACAAGGGACACCAACACCAAACAATCTCATTGATATTTGATAATATAAGATATCAATGGTGTTGTGGTAACTTGACACACAAAACACACCCAACAAAATTCTTTATTAAAAAGCAAACAAAATTTTTACAAAAAAACAGCCTTGAAAAAAAAATTTTTACAATTAAAAACAAACCAAAAAAAAAATTGGTCAGATGTGACAAATCAAAATATATTGAGGGAATCACAATAAATAATAAAGAAAGAAGTTTGTGAGAAGTCTGTGTGAATATAAGCAGCAAAACTACTAAACATTCTTCTCACATTATAAAGAAGAAGAGAGTGCGCTGTATTAAACCATTTTTTACATTGCACCGTGATGAAAGTGCTGTATCCATTGCGAACGCTAATTTTACCAGACCGAGCTGTTCCGTTTCGGAATTTCTTCTGAGCATGCATGGCACTTTGTGCGTCGGAACTGGCCACACACGGTCGGAATTGATGCGATCGGATTTTGTTGTCGGAAAATTTTATAGCCTGCTCTCAAACTTTGTGTGTAGGAAAATCCGATGGAAAATGTCCGATGGAGCACACACACAGTCGGAATGTCCGACAACACACTCCGATCAGACATTTTCCACCGGAAAATCCGACCGTGTGTACGGGGCATAAGACAGGTCTATTGTTTGTAGATAAATATTCTTGTACTTATCTTGTTGCAACTGTACCAGGGGGATATTGGCACAGAATTGGAAAGGGACCTCTTTTTTGAGAAGACCCACCCCGTATCCAAACTCTGAGGTTCAATATCTACAATTACTTTCTTTTCCAAGATGGTTTTACTGTCAGAGGTGGGAGGACCTCTATTGAATTTCTGACTGGTGAAAGATTTGTTGTCTTTCCTAATTCTTTGACAAAGTGTTCTCCTTTTGATGTGTATAAATAAATATGGGAAATAAAGCGGACAAAATGGGGTCTGGTGGTAAGTCAGATCAACCTACACCAATTGATTTTGTGTCGGGAAATTATGGAAAAAATTGTACTGACCCTCTCTGGTCAAATATTTTGTCCAGAGCACACGTATTACAGATATCAGGATTGACCGTTCACGGTCCCTGTAGTCAAGAGGATTGGGAAGAGGTGACTAAATTATGCGGGCAACACAAACAGTACAATTATCCACCATTTCCCTATAATAAAGAATATATGATTGATTGTTACAAAGTCTGTTCTATGGCATTGAAAGAATACAAAAATAAATTTCCCCAGACTATTTACAAAAATCCCATAAACAGACCACCACCTACTGCACCAGTGCCACCAGTCATGTCCACAAATCCCTTTACCTCCCACCCCCCTTGGTCCCGTATCCAGCCCCACCACCTTATGTAATGGCTAAGGTAGGAATTAAAGACAAGAAAGAACATAGAGACGACAGTAAGAAAAAACCTAAAAAGAAATTATACCCCTCAGATGAATTAACAATGGGGGCCTTAATGGCTATAGCAGAAGAGAAAGGGGGGGGGGGGCTGGATGGAAGAACAACAAATGGACAGAGAGGCAGTTCACAAAATAAATACTATAGTGGAAGAGTTAAATAAAGAATTAAAAGATCACCTAATAGATTAAAGGAAGCGGTCCATGAGCATAAAACCGAAAATTAATAGGGAAAGGCGTATTAAGGAACTAAGCCAGGAAATGCAACAGGCAAGCGGAGATCTGTCGACACACGGACAGATGATCACGAGAGCATCCAAAAAGAAGATAGAAGCACTGTTGGATGAAATAGACAAGACCCCCCCAATAAGCCCCCCCACCCTCCTCTCCAGAACAAGAGAGACACACAGCACAGGTCTCAGTCCAGCCCTTACCCAGTCAACCACAACACCGGGTGCCAGGGGCCCAAAATTCATGGGCTGATGAGGATTATGTAGCTGAAAAAGAGAGGGAGAAACCAGAATCATATAAAAATAATGACACTGTAGTGCCACAGGTAGCTGAGAAAGAGAAGCCCCCGCAGCCTGAGGAGGATACTCCTCCACAGTCTGAGACACAAGAGGCACACAAGCCTGCGCTTGCCCTCCCATTAATTACTATGGGCACTACCCAAGTCCAAATTCCCCTACCCTTGGGCACCATTAAAGAACTTAAGGACACGGGTCCTAAACCAAAGAAAGACTCAAAACAAGCGGCTATGTTCCTTGAAAGACATTGTGAAGGAGCTAGAATGTCACAAGAAGACCTTCAAATTATAATTAATGCAGTAGACCCTGACAGCACAGCAGAAATTGATGTTAACCTATGGGCAACAGCAGTGGTGTATTTAGGTTTTGTGCTGCCCTAGGCCTGACTTAACTCACACCCCCTCATTTAAATATGACCCACCCCTTCCTGTCAAGGCCACACCCCTTCCTATTTAAGACACGCCCTGTAAACCACACCCCTTCCTCTTTCAATTGATGGGCACAGTGGCGGCATTTGATAGCACAGTGGCGGCAATTGATGGGCACAGTGGCTGCATTTTATGGGCACAGTGGCTGCGTTTGATGGGCACAGTGGCAGCAATTAATGGGAACAGTGGCTGCGTTTGATGGGCACAGTGGCTGCGTTTGATGGCACAGTGGTGGCAATTGATGGGCACAGTGGATCCGTTTTATGGGCACAGTGGCTGCGTTTGATGGCACAGTGGTGGCAATTGATGGGCACAGTGGCTCCGTTTTATGGGCACAGTGGCTGCGTTTGATGGGCACAGTGGCTGCGTTTGATGGCACAGTGGTGGCAATTGATGGTCACAGTGGCCGCGTTTGATAGCACAGTGGTGACAATTGATGGGCACAGTGGCTGCGTTTGATGGGCACAATGGCTACGTTTGATGTGCACAGTGGTGCATTTGATGGGCACAGTGGCTGCATTTGATGGGCACAGTGGTGCGTTTGATGGGCACAGTGGCTACATTTGATGGCACAGTGGTAGCAATTGATAGGCACAGTGGCTGCGTTTGATGGCACAGTGGTGACAATTGATGGGCATAGTGGTGCGTTTTATATGCACAGTGGCAGCTATTGATGGGCACAGTGGCTGTGTTTGGGGGCACAGTAGCTGCGTTTAGGGGCACAGTAGCTGCATTTGAGGGCACAGTGGCTGTGTTTGGGGGCACAGTAGCTGTGTTTGGGGGCACAGTGGATGTGTTTGGGGGCACAGTGGCTGCGTTTGGCGGCACAGTGGATGCGCTTGGGGGCACAGTAGCTGCGTTTGGGGGCACAGTGGCTACATTTGGGGGCACAGTGGCTGCGTTTGTGGGCACAGTGGATGCGTTTGTGGGCACAGTGGATGCGTTTGGGGGCACAGTGGATGCGTTTGGGGGCACTTTGGCTGCATTTGGGGACACAGTGGATGCGTTTGGGGGCACGGTGGATGCGTTTGGGGGCATGGTGGCTGCATTTGGGGGCACAGTGGCTGCGTTTGGGGGCACAGTGGCTGCGTTTGGGGACACAGTAGCTGCATTTGGGGGCACAGTGGCTGCGTTTGGGGGCACAGTAGCTGCATTTAGGGGCACAGTGGCTGCGTTTGGGGGCACAGTGGCTGCATTACTAAAGCTGCCTGGGTTACAGTATACAAGTTTTTAAATCAATTACCTGAGGGTTCCCGCCATCGTCGTCCTCCTCTCTCTCGCTCCTCCTTCTCCTCTGGTGACCAGAGAGACACGTCCTGACTCCCAGAGCTGGACTGCAGAGGTGGGTAGGCGGAGCATTAGGCACCGGCACCATCAGTCAAGCTGACAGAGTCAGTCACGGTCCGTTTTATGGGGGCAGCAGTCGCTCCCTCCCTTGGCCAAAGCACGTGCCCATACTGTGCCAGTACTGATGAGTGCACGGCCGGCCGCGGGAGGCTGTATCAGAGCGGGAGCTGGCCGCGGGAGGCTGTATCTGTTCGGGATGTGGGGAGGACGGGTTGGGGGGGTTTTTGCATGGGGGGTGGCAAAAAAGCTGTCGCCCCCCCCGCAAAGTGCCGCCCTAGGCCTAGGCCTTGTTGGCCTAGGCCAAGACACAGCACTGGGCAACAGAAAGCGACCTTCATGGTGCAGGTGCAGACTGGAATGCATTCTGAGGGAAACTTCTTAAAGCATATAAGCCAGAAATGCCTATTAATGACTTAATATCATGCAAACAGCAACCTGGAGAGGATTTTCATTCCTTCGTATCCAGGTTATATAAAATCTACGAGTCATGTGGAGTAAATAGTGACCCCTATTTGCCAGCACAGTAATGAATAATGGAGATCCCAAAGCAGCACAGATCATAAAACTAGTAAATACTGAGTGGTCAAAACAGACAGCCAAAGCTTTCTTTGAGGACATTAAACTTCGAGCATCCTCAGGGGTCTTCAATACCAAGGGTGGGGTTTTCACACAAAACCCAGTACCATACCCGCCAGAGTCTAATACTATGTGTCCGGCACTTCCCATACCCACTTATGCTTATCAAAACAGCAACCCTAACAGTAACTACAATAATCAACCTACACCATACAATCAGGGTTGTTTCAATTGTGGGGACATGAGTCATTGGAAGTCAGACTGCCCACAAAGGAGAGGATATCACCCGAGGAGGGGAGGATATCAACACAACAGAGAAGGAAGGGGGAGAAATGACACTCAGTTCCAGGGAAATAGGGAACCTAGACCCCAAGAAAACACCCCAGAAACTCAACCTCGAATACAAATGGATTGGCCAGGCAATAATCACCCCCAACACCAAGCCACTGGCAATCCTTTTAGGAGACAATAGGGCTGCCCGGAGCAGGTCCCAGCCTTGGTGATGCACATGTTCTCTAGTCATTGGAAAACTTTACCGCAGGTCACTCTGAAGGTGGAAGGACAAATGATATGTTTTCTTTTAGACACAGGGGCTACGACAAGCTGTTTAAATGACCCCCGTTTTGTAACTGAGGACTGCACTGAGGGCTGCTCTATGGGAATTAATGGGACAGATGTTATACACAAAATAACCCCTCCATTGTCTGTTAGCGATCTCGGGGGCCAACTACTGACTAAATCACAATTTGCAATCCTTGAAGATTGTCCCCTATGTCTTATAGGCTGGGATCAAGCTAGGTTTGAATATCAAATTTGACAGCGAAGGGTGAATGACCGCCAAATCACCTCATTGTGACCTGACTATGCCAAATAGACAGGACTTAAATTTTTACTTCATGAGCATACCGGGACAATTGGAGGGACATGCCATTTGGGCTTCGTCCAAAACTGATGTAGGACATATCCCCTGAACACCTTACGTTCCAACATTTAAACCAGATGCTTCTCCTACATATCTAAAACAATACCCATTGCCAGCTGACAAGATCCAGGGCATAGAACCACAGATTCAGGACTACCTTAGGAAAGGCATACTCAAACATCTTATCAGTCCCTGGAACACACCGATAAATCCAGTAAAGAAGTTAATGGGGAATGGCAGATGGTGCAGGATCTTAGAGCTGTTAACAAGTGTATTCAGCTGCTGCCTACCTTAGTTTCAGATATCACTGGTATATTTATCAATATTCCTGCAGAATCCACTATTTATACGGTACTAGATCTTTCTAATGCTTTCTTTAGCATTGATGTGCATGAGGATTTTCAACCTATCTTTGCATTCTCCTGGCAGAAGAGTCCAAGTGGTCAGTCGATCTGGGCACGTCTCCCACAGGGATATGTAGACAGTCCGGCAGCATTCTCTATGGTTTTAAAGGCCACCTTAGATGATTGGGTCCCTCCCAAGGGTTCAGTCCTATTGCAGTATGTTGACGATCTGCTGTTGTGTAGCGTCGACGGGGCGCAGTGTGCGGTAGACTCTGAAAGCCTGATGAGCCACCTAGCACTTAAGGGCCATTTGGCGTCTCGCAAAAAGATCCAATGGTGTCAAGAGAGGGTGGAATACCTAGGATGTATTATCTCAGGCGGAACCAGGATGGTATCCCCCGAGAGGGTCAAGACCCTCACTTTCAGGGGCCCCCCCGAAGGATAAAGCCGCTCTGCTTTCCTTCCTTGGTTCAATCGTATATTGCAGGCAGTGGATACCAGACTGTTCCTACTATGACTCGATCCTGAGACCTGCAACAGTTGTGCAGGCTTCCAAGACTGTCACATACATCAGTGAGATGACGATGGCTTTTAAAGCTCTTCTGCAATCCCTAGCCAGTGCTCGGCTTGCCAAATTACAAAAAGCCCTTTGCACTCTATTGTGTGGTCAGAGGTCCTGCCTTTGCTGCTATCTTAGCGCAAATGCAGGGCACTCACTACCGCCCCATTGCCTATCTCTCAAAGAACATGCCCATTACTGTACAGGGTATGCAGCATGTCTGCAAGCCCTCGCGGCATGTGCCATGACAGTAAAAGAAGCTTCAAAGATCACTCTAGGAGCACCAACTACCCTTTACACCTCACACAGTGTCTTACATCTGCTGCAAAACTTATCAACAAAACACATGACAACACAGAGGTCCTCTGGATATGAAATAATCCTCATGAACACACACAACCTTACTGTTAAATCATGTGCTGAAGTCACTCCCGCCATCAGACTGTTACACGCTCTACTTAAACTCCCGGTCGAGCCCACTGATCGTCATGACTGCACACAGGAACTTCACACTGTCACAGCACCCCACAGAGATCTCTCTGATATACCCAACCCAGATTACTTAGATATTTTTGTAGACGGTAGCTGCACTGGTCCCACAGATTGCACTTACAAAACGGGTTATGCAGTGGTAACTCTCCCTGACAATGTCATTGAGGATGGGTATTTATCAGGAGCAACCTCAGCACAACAAGCTGAATTGTATGCCCTTGCATGTGCCTATAAACTTTTTGAGGGACACAAGGTGAACATCTATACCGAGAGCCGCTACGCCTTCGGCGTGGTCCACGATTTCGGTATGATCTGGCTAAAAAGAGGTTACAGAACAGCAGATAACAAGTATGTGAACAATCACTACTATGTAGATGATCTGCTGAATGCAATACACAAGTCAACCAAAATTAACATCATAAAGGTGCCTGGACATGCTACTGGCGGCTCCATTATTGCAAAGGGAAACAACCTTGCTGATAGAGTTGCCAAAGCTGCTGCCAACAAACAGCCACAACCACAAGACCCAAAGACCCAGATGTTCTTCTCCACTGATTTCACTTACCCATATTTCCCAGGAGTAGCATCCCAATTGCAGGCTAAAGCGGCTGCAACAGACCTGGATTACTGGGTGCAAGGAGGTTTGACCAGAGACCCTACAGGTCTCTGGTCAAACAAGGAGGGGATCATAGGAATACCTGAGAGTGTAGCCCCATTGATTCTGTCATATTTACACGGACCGGGTCATATCGGACAAAAACCACTAGTGAAGGTGTACCAAGAATCTTTTTGTACAGTTAAACTGTTAGACCTGGTGCATCAATTAGTCCACTCTTGTCTCACATGCGCCCAGAACAATGTCCAAGGCCCACAACATGGTAAACATGGACACTTGCCGCCCCCCATTTGCCCACTACAGGACTTACAGATAGATTTCACACATATGCCAAAACAGAGAGGAAACCTCAAATTTTTATGTGTGATCGTGGACAAATTTTTGGCCTGGCTAGAGGCTATACCGGTCACTGGAGAAACAGCAGGTATAGCAGCAAGGTGTCTTATCAAACACTGGATCTGTAGGTTCAGCCTCCCCAGCACAATATACTCAGATCAAGGCCCGGCATTTACATCTAAGTTAGTAAAGGAACTTACCAGGGTCCTAGGAATACAATGGAAATTACACATTCCTTATCACCCCCAGAGTGCAGGCATAGTGGAACGCATGAACAGGAATATAAAAGTCAAGCTAAAGAAGGCCATACAAGGCACAATGAAAAATTGGTTAGACTTCTTACCTGGGGTACTTTTTCAAATCAGAACGACCCCCCATAGCAGGACAGGGTTCTCCCCATATGAAATACTTATGGGGAAACCAGCCCAGAAAAAGCCACAGGAAGGAGAGGAAATTAACTTGTATAAAGGACAAAATAAGACTTGGTGTATGAGCCCTAATCACAGGCCTACTCAAAATATTGTAGGTAAGTTTAAAAAAGCCAAATTGGGAGAGAAGGGAATTACCAGGTAATACAGAATAGGGGATCAAACAACATTCTCTTTAAACCGCTAAATGAAACTGACTTAAAACCTGCCCCAAAGAAGTTCTGGCCCACAATTTAAACAAAGGAAGGAACTCCTAAGGCCAGATCTTAAAAGTAATAACAACGGAGCCCAGTTAGACTCTGAAACTTATTCAGTCCCAGACTCTATCCCACATCACTTTATTATGATGCATGCTTTCGCTAGAAAACAGAACTACTCTGAATGCTGGGTTTGTTCCCACATGGGCACAGGCCGACACTCAGTCCCAATGGTTGGTTACCCTAGAACAGCTGTTAAATGTGACCCAACCAATCCCACCAGAAAGCATAACCATAACTAACAAGCCCCTACTATTTACAGGTTACACAAGAACACCCCAATTTTGTTTTCTGAATGGAGCAGGGAGAGACATGTATAATGGTATATTCTGCAGAGACTCCATAGTAGACTTTACCCTGGTAGATCTCCCTTATGCTCTCAATGGCACTTTAGAAATCAGAGGCCTGGTAACATACAATATCTCTGACTCTGATGAAAGAGTAGGTAATATGTCCACTTACAACATTTCAAATTGTGTACAGGGCAACAATAGTGAATCCAGGGAATGGTTAACCAACACACACATGAACAGTTCATGGATGGAAGAAAGGGAAGATGAGGCCCCCTCATTGGGAGATTGGTTGTGTTTGGTAAGACTCAGGTTTAATTTTAATTCACCAGTGGAAGTCCCAGCTCCACATATGCCCCATGGATGGATGATTTGCTGTGGATTATGGTGTCACACTACCATCCCCTACCCCATGAACAGGAAAACATCTGGGTGGTGCACACTTGTAGAAATGATCCCTTTCATGGGAACAACAGATGGTAAATCCCCAGTTGAGATGATACCAGCACATGGACATTTAGAATTTGGGAGACACAAGAGGGAGATTACAACCTGGTGGGACAAAGCATTTGCATCAGAAGGAGGACTAGGAATATACAATGCTCTTACAAAGGTAGATGAATTTGGCCAACTAGTTGATTTATGGATGAATAAAACCGCCCTAGATATAGGACTGATGAATGAAGAACTTAGGAAGATACTCTTTGAACAAGAGATCATTAAACAAAGGCAGGAAAGGATGATGATGGTATTAACTGGGCTATGTGATGTTACAGGGGATAAAAGCTTGTGTTGTACTTACATGAATAATTTAACCAAACCCTCTGAGGACTTAGAGGTTCCAGATTATTATGACATAATCAAAGGACACCAGGAAGAGAGATCAAAACTACAAGAGCAGATGAGGAGGCTAGGAAATTCCTGGAATCCTTTTGCAGGAGTAGGAGGTTGGTTTGGATCCTTCTGGGAAAGTATAATGAATTTCTTTAAGAAAGCGGGCATACTCATGATTGTTGTACTGGGAATAGCTGCCTATTCTACTGTCAAATTTGTCTTTTATCTGACTGGCAAAGTGCCTGATCTGGTGGATAATTTAAAACCCCAGCCCAAACCTGAAAACACCATGGCTATGTTCTATTCAGAACAGAGGTGGTACTCTGAACATGAGTAATTAAGGGGGAACTGTGTTCCCCATGATCAAAGGAGGGATTGTAAGGAAAATGGTTTCCCTCATGCATAAATAATCTAGAGTGATGCTTTAAGTTGAACCTATAAACTGCTTATAGAAGCTGAAATGCATCTGCAAGGCTGCAAAACATGTATTTCTTGTCCAGCTAGAGCTAGCAGGAAACCGCTTGTGGTCATAAGTGAGACATATCTCAGAACATTATCAAGAGACATTGCGTACCTCACACCTCGGCCTTATATTTCAATAAGTTTAGTTAAAGTTAAGAGGGTATATTGAGATAAGGGACTTTTTAGTATATCTCTGGGCAGAATACTATGCAAATATATATGTCATATAACATGTAACCTTTGATACTTGTGTAGCAATAACTCTCGGTGGAGCTGCTGATTTAAAGTGGGCCTGTCCTCTTTGCTCTTCACCCTTCTTAAATTGTTCAATCCCCTTGACACAAATGTAGTGCAGTGTTGTAATAATATGAGTATCAACTATAACCCAAAATACACACTGACATGGACATTCACTGTACTGTTCATTTAAGCACAAGAGAATCCATTTTGTTCACACTGTTGAAATGTGTTCTGTAACCTTCACCTAACACACAGACACTTCTCCTACTAAACGCTCTCTACTCCCCCCTCCCTTTTCAAGGTTTTACTTTTGCAATTGTTCTATTCGCTAGTTTTTAATAATATATTTCTATTTGTTCACTTTTAATAACATATTTCTATTTGTTAGCTTTTAATGACATCTCACACCACCCCTTTCTTATCTATGTATAAAATAACATGTAATAATAAATTTTGGACAGAACGGACATTTTAAACACAGTGATTGAGTCCTGTGAATCTGTTCCTGCAGCTGCAGTATTAACTTTGTTTTAGAGTCCCAATCAGAAATCAGTCATATCAGTCTTGGCGAGTCATAACAGGAGTTTGGCAGAGTCTCCAGAAGGAACCGCGCTTCGATCGGGATCATCGGGAAACGCAGACCTCAAATGCCGGCTAGGTAAGCTGCCCTTAAGCTTGCTATATTTCTGCCTTTTCCTATGTATCCTATCTGTCGGTTCTCAAGGAAACCAGACCACTCTCGGACCTTTCTGGTTGGGTAACGTGTGTGTGTGAATGTGTTTGTGTCCCCCTTCACATGTTGGACTGTGTGTGGATAGGGAAAATCCTCTGCAGTTCCCTGCGTTGACTCCTTGTGGGCGACCTGGGTCAGAGGCGCATGGTAGGGTCAGATAAAACTCACAGAGAAGAGAAGAGACGAGGAGGGTCTCTTAATGAGTGTTTTGTCTATTGTCATAAACCCCTTCTATCCACGTAGATAAGTGGAGACTATTCTTGTAAATCTGCAGATTTGCTGTACTATTTGTTTTAGAGGCAAGAGGGTATAGGCACAAGTAGAGAAGAGAGAAGACTGGCCAGTCATTATGGGCATTAAATTAATTAAGGGAATGAAGGGAGAGAGGCCTTCAGAAAATGCCCAGCGCAAGATGAGCGCTAGAGAATATATGAACCGAAGGTACGGTTCTGCCTATACTGAGCCCCTAGATAAATGGGTGGAATGGACAAAGGGAACAGCTAAACCTTTAAAATCTGAAGGGACTTTTGATTTAAAAGTATGGCAAACTTTTCTGCACGATTATGGCCCACTACTGTGCAGTGAAGGAACGTGGAGAATAGCTTGCACATGGGAGACAGAAGCTAAAGTAGCAAATCAAACTGGCTTGACGGAGATATTTAATAAAAGTACTGCCCAAATTTACTACGTTTGGCCAGAAGACTCTGTAGAGGAGGACCCCCCACCTTATGTGGCTGCCAGTTTGGCTTTAAGGGGTCCACGCACAAAAGCAAAAGAATTAGATTACATGGAACACACAAAAGATGAGCTATGCAATATAGTAGAGAGCAGAGGTTTAACAGCCCCATATCAACCTACAAAGAGGGATTTGGCTCGTATCCTAGAAACAGATGATTGGCATAAATCAAAAGGCACATATGCAAACCTAGATCTCTCTGAACTTAAGGCTTTGGCCAGAGAAAGAGAGATAGAGTCTGAACTTCCAGAGCAAACCATAATTTCCAAATTGTGGCAGCGAGATGAAGAGAGAAGGAAGGGAGATGCCAGCCCTTCTGCCCCTGGCATAGAGAAATCTGTTGCAGTTTATCCTGTCAGAACCCAATTAGTTTTTGAAGGTGATGCTGTTGACAGTAAGTCTCAAATTAAATGGCATGTACCTTTTAGTCCCCAAGATATGAGAGCCATATTAGAGGGATTGGGAGATCCTAGAAAGAATCCAATTGGGTTTGCAAACAAACTTAGTGCTGCACAGGAAGCATATGAGGCTTCTGCTACTGACATTCATCAGCTTCTTATTAAAGCAGTGGGAAGCAACATGTCTGGCTATATACTTAAAGAATGTGGTGTAGACGTCAAAAATCTAGGTAAGATGGTTAGTGGACGGGAGGTTTGTGAGAAATTGAAGGAAAAATTGCCCCAAATATATGGACAAACCAGACATGCTGAATTTATGAATGCTAAGCAAGGGAAAGAGGAAGCAGCAGGGGCTTATTGGAGGCGGTTAAGTGATATGGCTGAGGAAGCAGGCATTAAAATAGAGGAAGAGAAGGCGGGAGAGACTGCAAGTCCATCTACACAACTGGTGAAACAAAGGTTTCTTGATGGTTTAATACCCCAGTTGAAAGAAAAGTTGTTCACAGCAAGGCCTGAGGCAGGCAATATGTCTATTCGAGACGTCCTGCCTATCCTGTTATCCATAGAAAACAGGATTAACCAAAAAGACAGCAAACCCAAGGTAATGTACATGGGGAAGCAGAGAGGAAAAGGAAGAGGAAGAGGCAAAGGCAATTTCAGAAGTCACGGCAATCGGGGACCAATTATATGCTACAATTGTGATGGGGAAGGACACATAGCTAAATTCTGCCATCTTCCTGACCGTAGACTGGAAAAGAGCTTAGAGGCCCCTCATGCTGATCCCAGTTCTCTGCCAAAAGCAGTGGATCAGGCATAGGAAAATGGCATGCCAGTATCAATCATGTTAAATAGGGGAGACAATGGTCCCGAGGCCAGAGTAAAAGTATTTTTACAAGAACTCCCCTATCCTGGAGGAGAAACAGAATTAACCTGTTTAATTGATACTGGTGCAAGCCGAAGTGTTTTTAATATAGAGGACTTACCTCCAGGATTATTATCTACAAATGTTATCTCTGGTGTTGGCCTAACCGGGACCTCTACTGATTTGGTTGAGTCCAAGCCACTTAAACTCAGGCTAGGACAGCAAACAGAAATTGTCACTAAAGTGTTAGTTTCAGACACAGTTCCTACCAATCTTTTGGGAGCTGACATTTTGAACCAAATTTTAGCAAACATAGACTACACTCCTACAGGAGTCCAAGTGGTCAGTAGTCTATCAGGAGAAGTTTTAAATTCTGTCTGTGGAGTATTTTTAATCCAAGACTCCACTCTGCCATTTCCACCAGAATTGAAAGTGATTCCCACTGAATTATGGGCCACCAGCAAATATGATGTAGGTCTGCTGGATTGCACCCCAGTCATGATAAAAATTAAACCAGGAGCCCATCTCCCACAGATTAAACAGTACCCACTGAGTATTGCTCAGACTGAGGGGATAAAGGATCAAATCACTCAACTGAAAGCAGCAGGGGTTGTTGTACCAATTAAGTCCCAGGTCAATACACCCCTGTTCCCAATTGCAAAGAAGCCAGACAAGAAGGGTGGGCAGGTGACATATCGCATGGTGCATGATTTGAGAGCCATTAACAATATAATAGAGGCAGATACCCCGATCGTGCCCAACCCCCGCACTTTACTAAGTGGAATACCTGCCTCCAGCACCTGCTTTACAGTGATTGATCTTGCAAATGCTTTCTTTTCGGTGCCTCTGCACCCAGATTGCTGGCACCTTTTTTCATTTACTCATGATGCCCAAAAGTTAGCATGGACAAGATTGCCCCAAGGCTGTGTGAGTAGCCCCTCTGAATATAATACTGCGTTAAAGCAAGTATTGGACCAATGGTCCCCCTTACACCCAAACACAGTTTTGCTTCAGTACATAGACGATTTGCTTATTTGTTCTGATACAAAGGACATTTGTAGCAGAGAAACAGTAAGCCTTCTCCTGTTTCTCTATAACAGTAACAACAAAGTTAGCAAAGATAAGCTACAATACTGCCAAGAGAAAGTGATCTTCCTGGGTCACTGCATTTCACATGGAATCCGTCACCTAACCCCAGATCGAGTTAAAACTCTACAAAACTTTGAAAAGCCAAGAAATGTCCGGCAACTACGTGCCTTCCTGGGGTTGGTGGGATATTGCAGGGACTGGATTCCAAATGCATCAGAACTTATGGCTCCTCTATATGAGGCTACCACTAGAAACCCTTTCAAACTCACATGGGACAATGAATTGCAGATGAAGGAGCTTATTAAAATTTTGTCTGAAGCTCCCGCCATTGGACTTCCTGACTATAGTAAGACTTTCTCGTTGTTCTGTCATGAAGTCAATGGATTTGCTGCAGGTGTACTCACCCAGCTACATGGAGACAAACAGAGGCCTGTGATGTATGTATCAGCCTCATTAGACCCTGTCATCAAAGGCTCCCCCAGTTGTATGCGAGCCATAGCAGCCTGCATTTTGCTGCTAGACAAAGTAACGGAGCTTGTACTAGATTCTGCTCTGATCCTGTATGTGCCACATGCAGTACAGGAAATCATGAATCAAGTAAATACCAGACATGTGTCTGCCAGTAGATTTGACAAATACCAGTCTGCTCTTTTTGCTCCATCGAATTTAACAATCAAACGATGTGTTACTTTAAATCCGGCTACTCTTCTTCCTATAATTGATGAGGAAGATGCAACAAATGGTACTGATGTAGAACCTGAGAGTTTTTCTCATGATTGTATGGCTCTTATGGAGGTAGAAAGGGCCTCTGTCACACCAGCAAAAGATGAGCCCTTATCAGATTGTGACACACACTTATTCGTAGATGGTTCCAGATTTTACACTGATGATGGTCAGCCACACACAGGGTTTGCTGTAACCACTACAGACACCATTTTACATCAGGAAGCATTGAAACCCCAGATGTCAGCACAGGAAGCGGAGTTGTATGCTGTAGTCAAAGCATGTCATCTCCTAGAGAATCAAAGGGGAAATGTTTACACTGACAGCAGATATGCATTTGGAATAGCCCACGATTTTGGGCCTATCTGGAAAGCACGGCACTTTCTGACTAGTGCAGGGAAGCCAGTGAGACATGCAAAACTCATAGAGCGGCTATTTGAGGCCTTTCAGAAACCAGCAGAAGTTGCCATCTTGAAGGTAAAAGGGCATGCAAGGGGAAGTGACATGACAGCCAGAGGAAATGCTTTAGCGGACCAAGCGGCAAAGGATGCTGCCCTTATGGCATTTGGAGTCACATCCACTGTAGGGGTCGCCCAGGTAGCGGGGACAGATTCCCCTC
Organism: Lithobates clamitans; assembly: GCA_037952925.1. Taxonomy (NCBI): domain Eukaryota; kingdom Metazoa; phylum Chordata; class Amphibia; order Anura; family Ranidae; genus Lithobates; species Lithobates clamitans. The sequence continues at coordinate 1,668,415 of JBBGZY010000552.1, read as the reverse complement.
ATCAAGAGCAGTGGGATGTAGAAACTCTAATTCAGTTGCAGAACCAGGCCCCTGATGAAGAGAAGGATAAGTGGATCAAATGTAATGCTACCCAAAATCAGCAGGGCCTGTGGAGCGCTGACAACAGGTGGTGTCTACCCAGGAGTTTGTACCCAGTTTTAGCACAGCTGGCACATGGCGTCAGTCATCTTGCTAAGGGCGCGATGGTGGCACTTACTGACTGCTATTGGATAGCACCTGGATTTAGTGCATTTGCAGCCAGGTTTTGTGCTTCATGTCTCACTTGTGCTCTGTACAATGCAGGAAGGCCTGTTCATGTTCCCCAAAGGCATTCTCCAAAGCCAGATTTCCCTTTCCAAAGAATTCAAATAGACTACATTCAGATGCCCAGAATAGGCACCTATGAGTTTGCTTTAGTGTGTGTTGACATGTTTTCAGGTTGGCCCGAGAGCTGGCCAGTAGCCAAAGCAAATGCAAAAACAACAGCAAAGAAAATTTTGAATGAAATAGTTTGTAGATATGGAGTTCCTGAAACTATTGAGAGTGACAGAGGAACCCATTTTACTGGGGAAGTAATGAAAGAGGTAATGGAAGCACTTCACATACAGCAAGCTTTCCATACACCTTATCATCCACAAAGTAGTGGTAAAGTTGAGAGACTTAATGGAATTTTGAAAAACAGATGTGCAAAGATCAAAGCAGATACAGGAAAAGGATGGGTGGAAGCTTTGCCATTAGCCCTATATTCTGTACGAACTACCCCTAAACAACCACATGGGCTGTCCCCCTATGAGATTTTATTTGGAGGGCCACCCAAAACAGGGCTATATTTTCCCCAACAGTTGCAGGCTTCTCACTCTAATCTGTTAGAATATGTTCAGATTTTGCAAAGAACATTGAATAAAATACATGAAGGTGTTTATAAATCTATCCCCGACCCAGATTCTGTTTCAGGTATTCACAGAATCCAACCAGGTGACTGGGTGGTGGTCAAGCGACACGTCAGAAAGCCACTAGAACCAAAATTTGACGGACCACATTTGGTGCTTTTGACAACCAGTTCTGCTGTCAAGTTGGAAGGAAAGCCCACCTGGATTCACGCCAGTCACTGCAAGAAAATCCTGAAGTGATGATATCCTTTGAAAAAAAGATGATGTTTCTTTTCTTTTTGTTGTTTGTGAGAACTGAGACATGGAAAAATAACCCTTTCATCCAAATGTTAAAATTGTATGCAACCCATAGCAACGCTAGTAACTGCTGGGTGTGTTCTCACTTACATCCCCATACAGGAACAATACCCATGATAGCAATGCCTCTCAATTTCACTGATCTAAACAGGACCAGAATAAATGGCTCATACATAGTCTCCACAGCTAATGAGCACAGATCAGTAACTTTGATGGTTTCGAAACAGATAAACACTCCACAGATTTGTTTAAACATTACATGCCCGTTTAACACTAAATGTAGACGGTTGGGCAATTCAGATTGCAGCGGAGCAAAAATTACAGTTTATGGAGGAAACTATGGTCAATATTATTATATCCCAGATCCAGAACTAAATAGAACCCTTTATAGTACAAATTGCTCACAGTTCCCAATATGTGAAAATATCGGTTTCCTGAGATTCCATGTTATTGCTTCCAGTTTTTTAGGAGCAGGCATACCGTCCATACGTAGAGGGTTATATTATATATGTGGAAATAAAGCTTACGCCTGGATTCCTACTAATGTTACAGGTACATGTTACATTGGGAAGTTAGTACCTGCTTTGGCTGTTCGCAAAGATACAGTGCGACCAGATCAAAGTCCAGAATACCCTTTAGTGTTCAAAAGAGAGCTGTTCACTGAAGGTGACATGGCATGGTCATGGTTCCCTTCCTGGACAGGATGGGGAATTGAAGCAATGAAAAGACTAAATAATTACACTAGAATTGTAGATGAGATTATTAACCTTACTACCACTGATATAGGTTTATTAAATGAAGAAATGGCTCAGCTTAAAAAAGTAGTATTAGAGCACAGATTAACGCTAAATTATCTCACTGCAGCTCAAGGTGGGATGTGTAAGATATTTCGCACTGACTGTTGTATATACATTTCTGATAATGAGGACATTATTAAAGGGCATCTTGCTAAGATAAGAGAACTACAGAATAAGGCCAGAGATATTGCTAAAGATGGATGGAACCCCTTTAAGAGTTTAGGAGGTTTTGGTGATTTTTTATATGGCATAGCAACATGGTTACAGAAACTAGGCGCTTACATTGTGATGTTCCTATTTCTCATGTTTGTTATTTACTTCCTCATCAGGCTATGCCTCTGTGTGACTACCCGCTGTACCAACAAATGTACCACCAGCCCTGATGAACCCATTATTGTGAGAAAGCTAGGAGAGAGTTGAACAGGACGCCGTCTCTCTGCGCCAATGTAACAGGAGTTACCAGCAATCGGCTGAACGTAACGCGGAGAAGAATGGTGTCAAATAAACAAAAGGGGGGAAATGACATGGACATTCACTGTACTGTTCATTTAAGCACAAGAGAATCCATTTTGTTCACACTGTTGAAATGTGTTCTGTAACCTTCACCTAACACACAGACACTTCTCCTACTAAACGCTCTCTACTCCCCCCTCCCTTTTCAAGGTTTTACTTTTGCAATTGTTCTATTCGCTAGTTTTTAATAATATATTTCTATTTGTTCACTTTTAATAACATATTTCTATTTGTTAGCTTTTAATGACATCTCACACCACCCCTTTCTTATCTATGTATAAAATAACATGTAATAATAAATTTTGGACAGAACGGACATTTTAAACACAGTGATTGAGTCCTGTGAATCTGTTCCTGCAGCTGCAGTATTAACTTTGTTTTAGAGTCCCAATCAGAAATCAGTCATATCAACACTTATAGTTATATTTACCTCTACCTGGGTGCTGGTAGCTCCACCTGCAGGAGAAATAACAACACTGCACACAAACTTCAATAATGACCAAAAATAACTTCTCTCTTTGAGTAAATAATATATTTATATCATTAGTTCTTACAATGACTATACTATCACACCAACGTAGTGCAACAGTATAGGAAATGGTTATGACAATTGACAACATACACAAATATACCTAACTGTATATACTAGGGAGCTCCCCCTGCTCTAAATGGTAAAGTCACTATCCTTGGTAACTAAATGCAGGGCCCTGCAATGAAAAGGTAGTCCTGACTTCTTCAGTCTTCGCTAGCTTTTATAATTGTAATCCGCAAGGGGTTCCTCCTGGATGTTGCGCAGTGTAATATAACGCGGCTCGGGCCTAGCCAGCGGCCATATTGGCACACCCAGTGCCGAACGGTGCAGCATCTTAGGACCACCCTCCTGAGGCCACTAGCCCCCAGCCGCGTCACCTCCCGGTTGGACCCACCATCCCTTAGGTTCCTCTGTCCAGCCCCCCCGGGACACCACCGCAGCCGTGGTCTAATCACCTTGTTCTAGCCGCTAGATTCGGTGGGACAGACCACGGCTGCGGCCTAGCTCCTGCCAGCCAGCCACCCATACCCCCTCCCACTCTTGTCCAACAGAGCCCCGTGCCCCTCCACACCTGGAACCACTCCTCCCGCTACTGGACCTCACTGCAGGGGCACTGGTTATTCACCGGAGGCCAGTCCACCTTAAATCATCCTAGACGCAGCCACCGCACCACCTACCAGTAAGTAGCGTCAGATCCCCCTCCCTTCTTCCTCTGGACCATCCGTACAGGTAAGCCACTGGGGGTACTCTAGCAGTTGATCCAGGGGCCCAAGTCCGATCGCCCCTCGGGGGGTCAGGAAGGAATTTTTTCCTCTGCTGCACAATTGGCAAATGCAGCTAGGGGTTTTTCGCCTTCCTCTGGATCAACAAGAGGGTGGTAGGCAGCCTCACCTCCTCCAGCACCTCCGCACCAACACTCAGCCCATCACCCACACCACTCCAGAAGCAGTGGTTAGCCATATGATCCCTCCATACCCCTGCAAGCTCATCATCGCTACATCAGTACCATCATCAGAACACCCTTCCTTCAAGCAACTCCGTCTTCCTCATCATGTGCAACTTCAAATACACAGCAGACACCCTCCACAGGCTAAGAAACACTGCCGCAATTTTACCGACCGCCACTCAAAAAAGACTAAAAAAAGAACAATTACTAAGGACCAACCCACAATCAACCATCAAATGCAGGGAGACACCGATCCAACCACAACAACTAGCATGCGCCCTGATCAACACCAGATCTGCAGTCAAGCACAGGCTGGAAATCCACGACTTCATCATCGAAAACAACATAGACTGCCTCTTCATCACAGAAAGCTGGCTAACATCCGACTGCAACACCATCCTAACTGAATTGGTGCCCGAGAACTACAGTATCCTAACCGAGCATAGAATAGGAAAAAAAGGAGGCCTAGCAGTGATTTTCAAATCGCACCTCGGGTTCACCAAACCAAACTTACAGAACTCAGTGCCTTTCATGTAAACACTCTCACTGCATCTTCAAACAACACCTCAAGACACCATTCACATACTACTATGCTACAGACCACCAGGACCAAAGACCAATCTCCTTACTCCACTCACTGAATTCTTTTCAATACACACCTTGAAAACCAAAAACCTTCTGGTACTTGGGGATTTTAACCTGTGGGCTAACTCTGCCCAAGACTCTATCGCAACCGCCTGCGTCAACCAAATGGAAGAACTTCAACAACTGATAAATGCTCCCACGCATGGTTCAGGACACACTTTAGATCTCATCTTCAAACAGAATATGGACATCAACGTATTTGACAACACTCCACTACCATGGACGGACCACCATGCTATCAAATTTAAAATCACCACTAACACCATCCTCCACAAACAGAAATGCGCAACAACAACACACTGGAATAGATTTCAGAAGAAACTACACTCCGAACTCTTCAAAACTACATTATCAAGCAAAATTCTTTTGCTAAACTCAAACCTCTCAACGGAACAAACACTCAACTCCCTAAACAAGGTATTACTACAAACAGCAGACTCAGTGGCGCCAAAACGCAGAACACTCGTCCGCAAAAAACTCGAGTTGGTTTAATGGCACTCTCACCCTACTCAAGCAAAAATGTAGAAGAGCTGAGAGCATGGAGAAGAAATCCCACCAAGGAAAACCATGCTAACTACAAAGCACTCACTGTGAAATACCACAAGGCAATCTTCAAAGCCAAAAAAGAACATTTCTCAGACACCATCTCATCTGCCTTAAACCGCCCGCGGGAACTTTTCAAAATAGTTGCTCAGTCAATGAACCCGACCTGCTTAGAGCCCCCAGCAAACGATACTCAAGAATACTGCAATGAGTTATCAGATTTCTTCATTGACAAAATCGACAACATTCGGAAATCAATTCATCAGAAAATAACAACCAACCTCACTCAACCAAAGCAAAAAGAGGATATCGACAGGAACATCACTCAACCACCGAATTTCTTTTTGTCCCCAATCACCACTAACACGACTAAAAACATCATCAGAAGCCTTCGAGACAGCACATCACCAAACGACATCATCCCCACTAAACTGTTTAAAGAATGTTCCGACATCTTGGCCCCTACCCTAACACATCTCATAAATCAATCATTCAAAGAAGGGACTGTGCCAACCTCCCTCAAGCAAGGCATCGTCAAACCCCTGCTAAAGAAACACAATCTCGACCCTAAGGACCCTAACTGCCGCAGACCAATAACAAGCCTCAACACCATCTCCAAGATTATAGAGAAAGCAGTAGTACAGCAGCTACAACGCCACCTGGACACACACCAACTCCTGGACCCACTGCAATCAGGCTTCCGCCAAGGCCATGGCACAGAAACAGCACTTCTCAAAATATGGGACGACGCCCTTGAAGCAGCAGATGTCGGAGAATCAAGTCTCCTGGTACTGTTAGACCTCAGCGCAGCATTCGATACAGTGGACCACAATACTTTACTTGTCCGCCTCGCAGAAGTTGCAGGAGCTACGGATTCTGCTCTAAAATGGTTTGCATCCTTCTTAGAGAATCACTCCCAGATAGTGAAACTAGGAACTTTCACCTCGGAAACCCGGGCAATCTCCTGTGGAGTCCCTCAGGGCTCACCCTTGTCACCAGTACTATTTAACATCTACATCCGCCCACTTCTCAATATCATCAGGAAAACCGATCTCTGCTTCCACTCATACGCTGACGACACCCAACTCTACCTTTGCATCAACGGCAAAAAAACCTTCATCAGCAATTACAGAAATGCCTCACTTTAATAGATGGCTGGATGACCATTAGCTCCCTCAGACTCAACGGATCAAAAACAGAACTTCATCTCCTACAAGCTAACAAAAATTCTAAAATAAAGACTCCGTGGACACCTCCCTCCATCCTCGGACAGACCATCTCTCCAAGCACCAAACCAAGAGTCTTGGAGTCATCTTTGACTCAGGAATGACAATGGATGCACAAATAGGATCAGTGGTTAGCGGATCCCACCATCTGCTCCGCCTGCTACACAGACTCATCCCCTTCATCCCAGAAGAGGACAAAGCAGCAGTTGTGGGAACAATCATCAATTCCCGACTCGACTACACAAATTCGCTCTACGTAGGACTACCCCAATATCAGCTTGCGCGCTTGCAACTCATCCAAAACACGGCGGCAAGACTGTTAAAAGGGAAAAAAACCCTGGGAATCCATCTCCCCATCCCTAAAGAGCCTGCACTGGCTAACCGTGAAGAATCCCATCACATTCAAGACCCTCTGCCTCACCCACAAATGCATACAAGGAAATGCTCCGCTATATCTCCGGGAGAAAATAAAACACTACACACCGAATCGCAGTCTTCGATCAGCTAACCAAAACCTCCTCATCATTCCCAAATACCGCTACAAAGCAAAGGGAGAACGAAGATTCGCAGTCCAAGGACCTCGACTATGGAATGCTCTTCCAACCAACATCCGCATGGAAGAAAACCACCAGGCATTCAGGAAAAAACTAAAGACCTTCCTTTTCTAAGAAGCTGACAACAGAGAATGCATCTAGTGCCTTGAGGTGATTCAGTTCGCATTTGCAGCGCTTTACAAAACATTCATTCGCAAGGGGTTCCTCCTGGGTGTTGCGCAGTGTAATATAACACACTAAAACAATTGTAATCCAGCAGATTGACTAAGTCTTCTTATATGAAGAAACAAACATCTAGCATCCGTTCTTGAATACTGAAGTCTATTCATATGTAAAGTTCTCCAACTTAACTTGTTCCGTGGGACTATCAGTCCCAGCAACACTCTGTAACAGTTCTAAACTGTGTGTGTGTAGTAGTTAAACAAACTTCTGGGTGTTAACCCTCTCACCACACGGGATCCGGGCAGGTGAATGTCTCCGTCTCAACAGTTCCCAGTCCGTATGGGGGCACCCTCACGCCGTCACACTGTTCCGTTCACAAACGGCCAGGAGTCCTCGGTTATCTCCCCACGGGTCTCCAGAACGATCACTTCTGCTGCTCCAGCACACTGTTATACGACAGCAGGATCCTTGCAGCTGCTTCGCTCCTTCACAAAGTAGGCCGCAACCCTGTGGGACACACACACCCACAGAGTTCTGCTGACAGGCCACGCGTACTATTTCAATTGTCCACAAGATGGAACTAACACAACTTATGTACTGCATAACACACATATGGCTAAAAACAAAAGTTGTTAGTGCTACATACTCCCCCTGCTTTAAATCTGTTGGCTGTTGGTGATGAAACACTTGCTTCAGTTTCGGGTATATTAGATGACCACAACCAGCTAATGTCCATCTCTCTCTCCTCACTGTCTTCAGTTGTCAAAGCCCCAGACTGGGACCTAGTTACAGGCCGTTGTGCAACTTCTGATGTAGATGATAACTCCTCCTCGGGGATTATCCTGACTGCATCAGTAAGGGGCAAAAGGTGATTCCGATGCCAAGTTTTAGTTGGTCCAGCACTTCCTTCTGGCCTAATTTCAAATACTGGAAGTCCTGGGAGCTGTTTACATACAACATATGGCTGTGATCTCCAGCGATTCGCCAACTTGTGTTTGCCAGGAATACCCAAATTCCTTAATAGGACTCGGTCACCGGGTTGAAGATCTTGAACCCTCGCTTTGAGGTCAAAGTTTCTTTTATTTCTACTCCCTCTGCTTTCTGACATAGCCCGAGCCTTCTCATAAGCAACCTTCAGACTCTTCCTCAGCCTATTTGTATATCCTCGATGAGAAGCCTCTGAGGTGTGATCCAGAGAAGTTCCAAAAGCCAGGTCCACTGGTAACCTAGCCTCACGCCCAAACATCAGCCGATAAGGTGAATATCCTGTGACGTCACTCTAGGTGCTGTTATATGCATGTACCAAAGCGGCAATATGCTTACTCCAGTTGGGCTTTTGCTCAGAGGTTAGTGTCCCCAACATATTAAAGCGGTTGTATACCCGCTGTCTTTTTTTTTTTTTCTACACCTGCAAGGGCAAAGGCATAATGAGCTAGTATGCAGTGCAAATTCGTGTGGCGCGTCACGGCCCATAATTCACTGCGGCATCGCAGTGCATTGCTTGCTGATGATTGGCCAAGCATGCACTATGACCCGCATGCTTGGCCAATCACAGCGCCGCCTGAACAGAGAGCCGTAATTGGCCAAAGCCAAGGAGGCTTTGGCCAATTATGGCTCAGGGGATTTAGTACACGCCCCACACTATATAGGGCCGCCTGCACGGCGGCCCTGTGTAGTGTGTTTTCCGGCGTTGAAAGAGATAGACAGGGAGACAGTGTTTGATTTGAGTTAGATAGATTAGGCAGAACAGTCAGTCAGTTAGCTGCACTTACAGTGTATTGTGTATATATATGCATCCCAGGTGTTGCATATATATATATATACACTGTACTCAGTTTAGCTAGATCCGTTCCTGTTATCTTCTAGACTATTTACATTTAGTGCAGTGCGTCCTGCTCACAGTGTTCAGCTAGATCCGTTCCTGTTATCTTCTAGACTATTTACATTTAGTGCAGTGCGTCCTGCTCACAGTGTTCAGCTAGATCCGTTCCTGTTATCTTCTAGACTATTTACATTTAGTGCAGTGCGTCCTGCTCACAGTGTTCAGCTAGATCCGTTCCTGTTATCTTCTAGACTATTTACATTTAGTGCAGTGCGTCCTGCTCACAGTGTTCAGCTAGATCCGTTCCTGTTATCTTCCTACTGACAGGCAGGCTTGTCTTGTTACAGTATTAACAGCTACCTAAAGAAAATTACTGGTGTTCTTTTGATCCTATTAGTACCACGGTCAGGCAGCTAGACTATTTACATTTAGTAAAGTGCGTCCTGCTCACAGTGTTCAGCTAGATCCGTTCCTGTTATCTTCTAGACTATTTACATTTAGTGCAGTGCGTCCTGCTCACAGTGTTCAGCTAGATCCGTTCCTGTTATCTTCCTACTGACAGGCAGGCTTGTCTTGTTACAGTATTAACAGCTACCTAAAGAAAATTACTGGTGTTCTTTTGATCCTATTAGTACCACGGTCAGGCAGCTAGACTATTAACATTTAGTGCAGTGCGTCCTGCTCACAGTGTTCAGCTAGATCCTTTCCTGTTATCTTCCTACTGACAGGCAGGCTTGTCTTGTTACAGTATTTACAGCTACCTAAAGAAAATTACTGGTGTTCTTGTGATCCTATTAGTACCACGGTCAGGCAGCTAGACTATTTACATTTAGTACAGTGCGTCCTGCTCACAGTGTTCAGCTAGATCCGTTCCTGTTATCTTCCTACTGACAGGCAGGCTTGTCTTGTTACAGTATATAAAGCTACCTGAAGGAAATGACTGGTGTTCTTTTGATCCTATTAGTACCACGGTCAGGCAGCTAGACTATTTACATTTAGTGCAGTGCGTCCTGCTCACAGTGTTCAGCTAGATCCGTTCCTGTTATCTTCCTACTGACAGGCAGGCTTGTCTTGTTACAGTATTTACAGCTACCTGAAGAAAATTACTGGTGTTCTTTTGATCCTATTAGTACCACGGTCAGGCAGCTAGACTATTTACATTTAGTGCAGTGCGTCCTGCTCACAGTGTTCAGCTAGATCCGTTCCTGTTATCTTCCTACTGACAGGCAGGCTTGTCTTGTTACAGTATATAAAGCTACCTGAAGAAAATTACTGGTGTTATTTTGATCCTATTAGTACCACGGTCAGGCAGCTAGACTATTTACATTTAGTACAGTGCGTCCTGCTCACAGTGTTCAGCTAGATCCGTTCCTGTTATCTTCCTACTGACAGGCAGGCTTGTCTTGTTACAGTATATAAAGCTACCTGAAGAAAATTACTGGTGTTCTTCTGATCCTATTAGTACCACGGTCAGGCAGCTAGACTATTTACATTTAGTACAGTGCGTCCTGCTCACAGTGTTCAGCTAGATCCGTTCCTGTTATCTTCCTACTGACAGGCAGGCTTGTCTTGTTACAGTATATAAAGCTACCTGAAGAAAATTACTGGTGTTCTTTTGATCCTATTAGTACCACGGTCAGGCAGCTAGACTATTTACATTTAGTACAGTGCGTCCTGCTCACAGTGTTCAGCTAGATCCGTTCCTGTTATCTTCCTACTGACAGGCAGGCTTGTCTTGTTACAGTATTTACAGCTACCTGAAGAAAATTACTGGTGTTCTTTTGATCCTATTAGTACCACGGTCAGGCAGCTAGACTATTTACATTTAGTGCAGTGCGTCCTGCTCACAGTGTTCAGCTAGATCCATTCCTGTTATCTTCCTACTGACAGGCAGGCTTGTCTTGTTACAGTATATAAAGCTACCTGAAGAAAATTACTGGTGTTCTTTTGATCCTATTAGTACCACGGTCAGGCAGCTAGACTATTTACAGTTAGTGCAGTGCGTCCTGCTCACAGTGTTCAGCTAAACCTACAAGTTAGTGGGGTGCGTCCACCTCACAGTGTTCAGCTAAAGCTACCTGTAGAAGGTTGGTGGTGTTCTCATACTACAGGCAGGTAGTTGATTTTGCTAGCTGCAGTATATATATATATATATATATATATATATATATATATATATCCCAGCTTAGTGCAGCTACAGGCCATTAGTATGTCTGGAAGGCCAAGAAGGAGAGGCAGACAGTCACAAGCCAATAAGAGAGGGCAAGCAGGCTCTGTGTCTAGTGCTGGTCGTGGAGACGGTGCATCCTCATCAGCACGTGGCCATGGGACACACTTGGCCTTTTTTTCGACAGCTGGCCGCGTTGAGCCGCAACATGTGGAAGACTTGGTCGAGTGGATGACCAAGCCGTCCTCATCCTCCTCATCATGCCCAGGGTGCTTTGTCTGGTAAAGCAGCGGCCTCTTCCCTCGGCTCAATGTCATCAGTGACTCCTTCCCTAGCTCCACCATGTCCTCCTGAGGAGTCCCTCGAACTGTTTGACCACAGTGTTGGGTACATGCTCCAGGAGGATGCCCAGCGTTTGGAAGGCTCTGATGATGATACTGAGCTCGATGAAGGCAGTAACATGAGCACGGACAGAGGGGGTGCCCAAGAAGGACAGCAATCTGGCAGTCATGCTCCCCCTGCTGCAGCATACTGCCGGGTTTGCTCCAGTGATGAGGAGGGAGGGGATGATGAGGTCACTGACTCAACGTGGGTGCCTGATAGGAGAGAGGAGGAGGAGGAGGAGGCGGCACATCACCAACGAGGCAGGATGCCCTCCAGGGGCCAGCCTAAGGGCAGCACATTGACTGCATCACATGTGCAGGGCGCTGCAGTCTCTGCGCGTTATTCAAAAAGTTCTTTGGTGTGGGCCTTTTTTGAGATGATCGCACCGCTGCTATTTGCAACATATGTCTCAAGCGTATCTCACGTGGCCAAAACATCTCCCGCTTGGGTACCACATGCTTGACCAGACATATGTTGACCTGCCATGCAGTTAGTTGGCAAGCGCATCTAAAAGTCCCACACCAAAGAACAAAGAGGACCTCTCCTTGCTCCTCATCAGCTGAGATTTCCAACCCCACTAGACCTTCAGTCCTCTCTGAGACCTGCACTGAGAGGAATGAAGGTGTAGAATTAGGTGTGTCACAGCCAAGTACTTGTGGGCAATCTGCTTTTGGTACACCGACGTCAGATTGTACCAGGGAAATTTCCCTGCCCCAGCTGCTGCACCGCCGAAAGAAGTTTGCTCCCAGCCATCCACATGCCCAGCGGTTGAATGCTAGCTTGGCAAAATTGCTGGCACTTCAACTGCTGCCTTTTCAGTTGGTAGACTCTGCCCCCTTCCGTGAGTTTGTGGAATGTGCGGTTCCTCAGTGGCAGGTACCCAAACGCCACTTTTTCTCACGGAAGGCGATTCCGGCTCTCTACCGGCATGTGGAAGGCAGTGTCCATGCCTCGCTGGACAGGGCGGTCAGTGGTAAGGTGCATATTACCGCTGACTCATGGTCCAGCAGGCATGGACAGGGACGTTACCTAAGTTTCACGGCGCATTGGGTGACTCTGCTGGCAGCTGGGAAGGATGCAGGACAAGGTGCAGTAGTGTTGGAGGTTGTTCCGCCACCACGCCTCCAAAATGCTAATGATTGTGACACACCTCTCTCCTCCACCCCCTCCTCTTCTTCTTCCTCCATGGCCTCTTCCTCGGAACCAGCGGTGCTCCGTAGTCGTTCAAGGGGCTACGCAAGTACGCAGGCCAAAAGATGCCATGCGGTGCTTGAGCTGGTGTGCTTGGGGGACAGGAGCCACACTGGGGCAGAGGTTCTGTCAGCTCTGCAGGGGCAGGTTCAGAGGTGGTTGACGCCACGCCAACTTAAGGCAGGAATGGTGGTTTGCGACAATGGCACCAACCTCCTCTCTGCCCTCCGACAGGGACAAATGACCCATGTGCCCTGTTTGGCTCACGTCCTTAACTTGGTGGTGCAGCGGTTCTTGGGCAGGTACCCGGGCTTACAGGATGTCCTGAGGCAGGCCAGGAAAGTCTGTGTGCATTTCCGGCGGTCATATAATGCCAGTGCTCGGCTGACGGACCTCCAAAAGGAGTTTAACCTGCCCAAGAACCGCCTAATCTGTGACATGCCCACCAGGTGGAACTCAACGTTGGCCATGCTGCAGCGGCTGCACACGCAGCAGAGGGCCATCAATGAGTACCTGTGCGACTATGGCACCAGGACAGGATCAGGGGAGCTTGGTTTTTTTTCCCCACACCAGTGGGCCATGATCAGGGATGCATGCACTGTCCTGTCACCATTTGAGGAGGCCACAAGGATGGTGAGCAGTGACAGTGCATGCATCAGTGACACTGTCCCCCTTGTCCACCTGTTGGAGCACACGCTGCGTGGAATAATGGACAGGACACTTGAGGCAGAACAGAGGCAGGAAGAGGAGGACTTCCTTAGCTCTCAAGGCCCCCTTTATCCAGACAGTGTTCCTGCGTGCCCGCCGATCACACAGGAAGAGGACGAGGAGGAGGAGGAGGAGGAAGATTGTGTCAGTATGGAGGTGGAGCCTGGCACTCAGCATCAGCAGCAGTCTTTAAGGGATCAGTCCCAAGAAACACATGGACTTGTACGTGGCTGGGAGGAGGTGGCTGCGGACCATGTCGTCCTTAGTGACCCAGAGGACTCCGGACCGAAAGCCTCAGCAAACCTACGCTGCATGGCCTCCCTGATCCTGCAAAGCCTGCGTAAGGATCCTCGTATTCGTGGTATCAAGGAGAAGGACCAATACTGGCTGGCAACCCTCCTTGATCCACGTTACAAGGGTAAGGTTGCGGACCTTATCTTGCCATCGCAGAGGGAGCAGAGGATGAAACATCTTCGGGAGGCCTTGCAGAAAGGTCTGTGCAGAGACTGGGAGGTTACAAACTCCTGTTTCTGGACAACGTGTTGCTGAGGCTTCGGTCAGTCAAAGAAGGAGCAGTGGAGAAGGTGGCCGTCTGACCGATGCGTTCAGACAATTTTTTGGTCCGCAGCCCCAAGGTATGATCGGTTCCAGCAACCATCGCCAGCGTCTGTTTTACATGGTGCAGGAATACCTAGGGGCAAGATCAGACTTGGACACCTTTCCCACCGAAAATCCTCTGGGTTACTGGGTCTTGAGGATGGATCACTGGCCAGAGCTTGCACAGTATGCAATTGAGCTACTGGCCTGTCCTGCATCCAGCATTCTTTCGGAACGCACATTCAGTGCTGCTGGAGGCGTGGTAACCGATCACAGGGTGCGTCTGTCCACCGACTCGGTCGATCGACTGACCTTCATAAAAATGAATCAGTCTTGGATCACCACCAGCTACCAAGCACCTGATGCTGATGTAACCGAATAATTTTTTTTGAAATCTCAGATCCCTTCAAAGACTGCCTATGCTGATGCTGAGTGACTATCCCTGAGTAATTATCCTCTTCTTCCTCAATCATCACGCTGATAGCTTGTAAGAACATTTTTGGTTCTGGGCGCCACCACCAGTGCCTAAGGCACAATTTTTCAGCCCCTGTTTAACAGGGGCGTGTAATTACAATTTTTGATGTGATACTTTGCAGCAGGGCTCGTTCCTGCGTTCCAACTAGAGTGTCTGTAAGGGGTTGCAGTGTTGTGGCACCAGCACCAGTGCCTAAGGCCTAATTTTTCAGCTCCTGTTCAACAGGGGCATGTAATTACAATTCTTGATCTAATATTTCACAGCAGGGCCCTGCGAGGGCTTACAGTGTTGTGGCCACAGCAACACCCAAGGCCCAAATTTCTGCTGAGTATATAGGGCAGGACCCTACTTTCAAACATCTAACTTACAAACAACTCCTACTTGCAAACGGAAGGAGACAACAGGAAGTGAGATGAAATCTACCCCTAGGAAGGGAAATTCTCTCCTGTAAGAGTTAATATGGGAAAAAAAATTCTCCTTTCCACTGATGCTTTCCAATCCTTGTTCCACAAAAAAACCCAAATTTTCAAAAAACATTTTGCATTGGGACAAAAAGTGAGGTGAAATCTTCTGAAGAGGAGGAAAGACAGCAAAACAAATGTCACAGGGGTGATAACCCTTCCCTATGTTTTCCAAAAAGCTTAAAAAAGATTTTTTGGCTGGAGCTAAACACGTTCAAAATTACAAAGAGATTCTACTTAACAACAAACCTACAGTCCCTGTCTTGTTTGCACCGCCTGTATACTGCTGTTCAGAGTATATAGGGCCTGGTGGACCCACACCTTTCCTTATTTTAATTTGGGTGCCGGGTTCCCCTTAATATCCATACAAGACCCAAAGGGCCTGGTAATGGACTGGGGGGTACCCATGCCGTTTGTCTCACTGATTTTCATCCATATTGCCATGACCCGACATTACATTAAACCCGCAAGCAGTTTTAAATGAGATTTTTTCCTTTAAAAATGACATTTGGTGCAGGGACTGTTCTAAACACGGGAAACACGCGTCACTTTACAGGCATACTATAGACACCCCCCAGGTACGATATTTAAAGGAATATTTCACTTTTTTTTTTTTTACTTTAAGCATCATTAAAATCACTGCTCCCGAAAAAACGGTCGTTTTTAAAAGTTTTTTTTGCATTGATACATGTCCCCTGGGGTAGGACCCGGGTCCCCAAACCCTTTTTAGGACAATACCGTGCAAATTAGCCTTTAAAATGAGCACTTTTGATTTCGAACGTTCGAGTCCCATAGACGTCAATGGGGTTCTAACGTTCGTGCAAACTTTCGGTCCGTTCGCAGGTTCTGGTGCGAACCGAACCGGGGGGTGTACGGCTCATCCCTACTCACAAAGGGCTCTTACCCCTTCGGGGCAAGTTGAAACCAATACTCTTGGGAGCTCAGGGGACTGTGGGGTCTTCTTGACAGCGCATCTGCATCACTGTTGCCCACTCCCGGTCTGTATTTCAGGCTGAAAGAGAATGTTCAGAGAGCAGCCAACCACCTGTGGCCTGTGGCATCCAATTTCGCAGTGGTGAGTAAGTATGTGAGGGGATTGTTATCTGTTTTAACTACAAATTCGGCACCATACAGATAATCTCTCAGCTTGTCTACCACAACCCACTTCAAGGTCAGAAACTCAAGTTTATGAGTTGGGTAGTGCTTCTATGCAGGAGGCAGGCTCCGGCTCACATAAGCAACAGGCCTTAAATGTCCATTATGATCCTGATAGAGTAGCCTGCCCAGCCCATCTCAGCTGGCATCCACATGCAGTTCATAGGGCTTGGTAGGATCCGCATAGGCTAACACTGGAGCAGTGGTAAGACTCTTCTTCAATTGACTGAAGGTCTCTTCACATTCCTGAGTCCACTGATCCAGGATAGATTCCTTTTTCTTCCGGGGCCCTTCTTTTTGTCTCCCAGGTTTCTCCAAATCCACATCAGTCTCTTCCTGATTCTTCAGTAGTTCTGTAAGTGTAACTGTAAGGGAATGCCACAGGGAAGTCCCATCTTGTCCCGTGCGTCAGAGGGGGGGCGGGGTCACCGGGTGGCCCGTCCCCCGTTATTTAAGAACTGTCAGACGAGGAGCGCCGTCACACAGCGGGAGCCTCCCTCCATGCCAGCATGGGTGCGGAGCGGCCCGGAGAAGAAAATGAAGAAGAGAAGAAAAGAAGAAAAAAAGAAGAGAAGAGCGGGAGCCTCCCCCCATGCCATGGGTGCGGAGCGGCCCGAGGAGAAGAAGATAGAAGACGCCGCGGAGAAGACGCTGGACGAGAACGCCGGAGGAAGAACCAGAAGAACCAGAAGAACCAGAAGATGAAGGAAGATAGAAGAAAGAAGAAGCATTTAAATAAAGGAATTGTCAAAAACTGTCTCTTGTCATTTTTAACATTTTTGACAGTTTTTTAGTGAAATGGTAGGGGTAAGTACCCCCTTACCATTTCACACAGGGGGGGGCGGGATCTGGGGGTCCCCTTGTTAGAGGGGGCTTCCAGATTCCGATAAGCCCCCCGCTCGCAGACCCCCACAACCACCGGCCAGGGTTGTGGGGATGAGGCCCTTGTCTTCATCAACATGGGGACAAGGTGTTTTGGGGGGCTACCCCAAAGCACCCTCCCAATGTTGAGGGCATGTGGCCTGGTACGGTTCAGGAGGGGGGGCTGCACTCTCGTCCCCCCTCTTTTCCTGCGGCCTGCCAGGTTGTGTGCTTGGATAAGGGTCTGGTATGGATTATTGGGGGGACCCCACGCCGTTTTTTTTTTTTGGCGCGGGGTTCCCCTCAAAATCCATAACAGACCTGAAGGGTCTGGTATTGAATTTAGGGGGAACCCCAAGTCATTGTTTTTTTAAATTTTGGCCGGGGTTCCCCTTAATATCCATACCAGACCTGAAGGGCCTGGTATGGAATTTAGGGGGACTTCCACGTCATTTTTTTTTCTTTAATTTTGGTTCGGGGTTCCCCTTTGGGAAATTCCCATGCCGTTTTTATCAATGAACTTCTATGTGTATTGTCGGCAGGACCCAGGTCACCAAACACTTTTTATGACAATAACTTGCATATTAGCCTTTAAAATTAGCACTTTTAATTTCTCCCATAGACTTTTAAAGGGTGTTCCGTGGCATTCGAATTTGCCGCGAACACCCCAAATTGTTCGCTGTTCGGCGAACTTGCGAACAGCCAATGTTCAAGTCGAACATGAGTTCGACTCGAACTCGAAGCTCATCCCTAGCCCCTACTGATGTATAATGATGTTATCCTATATAACATGTGAACTTCCTGTAATACATTGTATTCTTGATGAATCCATCCTTGTGTATGGTTTCTTGATTACCTGATCAATCGAGGAAATCTCCTGGTGTCCAACAGAGTCCAGCTCAAGCAAAGGAGGGGCGCACCTGACCATTAACCCTTTAATATGCTGTGTACACCGCCTGAAGTATATTGGAAACAGTACACCAGGAACGGACTGCAGTCAGATATAGCTAAACTGGATACAGTGGATATATATATATATATATATATGTACGAAAGTTGTATAAATATATATATATATATATATATATATATATATATATATATATATATTAAATACACTGCAGCTAACTGAATAACCTGCCTGCCAGAAGTATATTAGAAACAGTACACCAGGAATGGCCTGCAGTGAGAGATAGCTAAACTGTATGCAGTGAATATACATATATACGAGACTATTGCCCCGTACACACGGTCGGACATTGATCGGACATTCCGACAACAAAATCCTCGGATTTTTTCCTACGAATGTTGGCTCAAACTTGTTTTGCCTACACACGGTCGCACAAAGTTGTCGGAATATCCGATCGCCAAGAACGCGGTGACGTCAAGCACGTACGACGAGACTAGAAAAGGCCGGTTCAGAACCAAGCGAGGCACCCTTTGGGCTCCTTTTGCTAATCTCGTGTTAGTAAAAGTTTGGTGAGAGACGATTCGCGCTTTTTCAGACTCGTGGCTTTCAGATCGTTTTCTGTCGTTCAGTTTGTACTTGTGGGTTTGTATTTGCTCTTCAGTGCGTGCAGTCAGTTCGTATCGGAGTTTTCTGTGCGATCTTGTCCGCTCGTTGCTGTTTTTCAGGTCGCTCTTCACAGGCCTTGCTGTTCTTCAGTGCGTTCTGTTACTTCGTTCTGAGCAGCCGACCGTTTTCTAGCCATGTTTCGTATGCGTACTCCTCGTACAGTTCGTGCTGTGCGGGGGCTTGGTGTTGGGGTCCTGACCTTGACACAAGTCCAGTCCATGAACAGGGCGGGGAGGAGTTCATGGACCAAGAATTGGTTGCTTCAGCGTGACAAGTTCTGTCATATGCCTTTGCTCCGTGAGATCCGTGAGAATAATCCTGATGATTTCAGGATCTTTCTCCGGATGACGGACCCCGTATTTCACCGTTTGTTGGCTTCGCTGACCCCCTATATCAGCAGGCAGGATACCTGCATGAGGCAAGCCATCACTCCGGAGCAGAAGTTGGTCGCTACCTTGCGGTATTTGGCCACAGGGAGAAGTCTGCAGGACCTCAAGTTCTCGACAGGCATCTCCCCCCCAGGCTCTTCTTTGTGGACATTTACTGCTTGTGTTTGTTTTAGCTGACCCTGACAGAAATGTGTGGAGTGCAGAAAATGTCCTGATTGTGTAACCCTATACAAAGCACTGTTGGCTGTTATTTACTAAATGCAAAGACACTTTTCACTACAAGTGCACTTGCAACTGCACTGAAACTGCACTTGTAGTGCAAAGTGGATTTGCCCTTAGGAAATTACCCCCATTTTCTCCTAAAACAACAATTACATCACCCCAAAAGTGTTGTAGCATTGAGACAATAATCCACACATTCTTGATGAACAATCTTTTTAATACCAGCACAATCACATTGCATTTACCAAAGGTTTTTCTGACAAACCGACATGTTTGTTGTATAACATATTTTGTGGTGTCATTATCCAAAATCAAAATGTGCATTTTATAGAAAACAGGCCTGTGTAAAACCCACAAGAAAGACACAAATCTTGATCTTACAAAGTTCACATTTGGTAACTTGAAGGCAATATCAGACATGAGTATTTAGGAACTGTGTTTGATATTGCGTTCAGATGGGGTGAAATCACCCCTGGAAAAGCCAAATTTGGAAGATGCACACAAATTTCCCAATGTCAACATGTGCTACCTGCCATCACGGGGGATCAAGGGATGTGTTTTGGGGGAGAAAGCCCTTCCTCACCGCTACTTTATTATTGAGGAAGGGGTTGCACCCCCAAAACGCGTCCATTGATCTCCCGTGATGGCAGATAGCACATGTTGACACACTGTGTGCATCCTCCAAATTTGGCTTTGGGAAAAATCACAAAAACATTTCGCACATTGTAGCAGACAAAAGAAGAAAGTGATTTGGAGGGGTTTTAAACTCGCCCCAAAACATCAATGATGTTTTTATATTTTGGAATAACATCATTGATGTTTTGCTTGATGTTTTCCAATTGTAAATTACACCCCATGATTTCCCCGATCAGGATCTGGGCACTTTCGGATGTGAAAGGATCTTCATCCACAACCTCACGATCACCTAAAAAGAAAGGAAACCCAAAATAAATTAGGTCTCAAAAAAATTCAGCCATCCATCTCTTATCTGAGCCTGTGGTCGCAGACACTCACCTGTTGTGGTGACTACTTCCACCACGTCTTCTTCCTCCTGCTCAGCTTGTGTTGGTATTTCCCCTTCTTCCAGAGGGGGGGGGGCTCTGGTCTCCTCGGATGAGGGGTGTCCTCCGAGTCTTTTCTCCCCTATGTAAAACAAAAATGGTATAATTAGCACACAGATATTTGATGGCAGAACTCTAAAGATGAAACATTGCTTGGAAGTGGGGTACAATTGTCTATTTTAGCAGAGTTCCAAGATGTAGCTTTTTTAGTGTCCTTCGTCAACCTGCAATACTTTACCTGTTTTGTGCAAGCTTCACAGATGGAGACCCCCCTATAGTATACACTGGAGCACCTGTGTGGCCCCCCTAATAAAAAGGGTGTTCTGGGGTCCCGCACTAGTGCTCCAGTGTCCAGATGTGAAAACAGCTGCTCAGTGTCCTCTCCTTACACAGAATCTAGTTTGCATTTCATTCTAGTAACAAAGCCATCTACACAACCCAATTCTTTGAAGACAAGTATAGGGCCTCAAAATGGTGGCCAAATGCATATGGCCTAAACAATGGTATTTTATAGTCCGAACAAAAATTGTGTGATCCGAACGAATAATGTGCCCATGAACATGAAAGTTGCCATTTTAAACTGTACAACAGTTCCTAAAAGCACATGGAGCAGCACAAACGTAATAAACACAAGAACAATAGGAACACAGCACAACTACTTACTTTTTTGCAGCACTCTCCGGATCTTTCTGTACTGCTCATGTTCTCGTAATTTCAGGTCCGACCACCGCTTCCTGAGCTGATCTTTCGATCGACGTACCCCGAATTTCCGGTGCAGACTCCTGACCACTTTCGCCATGATCTTGGCCTTTCGGACATTGTGGTTGGGGTAAGGCCCATACTTTCCATCATAGTCAGCCTTCTTCAGGATGTCCACCATTTCCAACATCTCCCCAAAGGACATATTTGAGTCCTTTAATCTCCTTCTGGATCGGGACGTTTCAGGCTCCAGCCTTTCCTCCTCCTCCTCCTCCTCGTTGCTGTACTTAGCACTATCCTGCTGTCTCTCCGCCATGTGCTCTTCTTCCACTGTGCCGAACAAAAAGGGGCGGGGAATAGAATAGAAAGAACGTCAGGGGCGGGCGGAGTTATACGCATGCGCAGTGTGTATAAATCGTAACGCGCGCGTCTTACGTACGATCTGTGAGCGGAGGAAAGAGCATCGGAGACGCCGATCGTGCTAACGAAGGTAGGATCTAAACTTGGGCCTATACTGCTTCGAAATTGAAGTCTATATTGTAACAAGATTAGGGGAGTTTGGCCTGACATTAGGGTTTGTCTTGTGTTGTGTCTTGCAGAGAAAATGGATGGGTTCAATGACCACAATTTCCTGCCCCTGTTTATTGACAAGTACAGAGAGCTGCCCTGTCTGTGGCAGGTGAGACACCCCCATTATAACCATAAACAGAAGAGGCAGGCAGCGCTGGAGAAACTGCTGGAGTTGGTGACGCCGGTGGTCCCCACAGCAACCATCCCTTATTTAAAAGCTAAAATTCGGGGCCTGAGGAGCACATATCTTAGGGCGCGCAAGAAGGTCACAGATTCCCAGAGGTCCGGATCTGCAGCAGATGACATTTATGTCCCCAGGCTGTGGTACTATGAGAGACTGCGATTTCTGTCAGACCACACTGAAGTCAGGGAATCCCTCTCCACTCTTCCTTCCACTCTTCCTTCCACCCCAGCTGAGGCTTCTGATGTCCAACCTGGGCCTTCCAGCCAGGAAGAAGTGGAGGAGCCCAGCTGAAGTCAGGTATAGCATTCCTCTACAGATTTCTGGGCAATAAAGAAATGATGTTTACTAGATGTTATTATTGATCACTAATTGCTGATTAAAAAAAGTTTTTTACATATCAATAGACAGTAGTGGGCAAAAATAATTGGGACAAGAATGCAAAATGCTGGGCTCAGAAGGATAGTCTGTTATATTTGTTAACATTGAATTTGCAGCAGTCAGGAGGTGAAAATTGTGTGTGATTGATGAAAACAATACTAAAACTATGTCCCTTTTTCATACACAGGAAGACCTCAGCCAGGAGGAGGCTGTGGAATGTGGCAGTCAGGAGGAGACGGGGATTAGTGGCAGCCAGGAGGAGGCGGGGCTAAGTGTCAGCCAAGAGAAGCCAGGGACAAGTGGCAGCCAAGAGAAGCCTGGGACAAGTCGCAGCCTGACTGAGTCTCAGGTCCCTCCCCTCCACCTGCCATATAAAAGGGCCAGGAAGGCCACTCCCAGTCCTGTGCAGGATTCAGCGTACAGGCTGATCCAGGAGGCTTCGGCGTCCCTCAGAGCCTTCCCCAGTCCTGCAGAGGCCTTTGCCTGCATGGCTGCCACCAAATTGCTGGGCATGCAGGAGGGCCAACGCAAGATTTCTGAGGACCTGATTTATAAAGTCCTTCGTAAGGGGGAGAGTGGGGAACTGACACCCAAGACGGATGTCATGGAGAGGGACGATCCTCCTCCTCCTCCTCCTCCTCCTGCTGCCACAACTCCACCACCACAGCCAAAGCCTGTAAGGAAGCGTGGAAAGAAGACCTGAGAGTGATGACCCTGGGTTCAGTCTGGTCTGACAGAAGATGCAGTCTCTCGTATGACCACAGCCTGGGGACACAGATGTCATCTGCTGCTTTCCGGATCTCTGGGACTTCTGGACCAGACTGCCCTCCCTTAGCTATGGACTCCTCAGGCCACCAATTTTGCTTTTAAATAATTGATGTCTGCCCTGGGAGTCCCAGGCTTCGCCCACTTCTGCAGTTTCTCCAGCGTTGCCTCCCTCTTTGTTTATAGTTGTGACCCCTTAATAAAATATTTTTAGGTAAATTCTACTCTCCTGTGTGTGTTTTCATCCAAAAAGGACAGTTTGTTGGTGAGTATTCAGGTACATTTCTAAAGTACAATGTGAAACTAACAAGGGACAACAACACCAAACAATCTCCTACAGAATAAATAGAACAACATATCAATGGTGTTGTGGGAACTTGTCACAAAAAACACACAAACATTTTCGGGAGTACAAATCAAAATCACCAAAAAAAAAAATAAATAAAAAGAGAAACACAAAAAAAGATTCTACATTAAAGTAAAAAAAAAAAAAAAAAATATGTTGTCAGATGTGAGAAATCAAAATATATTGAGGGAATCCCGATAAATAGTAACGAAAAAAGTTTGTGAGAAGTGTGTGTGAATATGAGCATCAAAACGACTTAATTCTTGTCACATTATAAAGAAGAAGAGAGTGCGCTGTATTAAACCATTTTTTACATTGCAGCGTGACGAAAGTGCTTTATCCATTACGAACGCTAAGTTTACCAGAACGAGCTGTCCCGTGTCGGAATTTCTTCTGAGCATGCATGGCACTTTGTGCGTCGGAACAGGCCACACACGGTCGGAATTGACGCGATCGGATTTTGTTGTCGGAAAATTTTATCTCCTGCTGTTCAACTTTGTGTCGGAAAATCCGATGGAAAATGTCCGATGGCGCCCACACACGGTCGGAATTTCCGACAACACGCTCCGATCGGACATTTTGCATCGGAAAATCCGACCGTGTGTACGGGGCATTACTGTATATTTATATTAAATACACTGCAGCTAACTGAATCACCTGCCTGCCAGAAGTATATTAGAAACAGTACACCAGGAACAGCCTGCAGTGAGATCTAGCTAAACTGGATACAGTGGATATATATATATATAGAAGACTATCTGTATATATATATGTTAAATACACTGCAGCTAACTGAATAATCTGCCTGCCTACCTGCCTGCTCAATCTAAATGAGAGTCTCTCTTCGTCCACGCCAACAAAATACTACACAAGGCCAACGTGCAGGCGGCCTTATATAGTGTGGGGTGTGGACTTAGTCCCCCTGAGCCATGATTGGTGAAAGGCACCCTGACTTGCAGGTCATGGTGCATGCTCTGACCAAATCATCATACAGCAATGCACTGTGGTCCCACAGTGCATTATGGGCCGTTACGTGCCACTTGAATTTGGCGCGAATGGCCCATAATGTTCGGTTTTCGACAAATGGGCAAACAGCCAATGTTTGAGTCGAACTCATGTTTGACCCGAACAGAAAGCTCATCCCTATTCAGTAGGGATGAGCCGAACACCCCTGTGTTTGGTTCGCACCAGAACATGCGAACAGGCAAAAAATTTGTTCGAATACGCAAAGTCTATGGGACTCGAACATGAGTAATCAAAAGTGCTAATTTTAAAGGCTTATATGCAAGTTATTGTCATAAAAAGTGTTTGGGGACCTGGGTCCTGCCCCAGGGGACATGGATCAATGCAAAAAAAGTTTTAAAAATGGCCGTTTTTTCAGGAGCAGTGATTTAAATAATGCTTAAAGTGAAACAATAAAAGTGTAATATTCCTTTAAATTTCATACTTAGGGGTGTCTATAGTACGCCTGTAAAGAAGCGCATGTTTCCGGTATGTTACCCGTTACATAACCGGGTGACCCCGCCCCCCTCTGACATCACAGGGAAACCCATAGGGAAGTTCCCGTCAAGTCCCCGTGCATCAGAGGGGGGCAGGGTCACCGGGTGGCCCCGCCCTCCGTTATTTAAGAAGTGTCAGAAGACGAGAAGCATCATACAGCGGAAGCCTCCCATCATGTATGCGGAGCGGCCCAAGAACGAAGAAGGGAAGAAGACACCGCTGGGGAAGATGCTGGACGAGAACACCGGAGCAAGAAGCAGAGGATCGGAGGAAGAACCAGAGAAAGAAGATGGAGGAAGAAACCGAAGGAGGATAGAAGAAAGAAGATAGAAGAAAGAAGATGGAAGGAAGAAGACTTTAACCACTTCCCGCCCGCCCTATAGCGGATTGACGTCCGGGAAGTGGTTCAGTTATCCTGACTGGGCGTCATATGATGTCCAGCAGGATAACATGCCACCGCGCGCCCGCGAGGGCGCGCATCACGGCGATCAGTGGATCGGTGTGTCAGTCTGACACACTGCTACACCGATCTTGGTAAAGAGCGGCGGCTCTCCTGGCAGGGGGGTCTGCGCAGATTGTTTATCAGCGCAGCCCCCCCTTAGATCACCACACTGGACCACCAGGGATCGCCACTAGGACCACCAGGGAAGGGGCAACATGTGGATGGCCGGGTATGTACTCCATGGCCATCCACATGTGCCCAGTGTGCCCAATCTGTGCCAATCAGTGCCCACAAATGGGCATTGATTGGCACCATTATGTTGCAGTGATGCCCAGCAATGCCACCCTTAGGGGCATCACTGCAAACAACCAGTGTCATCAGTGCCACCCATCAGTGTCCATCGGTGCCACCTGTCAGTGCCCACCCGTGCCCATCCGTGCCCATCAGTGCCCACCTATCAGTGCCCATCCGTGCCCATCAGTGCCCACCTATCAGTGCCCATCCGTGCCCATCTGTGCCAACTATCAGTGCCACCCAAAAGTAACCATCAATGCCACCTACGATTGCCCATCAATGCCACCTATGAGTGCCCATCAGTGCCGCCTATAAGTGTCCATCGGTGCCACCTATGAGTGCCCATCAGTGCCACATACTAGTGCCACCTATCAGTGCCCATCAGTGCCACCTATCAGTGCCCATCGGTGCCGCCTATCAGTGCCCATCATCAGTGCCCATCAGTGCCACCTCATCAGTGCCACCTCATTGGTGCCACCTCATCAGTGCCACCTCATTGGTGCCACCTCATCTGTGCCCATCAGTGCCACCGTATCAGTGCCCATCAGTGCAGCCATATCAGTGCTCATCATTGAAGAAGAAAACGTACCTATTTACAAAAGGTTTTAACAGAAAAAAGAAAAACTTGTTTTTTTTCAACATTTTTGGTCTTTTTTTATTTGTTGCGCAAAAAATAAAAACCGCAGAGGTGATCAAATACCACCAAAAGAAAGCTCTATTTGTGGGAACAAAATTATAAAAAAATTGTTCGGGTACAGTGTAGCATGACCGCGCAATTGTCATTCAAATTGAGACAGTGCTAAAAGCTGAAAATTGGCCTGGGCAGGAAGGTGTCTAAGTGCCTGGTATTGAAGTGGTTAAATAAAGGAATTGTCAAAAACTGTCTCTTGTCATTTTTAACATTTTTGACACTTTTTTGTGAAATGGTAGGGGTACTTTTGTACCCCCTTACCATTTTACACAGGGGGGGCTGGGATCTGGGGGTCCCCTTGTTAAAGGGGACTTCCAGCTTCCGATAAGCCCCCCACCCGCAGACCCCCACAACCACCAGGCAAGGGTTGTGGGAATGAGGCCCTTGTCCCAATCAACATGGGGACAAGGTGCTTTGGGGGGGACCCCAAAGCACCCTCCCAATGTTGAGGGCATGTGGCCTGGTACAGTTCAGGAGGGGGGGCACTCTCTCGTCCCCCCTCTTTTCCTGTGGCCTGCCAGGTTGCGTGCTCAGATAAGGGTCTGGTATGGATTTTTGGGGGGACCCCACGCCATTTTTTTAAAATTTTGGCGCGGGGTTCTCCTTAAAATCCATACCAGACCTGGGGGGTCTGGTATGGATTTTGAGGGGACCCCCACGACATTTTTTTTAAAAAATGTTGGTGCTGGGTTCCCCTTAATATCCATACCAGACCTGAAGGGCCTGGTATGAAATTTAGGGGGACCCCCACGTCATTTTTTTAACATTTTTTTTTACATTTTGGTTCGGGGTTCCCCTGTGGGGAAATCCCATGCCAGACCGACAATTCATTAATAGCCGCAAGTAGTTTTAAATGACTTTTTTTCCTTTGAAATGTCATTTTGCTGTCAGACTGTTCTAAACACGGCATACTATAGACACCCCCCAGGTATGAAATTTAAAGGAATATTACACTTTTATTGTTTCACTTTAAGCATTATTAAAATCACTGCTCCCAAAAAAATGGCCGTTTTTAAAACTTTTTTTTGCATTGATCCATGTCCCCTGGGGCAGGACCCAGGTCCCCAAACACTTTTTATGACAATACCATGCATATAAGCCTTTAAAATTAGCACTTTTGATTTTTCCCACAGACTTTTAAAGGGTGTTACGCGGCTTTCGAATTTCCAGCGAACACCCCCAAATTGTTCGCTGTTCGGCAAACTGGCGAACAACTGATGTGACTCGAACTCGAAGCTCACCCCTTCTATTCAGTAGTGATATATATATATTGTGACGGCATGCAAGGTGAGGTAATGGATAATCAATATATTTCACCTCGCATGCGTTCTGTTGCAAGAGCCTGAAGCGGATATGGCCCGGGTTTTTCTAGCCTCTGTGGCAGGCTTGGTTCCGGTCCGGATGATGTGGTCCACTTGAGTCCACGCTCAGGTGGACTTTAAATGAACAGGAAGAGAGCACAGAATAGCTCTGGCCTGAAACTCAGAAGGGAATCTGAGAGAGAGCTCTGTTTGGACTTTAAAAGGTTTGCTTTGCCACATGTTTTGTGGGTGTCTGGGACCAGCCCCACACCATATAGCGAGAAGACTACTGTATAGTTTAGCGCCAGACAGCAAGCAATTTTTTTACTATTTTTGTTTGTTTTCATTATTTTGCAAACCTCTGCCAAATAAACCTGGCAACCCACCAGATTTTAAAGAAATTGCCTGTACGCTCACCCTTTTTTTTTCCAGAAAAGGTGATCCCCATGAGCTAATCTCCCACACATGGTGGACTCAGCGGGCAGTTTCTAAAGATGGAGGAAATGTTAAAGGCCCTGCTAAAGGCCAATGCAACTCAGCAGGAAACCAACCGCCAAGTCGTAGAGGCCACTGCAGCACAACAGGCGGCTCAGCAGGAGATGAACCAACAGTTCTCAGAGGCTCTGGTGGAATTGAAAAAGGGGTTTGCACCTCCTGTGCCAGTGGAACCAAAATTGGTACGTGCTTCATACCACCTACAGAATATGACACCTGCCGATGATGTTGAGGCATACCTTGCGACTTTTGAGAGAGTCGCTGTCCGCGAAGGATGACCAAAAGATCAGTGAGCGGGTCTGTTGGCACCATTTTTGACAGGAGAACCTCAAAAGGTCTACTTTGATCTGGAACCAGATAAGGCCCAGGACTATGAGACTAAGAAGATAAAGATACTCGCATGCTTGGGTGTCACCATGGCAGTCTGGGCCCAGCGCGTGCATCAGTGGACATACTCCAACGACAAGCCACCTCGTTCTCAAATGTTTGACCTGGTCCACCTCACCAGTAAGTGGTTGCAGCCAGAGACCTTGACAGGCTTTCAGATCGTGGAGCATGTGGTAATAGACCGATACCTGCATGCGCTCGCTGCTGCTCTGAGGAAGTGGTTTAGACAGGGGGACCCCAAAACTGCAACCCAATTGGTGGACCTAGTGGAGAGGAACACTGCTACTGAGGACTTGGTGAACCTGTCTACGCCCCACTTCGGTGTGTCTAGGGGTGCAAGATCGCCCAGCGGTTCTGGTAAGACTGTTCCAGGGTTCAAGGGGAAGATTGATAAGACTGCTGTTACAGCTAATGGGACTGTGGGTCCTAGAATTGTAGACTGGCCAAAGAAGCCAGGAAGGTCTTTGAGACCATTGAGAGGACCATTGAGAGGACATACAGTGTTATCGTTGTCATGCATTAGGGAATATTGCTGCAAACTGCCCTCTAAATGATGAATCAATGCAATGCAATTATGCTTATGTGAAAAGACACACATCTCTTTTTGCACAGGCTGCATGTACTGCATCATGTCAGAGTCGCATTGACAAACAAATGTGCTTTTTTTCAGTGTATAGAAAGCCACTCACAGCACTGCTAGACTCTGGTAATGTGGTGACCCTAGTAAGAAGTGATTGATTAAACCCCACAAAACGACACCCCAGTACTATCGGGATCATTTGCATCTATGGGGACACTCGGGACTACCAGACAGCGGTGGTTGTGGTTGATACCCCTTGGGGCAGTGTGACACAGTCAGTGGGGGTGGTGCCTTCACTACTTCATGAAGCATTAGTGGGAAGAGACTTTTGCCATTTTTGGAGATTATGGGAGAGCAAAGAGAGGCTCGTAGTTAGAACTCACCCTGCTGGGGAAGCACGGAACTCTCACCAGACCCTTTTTGCCAAATGGAAGGGGAGACGGTTGGGAGGGTCGAGGAATCTGGAGATCCTCTTACTTTCCCTGTCATGGCTGGGGAGCCGGAGGCCCTGGAAGCTAGCTCCCAGCCTGAGGTTGATGAACAGGAGATAATGAACCTGATAATGAGAGTCAACAGAATGTGGTACCCTACTTAGGCTGCTTTCACACTAGAGAGTTAGTGGTAAAGCGCCGCTTGTTTTTACGGAGGTTTTCAGGCCACTAGCGGTTAAAATGACCCGCAAAGTGCCGCTGCAGTTGCAGCTGTGCTTTGCCAGTGGTTCGGCGGTGCTGCCCATTCATTTCAATGGGCAGGAGTGCATTAGGAGCGGTGTATTCACCGTTCCTTCACCGCTCCAAAGATGCTGTTTGCAGGAGTTTTTCTAACGTCCTGCCAGTGCATCACCTCAGTGTGAAAGCACTTGGACTTTCACACTGAGACTGCAGGGGAGCCGTTTTTTAGGCGCTTTACAGGTGCTATTTTTAGCCCAAAAGCACCTCAAAAATGTCTCAGTGTGAAAGGGATCTTAGAGGTCAGGAGAGAGGATTTCTGTACAGAGCAACTGCGAGATATCACCCTTGTTGGAGCCAGAGAAAATGTTAAGATGGTGCATGGGGAACCGGTGGATCCTAACTGGGTTGTTTCTCCCCTACATGGCCCTTAAAAACTTTGAAAAGTATGCTAAAAAAGGTGTCCGACAAAGATGGGAGAAATTGGGATTTTTTGCTACCATATTTGCCATACGAGAGGTTCCGCAGGCATTCACAGGCTATTCCTCCTTTGAGCTAATGTATGTTAGACATCCCAGGGGGCTGCTAGATGTCGCAAAAGAAACATGGGAAGGAGAGGCCACCCCATATAGAAGCATCATGGAGCATATCTCCTTGATGCAGGATCTAATCGCAGCTGTCCTGTCCCTAGTATGAGAACATATGGAGTGAGCCCAGGAGGCCCAGAGGAGGATCTATGATCGGGGTACCAAGGTCTGGACTTTCAGCCCTGGGGACAGAGTATTGGTACTGGTTCCCACAATTGAAAGTAAGTTCCTTGTCAAGTGGTGGGGTCCCTTTGAGATTGTCAAAAAGCTAGGGAAGGTAAAAGACAAAGGGAAAAAGAGACCACAACAGATTTATCATGTGAATCTCTTAAAGCCATGGAAGGACAGAGAGACTTTATTGGCTGCATCCCCACCTCCAACAGACCGGGTACCCTGTGACACCTGATGTCCCCCTAACGGATTCCCCGTCCGTGGCACAACAAAGTGACGTTAGGGGGTTTGTGTACAAAAATAGAGACTCTTTCTCCCCCTTACCTGGACTGACCAAGGTGATCCAGCATGATATAGTGACGGAACCAGGGGTTCGCATAAATGTAAAGCCATATAGAATCCCAGAGGCCAGGCAAGAGGCAGTCATGAAGGAAATCAAAAATATGTTAGAGTTGGACGTGAGTCCTACAGAGACTGGTGGAGCCCCATAGTGCTGGTCCCATAACCCGATGGCACTATCAGGTTTTGTAATGAGTTTAGGAAACTCAACAGTGTGTCTAAGTTCAATGCATACCAGATGCCTCGGGTTGAAAAACTTGTGGACAGGTTGGGTCCGGCCAGCTACATAACAACCCTATACCTAATGAAAGGCTATTGACAAATACCCTTAACTGAATAAGCCAAGGAGAAGACTGCCTTTTCCACTCCTGAGGGCTGGTTTCAGTACAAGCGGATGCCTTTTGGTCTGCAGGGGGCCCCTGATTCATTCCGGCGAATGATGGACAAAACTTTGAAACCACATCCTTCATACAGAGCCACTTATTTGGACGATGTGGTCATCCACAGCCCATATTGGGAATCATACCTGCCCCGAGTACAAGCAGTGGTAGATTCCCTTAGGAAAGCAGGTCTCACGGCCAACCCAAAAAAAGTGTGCCATAGGCCTGGAGGAGGTCAAATACATTGGGTACATTATTGGGCTGGGGACTGGTCAAGCCCCAGACCAAAAAGATTGAGGAAATTCAGAAATGGCCCCAACCAGTAAACATGAAACAAGTTTGGGCACTACGGGGTATTACAGACGTTTTATACGTGAATTAGCCACCATTTCCACCCTTCTGACCAACCTGATGAAGGGTAGAGGGCCGGTCATGGTTAAATGGAATCCAGAAGCTGACAAGGCGTTTCAGAAGTTAAAGCAGCCCCTTTGTGTACAACCGGTGCTTGTGACCCCTCACTTCACAAAGGAGTTTGTGGTACAGACAGATGCCTCTGAGGTGGGCCTAGGTGCTGTACTATCCCAGAACAGAGATAGTGAGGAGCACACAGTTGTATACCTGAGCCAAATACCGAACAGGCATGAAAAAAATGATGCCATTGTCAAAGGAGTGTCTCACTATTAAATGGGTCTTAGACTCCCTGAAGTATTACCTGTTGGGGAGGTCATTTAAGCTGGTCACCGACCATGATCCCCTAAAGTGGATGTGTAACAACAGGGAGAAAAATGGCCACGTGACAAGATGGTTCCTGGCTTTACAGCCCTTTAAGTTTACAGTAGAGCATAGGCCAGGAAAGCTCCAAAACAATGCAGATGCCCTCTCCTGCATGCACTGTATGCTTGGGCCAATTTCTCAGCTGCAGGGGCTTGAGCAGAGGGGGAGGATATATGACGGCATGCAAGGTGAGGTAATGGATAATTGATATATTTCACCTCGTATGCATTCTATTGCAAGAGAGAGAGGGGGATTTTGGTCTGGGATTTTCCAGTCCAGATGTTGTAGTCCACTTGAGTCCACGCTCAGGTGGACTTTAAATGAGCAGGAAGAGAGCACAGGATAGCCCTGTACTGAAACTCAGACTGGAATCAGAAAGAGCTCTGTTTGGATTTAAAAAGAAGGTTTGCTTTGCCACATGTTTTGTGGGTGTCAGGGACCAGCCCCACACCATATAAGGATAAGACTACTGTATAGTTTAGCGCCAGATGGCAAGGATTTGTTTTACTATATTTGTTTGTTTTTCATTATTTTGCAAACCTCTGCTAAATAAATTATTATTATTATTATTATTATTATTATTATTATTATTATTATTATTATTTTTATATATATATATATATATATATATATATATATATATATATATATATATATATATATATATATATATATACTGTATAAAATGGAATAGTTGAGTAATACAGAAGATCAAATGGAGAGATTCTCCAGCATTTGGGAAAGATGGGTAGAGTTTGAGAAAACAAGGAAATACATGGAAATATGGGGTGAATAGAGGAGGAGGGAGGTGTGGGGAGAGAAGGAGACTAGAGGAGGGGAAGGTGTCAGGGCTGGGCTCTCAGCAGCTCTCTTCTCTGTGCTCAGGCTGTTTAGCTGTTGGATAATTGTCAGCACTCATGGTTTCCACAGTGGCTCACCTGGTGATCATTTCCTGATTACTGGCTTGTCCGACTCCCTGCATTGGCTTCCAATCCTGACTTATATTTTGGCTACGTTTACTGCTCTGTACAATTTTTTACCATTAAATTAAAAGGTGTGATTTTTTACTGCATTTTCTGTCTCAGTCTGATTCATGGTTTCTGACAGTGTCAACACATCTGGAGATTCCGTGCCGTGTTCCTGTGAAAGACTTTGCCCGGTTGACGCCCCTTCTGGTTCCTGATTACTGGCCTGTCTGACTACTAGCTATATTTAGGCACTGTTTGATAGTGTGAAACACGCCAGCTCCTCTGTCCGTTCTTCTGTGGTCTTGTATTTTTGATTTTTCTTGATGAATAAAGGCTACTTTTTGGAGTGCGGCTGTCCAGAATTTTTCTCATTTTCATTACGCACTTTACCGATCCCTGGCTTATGTTTTGATCATGTTTTACGTATCTACCATTTTTACCGTTATATTAAAAGGTGTGATTTTTACTGCATTTCTGTCTGATTCATGGTTCCTGACAGAGGGAGGAAGGGGAGGGATGGATTGAGGGTAGGAGAGGGAATTTGGGGATTTATGTACATGAATATTTGAATATGTGAATTTTTATCACCTCTTGTAATGGAAAATCAAATAAAGGAGGAAAAAAAGTAAATAAGGCAGGAGAGCCCATTAAAATCCAGCCTCTCCTTAGGGCTCATTTCTACATTGTTCTCAACATAGATCAAATGTAAAACTGACTAAAAGGGTGAGTTCAGAGGGTGGTTATAAATGGGGAATACTCTGAATGGTCAGGGGTGGGTAGTGGGGTCCCAGAGGGTTCTGTGCTGGGACCAGTCCTATTTAATTTGTTCATAAATGAACTAGAGGATGGGGTAAACAGTTTAATCTCTGTATTTGCGGACGATACTAAGCTAAGCAGGGCAATAACTTCTCTGCAGGATGTGGAAACCTTGCAAGAAGATCCGAACAAATTAATGGGGTGGACAACTACGTGGCAATTGAGGCTTAATGTAAAATAATACAATTGGGTGGGAAAAATATGAATGCAATCTATACACTAGGGGGAGAACCTCTGGGGGAATCTAGAATGGAAAAGGGCCTGGGGGTTCTAGTAGATGATAGGCTCAGCAATGGCATGCAATGCCAAGCTGCTGCTAACAAAGCAAACAATATTGGCATGCATTAAAAAGGGGATTAACTCCAGGGATAAAGCAACAATTCTCCCACTCTACAAGACTCTGGTCTGGCCACACCTGGAGTATGCTGTACAGTTCTGGGCACCAGTCCTCAGGAAGGATATACTGGAAATGGAGAGAGTACAAAGAATGGCAACAAAGCTAATAAAGGGTCTGAAGGATATTAGTTATGAAGGTTGGGAGCACTGAACCTATTCTGTCTGGAGAAGAGACACTTGAGAGAGGATATGATTTAAATTTACAAATACTGTACAGGTGACCCCACAATAGGGATAAAGATTTTTCAAATACCGTAGTTTAACAAGACACGTGGCCACTCTTTTAAATTAGAAGAAAAGAGGTTTAACCTTAAACTACCTAGAAGGTCCTTTACTGTAAGAGTGGCAAGGATGTGGAATTCCCTTCCGCAGGCGGTGGTTTCGGAGGGGGGGGGCATCAATAGTTTCAAAAAACTATTAGATAAGCACCTAAATGACCACAACATACAGGGATATACAAGGTAATCCTGACATATAATCACACACATAGGTTGGACTTGATGAACTTGTGTCTTTTTTCAACCTCACCTACTATGTAACTATGTAAATTCTAGTGGCTGATAGGAAACACAACAGGCGTATTTACAAAACCTGTTGTGTGGATTTTACATAACACTGACAGCAGGAAACAATGTGAGTCAGAAACATGTTGAGAAATGTAAGGTTTGTTGCATTGTTTAATCACACATTCAGAGACCTACTACTACTGAACATGTAACAGAATAATATCTGTGCCTCTTACATTCAATAAAGTGAATGTAACACATATGCTGAACTCTGAGTGGGCAGGAGTATTATCAACACTCTCTCGATATTTGACTGTGACACTGCAATAAGATACAATTTACACTACACTACATGTACTATCGCTACTTTAATGCTGTGAGACCAATTGCTTGGAACATGCTTATGCAGTATTCACTGGGGTTAACATTTTGAACCCTATACCCCATCCATACAGATCTCTGAAAGTTGTGAGGTTCCTAGCAACTTCTTATGCCGCGTACACACGGTCGGACTTTTCAGCTACAAAAGTCCGACAGCCTGTCCGACAGACTTTCGACGGACTTTTGGCGGACTTTCGACGGACTTGCGGCGGACTTTCTAACGAACAGACTTGCCTACACACGATCACACAAAAGTCCGTCGAATTCTTACGTGATGATGTACACCGGACTAAAATAAGGAAGTTCATAGCCAGTAGCCAATAGCTGCCCTAGCGTGGGTTTTTGTCCGTCGGACTAGCATACAGACGAGCGGATTTTTCGACCGGACTCGAGTCCGTCGGAAAGATTTGAAGCATGTTTCAAATCTAAAGTACGTCGGATTTGAGGCTAAAAAAGTCAGTTGAAAGTCCGGAGAAGCCCACACACGATTGGATTACCAGCCAGCTTTAGTCCGTCAGCGTCCGTTGGACTTTTGTAGACGAAAAGTCCGACCGTGTGTACGCGGCTTAAGTGTCATTTCATTTGAACAGCTAAGGATTTATTTCAGAAAACATTTGTTGTCCATATATTGTGGAAAATCTGGACCCATAAAACTATATCACTGTGGATTACAAGTCCACCTCATTTGAGTTGGAAAGGAATAATGAGTTTTCATATAAGAAAGCATCAATCCATGATGTGCATCCTCTGTCTGGATATATAATACATCAATATATTAAGTTTCCTGCAGCTGCCTATGCAAATTACCTGTAATGATTTGACCTGTGGCAGATTTAGTGCATTATAAATACTTGGTTGTGTGTTCTCCTAGGATTGGAACCATAGGCAATCACAGCTTTATTTACATCAATACAATGCACTGATGTCAATGCTCTGTTGGTTGCATTGCGCTGCCTTGTAAAATAGTGTAGATTACATGTGTTGAGAAGCATTGACAGCCTCCTTATCAACAAGCCTTAGTGCAAAAAAACAAACATGATGTGAACAAATGCTTACACAGTTTGTAGTAGGTGTTACTAAGTAAGCACATTTTCATGAAACCCTCCCCTAGTCAAGTGTCTATATTACCACTCTGCTTGTTACCAGACTGCTTGGCAGGAGCCAGTTGTTGAACAAAAACTGAACCAAATAAACGGTAAACAATTAACATGGAGATGCAATTTTAAAAAAAAATATGCTTTCCCAGGTGCAGTAAATGGTTGTTTTTGCATGGTTACTGGTCTGATTTAACCTCCCTGGCAGTCTAATTACGTCAGTATTTTTGAATGTCAAAGCGGTACATTGTTTTGCATGTAAATTTGTTGTTTTATATTGTAGGCCTGTAATTCTTAGGAATAACTCACTTAAATCTGTCCAAACAAGAGTCTAGTAGACATCCCGGATATGATAAGGTTTGAAACATGAAATCATAAATGATAATATAATAAATAATTATAAAAAATAATATAATAAAAATAAATGTAATTCAATAATGTAATCAAACCAAAACCACTGACATTTATCCAAACAAGCAATATTACTAGTCACTGTAATACTAGACACTGAATATCAGTTTTAGTAAACATCCTGGATTATGAAAATTTTTGAAACATGGGACTGCAAAAGGTCCGATGTCACAATCAGGACAATGGAACCTGGTTTCCTTTCTGATTCTCTTTCCACTGTCATTTCGCTTCGAGCAACAAGCCACTCACATCCTTGTAGGTGCTGACTTTTCTCGGTTGGTGGAATGTAGTCTATGAAGTGACGACCAGTCAGGCATTCTGGATTGACAACGCCAACAGCACAACGTCCAGCTCTGTGTGGTGGTTCACAAAGATACATTCGCCAACATTTTCCAAATGAAGTCAGAATGAATCACAGGCTTTTCACTCTTTTTTTTTTTTAGCAGAATGTAGGTGTGACGGGAGGGCCTGTGGAACTCAGAATCCCTTGGAAAGAAGGGGATGCCCTTCTTCCAGCTCCCCATACACCTCTTATGTCTAAGTCACCCTGTGCTATCCTGGCACAGGGTGAGTGAGAAAATATATCTTGGACTACTTAAAATGGGACAGTAATATTTGTCCACAATATCTCCCAGGATGTATGTAGGAACTATTCTTGGTTTGATTGATTCTGAACTCAACCTGTTAATTGAGTGAGCTGATCACATTAGCCTCCAGGACTAGCTAGGAGATGAACAGTCTAGTCTGGCTTACCACAGGTTCTAAGGGTATTCCACACATTATTGTTTGTTCTAATTAACCCTGTGTTGATGTTTATGGTAATGTGTATTGAATAGTCACCTAGTCTGGGTAAATGATTTAGTAAACTAGCTCATGTTAATTAGGTTACAGTTGTATTGTTAGAGGAGGTTCCAACAGCATATAAAGTCTTGTAATTTTGATTCTAAATAAAATAGTCCATGTTAGCAGTGAAGCAAGTGTCGCCTTGTTTTGTGCTTCGAAGCGTTTGGAATATCTGATATCTGTATCCAGACTATAAGGAAGTGGTATACTGACGGAAGCACTCAATCGGAGTGTGGGACATTCCGTGACATTGGTGGCAAGCAGCGGGAAGCTTCCTGCAGTCTGGGAAATCTAAACCTCCACTTGGATCCAAGATCAGGATAGCAGACTTCAGTCACCCCAGCGGAGATATGGACCTGGCATCAGAGTTCCCGGGGCTGCTGCGGATCATCCTTTCAACATACACCAGGACTGTGTCTGAGGATGAATATCTGGAGCTTAGGCAGCAAATTTGGGTGGAGCTCTGGACTGGAGCTCTCCAGCTCGCTGGTGTAAAACAGGGCAAGTGCTTTCCAACCCAAGAGCAACGGGCCAGTGACCAACGGGCATTGCGGATGGCATTCCTGGGAGAGCGGCCCCAGGAGCAATGGGTGACTGAGTTGGACAGGCTGGTCCAGCAGGAGATAGAGCTGGACAATCATTATTGGGCTCTGCAATGGCACGCAGAGCAGGGATATTTAGGGGAGACAACAGAATGTTCTCCGGAGGGATATGACTTTGGAAGCCCTGGATTGCTGTGGGAGAGCCTTACAGATCATTTTGTGTTTGGCGAGGAAGGGGAACCTGACCTTGAGGACCTGTGAGAATATAGAGAGGCTATGCTCAGTCTTGCAGGGGTCTCAGAGCTCAAACCTGATCTGGACCATTTGCTAAGGAAGGAACAGCATCTGGAAAGGGCATACAGGAAACTGCTAGAACACGTTCAGCAGCATGCCAGAGAATCGGCAGTGGAAAATCTAAAGATTGCCGTCCCCAAACCTGAAATGCTGACAAAAGGGCAGAGCTCTGCTAACCTCTGCCCAGCACTGATAGCATCTTCTGGGTTCCATGGACAGGAGATGGTGAACCTCTATCCCCAGACACCAGTTATAGAGATAGGGAATTTAATAGACTTTTCTGCTGAGGAAGAACAACCTGATGAGCCTCCAGCAGAAGAGCTGGTATTAGGGCCAAACTTCACTGTGCTCTGGCCAGCACCAACAGCA
Source organism: Lithobates clamitans (assembly GCA_037952925.1). Classification (NCBI taxonomy): domain Eukaryota; kingdom Metazoa; phylum Chordata; class Amphibia; order Anura; family Ranidae; genus Lithobates; species Lithobates clamitans. The sequence goes on along the minus strand of JBBGZY010000552.1, from coordinate 1,630,070 downwards.
GTATCTGTGGAGTTACATGGAACTTCCCCAGCTGAAGTGCTGGTCACCAGACAGAGGGTCCAAGACCTCTGCCCCACACCTGTGGCAGTTTCGGTGGCTCATTGTGAAAAGGTGGCAATCACTTCCCAGAAGCAGATACAGGGGGAGAGGGGAGAGGTGTTCTTCGTCCCTCCTCAACAGTTGGCCAGGGTGCAGCAGGCGGTCTTTCCTCCCCAGCAAAGATCCGTGCACCTGGAAGACAGTACCCCAGACATGTCGTCCCAGCAGCCAGATGAGGGAATGGAACAGGAAGCAGCCGACTCACCTCCCCAAGGGCAGCTACACAGTTTGGGAGTGGAGGAATCCAGCCTCCTGCCCCAATGGTTAGCCGGAGCAGAGGGTGTAAAGTCCCCAGCAGAAGTGCTGGCAACAGGACAGAGTGCTACCAACCTCTGCCCTGGTCCTTTGATGACGCCCTGGGGGAGGGGCGAAACGCGTAGACGTCACATCCGGCCTTCAAACAACCAAGTGACGCTTTTTAACTTCCTGGCTTCGTGGAGCGCACGCTACCAAGCGGCGATCGTGGAAGCATCTGATATGCCTGTTATGCCTGACTGTCACCAGGGAAAGCGTGAGTAGCGGTTTGTAGTGCGATTGGCTCTTACATCCCGCAGTACTTCACCATATATATATTTTCTCTCCTTCTATTTTTGGGTGATCGTTTGCAAGATATATGGCTCTATAAGTTGAAGTATCAGTCTAAGTATCCACCTATCCAGATAGAAGCACCTGATGTTGGATCAGAGTATGGATTGACTTGTTCACATAGGAACCGTTGGGATACCATTGAGTTGGCTGTCTGAGTTCCATGCCCAGCTGGGGCTAGTTGGTTCGGGACTATATTATTATTAATATTTTTTGCACTGGTATATTGTGATTAGAGTTCACTATTATTTATTTTATTTTATTTTATTTGATTTGATAACCATTCACCAACACATTTTTCAAGTTGTGTCCAATCAGGTAACACTGATTGATATATCACTCACATTGTGGAAACTAGTAGTTACATGCACAATATTTTTCAGCACTTAGCACGTTATTGTATGATTATCAGCGCTGTAACCATTTATTATTTTACTGCACCGGCAACAACTACAGAGTTCCAGGGAGGCGGGGCAGTCGGCCTCCCTCCTCAACAGTTAGCCGGAGCAGATGGTGTGGGGTTTCCAGCAGAAGGGCTGGCAACAGGGCAGAGTACTGCTGGACTCTGCCCTCAACTAACAGGATGGATTTCCTGTGAAGGTGGATGGGACTTTAGTCTCCACCTGTATACCCCAGGGATGTTGGGCAGTCGGCCCAGATCCCCAACAGCATGACGGAGTGAGCACAGTCACCCTGTCTTCTCTTCAGCGGCTGAAAGGATTTCAGGGAGAAGGGCCAGTCCAGGCCTCTCCCCAGCGGCAGATATGTTCTCTGAGAGAGGCAGAGGTTGGCTGGGTGAGTAATGCTTTGTTTGGAACAATTTATTTGGGGTACTGTGTGGGTACAGGCATTAGGGGACTGGAACTACTGACTAACTTCGGAGTCAACCCATCTGGGGCCTCCTCCTGTGTTAGTCTTCTGCCGAAAGGGGTGAGATGTGACAGGAGGGCCCGTGGAACTCAGAATCCCTTGGAAAGAAGGGGATGCCCTTGTTCCAGCTCCCCATACACCTCTTATATCTAAGTCACCCTATGCTATCCTGGCACAGGGTGAGTGAGAAAATATATCTTGGACTACTTAAAATGGGACAGTAATATTTGTCCACAATATCTTCCAGGATTTATGTAGAGACTATTCTTGGTTTGATTGATTCTGAACTCAACCTGTTAATTGAGTGAGCTGATCACATTAGCCTCCAGGACTGGCTAGGAGACGAACAGTCTAGTCTGGCTTACCACAGGTTCTAAGGGTATTCCACACATTGTTGTTTGTTCTAATTAACCCTGTGTTGATGTTTGTGGTAATGTGTATTGAATAGTCACCTAGTCTGGGTAAATGATTTAGTAAACTAGCTCATGTTAATTAGGTTACAGTTGTATTGTTAGAGGAGGTTCCAACGGCATATAAAGTCTTGTAATTTTGATTCTAAATAAAATAGTCCATGTTAGCAGTGCAGCAAGTGTCGCCTTGTTTTGTGCTTGGAAGCATTTGGAAAATCTGATATCTGTATCCAGACTACAAGGAAGTGGTATACTGACGGAAACACTCCATCGGAGTGTGGGACGTTCCGTGACAGTAGGCATTCCACAATCATTGCTCAAGAAGATGCCTGAAGATCTTTTTGTTGTACTTCTTTTGCTGTTTCCTCATTGCTGGTAGAATGTCATTGCTTGGTCGGCTCTGTCGACGCCTCCCCTGGTGTTATTGTAGTCTATCACTACTTGTGGCTTCATGATTTCTTTCTCACCTTTTGTGCGTACCATAACAGTGGAAGTATTATAAACTGTACTCATTAGGCACACATCTTTCTTGTCATGCCATCACAGTACCATCATTTTTCCTTTCTGCCAGGCAACCATTTCTCCAGTCTTCAGCTTCTTTTTGCCAAAACATTGGCAGCATGTTGCTCCAGTTAGCCCTAATGGTTCCATAGGCATCTGTTTTGTTTTGCAGAAGAAACTCATAAAGTTCAGAAGATATGAAAAAGTTGATGGTTGACGGTTGTTACGCAATAGCCCTGATTTAGTAATGGCTCAATGAGTGAAAGAACAGAAGACGTTGCCATTCCATAGTTGATGTATTTTGGATTAAATTTTGTTCCTTTTCCAATGTTTTTGACTGAATTCCAAATGTAGCCATTTGACGATTCGCATGTATGCCTGAAGTGCTCACACCTGTTCACCAGGAACACACACTCTTTTACAAATGAAATAATGCATCAGCATATATGCATGGTAAACCTAAAAATAATAAATGGCCAAGGCTCTGGCCATGATCTGTGATACCAAAAATCAAAAAATTATACGTTGTTGGGCATATGGAGGGTACACAACAGGAAATGTCAACTTTGTGAGGGCTGCTTTACACAAATTGTTGACAAAGCGCATTTAGCATTCATCATCACCATACAACATTAAAATATGTATGCAGGATCACACCAGACTTATGCATCCATATACGGCCCAAAACACACAGTTCTAGATTTGGTGCAAATTCATAATTTATAAATTGGTTTACAATGTCATTTCTGGAGTTTCCATTATGTGAAACCCGTCCAAAAATGTAATAACTGGTGAAAAATATAATTTAAAACCACAACAGAGGAAGAACATATATACCTCTAGCCAGGGAGCTGCATATTTGGGATTCGAACCATCGACCCCATTGCTTCTAAGCAGAAGTGCTAACCAGTTAACCACTGTGCTACCACATGGATGGAGGCTGCATCTGTGGTGTCAAACAGTCCTAAGTCCCAGGGGTGCAATAAGTTAATCAATGCAGATGTACTATGGAAGGCCGGAGAGCCATTGAACAACCTATTTCTGTGATATGCCATCTGCTTTGAAGGCTGGTTATGGCTGATTACTGTCATAAACTGATGCGACCAGAAATGTGTTGACTGCAATAGGAAAGAACAAAATGCATGTAAAGTAATAATAGTAAGATTTATTAAAATGTTAAGTCATAAACAATAAAGCAAAGCAGCAAACAACCAGGGTGACACACAAGAATAACTCTCTAATCCAAACGTGAATACAGGAGTAAGATATAATCATAAACGTAATCAAGCCAGGGTCATATACAAGAGATCAATCAGATAGAACAGGGGGAGGACAATAGGAGGAAGGGATAAGTCTGCAGGACAGGGGTCCAGGGATGGATGCAGGGTTCAAGAACACAGGACACAAGGTACAGGTACAGGATTCAGGAATACAGGTCACAAGGTACAGGATTCAGGAATACAGGTCATGGTGCAAAGAAAATACCAAGGCAAATGTGTGAGCATCTGCCGGGTATACTGTATATACACACCTCCTGCAATCAATCTCAGGAGACACCGGATTGCAGGAGATGATGTCAGCTCCAGACTACCAGGAGACACCCGCTGGTGGACACCAGTACTACGGCCCAAAGATCTAACAGCGCTATCAGCAGGTGAAACCTTTCCTGACAGTACCCCCCATCGTAGGAGCGACCACCGGATGCTCCAATTAGTCGCAGCTGTAAAAAGTCCATGGCATCAAGCCGGGCAGCGGGCAGAGGCACATCAAGCTGGACATCAGGCATTGGATCATCCGACTGGAGAGCAGGCACTGAAACATCAGACCAGGCATCAGGAACTGGATCATCAGGCCAGACATCGGGCATAGGATTATCAGACTGGACAGCAGGCATTGGAACATCAGGCCTGGCAGCGGGCACTGGAACAGCAGGCCAGACAACGGGCACTGGAACATCAGACAGGACACTGGAACATCAGGCCGGGTGTCAGGAACTGGATTCTCAAGCCGGACATCAGGCAACAGATCATCAGACTGGACCGCAGGCACTGGAACATCAGACCGGGTAATGGGCACTGGAACATCGAGCCGGGCATCAGGAACTGGATCATCAAGCCGGACATCATACATTGGATCAACAGGCCAGACAACGGGCACTGGAACATCAGGTCGGGCAGCGAGCACTGGAGCGACAGGCTGAACAACAGGCACTGGAACAAAAGGCTGGGCAGTGGCAGCAGCAAGCTGGGCATCAGGAACCGATTCAGCAAGCACCGTATCAGCAGGCTGGGTAACAGGCACCGACTCAGCAAGCTGGGTGACAGGCACTGGCCCAGCAGGTCAGGTGATGGACACCAACTCAACAGGTCGGGTGATGGGCACTGGCTCAGCAGGCCAGGTGACGGGCACCGGCTCAGCAGGCCAGGTACCAAGCACCGGCTCAACAGGCTAGGCGATGGGCACCGACTCTGCAGGCTGGGTGACGAGCACTGGCCCAGCAGGCTGGAAAATGGGCACCAGCTCAGCAGGCTGGAAAACAGGAGCCGGAAATTCAGGCTGGACCATGGGTGCTGGAAATTCAGGCTGAACCACGGGTGCCGGAACTTCAGGCTAGACAGTGGGCACCAGAACTTCAGGCTGGACCATGGGCGACAGAACTTCAGGCTGGACCATGGGCGCCAGAACGTCAGGCTGGACCGTTGGCGCAGCAACTTCAGGCTGGACCATGGGTGCTGGAAATTCAGGCTGGATCGTGGGCACCAGAACTTCAGGCAGGACCATGGGCACCAGAATTTCAGGCTGGACCGCGGGCACTGGAATTTTGGGCTGGACCATGGGCACCAGAACTTCAGGCTGGACTGTGGACACCGGAACTTCAGGCTGGAACATCAGGCGGGGCCGTGGGCACTGGAACATCAGGCTGGACATGGGCAATGGAACATCAGCCTGGACCATGGGCAATGGAACATCAGGCTGGACCATGGGCAATGGAACATCAGGCTGGACCATGGGCAACGGAACATCAGGCTGGACCATGGGCAGTGGAACATCAGGCTGGACCGTGGGCACTGGAATATTGGGCTGGAACATGGGCACCAGAACATCAGGCTGAACAGCAAATACTGGAGCATCAGGCTGGACAGCAGGCAGAAGGTTGGCAGGGTTAGGTGGGTTATCAGGTTTAGGACCATCGAAGGCTAGCCTGACCCCATTGGCAATCATGGAGGCAGGTTGAAGCAGATCAGCAGGCATGGAGGCAGACTGGAGCAGATTGGCTGGCATGGAGGCAGACTGGAGCAGATTGGCTAGCATGGAGGCAGACCTCTAGCAGATTGGCTGGCATGGAGGCAGACTGGAGCAGATCGGCTGGTGTGGAGGCAGTCTGGAGCAGATCGGCTGGCATGGAAGCAGGTTGGAGCAGATCGGCTGGTGTGGAGGCAGGCTGGGATAATGGCAGGATTATATGGGTTGGAAAAAAACTTCACTTTCTTCTTTGGTTTAGCCACTGAAGTTATGTAAATGACTGCAAGGCTGTAAGCAAGGGATGCAGCTGATTGAAGAGAAGGGCTGGAATACGGTAAGGAAGAGGGAGTACTGGCTAGGGGGGATTTGTGTGGGATTGTTGCAGGCAGCAGAGAAGAGGCAGATGGTTTAAAAGCAGGAAATGTGCAACACATTGAAACAGTATACTGATACTTAGTTGGTAGCAGGGTATATGGGGCTGAGATGGGGGTTGCCATGGGTTATGGAGAAAGAGACATTTGAGCAGGCAGGTGTCTGGCAGCAGGAATGGATTGTTGCAAGCTGACTGAGGCAGAGTGAAATATAGCTGACCATGCCTGTAGTAATAGCTGAACAAAATTCAGTTTACATGTTGCCTGTCTGACAAGAGACTGCACTGCGTTAACACACTCCACCAGCACCTGTTAGGAACATGCTGAATAGTGCTCAAATAAATATGCTGAGTCATCCTCCAAAAGCCACAGGAATGATTCTACCTGAGCCATACTGAAGGGGGGAGAAAAGTCATCACTGCCTTTAGGAATACTGGACAAAGCTAGCTCTGCACACACCTGGATCAAAGGCTGAACAATTTCAAACAACATACTGCTCTGATCAACTAAAGAATGGGCAAGATGGATACACTCTAAAAGTTGATCCCTGGCCCACTCCTTCAATATCTGACAGCAATAATTATTAACCTCTGTCACTAGTGAAGAAAGATAGACAACTACTTCCGAATGCATTTTAGCAAAAAACAACAGAACCAAGATGGCTCCTCTGTGCAGCAACTTCTGGTCAAGGATGGCCTTGGTATTATGTCATAAACCGGTGCAACCAGAAATGTGTGGACTGCAATAGGGAAGACCAAAATGCATGTAAAGTAATAATAGTAAGGGGGCATGACCGGAAGGAGGAGAGTGTGTGTGTGTGAGTGAGAGTGCAGGTGCCTCACCTCCGCTTTCTATCCCCGTCTGCACTGACCTTTCTGGAGACTTTATCATTTCTAGCACCTCAGCGTATTGGTGACCATTGGGAGCTATGTTTGCGGGACTGCCCGCCTTTCCCCTGGCGTCCTGGGGTGAGTCTTGGGCGGGGGCAGACAGCGTGCTGTCCTGGAGCCACTAATCATGGGGTACTTTGTCGCGGTAAGTGGGCTTAGCACCATATAGTAATATGGTGTGCCCAAATCCCCATATTTTTTGATACTGCTTTTTGAAAACGTCTAGGTGTTTTAAATAAGTCTTTCAGGAGGTAAATGTAATTTTGCATGTGTGCGCTGTAATATTTTGTTCTGTCCTGGAGCCGTTCTCCTTGTCTTCCGGATCTCTCCTGGGCTGCACACTGGAGCTTGCTGCTGGAGCTGTGCAGTGTGTGTAGCCAAAGCCAAAGCCAAAATCAAAAGCTGAGTGAAGCCGTCTGTGATCCCGCCCGTGATCTTGTGGGAAAGTGCGGGACCCACCAGTGCCATAGTACTCTGCTCAGCTGATTCAACGTGAGAGGGGTGAGAGGTGCGAGTGCCGCGGGGCGAGTGGGGGGACCCGCCAGGTGACTCAAACCCCCTTCTCTCTGCAACAACAGACTCTTATGCCCCGTACACACGGTCGGATTTTCCGATGGAAAATGTGTGATAGGACTTTGTTGTCGGGAATTCCGACCATGTGTAGGCTCCATCACACATTTTCCATCCGATTTTACGACACACAAAGTTTGAAAGCAGGCTATAAAATTTTCCGACAACAAAATCCGTTGTCGGAATTTCCGATCGTGTGTACACAAATCCGACGCACAAAGTGCCACGCATGCTCAGAATAAATAAAGAGATGAAAGCTATTGGCTACTTCCGCATTTATAGTCCTGACATACCTGTTTTACGTCACCGCGTTCAGAATGATCGGATTTTCCGACAACTTTGTGTGACCGGGTGTATGCAAGACAAGTTTGAGCCAACATCCGTCTGAAAAAATCCTAGGATTTTGTTGTCGGAATGTCCGATCAATGTCCGACCGTGTGTACGGGACATAACAGTTTATGCCCAAATTAATTATTCCACTCCAGCATGTCTAGTAAACGAGCACCCGATGAGCTGCCACCCCAGGATGGGACCTAAAAAACGAGCTCCGCAAAGGAGAAGGAGAAGGCGAATCAATCATCTGCAGCAGCCGCAGCAGCAAAATTGGAACGCTTCGCTCATACAACTTTTCTGTCGCCCGCCAAGGGAGGTCACCAACAGGCAGTGGCACCATCCAAAACCCAGACAGAGCCTGTACCAGATAGAAGAAGCCAGGGACATGGCCAGCTGTCTTTAAATCCTACCACCCCATCCACTAACAAAACTGTGAGTAATAAAGGGATAGGGGGAGGAAAACCAGGTTCTATAACAACAAAGTCTGCAGGAATTGGGGCAGCTTCTGTGGTCGGCCCTATATTGGAGAACGAAGAGCCTACATTAAGGGATGTACTTTATGCTGTTAATGCCTGTAAAGACTCAATTATTAGCCTTGATAGTCAGCTAAAAAGTATTAAGTAGGAATTATTCTCAACGAGCCAGGTTCTGTGTAGAACCGTGGAAAGGACTACTGCCTTAGATGAGAGACTAAGTACATTCGAGGATGACTTATATCCATTAAAGCAAGAAATCAAGGGGTTACAGAAACAAATGGCCACGCAGGCAGCTAAACTTGATGAAATGGAAAATAGAAGCCGTAGAAACAATGTGCGACTGATAGGCCTACCGGAGAGGAGTGAGGGTCTCAGTCCCATAGCTTTCCTCGAGGGATGGTTTAGGGAAATATTTGGAGACTCCACTTTTACTTTTGCAATCGAAAGAGCTCATCGAGTCCCCCTCAGATCCCGACAGTGAGGGGAGTATGCTAGGCCATTACTCTTGAAACTTCTCAACTATAATGACAAAGTGACCCTACTGCAGAAGGCCAGAGAAATGGGGACCATTATGTACAATGGGGCTAGAGTCTCATTTTATCCAGACTTTTCTCCAGATCTTCAGAAGCGTAGAGCGGAATTTACACCAATAAAGCGTACTCTGCAGAAGTACAAGGTTATGTATGCTTTGTTATACCCAGCCCGCTTGCGAGTGTCAGCATTGGGTGGAACTTTATTTTTGAATTTACCGTCTGAAGTGGAGAAATGGCTGGAGGAAAATAAAAGTGACTTATAGGAAATCTTGAGCATGGAACTATTTTGACTATGTGGGGGGGAGGGGAGGGGGTAGTGGTTTGGTCGAGGTGTTTTGTACCCTTTTGGGCTTGGCGGCCCCCCCTTTTTTTTCTTTTTCTCCCCCCTTTTTTTCTCTCACTATTATTGTAATATCACTGAAATATCACGGAAATCAATGCTTGCTCAATATGGAGAGAGCGGAGGGGGGAGGCACTTTTTTGGTTTGAATGTATTTGAGTAAGAGAGGAAAAAAGAATGGTAAGGTCACAGGTGAAGCTCCTAAGGTTGGCCCTGATGGGCATGGGTGGGGGGGATGTGGGAGGGAGGCTGAGGGAGCCGAGGGAGGTGGAGTAAAGTTCAGGGTGAGGGTTAAGGATCACATTTCACAAATATTAATATGTTAGAAGATACAAATAGTGAGAGGGGGAAGCTATGGTGTGAAGTTGAAATATATAGTTTGGAGCAATCACCTAGGATGGGGAGATGGGAGCGAGTTAGTTAGGTTAATTATTTAATTTCGTTTTTTGCAGGTTTTTGGTGTTGATTTATTTTTACTTATTTTACCATGCAAGAAAGGAATTTTAGTATAACCTCATGGAATATCCGGGGCCTGGGAGATCCAACTAAGAGAGCTACGGTCCTATCGACATTGGAAGGGAGTGGGACCGGTACACTCTGTCTGCAGGAAGCGCATTTAACCAATGACACTGCGGTACAATTTCCCAATCGGAAGCTTCAAGCTCAATACCATTCGGTCCACTCCTCCTATTCAAGGGGGGGTGAGTATTTTAGTTGGGAGAGGAGTGTCCTTTTCCTGCAGAGAGAGTTGTATTGATAACCAGGGCCGCTATATTTTTTTGCTTTGCTCAATTGAAAACAAACTTCTGGTGCTGGCAAATATTTATATTCCCCCCCCCCCCCCTTCAAGTTGGAGGTTTTACACAAGTTATTAGAGTTTACACTGGATAAAGAGGGAACCCTGATAATAGTGGTGGGTGATTTTATTGAAGTTCTGGATAAAAGTATAGACAGATTCCCGTTGGGTAATAGATCTGATAGGCGAGGGTTGGCTATCTCGTTTCTTGGTGGAAATGGGTTTGAGTGACATTTGGCATATGCGCTATCCACAAGAAAGGCAGAATTCTTGCTTCTCAAGCACTCACTTCACTCTCTATAGAGTTGATATGGCCCTGGGCAATAGGGAGGCAATATCGTTAGTAAATAATATCGAGTATGGCCTAAGAGGAGTCTCGGACCACTCCCCGCTGGTGCTGACAATAAATACTGGGGGCAAAGCTCATCCTAGAGAATGGAAAATCAGCCCTTGCTTGCTGGAACTGATTGGTAACCCTGGTGAAGTGGTGTCTAGATTAAATGAATTTGTGCAAATCAATACTGGCACAATGTTGCCTGGGGTGGTCTGGGACTCCCTGAAGGCCTATCTTAGAGGCCTCTTAATCCAACAAGTGTCAAGAACTAAGGGGAAATCTGAGGAGTGGGAGAGGGAAGTTAGGAATAAGGTAATTCAGGCAGAGATGCGTTATATTGAAGATCCAACCCCTGACAGACAGAGGGATTGGCTAGATAAGCAACAAGTCTATAAAATGGCAATTACTAGGAGGACGGAGAATAGACGAATATTTCAGCGACAGTGCTATTTTGGCGAGGGGGAGAGGGTCGGTCGTACCCCCTCCCTCTTGATCAAATCTAATACCTCTCCCTCTACTGTTTCGGTGATTAGGACATCAAGTGGCGACATTATTACAGACGCGGTAGGGATAATGCATGCATTTAGCGATTATTATAAATCTCTGTATAAATCTAATAGGAGAGTAGGGGTGTAATAATGGATGATTTCCTCCAGCAAATATCAATCCCGAGCTTGTCAGAGAAGGATAGAATGAATATAGACGCACCAGTGACTCTCGAGGAGACCAGTGACTCTCGAGGCATCGGACGCCAAGATGGCGACCGATGCCTCCTCCTATTCAGGCCTAGGAGCACACTACCCTGCATCAGACCCCCAGCCCCCTCCTCCTGCGGATTCCCTGCCAGGACACACTGGACAGGACCCGTCTGCCTCCCCAGCCTCCGCGGATTTTCTAATAGGCAGATCTATGATGGGAGCACCCCTCTCTCCCTCACCAAATTCCCAGAACAACCCAGCTGACTCCATACAGACCTTACCCCTGAACCATAACTATCCCAATGAAATGTCTCTACTCCTTAGCAGCTTTTCAGACATGCTTGCTGCAGGGCTTTCACAAACGGCGATGCAGATCACTACATCCATCAAAGCTGATTTGCAGAACTTAGGCGCCCGCATGGATGCCATTGAAAAAGCGGTGGACGATTCTACAGCACGCACTAACCAAAACTCAACATGCATCCAGACGCTGCAAGATCAACTGGATTTGGTGTTATCTAAGATCGATGACCTAGAAAATAGGAACAGACGATATAACTTTCGCATTAGAGGGGTCCCGGAATCGATCGTCGACACACAGGACGCTGTTAAACCCGTCATTAAAAATATCATTCCAGATATCCCAGACCACAGACTGGAATTGGACAGGGCACACAGAGCTCTTCAACCCCCTCGCCAGGACGGTCTTCCACGTGACATAGTGGTCAAGCCTCATTTTTACGCTGTGAAGGAGGAAATAATGAGGAAATCACGTAACCTGGACAATTTGACCGTACAAGGCAATAAAATTCAAATTTTTGCAGACATCTCCCCTGCCACGATTATGAAAAGAAGATCCCTCAAACCCCTCCTGGAAGTTCTCAATTGGAACTCGATTAAGTACAGGTGGTCTTTCCCGTTCCACTTACAATTTAGCTACAAAGACAGATCTTACGGATTTACTAACCTCCAAAACGGCGAACGTCTTCTCCTACAACTGGGTCTTATCGCTCAGGAACCCTCTTTCCAACAAGATGAAGATTGCCAAATCAACACCTCCAAGAGACCCCCTCCAAACAGCCCTCTCACCCCCCTTTGGATCAAACAACAATCCAAGAGACACCGAGACTCCATCCCACCATGATGATCCTGAGACTTGACTTCCAGAGTCTTCCTTACCCTCTACTATTCAGGGACTATGCTTCCTACCTTGGTGTAGTAGTCACCTCTACACCCAACTAGGCCCATAGTTATTTGGACAGAATAGTCCGACCTCATTTCAGGCTTTTTCTTTTAGGCTTTTTCTTTTAGGAATTAGTTTTTGGTTTTACCTTTTTTTTTGCCAGGTCCCCTTCATTGGACAACTTATGCACACCTTTAATCTAGCAGTTCACGATCTAGTGCACAAGACCTCACAGACTGGTATTATTATTGTCCAGGTTAATTTCATCCCCCCCCCTTTTCCTAACCCTCATCCCCTTCCACTCCCTCATTCCCTTCTCCCCTTCCCCTTTCCACCTACCCCCCCCCTTGGGTCCTCGTCATGAGACCAACAAATGCACACTTCCCTCCTAGACAGTTCGGTTGTTCATTAGTTTCTCTTTGGCCTAATTAGGCTTACTGTTATGCTTTATAATCTTATTGGGTTTTCTGCAATGTTTTATAATATTTTAAAGTTATAATGTACCTTCTTTCTAGATGCATTGTCTCTCAACTTTGGGTCCAAATAATTATTACACAAGGCCTCGAGACTTGCCACTCCACCTGTTGAACTCTAGGGGAGGCCCTCCCCTAGGCTCATCAGAAATGCAACCCCATTGTTGGTTGCCCTCTCACCGAATTCCGAATTTTATTGGTTTTCAGAGTAGGGTTTGGCGTGCCAGCCCTACACCTCAGGTGACAGGGAAAGTCTCTTCCCAGCCCCTGAGTTCTCTTTCCTTCTTCATCCTCCAATCTTCTTTTTGGCTTTACCTTACACCCCCTAACCTCTTCTTCTTCCCCCTCCAGGTGCTCTCATCAATGGTTCGCGGATACTCCTTTCCTAGGTTGCCGTTCCAGAACAGCCGTATCAAGATCTTTCTTCCCACTCCACGTTATCAGGTAGGTCCTCTCCTGTTTTACGCACAGCCCCCCCTGCACATCCATGGCTAATCCAACCACACACTCAGGGACCCTCAAAATTGCCTCCCACAACACACAAGGATTCAATTCCCCGATAAAACGGCGTAAAGCTTTGCAAAGCTACCATTCCAGAGGTCTAGAAATTCTACTATTACAAGAAACCCATTTCTCCAAAAGATGGGCTCCCACCTTCCTACATCACAGCTACCCGACTTTCTTTCTAGCCAATGCGGAGGTTAAAAAGAGAGGAGTAGCAATCCTACTCTCTAAACGTTTATCATTTACCCATTCCCAGACCATTACAGACAACGATGGCCGCTATATATTAGTCAAAGGACACATTAATGGCACCCTCTTTTCTTTAGTTTCCTACTATGCCCCCAACAAGAACCAAGCAACCTTTTTCACATCTATGTTCAATGTTTTAACACCTTATCTTGAAGGGACCATAGTATTAGGAGGTGATTCGAATATAGCATTCGACCTCCTACTAGATAAATCGTCAAGGGCATCCCCATTCCCAAAAGACCTCCAAAACAGAGTCTACACATAGCCAAACTGCTTCACTCCTTAGGGTTGATAGACACCTGGAGGGAGTTGAATCCCGCAGCAAAAGATTACACTCACTTTTCGGCCCCCCACGGGACCTATTCACGAATCGACGACATATTTTTACACTAATCTAGGATACACTTAGCGTCCCAATCCTCCATATGCGAAGTACCCTCGTCTGACCATTCCATAGTTACAATTAAAATCTCATGCGCCCCCACCAGAGTCGGCCCCCCTCAATGGCGTCTTAAAGAATCTCTTCTTTCCAATCCAGTACATTGTAATATTTTGGAAAAAGATTTGAAGGATTATTTCCTCCTTAATGATAATAATGAATGTCCACCCAATTCTTTTTGGGGAGCTCATAAAGCGGTAATGAGAGGAAAGTTCATTCAACTATCCTCACGTCTTAAACGAGAATCCCAAATGGAGATCAAAAACCTTGAGAAGGATTACCGATCCCTCTGCAAACAACATAAGAAAAACCAGACACCTAGTTCTCTCGCCAATCTAGATGCAGCTAGAGTAGCCTTGAACCTAGCCCTTACTTCCAATGCTAAAAAACACCTAGAATGGGTTAGCGGTAAGTTTTACCATCTCACGAACAATATTGGACCCCAATTAGCAGCAAAACTTTCCCCCAAACAAAAAATCCACGCTCTTCCCAAAATAAAATCCCTTTCAGGCCAATTAACCCAGAATCCTAAGCAGATCTTAGAGACTTTTCACTCATTCCATCCTAACCTCTATGCAGATACCAACCCATGCTCCCCACCTAACATAAATTCCTTTCTAGACAATACCCCCCTCCCTAAATTATCTGAATCTCACCGTTCTATTATGGACGCCCCTTTAACTGAAGGAGAGGTTAGGGAGGTTATCACAGGTCTCAAAAATGGTTTAGCCCCTGGACCGGACGGATTTTCGTCCCAGTATTACAAGACTTTCATAGATGTCCTCTCCCCTTATCTGGTCCGGCTTTTCAATTTCCTTCGAAATGGACAGCCTCTTGACAGAATAGCAAACCTTGCTTACATCTCTGTCATCCCCAAACCAGGCAAGGACCCCAGCCAAGTCAGCAACTACAGGCCAATTTCCCTAATCAATATCGATCTTAAGATCATGACAAAAATTCTCTCTAACAGACTGGGGTTCTTTATAGATTCTTACGTTCACAAAGACCAAGTCGGCTTCATACCGGGGAGGCAGGGACCAGATAAGGAGAGCGGTGGACATTATTTCCCTACTCAGGTCAGGATGGGATGGGGGCCCATCACGGGAGGGATTCCTCCTCTCATTGGACCTCCAGAAGGCCTTTGATACGGTCACTTGGCCTTACCTTTTCTCAACCCTTGAAAAATGGGGTTTTGGTCCTCACTTCCTCTCCTCAGTAAAAGCCCTTTATTCCATTCCCAAAGCTCAGATTAGGCTACAAGGTTCGCTGTCTGACCCATTCCCTATCTTTACAGGAACTCGTCAAGGTTGCCCTCTTTCCCCCCTCCTCTTTGCCATAGCTATTGAAACCCTAGCAATTGCAATAAGAGATCACCCTGACATCCACGGAGTTAAATGTGGCCCTTCAATACACAAATGTGCCCTATTCGCAGACAATATCCTTATCTTCGTTACCTCACCCCTCACTTTGATCCCTAATTTAATGCAACTACTAAACAATTTTGGCAAAGCCTCTGGACTTAAGATTAACATGTCCAAATCCACCGCTCTTAATATCTCTATCCCGTCATCCCTATTAGATAGACTTATAGAACACTCCCCATTCACTTGGAGTTCATCCTCTATCCCTATATCTAGGTATCCATCTCTCTGCCTCCATAGATCTGCTGTACAAAACTAATTACCCACCTATGTTCAAGAAACTCAAGTCCGACCTGGACCATTGGTCACTCTAAAATCTGTCCTGGCTAGGCAAGATAAATGCCGTTAAAATGACCCTCCTCCCCAGGATCCTTTATCTTTTCCGCTCCCTCCCCATTCCAGTACCTAAATCACAAATAACAAACCTCCAATCTGCGATTATACGTTTCACTTGGGGCAAGCTAAATCACCATCTTCGTAAACAAACACTGGATAGACCCAGAAAGAAAGGAGGCCTAGGACTTCCCAACCTTTGGTGGTACTACCAGGTGGCCCAATTAACCCAATTCTCCATCATATACGCCAAAGGCCCAAAACCAGATTGGGTTGAAATAGAACAACAAGCAGTCCCTAACCACAATTTAGATTTCCTTTTATGGCAGCCCCCTAAATCTATGCCCCCTATCCTCTCTCCTAACCTGTCCCACTCATTTACATTATGCGACTCTCTTCACAAATCACAATCTATAACTTCTCGATGGTGCCCCCTAGCCCATATATTTCATAATCCTAAATTCCCCCCTGGAATGGATATCAAGGCCTTTCAATGGTGGCTAGATAAAGGCCTGTATCGGATTGGACACTTTTTTAATTCCAACGATCCCCTAACACTAGAACACTGCACCTCCAAATTAGACATGCCCCCATCCGAAACATTTCGCTTCCACCAAATTTCTCACTTCTTACGTTCTCTTAAACCCAATGACAACTCCCCCCTCACAGTCACCCCGTATGAACAATGGTGCTCCAAAGCCATGGATGTGCGAGGGGGTATCTCCCTAATATACTCAGCTTTGGCTGACTCTCCGGAGAAAGCACCTTACATGCTTAAATGGGAGAGCGACCTCGATTTTGAATGGGATTTGGAAACTTGGAACATTCAAGTTGCAAAGGCATTTAAAGGAATCATTAATATATCCCTAGTTGAAGCGAATCTTAAGATAATAACTCGTTGGTACCTAGTCCCCACTCGTCTATTCAAATTTTTCCCTCAATCCTCGCCCCTCTGTTTCAGAGGATGCGATATCCTGGGTTCCCACCTACATATCCTTTGGCAGTGCCCTAGGATCAGGAGCTTTTGGAATAAAGTTTTTAGTCTAATTCGAAAGGTTACTGGGGCAGTCCTTAGCCAGGACCCTTTAGTGGCCCTTCTAAACAAGAAGATGCCCAATATCACGAAATACAAACAGAAATTGATTCACTTTATGCTCCTTGGAGCTAAAACAACGATTGGGCATTCCTGGAAATCTCCCTCAGTATCCTTTCATTTAACTAAACAAAAAATCACTTGGATTATGATTCAGGAGAAAACCTCCAGTATTATTCTAGATAGATTTGAATCATTCAAATGCATATGGGAACCCTGGGCCAAACATATTGGCACCTCCTTATAACTTACGGCTTTACTACTCCTTTAGCAACCCTTTTGACCTTCAACTCCCCGTCAACATCGAGCCATTGGTAAGTAGCTCCTGGATCCCCTCTTTCTACTTTCTTTCTGTATCTACCTTTCTCTCTTAACTGTTCTTTCCTTTCCCTGTTTGTCTTTTCTCTTCTTTATACCCCATTGGATCTATCTAATGGGGATTCTTGATTTAGTTAGTAACATTTAACCAATTCATTCTACTTTGTATGCCCTTACATTTACTCAACGTTCTATATGATACATTATTTCAATAGGACATCTTGCCCCTCTATATTTTTCATCTTTGTACCTCTAATTTTTACTCCTAGTAAGTTTTAAGCACTTTATGTTTTCACCCGGGGGGATGCGGGGTTGGTCTTCTGCCCATGGACACAGATTGCTCCCATTTGGGGTGTCAGTGGGCAGGGGTAGACCTCGTGTAATACCCCGTGTTACACATTATACTCTAACTTCACATTGTTACACTTTGTATTTTGTATAACTTATCTTACTTTACCCTGTTTGATCAAGCTTGATTGTTTTGGGCAAGAACCTATATTTTGTCTTTCAATCTGATTGTACCCCTCCATCACCCCTGCGTGGGTGTTTTTCTGCACCATTGTTGCACTCTTTGTTTGAAATAAAGCTCTTTTGAAAAAAAAAAAAAAAAAGGAATCCCTTGCAATTATGACTAGATTACAATTGCATATACAGGGGTTCCGGCGCCAGACAGAATTGCGCTGTTTACAGATGATGTCCTGTTTTTTCTTGGAAATGTTGAATCTTCACTAAATGCAGTGATACAAATGGTCGGCGAGTTCGGGCGGCTTTCTGGCCTGGACATCAATTGGGACAAGTCGGCTTTGCTACCAGTCGACCCACTTGGTGACCAGAGACTGCCAGGAATAGGGATGAGCCGAACACCCCCCTGTTCGGTTCGCACCAGAACATGCGAACAGGAAAAAAATTTGTTCGAACACGCGAACACCGTTAAAGTCTATGGGACACGAACATGAATAATCAAAAGTGCTAATTTTAAAGGCTTATATGCAAGTTATTGTCATTAAAAGTGTTTGGGGACCTGGGTCCTGCCCCAGGGGACATGAATCAATGCAAAAAAAAGTTTTAAAAACGGCCGTTTTTTCAGGAGCAGTGATTTTAATAATGCTTAAAGTCAAACAATAAAAGTGTAATATCCCTTTAAATTTCGTACCTGGGGGTGTCTATAGTATGCCTGTAAAGGGGCGCATGTTTCCCGTGTTTAGAACAGTCTGACAGCAAAATGACATTTTGAAGGAAAAAACACATTTAAAACTACCGCGGCTATTGCATTGCCGACAATACACATAGAAGTTCATTGATAAAAACGGCATGGGAATTCCCCACAGGGCAACCCCGAACCAAAATAAAAAAAAAAAAATGATGTGGGAGTCCCCCTAAATTCCATACAAGGCCCTTCAGGTCTGGTATGGATATTAAGGGGAACCCCAGCCAAAATTTAAAAAAAAAATGACGTGGGGTTCCCCCTAAATTCCATACCAGACCCTTCAGGTCTGGTATGGATTTTAAGGGGAACCCCGCACCAAAAAAAAAAAAAAAAACGGCGTGGGGTCCCCCCAAAAATCCATACCAGACCCTTATCCGAGCACGCAACCTGGCAGGCCGCAGGAAAAGAGGGGGGGACGAGAGTGCGCCCCCCCCTCCTGAACCATACCAGGCCACATGCCCTCAACATTGGGAGGGTGCTTTGGGGTAGCCCCCCAAAACACCTTGTCTCCATGTTGATGAAGACAAGGGCCTCATCCCCACAACCCTGGCCGGTGGTTGTGGGGGTCTGCGGGCGGGGGGCTTATTGGAATCTGGAAGCCCCCTTTAACAAGGGGACCCCCAGATCCCGCCCCCCCCTGTGTGAAATGGTAAGGGGGTACTTACCCCTACCATTTCACTAAAAAACTGTCAAAAATGTTAAAAATGACAAGAGACAGTTTTTGACAATTCCTTTATTTAAATGCTTCTTCTTTCTTCCTTCATCTTCTTCTGGTTCTTCTGGCTCTTTTGGTTCTTCCTCCGGCGTTCTCGTCCAGCATCTCCTCCGCGGCGTCTTCTATCTTCTTCTCCTCTGGCCGCTCCGCACCCATGGCATGGGGGGGAGGCTCCCGCTCTTCTCTTCATCTTCTTCATCTTCATCTTCTTCTTCATCTCTTCTTCCTTCTTCTCTTCTTCATTTCTTCTCCGGGCCGCTCCGCAGCCATGCTGGCATGGTGGGAGGCTCCCGCTGTGTGACGGCGTCTCTTCGTCTGACGGCTCTTAAATAACGGGGGGCAGGGCCACCCGGTGACCCCGCCCCCCTCTGACGCACGGGACATGATGGGACTTCCCTGTGGCATTCCCCGTGACGTCATAGGGAAGTCCCGTCAAGTCACCGTGCGTCAGAGGGGGGCGGGGTCACCGGATGGCCCCACCCCCCGTTATTTAAGAACCGTCAGACGAAGAGACGCCGTCACACAGCGGGAGCCTCCCTCCATGCCAGCATGGCTGCGGAGCGGCCCGGAGAAGAAATGAAGAAGAGAAGAAGAGAAGAAGGAAGAAGAGATGAAGAAGAAGAAGAAGATGAAGAGAAGAGCGGGAGCCTCCCCCCCATGCCATGGGTGCGGAGCGGCCCGAGGAGAAGAAGATAGCAGACGCCACGGAGGAGATGCTGGACGAGAACGCCGGAGGAAGAACCAGAAGAGCCAGAAGAACCAGAAGAAGATGAAGGAAGAAAGAAGAAGCATTTAAATAAAGGAATTGTCAAAAACTGTCTCTTGTCATTTTTAACATTTTTGACAGTTTTTTAGTGAAATGGTAGGGGTAAGTACCCCCTTACCATTTCACACAGGGGGGGGCGGGATCTGGGGGTCCCCTTGTTAAAGGGGGCTTCCAGATTCCGATAAGCCCCCCGCCCGCAGACCCCCACAACCACCGGCCAGGGTTGTGGGGATGAGGCCCTTGTCTTCATCAACATGGGGACAAGGTGTTTTGGGGGGCTACCCCAAAGCACCCTCCCAATGTTGAGGGCATGTGGCCTGGTATGGTTCAGGAGGGGGGGGGCCGCACTCTCGTCCCCCCCTCTTTTCCTGCGGCCTGCCAGGTTGCGTGCTCGGATAAGGGTCTGGTATGGATTTTTGGGGGGACCCCACGCCGTTTTTTTTTTTTTTTGGCGCGGGGTTCCCCTTAAAATCCATACCAGACCTGAAGGGTCTGGTATGGAATTTAGGGGGAACCCCACGTCATTTTTTTTTAAAATTTTGGCTGGGGTTCCCCTTAATATCCATACCAGACCTGAAGGGCCTTGTATGGAATTTAGGGGGACCCCCACATCATTTTTTTTTTTTGGTTCGGGGTTGCCCTGTGGGGAATTCCCATGCCGTTTTTATCAATGAACTTCTATGTGTATTGTCGGCAATGCAATAGCCGCGGGTAGTTTTAAATGTGTTTTTTTCTTCAAAATGTCATTTTGCTGTCAGACTGTTCTAAACACAGGAAACATGCGCCCCTTTACAGGCATACTATAGACACCCCCCAGGTACGAAATTTAAAGGGATATTACACTTTTATTGTTTGACTTTAAGCATTATTAAAATCACTGCTCCTGAAAAAACGACCGTTTTTAAAACTTTTTTTGCATTGATGCATGTCCCCTGGGGCAGGACCCGGGTCCCCAAACACTTTTTATGACAATAACTTGCATATAAGCCTTTAAAATTTGCACTTTTGATTTCTCCCATAGACTTTTAAAGGGTGTTCCGCGGCATTCAAATTTGCCGCGAACACCCCAAATTGTTCGCTGTTCGGCGAACTTGCGAACAGCCAATGTTCGAGCAGAACATGAGTTCGACTCGAACTCGAAGCTCATCCCTAGCCAGGAACCCCCCCCCTGAAAGTAGTGGCCAAGCCAAAATATCTGGGTGTTTGGATCACTAGAGAAATAGACCAGTGCGTTAATGATAATTTAGTTTCATTGCTATTGAAATTAAAGCTAAAGGGAGACATTTGGTGCCACTTCCCTCTGTCTGTTGCAGGGTGCTGCAATCTAATTAAGATAATATGGCTCCCGCAGATATTGTATATACTCCATAACTCCCCGACTTGGATAGGCCAGAAGTGGTTTAAGAGAATCAAATCCCTATTTAGGGAACTAATTTGGAAGAAGGGCCAATCTAGGATTGGCCTGCAAACTATGCAACTACCAATTAAAGAAGGAGGTATAGCAATCCCGCATCCAAGACTATACTTTTTGTCACCCCAGCTCCAACACCTAGCGGGCTGTGGCATCTTGGATGGTGGGAATTCCAGCAATAAAATGATGATAGTGGGGGCCCCACATAGCACATTAGTGAAGGTACTAGAAGCAGACTCTTTTATTTATAGATGCTCGACGATAGTTCTAGTTAGTAAAGTGTGGCAAGTAACAAAGGCACTAATGGGCTATAACGGGGTAACCGAATATACCCCTTCATGGCACAATAAAAATCTGGTCGAATTAAGGGGCATAGAGAGACCCCGGGAATGGGAAAGGCAAGGTATTAGCCACCTAATTCAATTGTATGAGGGCAACCTCATGAAGACATTCCTAGATTTAAGAGGTGAATTTAACATCTAAAATAAGACATATTATAAATATCCCCAGATTAGACATGCCATTTAAGCCCAATTCGGGTCCAAATCATTGAATGGACCCGGATTCTGGTACTCCTAAAAATAATTAAACCAGCCTTAATTAAAGGCCTGATTTCCAAGTTATATGCCAGTCTAGGGGATAGAATTATGAGTGGAGTAAGACCCCTTAAGAGTAGAGCAGGGTGGGAGAGAGACCTAGGGACAATAACTACCGAACAATGAGATAAGATTTCTAGAACAAGGAGCCCTGGTCTTCCCCTCGCAGATAGTCTCCCACCTGTTCTTAATCCATAGAGCCTATCATACCCCCCAAAAAATGTTTAAACTTGGATGGAAACCTAATGATGAGTGCCCTAGGTGCAAGATGCCAGGTGATCTTATCCACATGATATGGAAGTGCCCAAAGCTTTTTAGATACTGGGTTGAGATAGTTCATAAGATAAATCAAATCTTTGGGACTACTTTGGAGCCCACAGCCAAGACATGTCTACTAGGGAGCTTGGAGAAAGCTAGAGTAACACCCGATACTTCTGTTGCAGTACTGAGATGCCTGTTCCAAGTGAGGAGACTAATAGCACAGAAATGGCAGGCACAGTCCCCTCCAACCGTGAAGAACTGGATTGAGGTTATCAATTCAATGGTTTGGAGTGAGAGAGTGGTATACATTAGGCAAAATAACCTCAGAAAGTATGTGAGATTAGGGAGTCCTTGGTTGGAGGGGATGGGATGTCCCTTATAAGGGGATGATGGGGACCTGGGGAGAACCTCTCCCCCGCTCCTCGCCATATTCCTGTCTCTCCCACCTTTTTGCTGCTTGAGGTCTCTCTCATACACTTTTTCTTAGCCCACAGAGTGGGTTTCTTCCCTATCTCTAATAGCTAATAGATAATTAGATATGTCTAATTAATGTTTTGATGTTGTGTGGTAAAGGGCTGGGAGCAGTGTGGGTGGTAGGGTGGGAGAGGGAATATAAAATAATAATAGTTTTTTTTCTCTTTTTTAATACTATGTGTTGCTACATGTCACTTCATGATGCTGTATCTGTTTTAAATTTTGTAATATGAAATTTAATAAAAAGGAAATAATAAAAACAAAAAAAAAGATTTATTAAAAGGATAAGTCATAAACAATAAATCAAACCAGCAAACAACCACGGTGACACACAATAATAACTCTCTAAACCAAACGTGGATACAGGAGAAAGATATAATCATAAACGTAATCAAGCCAGGGTCATACACAAGGGATCAATCAGATAGAACAGGGAACAGGACGGGACAGGAAGAGGACAACAGGAGGAAGGGATAAGTCTGCAAGACAGGGGTCCAGGGATGGATGCAGGGTTCAGAAACACAGGACACAAGGTACAGGTACAGGATTCAGGAATACAGGTCACAAGTTACACTATCAGGAATACAGGTCACAAAGTACAGGTCAGGGCTCAAGGAAAATACCAAGGCAAATGTGTGAGCATCTGCCGGGTATATATACACACCTCCTGCAATCAGTCTCAGGTGATGCCTGATTGCAGGAAATGATGTCGACTCCAGACTGCCAGGAGACATCCCCTGGTGGACACCAGTACTGAGGCCCAAAGATCTGACAGCGCCACCAGCAGGTGAAACCTTTCCTGACAATTACTGTCAGCATGCTGCTATAGAACATCTCTAATTTTGGGGCATTTTGCTTGGTAAGAAGCTGCAATTAGCGCTGGTGGGGAAATCTTTAAAGTTGATTATTGTCCTTGCCCATGAAAAATATATGGCACGATTTGCAATGGCGGTGGAACCCTCCTACACATAAATACTGTATTTCTTTGGACATATACCTAGAGGTGGTGGAATGACATCAGTCAGGAGTTATGCTTCTTTATTTATTCTGTGATATTTGGTGGTTCTTGGTGTGTGAGTGTAGAATAGTGATGTTACCCTCTGTATTTTGGGAATTACTTTTTTATTTCTGATGTTGGTACACATATCATATTTTTTGCAGTAAAAATATGATCATTTGGAAATTCTAAACATCACACAAAATTGTGACTCATTTAAAATTTGCATCAGCAATGGTATTGTTTGTGGTTTGTGAAGACACCTGGGGGAGAAAATCGGTAAAGATTTTTGTGAGATGGACAGCAACAAGTAAGAAAGACAGAGAAAAATATGTTTTACCAAAACATGAAAACGCTACACATTACTAGCATTCTTAAAAACAAAAAATATGAAGAAGAAGCAACAGTGTTGCAAGGACAATTTATTTTAGAGAAAT
Organism: Lithobates clamitans; assembly: GCA_037952925.1. Lineage (NCBI taxonomy): Eukaryota > Metazoa > Chordata > Amphibia > Anura > Ranidae > Lithobates > Lithobates clamitans. The sequence continues at coordinate 1,606,144 of JBBGZY010000552.1, read as the reverse complement.
TAACAGTTTATCTCAAAATTAAAAGTTATTTTCTTTGGGAAGTACCATTATAATCAATAGTTGAAACTTGCATTTGGCTATACGCTTTTTTAGCCAAGCACTAATTTGCAAATTTACTATAGCGCCCTGTAAAAAATTAATGGGAGTTAAAATGAGAGTATTTTGCAAGTCTGAGCATGGTTACTTGTGCTGGTACATTGTTGTAAAAAGAGGAGGAATTTATCTCTTCTCAGACTTTCAATGGTATTTCAGTTTCTATGTCACTTTTATAAACAGTTTAAAAGCAGATTATCTTTAAACAATATACCACATATTTAGGTACCATTTAGGCTACCATATTATGCTCAAAACATTATTGCCATGTGCAATTCCCATGTTTCTAGCATGACTAATGTTTAGAAGGTCTCTGTTGTCTGGGAGCTATAGTGAATTTGATTTTGGGAATATTTTTTCCCGGGCGCTATAGTGAATTCATTTTAGAGCTAATTAGCCTGGTTTTGGCTATTTTGATTGTATTTATTTGCGCATTCGCGTATTCAAGCTATAGTAACTCAACCCCTATATGTTTGATAAATCCAACCATATACAGTACCTGTCGATCATGCTAGAAATCCAGTAAGCTTCTAACTTCCTGCACACACTGCCTCTGCTGCACTGGTTTCAGGTAACAGTTTTATCAGTTCAAGTTGAGACCCCCACACCTACAGTATATAAGGTGGGGGCCAAAGAATGAGACTTTATGCGTGCCACCAAGAGATAACACACAAGTATATATAAATCCAATACAATCATTTATAAACAATTAAAAAGATAGACACATAAAATGTGGCCATGTGTGAGTCATGGCCCAACAATGAATGCAAATTTATGTGCGGCATTTACTCTTTGCAACTGCCTAATGACCTTTGCTTGGTATGGTGCATTGATACTTCTCTTGGTCCAATATGGTATATGCTCTGAGAAGCTATCTTTTCTGATTTCCTGAAAACAATTGTAAGATCCTTTAATGCTGTCATACACTACACTATGGAGTGTTTTTTCCTGTATTACCCCCTCCCCCATTTTTCATTTTATGGAGCGGTAGCATAGAAATATTCCAAATACAATTTGCATTTTCCAAATATAATGAAAATATAGTTTTAAAAATTTTCATTTTGTTCCCATATTTGTCAATTTTACAGCAGAGTAAAAAGGGGTTAAAGAATGTCTTGATAATGTCTAAATAGAAGTTATCATTAGCAATATTATTGCAGTGTTTACTATACCAATTTTAGACATCCTGCTGGGGATGTGGAAACAAATGTTCCTTGCATTCCTTATTCATGATGACATGCTTATCTTGGAATAATTTGACATACCACAGAAACTGTTTGGAGCAATAGAGCATCAGGTTTTGGAAGCAGTATGTTAGTTATAATTAGCAATGATAATAAAGAGTCTAAGTCAAATCCAATTTTTAATGGAATGATAAAAGAATTCACTTGAGTCATTTTAGCTGCACTTAGCAGAGTTGTTCTATTTTTTAACCACACTTTTTATTTGTATTGTATGGTAACAGCTAAGCAAAATATCTGCAAGTGCTGATAAAGGTGAATAGTTTCCCTTACACAGCTCTATTATCATCCCAGAAGCAGTCAGATTTCTTGAACTGCAAAGCTGCCCATGGAAAGCTGCACACAAAAGTTTTGCAATCAGACAATTGACAAATTACTTCTTGGAACCGCTGTAGATTTTCCAGGGAACAAAGAGAGAAAGAAATGGCTTGGTTTTCAATTACTGTCAATTGTCACAAGGTTTTAGAAAATATAAAAAAAAAATCTTTATTGAGTTTTCAACTATCTTTACTGGTCAAACATAGACAAAATAATTTAGTTATACTTTGATAATCTACTAACAATTCTTAAAATGAATAGAAAACACATATGTATTTAAACATGTGCTACAACTAGGAATGAGCTTCAGGTTTGAGACAAGCATGGGTCCATAGCAACCCAGCTCATTTGCAATTTACAGACCTGGCAAATTATAAGATTGTAAGCTCTTATGAGCAAGGCCCTCCTAACCTTCTTGGTTAAAATAAAAACTATTGTGACCACACACCACTATTGTTTTTTTTTTTTTTTGGGGGGGGGGGGGGTTAGGGGCATGAACCTTTGACTAATGGAGGCAAAGCTGCCCTTTATTTGCAACAAATTACCACATACTTGTGTGGTACCAAACCACCACATTCTTAAATGCACCAAAGCACCACATCCACATTTCCCTAATTGCCATAGCTCACCTCTTCCTCTCAAATTGTAGGCTAATAAAGTAGCTTACATAGTCTGCATTGACTGTACAATATTTTTGGTTATTGTCTGTGAAAAAATACACTCTTTTTGTTTCAATTAATATTTATTGGGTTTTATAAAAAGTACAGAATAAAGAGTACATGACATATTGGTTGTGCAATAATCCTTGTAATCCAAACATTATGTTGGAACAGAGGGCACTTAATATAATAAATGTTCCAGAAACAGTGTCTGCTAGTGGCAGGTAGTTTTATAGCAACTAGACCAGGAAAGGATGTTGCAAGAAGTTGTTCTGCAATACTGGTAAGTCGATGAACTCACAATATTAGAGAAAAACAGTTAACAAACAATAACAATAGCAGTTACAGTTGGATACCATAGTTGAGTTTCCCTGGCAATTTTTTTTAAGTGAGGTTAGGTCAAGAGCTGGAGAATTTTGTGTACAACCCCATCCAAGGTTGCCAAAAATACACTCTTTTTTTTCCTGATAAAATAAATCAAATAAAGATGCTTACATACTATGTATCCACTGTGCAATATTTCTGGCTATTGTTTCTGAAATAATATGCTTGAAATTGCATTTTTTATAAAACTTATCAAGTCTCTCCCTCTTGCATTGAAGCCTAACAAAACTGCTTACATAATGTAAATCAACTGTACAACATTTCTGGGTATTTTCTGAGAAATATTAGACTCTTATTTTTATTTCCTAATAAAACCTACCTTATATCTTCCTCTAAAATTAGGGCCTAACAAAGCTTCTTTACATATTGATTCTACCATCTGTTTTGTTTCTTGATATTGAGTCTGCTTCATTTCTCCCTCATTTAGGGAAGTTCAATAAAACTACATTATTGATCATCATGTTTGTATACATAGCCTAATACTGTATACTTTGCCTTTGTTAGGTTTGTGTATTTATGTATACTGTATATACATCTGTATACATACACCTACTTTATATGTAAATACGTTTTCATGAACTCACTGAACCTGAAAAACGTAACCTATAAACAAAAGTTATAGATAAAGTGCAATGTGTCCATAAACTAATTTAATATGATAAAGGACAAATTGCCCATAAATCTGCTCTAATGAGCCAATTATAAATCCAAAAAAAAATAATCTCATCCAAGAGAATCGACAGGAGAATATTGGAGATATTGGGAGACAGATCTCTGCATAGACCTAACATTATCCCCAGAGGGGAACAGTTGATTATGACCCACTGGTTAAACAGAGATCATAATGTGAGGTGAGTGTTTAGATCTCACAGGTGGAGGATTTACACATGCACTTTATGGGTTTGTTTCATTCACATCAAGGTGGATCAACACTTGGATGAGATTATTTTTTGTTTGGATTTATAATTGGCTCATTGGAGCAGATTTATGGACAATTTGCACTTTATCATACTAAATTAATTTACGGACACATTGCACTTTATGTATGTATTCATTTTCATTGTATGTATTTTTGCACTTCAGGGAGTTTTTATATGTTGGATTCAACCTATTTATTTAATAAGTATTTACAGTACATGACATGAGTTGCACAATATAAGGTAATATGTGGAGTTAACAGTAGCGTTGCACTTATTTTTGGTTTAATGTGGATTAAGTGTAGTGAAAGCACCTGTTTTGTGCCAGCTGCAATTGGAGATATTAGATATATTAACAGTCTGTTTGTGATAATAGGGTTGCACTAATTGTATATTATTTGTATATCATATCTCCTCTCAAGTGTCTCTACTCCAGGCAGAATATATGTAGTGCTTGTAGTCCTTCCTCATAAATTAAGTCCTCCAGTCCCCTTATTAATTTTGTTGCCCTTCTCTGGACTCTCTCCAGCACCAGCACATCCTTCCTGAGGACTGGTGACCAAAACTAGACAAAATACTCCAGATGTGGACAAACCAGAGTTTTATAAAGTGGCATCATTATAGTTTCATCTCTGGTGTAAATCCCCCTTTTTATGCATGCTAATAGTCTGCCGGCTTTGCTTGCTGTAGCTTGACATTGCATGCTATTGCTCAGTTTTCTTGATTCCCCCAGAGGTTTTCCCCCTAGTGAGTAGTTTGTGTTTATATTTTTAGCCCCTAAGTGCATCACTTTACATTTCTCAGCATTAAACCTCATTTGCCATGTAGTTGCCAACCCCATTATTTTATTTAGGTATTCCTGTAAAATTTATATATACTGATGTGAAGTTATTGCCCTGCTTATTTTTGTGTCATTTGCAAAAAAATGAGATTGAGCAATTTATACCAACCTCTAGGTCATTTATGAATTAATTAAACAGAATTGGTACCAAGACAGAGCCTTGGGGTACCCCAACCAGTCTGAGTACACATTATTTACCCTTTGGACATGGCTCTGTAACCAGTTTTCTATCCAAGAACAAATCCTATGGTCCATGCCTACAGACCTCAGTTTCTAGATTCATCTTTTATGGGGAACTGTATCAAATGCTTTTGCAAAATCCAGATACACCACATCCACAGGCCTTCCCCTATCTAGATGGCAGCTCACTTCCTCGTAGAATGTTAACAGATTGGTCTGGCAGGAATGACTCTTTGTAAACCCATGTTGATTACCGCTAATGATACTGTTTTCATCAGCAAATTCTTGGATATAGTCCCTTATCATCCCCTCCAATAATTTAGATACTATTAATTTTAGGCTGACTGGCCTGTAGTTTCCAGGTATATGCCTCTGCCCATTTTTGGATATTGGTACCACATGGGCTTTTCTTCAATCACTAGGTACCATTCCTGTGAATATACTGTCCATAAAGAATAAGGGTCTAGTTATAACCTGACTGAGTTCTTTGAGGACTCTTATGTGTAAGCCATCGGGTCCTGGTGATTTATTTGTGTTAAGCTTTTCAAGTCTTTTTTGGACTCCAGCCTCTGTTAGCCACAAGGGTACGTCTTGCGACATGTTTCTAACAGTACAGTTGTGGTTGGTATACCCCTCCTTTTCCTGTGTAAAAGGAGAAGAAAGCATTTAGTACAGTTGCCTTCTCTGTGTCATCTGTAACCATCCTCCCGTCATCATCTTTTATGTGGGCAATGTGCTCTGACCTTGCTCTTTTACTGGTAATGTATCCAAAAAAGAGGATCTTGGGATTTGTTTTACTTTCCGCTACTATGTGTCTCTCCTCTGCTGACAATTACAGCATTTACATTGGTATATGGTCACTGACACAGTGGCGCAGCGTGGGGGGTGCAGGGGGTGCTGTGGCCCCAGGTGCAACATTTAGGGGGGCACCAGTATGTGTCACTACTGGCTGCCTCCTCCTAATTTCAAGTTCCTGTGTCCCCGCACTCTGGTCGCCATGTTAAGTGTCCGGCGCCCTGTGATTGGGCGTATGGGGGGTGCAGAGGACACAGTACACTAACTGTAGGCAGGACAGTATAGTATAGGCTGTGTAGTATAGTGGTCAGTATAGTGTAGTTTAGTATGGTGGTCAGTGTAGTGTAGTGGTCAGTGTAGTGGTCAGTATAGTGTAGTGGTCAGTGTAGTGGTCAGTATAGTGTAGTGGTCAGTGTAGTGGTCAGTGTAGTGTAGTGGTAAGTGTAGTGGACATTATAGTGGTCAGTGTAGTTGTCAGTATAGTGTAGTGGTCAGTATAGTGTAGTGGTTAGTGTAGTCGTCTGTATAGTGTAGTGGTCAGTGTAGTGGTCAGTATAGTGTAGTGGTCAGTATAGTGTAGTAGTTAGTGTAGTGTGTAGTGGTTAGTGTAGTGGTCAGTGTAGTGGACGGTATAGTGGTCAGTGTAGTGGTCAGTATAGTGTAGTGGTCAGTGTAGTGGCAAGTATAGTGTAGTGGTTAGTGTAGTGGTCAGTATAGTGTAGTGGTCAGTATAGTGTAGTGGTCAGTGTAGTGGTTAGTGTAGTGGTCAGTATAGTGTTGTGGTCAGTGTAGTGGTCAGTATAGTGTAGTGGTCAGTGTAGTGGTTAGTGTAGTGGACAGTATAGTGTAGTGGACAGTGTAGTGTAATGGTCAGTGTAGTGTAGTGGTCAGTGTAGTATAGTGGTCAGTGTAGTTATCAGTGTAGTGGACAGTAAAGTGTAGTGGTCAGTGTAGTGTAGTGGTCAGTGTAGTATAGTGGTCAGTGTAGTTCTCAGTGTAGTGGACAGTATAGTATAGTGGTCAGTAAAGGAATCAGGTTGGTCAGTGTTGAAATCAAGTAGGTTAGTGTAGTGGTCAGTATATGAATCAGGTAGGTCAGTACTATTGTATTTGAAGGGACTTGGGGAGTGCTAAAAGTCAGCAGATTAGGGGGCGCAAATTACTTGCCTTGCCCCGGGTGCTGACAACCCACGCTACGCCACTGCACTGACATTCACACTGTGATCTAATAAAACTAAAGTACTCAGACCATAGACATCTGAATCACACATTAGATCTGGTATTTCATCTACTGTTTCTACATTGCTTATATTCAAGTTTTGTTCCCAGTAAGGTGGAGTCCTAGCAGATAACATGGATAGGTTGGGCCTCCCTCCTATATTTTCTTTATGAATGGAACCTTAACAATTTTTTTTTATTTGATTCAGTTCTTTCCTACAGTGTACCACATATGCATGGCATGCTTCATATCTTACCTTGAGTTTTGATATTTTCCTCATTTTATTAGTATTTTCCCAATTACAAATATTAGATTTCAGTGGTTTAATCTCATTTTTAAGAGTTAATTGTGTTATTTAAGGCCTCTTTCACACGGGGCAGATCAGTCATGATCCGCCCCGTGAACATCCGCTTGCTCAGCGGGGATAGCTCCGCCGATCCCCGCTGAGCAGGAAGATGACAGGTGCATCGCTGCACGCTGTGCAGCGACGGACCTGTCAGAGCGCCGCTCTCCCCTATGGGGGTATCGGATGATGACGGACCGTAGTGTCCGTCGTCATCCGATCCGAAAACGGATGGAAAAGTAGGTTTTTCCTCCGTTACACTTTTCGGATCGGAGCGGGTCGGATGTCAGCGGACATGTCACCGCTGACATCCGACGCTCCATAGGGATGAATGTATGTCCGTTTTTCATCCGAAAACGGAAGGATGAAAAACGGACATACGGATCGTCCATGTGAAAGAGGCCTAACTCAAGTTCTTTCAGAACTGATATCCTGTGCTGTAGTCTGAGATCGTTTTTCATGGCATTTATATGCAAAGGGAAACATGATGCGATTTGCCTATGACAAGTAACTCAGAGCCATGAAAAGGTGGCCAATTCTCCTGTAGCGTGACTTAACAGGTATTGTTGTTTGTACTCTGGTGATATTCTTTTGATTTTAAGGACTTGGACTTTCTGAATCCATGGAAATACCTGTGCATACAGTCCATGATTTATTGATATGAATTTTTAACTGCTTCAGCCCTGGAAGATTTGGCTGCTGAATGACCAGGCCATTTTTTTGCGATTCGGCACTGTATTGCTTTAACTGACAATTGCGCAGTCGTGCAACGCTGTACCCAAACGAAAAATTTACATCCGTTTTTTCCCACAAATTTGAGCTTTCTTTTGGTGGTATTTGATCATCTCTGCGGTTTTTATTTTTTGCACTATAAACAAAAAAAGAGCGACAATTTTGAAAAACACAATATTTTGTACTTTTTGCTATAATAATTATCCCCATTTTATTTTTAAAAAGCAATTTTTTTCTCAGTTTAGGCCGATATGTATTCTTCTACATATTTTTGGTAAAAAAAATCACAATAAGCATATATTGATTGGTTTGTGTAAAAGTTATAGCGTCTACAAAATAGGGGATAGATTAATAGCATTTTTATTATTATTTTTTTTTTATTAGTAATGGCGGTGATCTGCGATTTTTATCATGACTGCGACATTATGGCAGACACATCGGACAATTTTGACACATTTTTGGGACCATTGGCATTTATACAGTGATTAGTGCTATAAAAATGCATTGATTACTGTAAAAATGTCACTGGCAGTGAAGGGGTTAACACTAGGGGGCAATCAAGGGGTTAACTGTGTTCCCTGCTATGTTTTCTAACTGAAGGGGGGATGGGACTTGCTAGGGGAAGAGATAGATCGGTGTTCATACTTTGTATGAACACACGATCTGTCTCTTCTTCCCTCATGTTGCCGCAGTAAAAGTGTGGCGGCTGGTCGGCAAGCAGTTAAGAGGATTTATAAAAAATCCACATTCAATTTAAAATTTTGGGTGGGCATTAGATATTAGGAGGGTTTTGTACTCTGGGCCCTCTCTGTGTCTGTTTCTCCCTTTGCCTAAATAGTAGGCTGACCATAGCCTGTTTGCATAAAAAAGTGGATTCTCAATATTTTCCTGCTTTGTTCTATACTCTGCTATTAAAGGAGAAGTACAGCCAAAGCTTGTTCAGTTCATTCTGCACTCCTGTGACCCATTTTCCAGCAGAGAGCAGGTTGAAGTCCACTCTCTGCTGATGTCACAGAGTTGGTCCAGGCTCCACGTCATCACAACAACGCCTAGATCCCTGGACTGACACCTGGCTCAGCCTCTCAGCAACCCGCTAAGAGACTGAGCTGGCCACTTCTGCCCCTCCACAGCTCAGCGTTCCAGTGAGCGAGGAGTGGCAGAGCAAAGAGCGGTGACTGACAGTCCCCAGCTCTCTGCTTGGGGAGCTCTGAGAACCGAGCGATCGGCAGTATTCGATCACTCGATTCTCAGTGTAGAGGTTCTGGGGGACAGATGCAGCGTCCGATGCTGCATCCACCTACTGTAGGTAGGTATGAATAAAAGAAACCCTGTACTTCTCTTTTAAGCCTATGTAAAGGGATGTAACATTTTTAGCAATTCATCTACCGTTTTATTGTAATCCACTCTACTTTAATCCTTTTGTTGCCAGGCCCTGTGCTCCATTTTGTACACTCAGGTGGCCAGATCATTTTTGCAATTTTTCCTTTGCTTTTTTATTTTTCACTTATAGCTTTCAAAGTTTGAAAAAAACCCAAACCATATATTTTCTGAAAGCATATGACCAGTAGAATAAAAAGAAGGTGTTACTGATTTTTAAGGTCCCACGATATTTGTGCAAATGTTTATCAAAACAATATTTTTGATAAAAATCAACTAAAACCATTATTAGCAGATAAAAACACAGCTAATTTTACAAAATTCCTGCTAAATCCCTACTAAATATAAAAGCTTAACCTGTACGGAGTTAATAAATAGTAAAAAAATAATTTATTTACATTGCGTCTTTTCGCAAAATGGTGAAAATCAAACATACGCAAAAAATGTAAATATCCAGGGGGCGTGGTTTGGCTGCTCATGCAAATGGCTGCTTAATAGAGGAGCTTCGGCCAGCAACAACACAGCGCCATAAGCCCTACAGATTGAAGAGCAGCTACCTCCGGTCACAAGGATGTCGCAGGACTCACCATAACTCCAGAGCGGGACAGCCTAAGAAGCTCACAAACTTTTTCCCGGGCTCAGGCTGTGAGAGGATCCAAGATGGCGATGGAGGAAGCATGGACCTCTCACCCTCTACAGCGCCAGACACGCAACTCTGCAGCCAGGAGCCTCACATGCAGGAACACAGACAGGATGACAAGCAGTCCATAAAGCGACCTACAGACTCTCCAGCTACCTCACCTGCATCCAAAGGACCCGTGAGTAAAAAGCAGTTCTCTGTACTAGAGATTAGTGAACATACACAGTCTTACCAAGACTTACTTTCAGCAATCCCCACCTCTGACTGTCCTACCTCTGAGCACACTCTAAAAGAGATGCTTTTATCATTAAAAAAAGACCTGCAGGCTAAGCTGTGCAAATCAGTGTCAGAACTACAAATACAGGTGGAGCTATTGGAAGACAGAATGGATGTTCCTGTACATAAAGTGAGAGATTGCATTAATGCACACAATGTCTTAGTGGATAGTAGGGATGAGCCGAACACCCCACAGTTCAATTCGCACCAGAACCTGCGAACGGACCAAAAGTTTGCTTTAGAACCCCATTAAAGTCTATGGGACTCGAACATTCAAAATCAAAAGTGCTAATTTTAAAGGCTAATATGCAAGTTATTGTCTTAAAAAGGGTTTATGGACCCAGGTCCTGCCCCAGGGGACATGTATCAATGCAAAAAAAGTTGTAAAAACGGCCGTTTTTTCGGGAGCAGTGATTTTAATAATGTTTAAATTGAAAAATTAGTGAAATATTCCTTTAAATATCGTACCTGGGGGGTGACTATAGTATGCCTGTAAAGTGGCGCATGTATCTCGTGCTTAGAACAGTCCCTGCACAAAATGTAATTTTTAAAGGAATAAAAGTCATTTAAAACTGCTTGCGGCTTTAGCCCCTATTCACACCTATGCGAATTAGATGCGGGTTATACCGCATCCATTTCGCAGGACATTTTAAAATACATTCATATGAATGCATCTGGTTCACATATGTGCGTTGCATTCGCATTGCGCATTGCACAAAAAACGTGTGCGTTTCCTGGTCATTGCGGTGCAAAATACAAGCCCATTATCGTCTATGGGAACGCATCTGATTCGCAGATGCATTGCGTTCTGAACATGGATTTTCTCATCCTCACTACACTTCCCCCCCCTCCCTGCTCACTGATCTGCAGCTAAAATGCAGAGGAACCTCTGAACAACTGATTTTTATCTTCCCAGTGAAACCTGAGCTTCAATTCACACCACACATGTGTGAACCCAGGCTCAATGTAATATCGGGTCCCGGCAATATGGATGAAAATCAGTGAGACAAACGACATGGGTAACCCCCACCCCCCAGGCCATTACCAGGCCCTTTGGGTCTTGTATGGATATTAAGGGGAACCCCGCACCCAAATTAAAAAAAGGAAAGGCGTGGGGCCCCCAGGACCTATATACTCTGAACAGCAGTATACAGGCGGTGCAAACAAGACAGGGACTGTAGGTTTCTTGTTAAGTATAATCTGTTTGTATTTTGAACTGGTACATTTTTAAAGTGTAGCTCCAGCCAAAAAATCTATTTTTAAGCTTTTTGGAAAACATAGAGAAGGGTTATCACCCCTATAACATTTGTTTTGCTGTCTGTGTACCTCTTCAGAATATTTCACCTCACTTTCTGTCCCAATGACAAATGTTTTTTGAAAATTTGGGGTTTTTAGTGAAACAAGGATTGGTGATAAAGCACAAGTGAAGAGGAGACACGTTTTTCCCATATTAACTCTTACAGGAGAGAATTTCCCTTCCTAGTTGTAGATTTCATCTCACTTCCTGTTGTCTCCTTCCGTTTGCAAGTAGGAGTCATTTGTAAGTTGGATGTTTGAAAGTAGGGGCCTGACCTATATACTCTGCAGAATTTGGGGCCTTAGGTGTTGGTGTTGCCACAACACTGTAAGCCCTCACAGTTACTCTTGGTGGGCGCAGGAATGGGCCCTGCTGTGAAATATTAGATCAAGAATTGCAATTACATGCCATTGTTGAACAGTGGTAGAAAAATATGGCCTTTGGTGGTGGTGGTGGTGCTGGTGCCACAACACTGTAAGCCCTCACAGTTAATCTTGGTGGGTGCAGGAATGGGCCCTACTGTGAAATATTAGATGAAGAATTGTAATTACATGTCCCTGTTGAACAGGGGCAGAAAAGTTGGGCCTTAGTCACTGGTACCACAACACTGCAACCCCTCACAGATGCTATAGTATGAGCACAGAAATGAGCCCTGCTGCAAAGTATTGCATCAAAAATTGTAATTATACGCCCCTGTTAAACAGGGGCTGAAAAATTGGGCCTTGGGTATGGTGCTGGTGCCACAACACTGCAACCCCTCCCAGATACTCTAGTTGGAGTGCAGGAATGAGCCCTGCTGCAAAGTATTGCATCAAAAATTGTAATTACACGCCCCTGTTAAACTGGGGCAGAAAAAATGCCACAACACTGCAACGCCTCACAGATGCTATAGTTGGAGCGCAGGAATGAGCCCTGCTGCAAAGTATTGCATCAAAAATTGTAATTATACGCCCCTGTTAAACAGGGGCTGAAAAATTGGCATTGGGCACTGGTGCTGGTGCCACAACACTGCAACCCCTCCCAGATACTCTAGTTGGAGTTCAGGAATGAGCCCTGCTGCAAAGTATTGCATCAAAAATTGTAATTACACGACCCTGTTAAACAGGGGCAGAAAAATTGCCACAACACTGCAACCCCTCACAGATGCTATAGTTGGAGCGCAGAAATGAGCCCTGCTGCAAAGTATTGCATCAAAAATTGTAATTATATGCCCCTGTTAAACAGGGGCAGAAAAAATGGGCCTTGGCCACTGGTGGCGGTGCCCAGAACCAAAAATGTTCTTACAAGCTATCAGCATGAAAATTGAGGAGGAAGAGGATTTTGACTCAGCATAACAGGATAGTCACTCAGCATCAGCATAGGCAGTCTTAAAGGGATCTCACATTAAAAAAAAATCAATCGGTTACATCAGCATCAGGTGCTTGGTAGCTGGTGATCCAAGACTGATTCATTTTTATGAAGGTCAGCCGATCAACCGATTCGGTGGACATGCGCACCCTGTGATCGGTTACAAAGCCTCCAGCAGCACTGAATGTGCGTCCTGAAAGAACGCTGGTTGCAGGACAGGCCAGGCTCAATTGCATACTGTGCAAGCTCTGGACAGTGATCCATCCTCAAGACCCAGTAACCCAGAGGATTTTTGGTGGGAAAGGTGTCCAAGTCTGATCTTGCCTCTAGGTAATCCTGCACCATATGAATCAGACGCTGGCGATGGTTTCTGGAACCGATCAGACCTTGAGGCTGTGGACTAAAAAATTGTCTGAACGCATCGGTCAGACGGCCACCTTCTCCACTGCTCCTTCTGTGACTGACCAAAGCCTCAGCAACACGCTGTTCAGGAGGACCAGGAAATTGTAACCTCCCAGGCTCTGGAAACGTGTTGCACAAACCTTTCTGCAAGGCCTCCCGAAGATGTTTCATCCTCTGCTCCCTCTGCGATGGCAAGATAAGGTCCACAACCTTACCTTTGTAATGTCGATCAAGGAGGGTTTACCAGCCAGTAATCACCCCTCCCCTTGATACCACGAATACGAGGATCCTTCTGCAAGCTTTGCAGGATCAGGGAGGCCATGCAGCGTAGGTTTGCTGAGGCATGCGGTCCAGAGTCCTCTGGGTCACTGAGGACGACATGATCCTCAGCCACCTCCTCCCAGCCACGTACAAGTCCATGGGTTTCTTCGGACTGTAAATGATCCCTTGAAGACTGCTGCTGATGCTGAGTGTCAGGCTCCATCTCCATGCTAAAAAACAGGATAAAGCACAATACAATCCACCACAGTGTGTGAACAATCAGTCCATAAATCCGGTCCAAATAAATCTTCAAGGTGAAGAAAACTGCATGCTTGCAAAAAGGTGATTCCAGGAGCCCACCACCACAGTAACAAATGGCCTCTCACCTGATGTTGTGGACCCTTTCATTATAGAGGGTCAGAAAACGCCTTTTTCATAAACCAAATGGTAAGCATATCAATCAAGGACCCGGTACAGGACACTCCAGTATGGCCATATAAAATAAAAGTGGCAAAAGGATAGTGCTCTCCGTTTGATAAACTCTTTATTCAATGAATAAAATAATCATAACACTCACATAAGTAGTACTTGATACAGGCAGACAAGTGAAAGTGAAGATCTTCCGATCTTCCGAACAGCATAGCAGATGCGCAGTGGCCGCGGGTGACGTCACAACGTTTCCTCGTTCTGGACGCATTGCGTCCCAGTGGGCGGGGACTTCCTCAGCAGATGAGGAACGTCGTGGGCACCCACGCTATATGCCAGGTACGTAACCATGGCAACAGTACACAAAGCGTAATCGACCTCAGGCTCACCCGGAAGTCAATCCGGGTGTAACCCCTTATAGAGGAATAATCAGTGAACGGAAGTTTCACTCGCAAATAACAATAAAAAAGGTAAAAATAAAGATGCATCAATCCTAAAAAGGATATGTGCACTAATCTCAAACAGAGTTTATGACAAACCCAGGGAAAAGTTGAATAATAATAAAGAATCAAGAAAAAAAAAAAATATATTTTATTTAAAAAATAATTAAAAAAAAAAAACATGTGTAAAATATATTATCAATACATTTTCACAACACTTAAAATATTTATAAAAATGTGAGTGATCTGCGGCCACTGTCATCCAATAAAATATCATAAAATATCAAATAAAGAATGATTAACGATCGGATATAAAACAATTTGTGTCGAAATCCACGTTTAACCCTTCAGGGCAAAGAACCCTGGTTTCAAAGATCCAATGTGATTCTCTTTTACTCAGTTGCCTTTTGAAATTCCCCCCCTCCAGTGTCTCGTAACCCTCTCTATACCCCAAAATCTTAAACTTTTTGGATTCTGATGGTGATGGAGTTTGAAGTGTCTGGAGACATTGTGGGTTTTCAGGACTCTTTTAATATTGTTAACATGCTCAGCGAGCCTCACGTGTAGGGGTCTGGATGTTCTCCCGATATACTGGAGCCCGCAACCGCACTCCAGTATATACACGACCCCTACCGTGTCGCAGGTAATTAACTGTTTAATTTCATATTCCTTATCAGTAGCAGAGGCTAGGAATTTTTTCCTTTTCTTTATGTTCCCCTTAGCATGTTTACACGGAATGCATTTACCGCATGCGTAAAAGCCACCCAGAAAAGAAAATAACCTATCGGAGGAAGGAACAGGGGGGTTCAGAACACTAGGGGCCAATCGGTCCCTTAATGATGGAGCCTTCTTATAAATAAACTGGGGGTGGTCAGGAAGCACAGGGCCTAAGACTTTATCCTGTTTTAAGATGGGCCAGTTCTTGAGTACTATTTTCTCAAATGTACGATATTGCACGTTATAATCAAGCACCATCTTAAAATTATGATTATCTCCACCAGTCTCCCTAACAGTATCAGAGACCAAAGTCCCTCTGTCAAGACTTTTAACTTTAGTGATCTCCTCCTCTAGCTTGGAACGATCGTATCCTTTTTGTTCAAACCTTGTTGTCAAAATATGTGATTGTGCCATAAAGTCCTCATCAGAGGTACAATTTCTACGCAGCCAAATGTACTGACCCCTGGGGATATTGCACAACCACGAATGGTGGTGGCAACTCCCCAGGGGAATGTACGAGTTGCGGTCAGTGGGTTTGAAATAATTGGTCATAGTGAAACGGTTGTGTGTAATGTTGATGGTCAAATCCAAAAATACAACCTTTTCTTGGTCGATCGTCCAAGTCAAGACAATGTTTTTATGATTATTATTAAGAGTGTCAATAAACATGTCGAGTTTATCCCTATCACCTCTCCATATCAGGATAAGATCGTCAATAAAACGACGGTAACAAATGAGCTCTGGAGGTCTATTGGCAAAAACTGCCTCTTCCTCCCAGTGGGCCATAAATATATTGGCCACACTGGGAGCAAAACGGGCCCCCATAGCAACTCCCCTTGTCTGCAAATAAAAATCCCTATTGTACCAAAAATAATTTTTGGTTAAACAAAAATTTAAGCAACTCAACAGGAATTCTTGATGTCTCCCAGACAATGAAGAAGAGGATAGAGCCCATTCAACAGACGTCATAGCATCTCTGTGACCAATGATGGTATACAGAGAGCTGACGTCTGCTGTAACCAAAAAGGTGGGTGATGAACACTCAAGACTTTCCAAGATCTGAATAACATGCTTGGTGTCTTTGAGGTATGCAGGGGTTTTAGTCACTAGTGGTTGCAAAAAGACGTCAATATATTGCCCAAGGCGTGCTGACACTGAGTCGATCCCATTAACAATGGGTCGACCAGGGGGGTTGGTGATGTCTTTATGAATTTTGGGCAAAAAGTAAATCACAGGGGTTCTACAAAATAAAGGGTCCAGATACATTGCTTCTTTCTTAGTGAGGATTTTTTGATCCCTGCCATCCTCTATAATTGCATGCAATTCATCCTTATATATTAACATAGGATCTTTACTAAGAATCCTATAGGTGTCTTGGTCAGAAAGCAGGCGACTCATCTCAGACTGATAATAGTCCCTGCTTAAAATGACCAGACCCTTTGTCAGCGGGGCGGATAACAATATCTTTCCGCTCGGCGAGCGATTGTATCCCACGTTTAATATATAAAGGATCAACAATTTTCTTAACCTTTAACTGGTTCAAATCATGAGCAACCATGTTTTTAAACACTTCTTAATGCTTATTAACAGTATTCTGCGGGTTAAACGTGGATTTGTTCCGTAAGGATGAATGTTGGGAACTAGACGGTTTAGTCCCCTGATGTGGTTGGGCCAAAAAATATTTTTTCATATTAAGGGACCTAACGTATTTCTGAATATTAACATATGTGTCAAATTTGTTAAGGTTTTTAATGGGGGCAAATTTTAAACCTCGATCCAAAACCTTAATCTCATCATCACTGAGAGTAATTTGACTCAGATTGTATATACCCTTCCCTACCGTGGTTTGGGCCTTTTGTACTCTCCTGCCCCCTCTCCTTCCTCTCTTTCTTTTCGCTTGCGAGGGCCGGCGTTTGATGGAGTGTAAGGTATCGGTTGTCTCCACGGCTCTCCTTGTTGAGGGCTGAGGGGGGTATCTCTGTTCCCCCGTTGGCCTAAAAAAACATTTTCTTTATAAGGGGTATGGACAGCTAGTGGAGCAAAACGGTTAGACGTGGGAATAGATTTGTTATAGGCGGGGTCACAACCTCCTCTCTCAAAGTGTTCCCTACTTTCTTCATACGCAGGGTAACCATTCTGACGAAAAGGTGTCTCATAATGGTTATAGGGCCTAATATTGCCTCTGCCCCTTCCTCTCGCATTACCTTTTTTATTATTTTTTCTCTTATGGCCATAGGTGCTAGGGGGAGGGGCCTGTTTAGTATGATGTGAGTGATCAACTTCATAAACGGGATTATTTCTGGGGGCATAACTTCCAGTCCCTCCTGTGGCTACCTGAGTGTTAGCCGGAGTTGGAGCGGGGTCTTCCGTACCTGGGGAATTCTGCCATTTAAAGATTATCCCCCCATTAAAATCTTCAAAATCCCTGATGAATTTCTTACGTTTCTTATTTTGCGTTTCCAAATCCCATTTACTGAGTTTGTTTTTGAGTTCTCCAGATAATCTGATAAACTCCTCACTATCTTTAAAAGTTTCGACATTTTTGGTAATTTCTCCAATCTGAGAATCAAGAGTGGCCATCCTCTTTCTCTTACGGATCAAGAGAAACTCCAACAATTCAAAACCTCTTTTAATGAAAAAATCACTCTAGAAGTCATATACACGACACGGTAGGGGTCGTGTATATGCTGGAGTGCGGTTGCGGGCTCCAGTATATCGGGAGAACATCCAGACCCCTACACGTGAGGCTCGCTGAGCATGTTAACAATATTAAAAAAGGCCTGAAAACCCACAATGTCTCCAGACACTTCAAACTCCATCACCATCAGAATCCAAAAAGTTTAAGATTTTGGGGTATAGAGAGGGTTACGAGACACTGGAGGGGGGGCATTTCATAAGGCAACTGAGTAAAAGAGAATCATATTGGATCTTTGAAACCAGGGTTCTTTGCCCTGAAGGGTTAAACGTGGATTTCGACACAAATTGTTTTATATCCGATCGTTAATCGTCTTTTATTTGATATTTTATGATATTTTATTGGATGACAGTGGCCGCGGATAACTCACATTTTTATAAATATTTTAAGTGTTGTGAAAATGTATTGATAATATATTTTACACATGTTTTTTTTTTTTTAATTATTTTTTAAATAAAATATATATTTTTTTTTTTCTTGATTCTTTATTATTATTCAACTTTTCCCTGGGTTTGTCATAAACTCTGTTTGGGATTAGTGCACATATCCTTTTTAGGATTGATGCATCTTTATTTTTACCTTTTTTATTGTTATTTGCGAGTGAAACTTCCGTTCACTGATTATTCCTCTATAAGGGGTTACACCCGGATTGACTTCCGGGTGAGCCTGAGGTCGATTACGCTTTGTGTACTGTTGCCATGGTTACGTACCTGGTATATAGCGCGGGTGCCCACGACGTTCCTCATCTGCTGAGGAAGTCCCCGCCCACTGGGACGCAATGCGTCCAGAACGAGGAAACGTTGTGACGTCACCCGCGGCCACTGCGCATCTGCTATGCTGTTCGGAAGATCGGAAGATCTTCACTTTCGCTTGTCTGCCTGTATCAAGTACTACTTATGTGAGTGTTATGATTATTTTATTCATTGAATAAAGAGTTTATCAAACGGAGAGCACTATCCTTTTGCCACTTTTATTTTATATGGCCATACTGGAGTGTCCTGTACCGGGTCCTTGATTGATATGCTGCATACCATTTGGTTTATGAAAAAGGCGTTTTCTGACCCTCTATAATTAAAGGGTCCACAACATCAGGTGAGAGGCCATTTGTTACCGTGGTGGTGGGCTCCTGGAATCACCTTTTTGCAAGCATGCAGTTTTCTTCACCTTGAAGATTTATTTGGACCGGATTTATGGACTGATTGTTCACGCACTGTGGTGGATTGTATTGTGCTTTATCCTGTTTTTTAGTTTTTCTCCCCATATACTTTTCATTTTCATTTACTAGCGCTGCACTTTCTGTTTTTTAGATGTCTGTTGAGGGATTTGAACTTTGACCCTAGTGTTCAGCTGCTGTTCTTGTTATATACCACTTCGCGCTGATTCATTTTTTATCCACCTCCATGCTGACACAATCCTCCTCCTCATCCTTTTCCTTTGTGATCGGCAGGTATGCAGGAACACTGTCTGGATAAAGGGGGCCTTGAGAGGTAAGGAAGTCCTCCTCTTCCTCCCTCTTTTCTGCCTCAAGTGCCCTGATCATTTTTCTACGCAGCGTGTGCTCCAACAGGTGGATAAGAGGGACAGTGTCACTGATGCATGCACTGTCACTGCTCACCATCCTCGTGGCCTCCTCAAATGGTGACAGGACAGTGCATGCATCCCTGATCATAGCCCACTGGCGTGGGAAAAGAAAACAAGGTCCCCTGACCCTGTCCTGGTGCCATAGTCACATAGGTACTCATTGATGGCCCTCTGCTGCATGTGCAGCCACTGCAGCATGGCCAACGTTGGGTTCCACCTGGTGGGCATGTCACAGATTAGGCGGTTCTTGGGCAGGTTAAATTCCTTTTGGAGGTCAGCCAGCCGAGCACTGGCATTATATGACCTGTAGAAATGCACACAGATATTCCTGGCCTGCCTCAGGACATCCTGTAAGCCTGGGTACCTGCTTCAAGAACCGCTGCACCACCAAGTTAAGAACGTGAACCAAACAGGGCACATGGGTCAGTTGTCCCTGTTGGAGGGCGGAGAGGAGGTTGGTGCCTCCATGCGATGTTCTGACACACAAACTTTGAGAGCTTGCTATAAAATTTTCCGACAACAAAATCCGTTGTCGGAAATTCCGATCGTGTGTACACAAATCCGACGCACAAAGTGCCACGCATGCTCAGAATAAATTAAGAGATGAAAGCTATTGGCTACTGCCCCGTTTATAGTCCCGACGTTTGTGTTTTACGTCACCGTGTTCAGAACGATCGGATTTTCCGACAACTTTGTGTGACCGTGTGTATGCAGGACAAGTTTGAGCCAACATCCGTCAGAAAAAATCCTAGGATTTTATTATCGGAATGTCCGATCAATGTCCGACCGTGTGTATGGGGCATAACTGTAAATACTGCAGCTGCCTGCCTGTGGTACTAATAGGATCAGAAGAACACCACCAATTTTCTTCAGGTAGCTTTAGGTGCACACTGTGCAGAGGACACAGTACTCTAACTGTAAATACTGTAGCTGCCTGCCTGTGGTATTAATAGGATCAGAACAACAGCAATTGTCTTCAGGTAGCTTTAGGTGCACACTGTGCAGAGGACGCAGTACACTAACTGTAAATACTGTAGCTGCCTGCCTGTGGTATTAATATGATCAGAACAACAGCAATTGTCTTCAGGTAGCTTTAGGTGCACACTGTGCAGATGATGCACTACACTAACTGCAAATACTGCAGCTGCCTGTGGTACTAATAGGATCAGAAGAACACCACCAATTTTCTTCAGGTAGCTTAAGGTGCACACTGTGCAGAAGACGCACTACACTAACTGTAAATACTGCAGCTGCCTGCGGTACTAATAGGATCAGAAGAACACCACCAATTTTCTTCAGGTAGCTTTAGGTGCACACTGTGCAGAGGACGCACTACACTAACTGTAAAGACTGCAGCTGGCTGCGGTACTAATAGGATCAGAAGAACACCACCAATTTTCTTCAGGTAGCTTTAGGTGCACACTGTGCAGAGGACACACTACACTAACTGTAAATACTACAGCTAATAGGACTAATAGGATCAAAAGAACACCAGCAATTTTCTTCAGGTGGCTGTAAATACTGTAAAAAGCACCTGCCTGCCTGCCTGTCAGTAGGAAGAGAATAACAGGAACGGATCTATGTTAACTGAATACAGTGTATATATATATATATATATATATATATATATACACAACACCTGGGATGCTTATATACTGTATATACACAATACACTGTAAGTGCAGCTAACTGACTCGCCTGCCTACTCTATATAACTTAAATCAAATGACACTGTCTCTCTGTCTATCTCTCCGCCGCCACCGCAACACATTACACAAGGCCGCTACAGGCGGCCTTATATAGTGTGGGGGGTGTACTAAACCCCCTGAGCCATAATTGGCCAAAGCCACCCTGGCTTTGGCCAATTACGGCTCTCTGTACAGACGGCGCTGAGATTGGCTAAGCATGCGGGTCATAGTGCATGCTTGGCCAATTATCAGCCAGCAATGCACTGCGATGCTGCAGTGAATTATGGGCCGTGACGCGCCACTCGAATTTGGCACGAACGGCCCATAATGTTCGAAATTCGGCGAATGGTCGAACATGCGATGTTCGAGTCGAACATGGGTTCGACTCGAACTCGAAGCTCATCCCTAGTGGATAGCTATCAAGATAGTGATGCTGACATACAATGGCTGAAAAACAAAGTCACCGACCTCGAGGATAGGTCTAGGAGGAACAAACCTGAAATTCAGAGGTATTCCTCAAACAATTTTTTCTCCTGAACTTCCACAAGACTCTAGTTCTTTGAGTTCCTCTTCACCAATTGTTTGTATTCTGCAATTTGTTGCGTACTATTAGTACACTTTGGACACTATTTGTATCACATAAAGCTAGCTTCTAAATATTTCTAAGCGTATTAGCATTATCTTATACTTGTTCAAAGCTGTGGTACATCCCTCTGACTGTGTGCACATCTCCAATGCACCACATTACGCGAGAGTGTACATTCCCATCTCTTTGCATCACATTTTATATCCTAGTACTCCCCCACTCTGGAGATGTCTCTAAAAATTGTTTGCCTGAACGTAAAGGGCCTAAACAGCCCCTACAATAGAACCATGCTCTGGAGAGAGGCCCTCTCTCAGAAATGTGATATAATGTGCGCACAAGAGACGCATTTAACTCAATCCAAGGCATCACGAGTCTCCCACCGCAAATTTCCACATTGCTTCTTCGCCAATTTGGAAAAGAAAACCAAAGGAGTAATGATAGCTATTAGGGACACAATCACCTTCTCACAGAAATTTGTGAAATGTGACCCCAATGGCAGATATGTTATACTGGGAGCAGAACTTAACCACCAACCATTCACTCTAGTGTCGGTATATTCGCCAAATACTAACCAGAAAAAAAATTCAGAAAACTTTACTAAAACATGTTCATTCAATCCAAGTAGGCCAACTTATAGTCTGTGGAGATTTCAATGCTGTGTCAGACACCTCACTGGATTCCACAAGCTCCCACCGTAAACGTTCGCATAACCTCTCTTCTCTCACATGAGACGAAGATCTGTTTGATGTTTGGAGAAGTATACATGGCTCTCACTTTCTTCTCTTCCGCACTTCATGTATATTCCAGGATTGACGTGTTTCTAGTAGACAAAGCCACCCT
Source organism: Lithobates clamitans (assembly GCA_037952925.1). Lineage (NCBI taxonomy): Eukaryota > Metazoa > Chordata > Amphibia > Anura > Ranidae > Lithobates > Lithobates clamitans. The sequence goes on along the minus strand of JBBGZY010000552.1, from coordinate 1,583,849 downwards.
TTTCCAATCTACTGAGGCACAGATTGGCACCATCATTTGGTCTGATCACACCCCGATCTCTCTTTCCCTGACACTTCACCATCATACGCAACCCACTAAATTAAATACCAACCTCTTAAATAACCCTAACTACGAAAAACATGTCAAATCCGAACCAATAGATTTTTTTTTTTTTAAATGTTAGCTCAGTGACTGATGCACGCTTCCTATGGGCGGCTCACAAGGCGTTCATGCATGGAGTGTTCATTAAACTGGGCTCCCAGGAGAAAAGTAGAACGCAAAAGATAACTGACCTCACCCAGATCATAACTGACCTTGAGACCAAAGGCCAAGACCTAACCAGGTACAAATTAAAGCCTTTTTACAATCTCTCTCACTTCCGCGGCTAGCTCCTACGCACCTTTGTAAGCTATCCTCTCAGTTCTCCAACCAGGAAATCCATAAAGCAATTTCTACACTTCCTCTACACAAAACCCCAGGCCCTGATGGTTTCAGTAATGAGTACTAAAGTAGTAAAAATTTAGCAATATACTTACTCCCCACTTCCAAGAAATATATAATATATAATATAGCAGCGACTTCAGCAGGCTTTCCCAAAGAAGCACTCGTAGCATTAATAATAACATTGCCCAAATGAGGAAAATCCCCAGACCAACCAGCTAATTACCATTCCATCTCTCTCCTAAACACAGATATTAAGATATATGCCAAAATCATCGTCTTTAGATTAGAAAACAAAACATCATGCCTTAATTAACCCATTCTGACCAAGTAGGCTTTGTGAAAGGTCGCCAAGCCTCTGATGGCACCAGGCGCATCCTCAATACTCTCAAATGGGCCAAGTTCCACCGAAAGCCGTCTCTGCTCCAAGAGAAGGCGTTCGATCGTGTACGTTGGGCCTACCTAAAGGAAGTACTTCACATCTTCAGCCTCACAGGATTTATGGATTCAGCTATAAGGGCTCTTTATTCTAAGAAATTTGGGCTATTATCACTCTACAATGTCAATATTTCTAAATCACAGAAGCTTCCCATCTTACTAACTAAGAAAGCACAATCACACCTATCAGCGCTCTCCAGCTTCTCTTGGGCCCCCAAGTCTGGTATTAGGTACCTGGGAATACAATTGACCTTGCCTAATTCCTTAATACTCAATAAAAACTATTAACACTACTGAGAAATATAAAAAGTCAATCACAGGGACTCTCCAAACTACACATTTAATGGGCAGGGAGAGCAGCAGTAACTAAAATGTATATACTCCTAACTATTTTATACCACTTTTATACGCTACCAATCCCTCTGTCTAACTCCTATCTGCAGAACTTACAAGCCTCCATTCATCCATCCAAACAGCTTCAGATGGGGGGAAAAAGAGCTTGCTTCAGCAACAACATAATGCACAGACCTAAACACACCACAGGCATGGGAGTCCCTAACCTGAAGTACTACTATCATGCCGTTATTATGGATCAAGCCACCGAATGGTGGTCACCCTCGATCGACAAATAATGGACTTCTATGGAACAATCCATAATTGGACACCAAATCAAAGGTCTCATATCTGTGCTCCTTCTTGGTCTCCCACCCCTACTTCCCCCCTACTTCACTATTCAAGCAGCTATGTCCTCTTGGCTCTACTCCCGAAGCCGTCTACACAAAACAATCCCTGTGGATTATCAATCTCTGCCTCTAAGTACCTTGGAATTCTTCACTGATGATCTATCACTTGTCAGCTGGTTGGAGACAGACGTTATGTCAATCAGACACTTCCTGGACAATTCCAACCTCCTAACATATGAAGACCTGCAGAAATGTTTCAGTCTACCACAAAGTGACTTTTATAAATACCTACGTGTTAGGAACATTCTAGGAAACATTCTTAAACCGGATGTATTGGCTCCACAAGAGGCTTTTACCTTCTGTGCATCTCCTGCAACCAACAAGGAAGGTATCACATACTTCTATCAACTTTTTCTATCCTTCCCACTCCATGAAAAAATCCAGTCCATGAAGAAGTGGGAAAATGATCTCTCTTGTTCTTTCAACCACTCGCAATGGAACGCGGCAACTAACAATCTGCTTAAAGTATACCACTGCACAACACATTGGGAATCACTCCTAATGTTAACACACCAATGGTACTACACCCCAATTCAGCTCTCCAAATTTTCCAAAACTAACTCACCACAATGCTGGAGAAAGTGTGAAGAATCAGGATCCCTATTACACATCTGGTGGCGCTGCCCCAAGATTCTTCCCTTCTGGGGAAAGGTATTTCACTTCATATCATCCGTCAATGGCACTATCTGCTCCCCAGACCCAGTCATGGCTCTCCTCTTAGTAAACTGTGAATGTTGGCCCAAGAAGCACCTCCCCTTAGTGCTTCTATGCATGACAGCCACTAAGACATCAATAGCTTCCTGCTAGAAACAACAAGACCCTCCAGAGTTTTCTTCTTTTTTGATAAACCTCAACACTCAGACCCAATTTGAACTTATGTTCTCCATGAAAAATGACAACAATCAACTCTTTTGCACACAGTGGTCAGATTGGCTCCATCATTCATTATGTACTGCGCATCTGTAAAGATGACATGATAACCCCATAGGTCTCCCTTGGGACATCATCCTTGTAGTCTAGCCATCTTTCTTAATGTCTTCTCTGCCTTTTCTCCTTTTAAGAGATGTACCCAGCAAATGTTCCCCTGTTTGTAGTCCTTGATATTTTTCAAGTTTTAATGATGTTGAACAACTTTGAATTACAATTCAATTGTGATACATAACCCTAGAGTTAGAGCTGTAAGCTCTTTTTCAAAATGTAATAAACAGTATTGAAAAAAAATTGTAGTAGGAAGTGTATGCTCTTCAAAAAACAGCACCTTTAGGGGTACTATCTGCTGATAACTTCTGTAAACTATTGCTCAAAGTAATGTTACTGTTGTAAATTTTAAATGTCTAAACTTCAATAAAAAACAATTGAAAAGAAAATGTAAATATCCAAATTTCTCTAAAAATCAGAAGGTTTTTATTTTTCCCTTACAGCTTTCAGAATTTGTGAACGACCCCCAAAACCATACATTTTCTGAAAGCATATGATCTGTAGAATAAAAAAAAGGTGCTACTGATTTTGTAGACCAATTTATCAAAACAATATATTCGCACAAAATACACTAAAACCATTATTAGCAGAAACACAGCTAGTTTTACAAAATTCCTGCTAAATCCCTACTAAATATAAAAGCTTGACCTGTGTTGAGTTAATAAATAACAAATATTTATAAATTTTAAATTGCACCTTTTTACGAAATGGCTAAAATCAAGCATGTGCAAAAATGTCTCTAAAATATTGGATGTTTTCATTTATGACTTATAGCTTTCAGATTTTGAAAAAGACCCCCCCAAAGCATACATTTTCTGGAAGCACATGACCTTTAGAATAAAAAGAAGGTGCTACTGATTTTAGCTCCACAACACTTGCGCAAATGTTTATCAGATCACTATTTTCACTGAAAAAACACAAAAAAATCCTTATTTGCACATAAAACCACAACGTAACTTACAAAATTTCTGCTAAATTCCTACTAAGGCATCCCTATGTAGCTAATCATGACTTGCTGTAGTATAAAAAAAAGAAGAAAAGATTGATCGCACACTTGAATCAAAAAGATGCTGTAGACATTTCTTTATTGTCATGAGCCAGACAAAATTGCAATCATGATCAGTTGACGTGTTTCACACAAAAAGAACCGTGCTTGTTCACAACAATTGAAATGCTCACAATACAAGCTATTTAAAGGCGTATATCAAATTAAACACCTAACACAAAACACCTGTAGTTAAAGAGAAATCAACACAAAACTTCACCGACATAAAAACATTTTTTAAAAGCTAAAACATCTGATTAGGGATGAACCGAACACCCCCCTGTTCGGTTCGCACCAGAACATGCGAACAGGAAAAAAGTTTGTTCGAACACGCGAACACCGTTAAAGTCTATGGGACACAAACATGAATAATTAAAAGTGCTAATTTTAAAGGCTAATATGCAAGTTATTGTCATAAAAAGTGTTTGGGGACCTGGGTCCTGCCCCAGGGGACATGGATCAATGCAAAAAAAAGTTTTAAAAACGGCCGTTTTTTCAGAAGCAGTGATTTTAATAATGCTTATAGTCAAACAATAAAAGTGTAATATCCCTTTACATTTCGTACCTGGGGGGTTTCTATAGTATGCCTGTAAAGGGGCGCATGTTTCCTGTGTTTAGAACAGTCTGACAGCAAAATGACATTTTGAAGGAAAAAACTCATTTAAAACTACCCGCGGCTATTGCATTGCCGACAATACACATAGAAGTTCATTGATAAAAACGGCATGGGAATTCCCCAAAGGGGAACCCCGAACCAAAATTTAAAAAGAAATGACGTGGGAGTCCCCCTAAATTCCATACCAGGCCCTTCAGGTCTGATATGGATATTAAGGGGAACCCCGGCCAAAATTTTTAAAAAAATGACGTGGGGTTCCCCCTAAATTCCAAACCAGACCTGAATACTAGACCCTTCAGGTCTGGTATGGATTTTAAGGGGAACCCCGCGCCAAAAAAAAAAAAAAACGGCGTGGGGTCCCCCCAAAAATCCATACCAGACCCTTATCCGAGCACGCAACCTGGCAGGCCGCAGGAAAAGAGGGGGGGACGAGAGTGCGCCCCCCCCCCCTCCTGAACCGTACCAGGCCACATGCCCTCAACATTGGGAGGGTGCTTTGGGGTAGCCCCCCAAAACACCTTGTCCCCATGTTGATGAGGACAAGGGCCTCATCCCCACAACCCTGGCCGGTGGTTGTGGGGGTCTGCGGGTGGGGGGCTTATCGGAATCTGGAAGCCCCCTTTAACAAGGGGACCCCCAGATCCCGGCCCCCCCCTGTGTGAAATGGTAAGGGGGTACTTACCCCTACCATTTCACTAAAAAACTGTCAAAAATGTTAAAAATGACAAGAGACAGTTTTTGACAATTCCTTCATTTAAATACTTCTTCTTTCTTCTATCTTCCTTCATCTTCTGGTTCTTCTGATTCTTCTGGCTCTTCTGGTTTTTCCTCCGGCGTTCTCGTCCAGCATCTCCTCCGCGGCGTCTTCTATCTTCTTCTCCTCGGGCCGCTCTGCACCCATGGCATGGGGAGGAGGCTCCCGCTCTTCTCTTCTTCTTTTCTTCTTCTCTTCTTCTCTTCTTCATTTTCTTCTCTGGGCCGCTCCACACCCATGCTGGCATGGAGGGAGGCTCCCGCTGTGTGACGGTGCTCCTCATCTGACAGTTCTTAAATAATGGGGGCGGGGCCACCCGGTGACTCCACCCCCTCTGACGCACGGTGACTTGACGGGACTTCCCTGTGACGTCACGGGGAATGCCACAGGGAAGTCCTGTCATGTCCCGTGCGTCAGAGGGGGGCGGGGTCACGGGGTGGCCCCGCCCCCCGTTATTTAAGAACTGTCAGAGGAGGAGACCCCATCACCATCACCCCCCGATCACCCCTCGATCACCCCCTAATCACCCCCCCGTCACACTGACACCAAGCAGTTTTCTTTTTTTTTTTCTGATTATTGCATTGGTGTCAGTTTGTGACAGTTAGTGTGGTAGGGCAGTTAGTGTTATCCCCCTTTAGGTCTAGGGTACCCCCCTAACCCCCCAATAAAGTTTTAACCTCTTGATCACCCCCAGTCGCCAGTGTCACTAAGCGATCATTTTTATGATCGCTGTATTAGTGTCACTGGTGACGCTAGTTAGGGAGGTAAATATTTAGGTTCGCCGTCAGTGTTTTATAGCATCAGGGACCCCCATATACTACCTAATAAAGGTTTTAACCCCTTGATTGCCCCCTAGTTAACCCTTTCACCAGTGATCACTGTATAACTGTTACGGGTGACGCTGGTTAGTTTAGTTTATTTTTTATAGTGTCAGGGCACCCACCGTTTATTACCGAATAAAGGTTTAGCCCCCTGATCGCCCGACGGTGATATGCATCGCCCCAGGCAGCGTCAGGTTAGCGCCAGTACCGCTAACACCCATGCACGCACCATACACCTCCCTTAGTGGTATAGTATCTGAACAGATCAATATCTGATCCGATCAGATCTATACTAGCGTCCCCAGCAGTTTAGGGTTCCCAAAATTGCAGTGTTAGCGGGATCAGCCCAGATACCTGCTAGCACCTGCGTTTTGCCCCTCCGTCGGCCCAGCCCAGCCCACCCAAGTGCAGTGTCGATCGATCACTGTCACTTACAAAACACTAAACACACATAACTGCAGCGTTCGCAGAGTCAGGCCTGATCCCTGCAATCGCTAACAGTTTTTTTTGTAGCGTTTTGGTGAACTGGCAAGCACAGGCCCCAAGCAGCGTAAGGTTAGCGCCAGTAGCGCTAACACCCACGCACGCACCGTACAGCTCCCTTAGTGGTATAGTATCTGAACGGATCAATATCTGATCCGATCAGATCTATACTAGCGTCCCCAGCAGTTTAGAGTTCCCAAAAACGCAGTGTTAGCGGGATCAGCCCAGATACCTGCTAGCACCTGCGTTTTGCCCCTCCGCCCGGCCCAGCCCAGCCCAGCCCAGCCAAGTGCAGTATCGATCGATCACTGTCACTTACAAAACACTAAACACATAACTACCGCGTTCGCAGAGTCAGGCCTGATCCCTGCGATCGCTAACAGTTTTTTTGGTAGCGTTTTGGTGAACTGGCAAGCACCAGCGGCCTAGTACACCCCGGTCGTAGTCAAACCAGCACTGCAGTAACATTTGGTGACGTGGTGAGTCCCATAAGTGCAGTTCGAGCTGGTGAGGTGGCAAGCACAAGTAGTGTCTTGCTGGCACCAAGAAGAAGACAAACATAGGCCCGTCGTGCCCATAATGCCCTTCCTGCTGCATTCGCCAATCCTAATAATTGGGAACCCACCACTTCTGCAGCGCCCATACTTCCCCCATTCACATCCCCAACCAAATGCAGTCGGCTGCATGAGAGGCATTTTCTTTATGTCCTCCAGAGTACCCCTACCCAACGAACCCCCCCAAAAAAGATGTTGTGTCTGCAGCAAGCGCGGATATAGGCGTGACACCCGCTATTATTTTCCCTCCTGTCCTGACAATCCTGGTCTTTGCATTGGTGAATGTTTTGAACGCTACCATTCACTAGTTGAGTATTAGCATAGCGTACAGCATTGCACACAGACTAGGCACACTTTCACAGGGTCTCCCAAGATGCCATCGCATTTTGAGAGACCCGAACCTGGAACCGGTTACAGTTATAAAAGTTACAGTTACAAAAAAAGTGTAAAAAAAAAAAATAACACAAAAAAAATATAAAATAAAGGTTGCGTGCTCGGATAAGGGTCCGGTATGGATTTTGGGGGGACCCCCACACCATTTTTTTTATTTTAGCGCAGGGTTCCCCTTAATATCCATATCCATGCTGTTTTTTTCAGTGATTTTTATCTATATTGCCAGGATCTGACAATTCATTACAGCCACGAGCATTTTAAATGTCATTTTTTCCTTTAGAAATGTCATTTTGCTGTGGTACTGTTCTAAACACGGGAAAGATGTGCTACTTTACAGGCATACTAAGGACACCCCCAGGCATGATATTTAAAGGAATATTTCACTTTTATTGTTTCACTTTAAGCATTAAAATCACTGCTCCTGAAAAAACGGCCGTTTTTAACACTTTTTTTGCATTGATACATGTCCCCTGGGGCAGGACCCAGGTCCCCAAACACTTGTTATAGCAATAACTTGCAAATAAGCCTTTAAAATTAGCACTTTGATTTTTCATGTTCGTGGTTTATAGACTTTAACGGTGTTCACACAAATTTGTTGCCTGTTCGAAAGCCGCGGAACACCCTTTAAAAGTCTATGGGAGAAATCAAAAGTGCTAATTTTAAAGGTTAATATGCAAATTATTGTCATAAAAAGTGTTTGGGGACCTGGGTCTTGCCCCAGGGGACATGTATCAATGCAAAAAAAAGTTTTAAAAATGGCAGTTTTTTTCGGGAGCAGTGATTTTAATAATGCTTAACCGCTTGCCGCATGCCGTCCGTCATCCGTCATATGATGGCCAGGCGGCGTGGCTCTCGTTCTTAGAGGGCGTCATATGATGCCCTGCCCTTTAAACAGGGAATGCACTCGATTGTGTGCGCGCATCCCTGTACCTTTGGTGGCGGTGTGTCACGGAGACACCGTTCACCACCGAGGGGGGTGAACAGCCATTGAGCATGGCTGTTTACCATGTGATCGGCCGTGATGAAGTCAAATGGTACCGCCCCACTGTGCACGGCGCATGAGCGCGATCACCAGCGCACTGCGGGTGCACGTCGGTGGCGGCATGTTCCCGGGAACACTGCTCCTCACCGACGATGGTAAACAGCCATTGGCCGGTGGCTGTTTACCATGGGATCGGCTGTGATCCTTTCACAGCCGATAACTAAATGTAAACACAGAGCGGTAACTAGCTGTTACCAGCTCTTCTCTCCTCACACACCATTTCCAGTGTGAGGAGAGAAGAGCCAGAAGCAGTGAGTTACCGATCTGTGTCTGTATTGTACTGCACCAAGCACAACACTTGTCCCATCGCCCCACCATTGTCATCTGTCACCCAACAGTGACCACAGTCACCCCATAAAGAACACCTGTCACATCAGTGACCATCAGCGGTGCACCTGTCACCCGTCACCCGTCAGAGACCATCAGTCATCACTCATCAGCCATCACCTGTCACCCATCAGTGAGGTCAGCCATTACCCGTCACCCATCAGCCATCACCCATCACCCATCAGTGACCATCAGCCATCACCCATCAGCCATCACCTGTCACCCATCAGTGATGTCAGCCATTACCCGTCAGCCATCACCTATCACCCATCAGTGGCGTCAACCATTACCCATCAGCCATCAGCCATCACCCATAGTGACCATCAGCCATTACCTGTCACCCATTAGTGACTGTCAGCCATCACCTGTCACCCATCACCCATCACCCATCAGTGACCGTCAGCCATCACCCATCAGCCATCACCCGTCACCCATCAGTGACCGTCAGCAGTGCACCCATCACCCATCAGTGACCTGTCACTCATGACCATCACCCATCAGTGACCATCACCCGTCACTGTCCGTGACCTGTCACCCATCAATGACCATCGCCTCTCACACCGTCATCACCTATCAGTAAACGTCACCTACCACCCATCGCACAGCCATCAGCGACATGTCCAAAAGAGTTTACAACAGTGAGGAGGCATTCCAGATCCTCTCCATGAATGATGAGAGCAACGGGGAGTTCTCATCAGATTCCAATTCTGATTCCAAATCAAATTCGGAATTTGAATGGATTGAGTATAGTGAATCAGCAAATGATTCGGAGGAAGAATGGGTCCCTCCTAAAAGGGCACGGCACTCTGGAAACCAGGATTATATTCTCAGGCCCAGTACCAGAGCTGCCACCAGCAATAAGCCCCAAGAACAAATTCCCAGGCCAGGACCAGCGCTGATGCCAGCGATAGGCCCCGGGAACAAATGCCCAGTACCAGCACTGCCGCCAGCGATAGACCCTATGAACAAATTTCCAGACCCAGTACCAGTGCTGCCACATCACGCCTGAGTACCAGCACAGGCAATTCAAATCCCCCAACTACTGGAGTGTCACGTCCCCCAAGAGCCAGTGCCTCTACATACATGCCAGGTGGTCTTGCCAACCCAACATGGCTGCCATCCGACTCGGAATCACCAATTATTCCGCCTTTCACAGCACAGCCAGGTGTGCAGGCCAACACCCAATTTATATGCCCAGCAGTATATTGCCAACAACCCCCAATCATCATATGCCCGTCCATTTGAGTGGAGAGATCTGAATTTGGAGGTGTTAAAATTGTTTATGGACCTCAACCAAAACATGGGGCTTACAAAAAAAAATTAAGGACATGCCTATTGGTCCACCAACCCCATCCACAACATGCCCATTTGCCGTAATGGCCAGGTCCCGATGCGAAAATGTGCTTTCTTCATTTTAGTGACAACACCCAGTGCCCTCCCCGCAATCATTCAAATTACGACAAATTATATAAACTTTGCCCACTGATAAATTTCTTTTCCCAACAATTTGCAGAACTCTATGTCCCCGATCAGAATATATGTGTCGATGAGTCCCTGGTACCCTTTTCATGCCAGCTAGGAATAAAGCAATATATTCCTAGCAAAAAGGCCAGATACGGAGTAAAATTATACAAGCTCTGTGAGAGAGCCACAGGATATCTGTATGCTTTCCGCATATATGAAGGAAACGATTCCCAGCTCCAGCCCCCTGAGTGCCCGGCCTACATGGGCACAACTGGAAAGATTGTATGGGACCTGGCATTCCCACTTCTGAACAAAGGATATCACATATACCTTGACAACTTCTACACCAGCCTGCCCCTTTTCAAACACTTATACATTGCAAAAACCCTGGCCTGCGGAACCTCCAGAAAAAATAGGAAGGGCTTCCCACAATCTCTAGCAAACAAAAAGCTGCAAAGGGGGGAAAGAGCAGCATTGAGATGCAACGAAATGCTGGCCTTGAGGTGGAAGGATAAAAGGGACGCGCACATGATGTCCACCATTCATTGCGACACTACAATTGAGGTTCAAAGAAGACGAGGTCCCATTGAAAAGCCAGTATGTGTCCAAGATTATAATTTCTACATGGGGGGTGGATTTCAATGATCAAATGATTCTGCCCTATTTGTCAATAAGGAGGTCCCGATTCTGGTACAAGAAGGTAGCAATTTATCTCATCCATTTGGCCATTTATAATTCCTACGTAGTCTATACCAAATCCACAGAAAGCCCCGCCCCCTTCCTACAATTCATAGAAGAAGTTGTCACGTCCCTCATCTATCACCAAAGACCACCCCTAGAAGACCTTTACTCTGAGGCTGTTTGCTGATTTCATGAGCGCCACTTCTCCTTCAACATTCCACCATCTGAAGCAGGCCGAAGAAGGCAAAAAAAAATGCATGTGCACCAAAAGAGGATTTCGAAAAAGATACCAGCTACCATTGTCCCCAGTGTCCCTCCCAACCTGGCCTTTGCATTGGTGAATGCTTCCAACTTTATCATACATCTCTAAAATATTAGCCCATATTTTTAACCATTTCCCCATTTTCATTATCTGTGCTGACCATTTTCCATGCTTCCCTAAATAACCATGCCACTGCCTTCCACATGAACTGACCCTGGCCTTTTTTTTGACTATGCCTCTGCCTACCGTTTGGACTGCTTCCACGTGAACTGACCCTGGCCTGTTTTATCAACTATGCTACTGCCTACCACTTGGACTGCTTGCACGTGAACTGACCCTGGCCTGTTTTATGGACTATGCTTTTGCCTACTGCTTGGACTGATCTATTGCCCTGCTACTGTAGTACACAGGGGTCTCACATATGTGAGGGGCTCCAGAATTGTTTTTCCGGATGGAGAAAACTATTTTTTTTGTTTTCTCCTGGTTTCAGAATTTCCGGATTAGGGCCTGGAGTCCGGAGGCTTCATAGAGATTTGGGTGGGTCAAAGCCTCTACCCCTGTGCCCCTGTGCACAGGTCTTGCCTGATTGTGGCCCTCAGCCTGCTGCTGACTTACTGCCATCATGCCTTTCCACAATAGAATTTATTTTGGATTGTATTTTTTGGTATGTACATGCTATGTGTTAGAAATATGAAGGGCCTTCAAAAATGATAGGTTGCCAGGAAATTATATATGTCATTTATGCTCCTAGAACACCTGAAGATGCTACTTCAATGTTGGGCCTTTGTATGTGACCAGGCTGTGTAAAAGTCTCACACATGTGGTATCGCCTCATTATGCCTCATAGATTATACGTTGGGGTGTTAGCTTTCCAAAATGGGGTCATTTTGGCGGCAATTTCATTGTCCTGGTGCTCCAGGGCCTTCAAAAGTGTAATAGGTGGTTGAGAAATGAGATGTGTCATTCATGCTTGTAGAACACCTGAAGGTACTACTTCAATGTTGGGCCTTTGTATGTGGCCAGGCTGTGTAAAAGTCTTACACATGTGGTATCGCTATACTCGGGAAGAGTAGCAGAATGTATTTTGGGGTGTAATTTGTTATATGCATATGCTCTGTGAGAGAAATAACCTGTTAATATGACAATTTTGTAAAAAAAATCTTAATTTTGCAAAGAATTGTGGGGAAAAATTACAACTTAAAAAAACTCACCATACTACTTACTAGGGATGAGCTTCGTGTTCGAGTCGAACCCATGTTCGACTCGAACATCGGCTGTTCGGTCGTTCACCGAATTGCGAACGATATGGGCCGTTCGCGCCAAATTCGTGTGGCGCGTCACGGCCCATAATTCACTGCGGCATCGCAGTGCATTGCTTGCTGATGATTGGCCAAGCATGCACTATGACCCGCATGCTTGGCCAATCACAGCGCCGCCTGAACAGAGAGCCGTAATTGGCCAAAGCCAAGGAGGCTTTGGCCAATTATGGCTCAGGGGATTTAGTACACGCCCCACACTATATAAGGCCACCTGCACGGCGGCCCTGTGTAGTGTGTGTTCCGGCGTTGAAAGAGATAGACAGAGAGACAGTGTCATTTGATTTGAGTTAGATAGATTAGGCAGAACAGTCAGTCAGTTAGCTGCACTTACAGTGTATTGTGTATATATATATGCATCCCAGGTGTTGCATATATATATATACACTGTATTCAGTTTAGCTAGATCCGTTCCTGTTATCTTCTAGACTATTTACATTTAGTGCAGTGCGTCCTGCTCACAGTGTTCAGCTAGATCCGTTCCTGTTATCTTCTAGACTATTTACATTTAGTGCAGTGCGTCCTGCTCACAGTGTTCAGCTAGATCCGTTCCTGTTAAATTCTAGACTATTTACATTTAGTGCAGTGCGTCCTGCTCACAGTGTTCAGCTAGATCCGTTCCTGTTATCTTCTAGACTATTTACATTTAGTGCAGTGCGTCCTGCTCACAGTGTTCAGCTAGATCCGTTCCTGTTAAATTCTAGACTATTTACATTTAGTGCAGTGCGTCCTGCTCACAGTGTTCAGCTAGATCCGTTCCTGTTATCTTCTAGACTATTTACATTTAGTGCAGTGCGTCCTGCTCACAGTGTTCAGCTAGATCCGTTCCTGTTATCTTCTAGACTATTTACATTTAGTGCAGTGCGTCCTGCTCACAGTGTTCAGATAGATCCGTTCCTGTTATCTTCCTACTGACAGGCAGGCTTGTCTTGTTACAGTATATAAAGCTACCTGAAGAAAATTACTGGTGTTCTTTTGATCCTATTAGTACCACGGTCAGGCAGCTAAACTATTTACATTTAGTGCAGTGCGTCCTGCTCACAGTGTTCAGCTAGATCCGTTCCTGTTATCTTCCTACTGACAGGCAGGCTTGTCTTGTTACAGTATATAAAGCTACCTGAAGAAAATTACTGGTGTTCTTTTGATCCTATTAGTACCACGGTCAGGCAGCTAGACTATTTACATTTAGTGCAGTGCGTCCTGCTCACAGTGTTCAGCTAGATCCGTTCCTGTTATCTTCCTACTGACAGGCAGGCTTGTCTTGTTACAGTATATAAAGCTACCTGAAGAAAATTACTGGTGTTCTTTTGATCCTATTAGTACCACGGTCAGGCATCTAGACTATTTACATTTAGTGCAGTGCGTCCTGCTCACAGTGTTCAGCTAGATCCGTTCCTGTTATCTTCCTACTGACAGGCAGGCTTGTCTTGTTACAGTATATAAAGCTACCTGAAGAAAATTACTGGTGTTCTTTTGATCCTATTAGTACCACGGTCAGGCAGCTAGACTATTTACATTTAGTGCAGTGCGTCCTGCTCACAGTGTTCAGCTAGATCCGTTCCTGTTATCTTCCTACTGACAGGCAGGCTTGTCTTGTTAAAGTATTTACAGCTACCTAAAGAAAATTACTGGTGTTCTTTTGATCCTATTAGTACCACGGTCAGGCAGCTAGACTATTTACAGTTAGTGCAGTGCATCCTGCTCACAGTGTTCAGCTAAACCTACAAGTTAGTCGGGTGCGTCCACCTCACAGTGTTCAGCTAAAGCTTCCTGTAGAAGGTTGGTGGTGTTCTCATACTACAGGCAGGCAGTTGATTTTGCTAGCTGCAGTATATATATATATATATATATATATATATATATATATATATATATATATATATATATATATATATATATATATATATATATATATATCCCAGCTTAGTGCAGCTACAGGCCATTAGTATGTCTGGAGGGCCAAGGAGGAGAGGCAGACAGTCACAAGCCAATAAGAGAGGGCAAGCAGGCTCTGTGTCTAGTGCTGGTCGTGGAGAGCATCCTCATCAGCACGTGGCCATGGGACACGCTTGGCCTTTTTTTCGGCAGCTGGCAGTGTTGAGCCGCAACATGCGGAAGACTTGGTCGAGTGGATGACCGAGCCGTCCTCATCCTCCTCATCCTCTCTCACCCATGCCCAGGGTGCTTTGTCTGGCAAAGCAGCGGCCTCTTCCCTCGGCTCAATGTCATCAGTGACTCCTTCCCTAGCCCCACCATGTCCTCCTGAGGAGTCCCTCGAACTGTTTGACCACAGTGTTGGGTACATGCTCCAGGAGGATGCCCAGCGTTTGGAAGGCTCTGATGATGATACTGAGCTCGATGAAGGCAGTAACATGAGCACGGACAGAGGGGGTGCCCAAGAAGGACAGCAATCTGGCAGTCATGCTCCCCCTGCTGCAGCATACTGCCAGGTTTGCTCCAGTGATGAGGAGGGAGGGGATGATAAGGTCACTGACTCAACGTGGGTGCCTGATAGGAGAGAGGAGGAGGAGGAGGAGGCGGCACATCACCAACGAGGCAGGATGCCCTCCAGGGGCCAGCCTAAGGGCAGCACATTGACTGCATCACATGTGCAGGGCGCTGCAGTCTATGCGCGTTATTCAAAAAGTTCAAAAGGTGTGGGCCTTTTTTGAGACGAGTGCATCAGATCGCACCGCTGCTATTTGCAACATATGTCTCAAGCGTATCTCACATGGCCAAAACATCTCCCGCTTGGGTACCACATGCTTGACCAGACATATGTTGACCTGCCATGAAGTTCGTTGGCAAGCGTATCTAAAAGACCCACACCAAAGAACAAAGAGGACCTCTCCTTGCTCCTCATCGGCTGAGATCTCCAACCCCACTATACCTTCAGTCCTCTCTGAGACCTGCACTGAGAGGAATGAAGGTGTAGAATTAGGTGTGTCACAGCCAAGTACTTGTGGGCAATCTGCTTTTGGTACACCGACGTCAGATTGTACCAGGCAAATTTCCCTGCCCCAGCTGCTGCACCGCCGAAAGAAGTTTGCTCCCAGCCATCCACATGCCCAGCGGTTGAATGCTAGCTTGGCAAAATTGCTAGCACTTCAACTGCTGCCTTTTCAGTTGGTAGACTCTGCCCCCTTCCGTGAGTTTGTGGAATGTGCGGTTCCTCAGTGGCAGGTACCCAAACGCCACTTTTTCTCACGGAAGGCGATTCCGGCTCTCTACCGGCATGTGGAAGGCAATGTCCATGCCTCGCTGGACAGGGCGGTCAGCGGTAAGGTGCATATTACCGCTGACTCATGGTCCAGCAGGCATGGACAGGGACGTTACCTAAGTTACACGGTGCATTGGGTGACTCTGCTGGCAGCTGGGAAGGATGCAGGACAAGGTGCAGTAGTGTTGGAGGTTGTTCCGCCACCACGCCTCCAAAATGCTAATGATTGTGACACACCTCTCTCCTCCACCCCCTCCTCTTCTTCTTCCTCCATGGCCTCTTCCTCGGAACCAGCGGTGCTCCGTAGTCGTTCAAGGAGCTACGCAAGTACGCAGGCCAAAAGATGCCATGCGGTGCTTGAGCTGGTGTGCTTGGGGGACAGGAGCCACACTGGGGCAGAGGTTCTGTCAGCTCTGCAGGGGCAGGTTCAGAGGTGGTTGACGCCACGCCAACTTAAGGCAGGAATGGTGGTTTGCGACAATGGCACCAACCTCCTCTCTGCCCTCCGACATGGACAAATGACCCATGTGCCCTGTTTGGCTCACGTCCTTAACTTGGTGGTGCAGCGGTTCTTGGGCAGGTACCCGGGCTTACAGGATGTCCTGAGGCAGGCCAGGAAAGTCTGTGTGCATTTCCGCCGGTCATATAATGCCAGTGCTCGGCTGACGGACCTCCAAAAGGAGTTTAACCTGCCCAAGAACCGCCTAATCTGTGACATGCCCACCAGGTGGAACTCCACGTTGGCCATGCTGCAGCGGCTGCACACGCAGCAGAGGGCCATCAATGATTACCTGTGCGACTATGGCACCAGGACAGGGTCAGGAGAGCTTGTTTTTTTTTTCCCCACGCCAGTGGGCCATGATCAGGGATGCATGCACTGTCCTGTCACCATTTGAGGAGGCCACGAGGATGGTGAGCAGTGACAGTGCATGCATCAGTGACACGGTCCCCCTTGTCCACCTGTTGGAGCACACGCTGCGTGGAATAATGGACAGGGCACTTGAGGCAGAACAGAGGCAGGAAGAGGAGGACTTCCTTAGCTCTCAAGGCCCCCTTTATCCAGACAGTGTTCCTGCGTGCCCGCCGATCACACAGGAAGAGGACAAGGAGGAGGAGGAGGAGGAGGAAGATTATGTCAGTATGGAGGTGGAGCCTGGCACTCAGCATCAGCAGCAGTCTTTAAGGGATCAGTCCCAAGAAACACATGGACTTGTACGTGGCTGGGAGGAGGTGGCTGCGGACCATGTCGTCCTTAGTGACCCAGAGGACTCCGGACCGAATGCCTCAGCAAACCTACGCTGCATGGCCTCCCTGATCCTGCAAAGCGTGCGTAAGGATCCTCGTATTCGTGGTATCAAGGAGAAGGACCAATACTGGCTGGCAACCCTCCTTGATCCACGTTACAAGGGTAAGGTTGCGGACCTTATCTTGCCATCGCAGAGGGAGCAGAGGATGAAACATCTTCGGGAGGCCTTGCAGAAAGGTCTGTGCAACACGTTCCCAGAGACTGGGAGGTTACAAACTCCTGTTTCTGGACAACGTGTTGCTGAGGCTTCGGTCAGTCAAAGAAGGAGCAGTGGAGAAGGTGGCCGTCTGACCGATGCGTTCAGACAATTTTTTGGTCCGCAGCCCCAAGGTATGATCGGTTCCAGCAACCATCGCCAGCGTCTGTTTTACATGGTGCAGGAATACCTAGGGGCAAGATCAGACTTGGACACCTTTCCCACCGAAAATCCTCTGGGTTACTGGGTCTTGAGGATGGATCACTGGCCAGAGCTTGCACAGTATGCAATTGAGCTACTGGCCTGTCCTGCATCCAGCGTTCTTTCGGAACGCACATTCAGTGCTGCTGGAGGCGTGGTAACCGATCACAGGGTGCGTCTGTCCACCGACTCGGTCGATCGACTGACCTTCATAAAAATGAATCAGTCTTGGATCACCACCAGCTACCAAGCACCTGATGCTGATGTAACTGAATAATTTTTTTTGAAATCTCAGATCCCTTCAAAGACTGCCTATGCTGATGCTGAGTGACTATCCCTGAGTAATTATCCTCTTCCTCCTCAATCATCACGCTGATAGCTTGTAAGAACATTTTTGGTTCTGGGCGCCACCACCAGTGCCTAAGGCACAATTTTCAGCCCCTGTTTAACAGGGGCGTGTAATTACAATTTTTGATGTAATACTTTGCAGCAGGGCTCGTTCCTGCGTTCCAACTAGAGTGTCTGTGAGGGGTTGCAGTGTTGTGGCACCAGCACCAATGCCTAAGGCCCAATTTTTCTGCCCCTGTCTAACAGGGGCGTGTAATTACAATTTTTGATGCAATACTTTGCAGCAGGGCTCGTTCCTGCGTTCCAACTAGAGTGTCTGTGAGGGGTTGCAGTGTTGTGGCACCAGCACCAGTGCCTAAGGCCCAATTTTTCTGCCCCTGTCTAACAGGGGCGTGTAATTACAATTTTTGATGCAATACTTTGCAGCAGGGCTCGTTCCTGCGTTCCAACTAGAGTGTCTGTGAGGGGTTGCAGTGTTGTGGCACCAGCACCAGTGCCTAAGGCCCAATTTTTCTGCCCCTGTCTAACATGGGCGTGTAATTACATTTTTTGATGCAATACTTTGCAGCAGGGCTCGTTCCTGCGTTCCAACTAGAGTGTCTGTAAGGGGTTGCAGTGTTGTGGCACCAGCACCAGTGCCTAAGGCCTAATTTTTCAGCTCCTGTTCAACAGGGGCATGTAGTTACAATTCTTGATCTAATATTTCACAGCAGGGCCCTGTGAGGGCTTACAGTGTTGTGGCCACAGCAACACCTAAGGCCCAAATTTCTGCTGAGTATATAGGGCAGGACCCTACTTTCAAACATCTAACTTACAAACGACTCCTACTTGCAAACGGAAGGAGACAACAGGAAGTGAGATGAAATCTATCCCTAGGAAGGGAAATTCTCTCCTGTAAGAGTTAATATGGGAAAAAAAATTCTCCTTTCCACTGATGCTTTCCAATCCTTGTTCCACAAAAAAACCCACATTTTCAAAAAACATTTTTCATTGGGACAAAAAGTGAGGTGAAATCTTCTGAAGAGGAGGAAAGACAGCAAAACAAATGTCACAGGGGTGATAACCCTTCCCTATGTTTTCCAAAAAGCTTAAAAAAGATTTTTTGGCTGGAGCTAAACACGTTAAAAATGTACCCGTTCAAAATTACAAACAGATTCTACTTAACAACAAACCTACAGTCCCTGTCTTGTTTGCACCGCCTGTATACTGCTGTTCAGAGTATATAGGGCCTGGTGGCCCCACACCTTTCCTTATTTTAATTTGGGTGCGGGGTTCCCCTTAATATCCATACAAGACCCAAAGGGCCTGGTAATGGACTGGGGGGTACCCATGCCGTTTGTCTCACTGATTTTCATCCATATTGCCAGGACCCGACATTACATTAAACCCGCAAGCAGTTTTAAATGAGATTTTTTCCTTTAAAAATGACATTTGGTGCAGGGACTGTTCTAAACACGGGAAACACGCGTCACTTTACAGGCATACTATAGACACCCCCCAGGTACGATATTTAAAGGAATATTTCACTTTTTTTTTTTTTTACTTTAAGCATCATTAAAATCACTGCTCCTGAAAAAACGGCCGTTTTTAAAAGTTTTTTTTGCATTGATACATGTCCCCTGGGGTAGGACCCGGGTCCCCAAACCCTTTTTAGGACAATACCATGCAAATTAGCCTTTAAAATGAGCACTTTTGATTTCGAACGTTCGAGTCCCATAGACATCAATGGGGTTCTAACGTTCGTGCGAACTTTCGGTCCGTTCGCAGGTTCTGGTGCGAACCGAACCGGGGGGTGTTCGGCTCATCCCTACTACTTACTTAATACCTTGGAATGTCTACTTTCTAAAAAGGGGTCAGGGGAGTATTTGTACTTTCCTCACTTGTTAGTGTCTCAAGAAATGAGATAGGCCTTCAGTACATCAGGTGTGATCAGATGTAATCAATTTTCAGTGATTGGCACCATAGTTTGTAGAGTCTATAACTTTCACAGAGACCAAATAATTTACACTAATTTGGGTTATTTTTACCAGAGATATGTAGCAGTATAAATTTTGGCCAAAATTTATTAAGAAAAATTACTAATTTGCTAAATTTTATGACAGAAACAAAGAAAAAGGCTTTTTTTTCACAAAATTTATGGCACAAAAAATAAAAAACCCACTAGTGATTACATACCACCAAAAGAAAGCTCTATTTCTATGAAGCGGGGAAGAAGAAGCAGGAGGAAGATGCCGGAGGAGAAGACTGGAGGAAGATGCCGGAGGAGAAGACCAGAGGATGAAGCAGAGGAAGATAGAGGAAGAAGCGGGGGAAGAACAAGATGGAGGAAGAAGAAGAAAACCGAAGGAAGACCAGAAGCAGATGGAAGAAGAAGCAGAAAAAGACATTAGTAAAGGAATTGTCAAAAACCGACTATTGTCTTTTTTAACATTTTTGACACTTTTTTGTGAAATGGTAGGGGCACATTTGTACCCCATTACCGATTCACATGTGGGAGGCCGGGATCTGGGGGTCCCCTTGTTAAAGGGGGCTTCCAGATTCCGATAAGCCCCCCTGCAGACCCCCACAACCATCGAGCAAGGGTTGTGGGGATGCGGCCCTTGTCCCCATCAAAATGGGGACAAGGTGCTTTGGGGGGCTACTCCAAAGCACCCTCCCCATGTTGAAGGCATGTGGCCTGGTATGGTTCAGGAGGAGGGGTGCTCTCTTGTCCCCCCCCTCTTTTCCTGCGGCCTGCCAGGTTGCATGCTCAGATAAGGGTCTGGTATGAATTTTTGGGGGGACCCCCACGCCATTTTTTTAAAAAAAATTGGCACGGGGTTCCCCTTAAAATCCATACTAGACCTGAAATGTCTGGTATGGATTTTGAGGGGGACCCCCACGCCAATTTTTTTTTATTTTGGTGCGGGGTTTCCCTTAATATCCATACCAGACCTGAAGGGCCTGGTATGGAATTTGGGGGAACCCCCATGCCATTTTTTTTTATTTTGGTTCGGGGTTCCCCTTACTATTTATACCAGACCCAAAGGGCCTGGTAATGAACTGTGGGGGAATCCCATGCCGTTTTTTTTCAATGACTTTTATGTGTATTGCTGGGACCAAAAATTCATATAGCTTTAGAAATGTAATTTTGCTCTTGGACTGTTCTAAACACGGAGAACATGCGCTACTTTACAGGCATACTATAGACATCCCCAGGTACGAAATTTAAAGGAATATATCACTTTTATTGTTTCACTTTAAGCATTATTAAAATCACTGCTCCCAAAAAAACGGCCCTTTTTAAAACTTTTTTTTGCATTGATACATGTTCCCTGGGGCAGGACCCGTGTCCCCAAACACTTTTTTATAACAATACCATGCATATAACCTTTAAATTTAGCACTTTTGATTTCTCTTATAGACAATTCATTATAGCCGCGAGTACTTTTAAATTACTTTTTTTCCTTTAGAAATGTCATTTTGCTCTCAGACTGTTCTAAACACGGGAAACATGCACTACTTTACAGGTATACTATAGACACCCCCCAGGTATGAAATTTAAAGGAATATTTCACTTTTATTGTTTCACTTTAAGCATTATTTAAAACACTGCTCCTGAAAAAACTTCAATTTTTAAAACTTTTTTTGACTTTTTTGCATTGATACATGTCCCCTGGGGCAGGACCCAGGTCCCCAAACACTTTTTATGACAATACCACGCATATAAGCCTTTAAAATTAGCACTTTTGATTTTTCATGTTCATGTCCCATAGACTTTAATGTTGTTTGCATGTTCAAACATATTTTTTGCCTGTTCGCATGTTCTGTTGCGAACCGAACCTGGGGGGTGTTCGGCTCATCCCTACCAGTGAGCCTACCATATTTCACACTTCTTAAAGAGACAACCTCATAAATAAAAACAACACTCCTAAGAAAAATAAAAAAAATAAATAAAAATCCCTGCCTTCTCATCATTTCTATTCATGCTAATTATAACATCAATAAAGAGTGTGTGTTTAAATTAATAAAAAACTAATGAAAAAAAAGTGTGTCATATGAGGACAATCCATACTGCTCTTTCAATTACCTCATTAAAAATTTGTTAAAAAGCAGTTTAGGTCAACATTTAACCCATTAGCCAGAAGAGTATTCATGTGATAAATCCAATGGGACTAACATCTCGATATCTCACTCAGATTATCAGTGCCTCTCAAGTGTCCCTCAATCCCATATACAGTTAACAAGGTTGGATCTAGACATGTGCAGTTTGTTTTGTTCCAAATTGAAATTCGGACGAATTTTCATTTTTTTAAAATTCGGATGTATCCAAACTTCCGAATTACAATAGTACCGAATTTAAGAGAATCCGAAATAACGAAAAAAATTCAGATGAAATTCATATTTGAATCGTTTTCAAATTGTTTTTGAATAGTTTTCGAATTCAAATAGTTTTCAAATTTCCAAAGAGAATGTAATACAGTATAAAAGTGGTTCAGAACTGCTACCTCCACAAATGCAATCACCACCGAAGTGGAAAAAGCTGAACTGAAAAGAAATTAGGTGTGGGTGTGGCGCTGTTCTGGTTTTATGGCAAAGTTTTATGACACTGTGATAACATATAACAAGTCACCTCTGATAGGTGAGTGAAAGTATGAAAATGCTGGTTGATAAAAATTCTTGAAAAACATTATCCCAAAAAAGGAGTAACAATCAAAAGTGATTTTGCATAAAAATAGAAAATGATGTGTATGTAATTTGCTTCAGACAGTGGCTGATCCTATGGAACTCACTGTTTACCATGTGGTGCTGTTATATCAAAATATGCCCATGTATTCATACCATACATTGATTTGAAATGCTAAGGTGAGTGAGAAGGAAAAAGGAAGGTGGGAAGGGTAAATGGAAGGGAAATGGGGGGGAATCCAGTCAATGGTAAAGTGACTTGTGCTCAAAATAACAAGTGTTAATCAGAAAAAATAATGTTGCTTTGAATAGTCTTAATTATAGTGCGCAGGTGATAGTTGTGCTTGAAAGCTTATTCCTCTTGGTAAACAATATTATTCAATGCAATCTTCTTATTCCAGTGTTCATTAGTGACAGTGCTTGATATTCGTGCTCTTACTGTGAAAACACTCACCGGATACTTTCACCCCTGCAGGGGTATTGCGCAGTCACAGTCTATGCCACTGTGCAGCAGTTCCTGGGATTCCCGGATCGTTTTATGTTAACATAAAAGAGAAGGGGTGCCCATGCTGTAAAAAACATTTAAAACCTTTATTCCAAAAGTAACAGAATGGTACTCACATTGTAAAAGGTCAATTCAAGCATAAAAGATCTGAGTTTAAACCATCAAACAATCCTGTATTCGTTGGGAGATGACGCACGACATTGGTCAGGCCATGGTCTATGCGTTTCGTCATTGGACGTCTACGGGAGCATAGATGTCCAATGATGAAACACGTAGGCTGTGGCCTGGCCAACGTCGTGCGGTGTTACTCCTTTTTTGGGTTAAAGTTTTTCAAGAATTTTTATCAACCAACATTTTCATACTTTCACTCACCTATCAGAGGTGACTTTAATATGTTATCACAGTGTCATAACACTTTGCCATAAAACCAGAACAGCGCCACACCCACACCTAATTTCTTCTCAGTTCAGCTTTTTCCACTTCGGTGGTCTATTCTGCCCTCACTCACCTTGACAGAAAAACCTCTTCCATGATGGCCTGGGAGGCTGACTTTAATTACACGTGGGATCTAGAGACCTGGCAAGCGGCATTCGATAAATCTTACAGGGGGATCCAAAATGTCTCTTTGATGGAAGCTAACATAAAAATTTTAACTATATGGTATCTCACCCTCATCAGGCTGGCAACCATCTTTCCATTGGCAGATCCCCTATACTTCAGAGGATGTAAGTTGCTAGGCTCTATGGCTCACATATGATGGGAATGCCCCAAGCTCCGCACGTTTTGGAGACTGATCTTCAACATGATCAATAAGGTGATGTGTTGCCAGATGCCTAGATCTCCTGAGGTCGCCATCCTCAATGCACACATACCACATCTCCCCAAAGCCACACCTTCCTTAATTCACTTTATTCTACTTGGGACTAAAATCACAATCGCTAAAGCATGGAAAAAACCTAAACCATCCATACAAGCAGTCAAGAGGAAAATATGGTGGATTATGACACAAGATAAGCTATCCAGCATATTAACAAATACTAATGTTAAATTTTAAAAGATCTGGGAACCTTGGGAACCTCTCTTATTCCTGGTATCATAATGTAGCACAACATCCCAAGGCACTATAGTTGGTACTCCACTCCCCCAACCCACTTCCCATCACCTCCTCTCCCCCCTTCACCCCCTCTCTCTTTTTTCTTTCTCTTCCTTTATCCTCTCCATACAAACGGGTTTATATTGTATGATTTTCAAATTATAGTTGGAACGGGTCTGTCCTACGGATAATGGGCTTACCCTTATAGCCCAGTCATCACCACCCGGCTGTCTTGACATAACAGAGGCGGGCGCCTGGGCAGGGTGGGGGGACTCTATCCCCGGCACAGCTTGATCCCGACAGGGTTGCTGGGGGTGGGTGTAACCCCACTACTCTAAGGGCCCAGGCAATATTTTGATGATGTATCTACATTCCCAGGTGAGACATAAAGACGACCCACCCATACTTTTTATTTCAGTTGTATAATCTTTCAATTACTCACTTGAATTCTTTGTATGTTTCTATATCAATTCGGGGGACTTCCCCCCGGAGAAGTTTAATATGCTACAACTGTACTTTGTATACATTTGTTAAAATCAATAAACATCTATTGAAAGCAAAAAAAAAAAATATTGTCCAATATAATTAAGGGACGAGGTTTTCAAAAAGATACTTCCTAAGATGCATCCTAAATGTATTTACAAGAAAAATAGGTCAAAACGTAGTAAAATAGTTAATAATATTGTAGATCCATCCAGTAGACCAAAAATGTTTCTAGATTTGAAAGGCTTCTATAGATGCAACATATGTAAGGTTTGCAGAAGCACAAAGAGAGGGGGGAGGAGAAGAGGAGAGTTCACATCCATGACAGACAATAATGTTTAGGATATTAAAATCTGATTACAAGTGATTCCTCCCATGTAGTGTATATATTAGAATGCCCATGCTGGATGCAATAAGTGGGTAGGACTACGAGGAAATTAAAAACAAGAATTGAAGAACACATATAATAAATAATATAATAATAAATATTCAAAAAGGGGTAGAAACACGGTGTCTCCAGTCATTTTCAGTTAAGACATAATAAGGATCCAAGCTTGTTAATTGTATATGGAATTGAAAAGATTGAGGGACACTGGAGAGGCACTAATAAATTGAGTGAAGTATTGAGATGTGAGACCCATAGGATTTATCAGACGAATACTCTTCAGCCTAATAGGTTAAATGTTGACATAGATCTAAACTGCTTTTTAACACATTTTTAATGAGGTAATTGAAGTAGCAGTATGATTATCCTGATATGACACACTTTTTTTCATCTGTTATAATATATAAGATGTAATATATTATGATTTTTTTTTGTATAATAATGGGGCAAACACGCACTGATGTATGATCGGATGGAAGGGCGTAGTAAAGTGAATGCCCTCTATAAAAATGGTGCGGTGTCTTCAGACGTACTGCGGCTCCTTGAAGACATCACCTGACGAAACCTATGTAGGGCAGGGTAAGGAGGCTGCCATTGCGTATGCCAGTTCAGACTCGCCGCGTGTGGCGAGCCTGGAGTTTAACGGCCAGTAAAGCAGAGCGTGTTCTCCCTAGTGCCGGTTGGGCACTATGGATATGTGAGTGGAATTCTTATTGTTTTAACAAATATCCTGCAAAACGGGTTTTATGCTATGGAATACTCTTTTTTTTGTCTTCCATATTGATCAGAGCACTCTATGAGATGGGATACTGACCATATATCCATATGGAGAGAGAATTGGAGTCATTTTTTTGAGGAGATAATTCTGACATATCTACTGGTTTATAATCTTACCAGCATAGGAATCTGGTGAGTTCAGTTTAGGAGGATTGGTGAAGGAGCCACTTAAGGGTGTAGCACTTGAGAATTTGGACTGAGAATATTTATTTGGACTTCACTTTTTTGGGACTACACTTTATATTTTTAAATTGGGACTTTTTAAAATATTTTTTTTTATTCCTGCTTATTTTTAAGAATACTTTATGAATTATTATATAAGCACTTCAATGATGTTATTTTGCACTAATGAGCTGCACTGATTTTGCACTTGCACTTTATTTTATTGCACAAACTGTTTTGGACATAGTTTCATAAGTCATATTGTTTACACAGATTTTGCATTAGCACCTTGAGGATTTTTTTTATGAGTGTTACACAGACCTGTGCTACTCTGACTATATCACATTATCTGGTTATTGCTCTCACAGTAATTAGAGCAGAAGCGGTCTGTTAGTTTTTGGTGCGCACACACCTGTGGCGCTGGCTATCTTAACATTAAGATAGATGTAAACCACTACTGAATGTCCTTTAGGGAGAAAAATGCTGTTATCTCTAGGGGAAATTGTTACATGTCACCAATACAAAAAAAAGGTCACTGCCACCTAACAGTATGCTTTAAAAACAGGGGTTTCGATGCACACATTTGCAAATACATGCAACGTGGCCTGCAACTTATGCATGTACTTGCAAATGTGTGCAACTAAATCCCTGTTTTTAACGCATACTGGTATGCTCCGTACACACGGTCGGACATTGATCGGACATTCCGACAACAAAATCCTAGAATTTTTTCCGACGGATATTGGCTCAAACTTGTCTTGCATACACATGGTCACACAAAGTTGTCGGAAACTCCAATCATTCTGAACGCGGTGACGTAAAACATGTACATCGGGACTATAAACGGGGCAGTAGCCAATAGCTTTTTATTTATTCTGAGCATGTGTGGCACTTTGTGCGTCGGATTTGTGTCCACACGATCGGAAATTCTGACAACGGATTTTGTTGTCGGAAAATTTTATAGCCTGCTCTCAAACTTTGTGTGTCGGAAAATCCGATGGAAAATGTGTGATGGAGCCTACACACGGTCGGAATTTCTGACAACAAGGTCCTATCACATGTTTTCCGTCGGAAAATCCGACCGTGTGTACGGGGCATTAGGCAGGTTAATTCAGTTGGTCGCAGGCTGGTTGGTAGGTTGAGCTTGGAAAGTCTTTGGTTTTATTTTACATGCATTTGCCCTTTCCAGTGCTCCTTCCTGTGAAGACCAGTTATAGGTGGGGCAGTGACCTTTTTTGTATTGTTGACATATTGGTCAGGCAACGCACTGACACCTTTTCTGCCATTGCCATTGCTGCATAAGGTGTGAGAGAAAAGGTGTGGACTGTTTGTTGGGAGCGTAGTACGAGATGATGGTAACCGCTGAGTCCCTTATATGTCCCGTAAGGATTAAGTATTGTCCTTCCAGGTCTTTAATTTCAGATTTAAGAGTGAATGGGACAGAGCGGTGGAGTACTATAAGTATTCTGCGCTGTTTGGTTGTAGCTGAGGTAATGAATGCTTGCCGATAGAAAGAGCTAAGAAATTTAGGGTGGAGTGCACTGTGACAACATAACATATAACCACCAATCAATACAGTTCAATTAAGGGGAGTAAAATAGGTACCCTTTGTCCCGAAAATGCCTTACCGATCAAGGAAGTCTGATAACTCAAATGTAAGCCAAAGGCTTACCTCAGCCGGCAGATTATCAGAAATTCACGGATCATCTCAAGCTCCTCTATTGGATTGTCAGAGTCTCCTGTAAATCCTCTCCTAGGCAAAGCTCACCATCTGACCTGGACATTTTATAGATAGGCAACTCCTATCTTCGTATTGATTAGTGGTTCCAAAATAATATCTACTGCAGTAGGTAACAGACACAAAAGATACACTCCACATCTTTCCAAATAACTGTTCTGCTTTATTATGATGCAATTGAAGGCTTTTATACACATGATTACGTAGGTATCACATTAATATTACAATTGTACTTTTATGGTAACAAGAGGCGTAACATAGGCAGACTAATTCTAATCAGGACTCAAAAGAATGAAAACATTATTAGTGCTGTGTGCACAGTGAGGGCAGTGTGAAATACATATAAAATACAATTATATACAGAACTTACAAATTTCTTTTACAAGTGAGTTTCTTGGAGGCATACTATGTCTGCTTTCAGGGAGGGGAACGCCTAGGTGCCCTTTTACGGTATATTGATACCCTGAACATTCAGGGAAAGAATGTTTAAAGATGCCATGATAGCTAATTGGGGAGATAGAGCTTACCAGTTGTCATAACGTACTGGATGGGCAGGTCAATCTGTGTGGACAAGGAGGAAAAGGAGGAGGACCAAAGAGAATCTGGAGTAGAGAAAAAACAAGAATCGTGAGAAGCAAGATAACATGTTATCTGGATTTAACTACAAACAAAATCAAATAAAGCCTGTGAAGAGGGATTAAATATCCCTTTACATCATTGAGCTGTAAAGAAGTTGAGCACACAAGACGCTGAGCAGACTTAGGGTATATAGCTCCGAGTGCTTGTAATGGGGAGGGTGTGGATAACATCATCTTGAGTAGATCCTGGATTGTCTAAGGTGGGGGGAGTTGGGGGAAGGAACGGGGAGGGGCGAGGGGAGAGGGAGGGGGGTGGGAAGGAGGATAGGAAACAGGGAGGGGGGGAGTGAGCGTTCTGAGCTATAATGGCCCAGGCATGCACAAATTTACATAGCAGGAGCAATGAAATCATTTAACATATGAGGGTATGATGCGGAGTCACTTGAACCAACAAGTTGCAAGTAACAACAGAAATTCAACCATTTAAGCAAATAAGAACACAAAAATACCGGAGAGTCATTACCAGTCTGAGAACATGTAGAATTGTCTGCGGCTGGGTATGCCAGTTAAAACTGGGATTTAAAATTGAGGAGTCAACTATACTCAAGGGTAATCCCTTGAGTATAGTTACGATAATTGAATGGGTATTTGTATTCCCAGATATGTTATGGCATCAGATGCCCACATAAAAGGAAAATTCATTTTACAGAGTAATGCCCTGTACACACGGTCGGACATTGATCGGACATTCCGACAACAAAATCCTAGGATTTTTTCCGACGGATGTTGGCTCAAACTTGTCTTGCATACACACGGTCACACAAAGTTGTCGAAAAATCTGATCGTTCTGAATGCGGTGACGTAAAACACGTACGTCGGGACTATAAACGGGGCAGTAGCCAATAGCTTTCATCTGTTTATTTATTCTGAGCATGTGTGGCACTTTGTGCGTCGGATTTGTGTACACACGATCGGAATTTCCGATAACGGATTTTGTTGTCGGAAAATTTTATAGCAAGCTCTCAAACTTTGTGTGTCGGAAATTCCTATGGAAAATGTGTGATGGAGCCTACACATGGTCGGAATTTCCGACAACAATGTCCTATCACACATTTTCTATCGGAAAATCCTATCGTGACACATTGAGGGCACTAGACTTAGACTGGCCATACATGGTCAAATTTTGAAAGAATTTTCTTTTGAGAATCAGAAATTTTTTGCCTTTTGTGATCCAATGGTGCCATCATTGATTTCGAAATTCGACCAACCATGCCTTCAATTTCACCTCCTTTTGCTACAGAAAAGAATTTTCGTGGCTGGGAATCTTCTTTTCTTTCCAGGAATTTTCGTTCCTTGCACATGCACATTCCTTTTTGATTACATTTCTCACACGATTCTCCCATCTTTGATTAGAAAATTGTTTGTTTCTCAAAAAATTTTCATCATGCCCGATTACTCAAATTTGATGGCTGAACGAAAGTTGGCTGTTGCTGCAGCCCATTAATGGTGCAAAATTCTAATGTAAAATCCTTAGATAAGATTTTCAAAAGAAAATTCTTTTGAAATTTGACCCATGTATGGCCTGCCTTAGAATAATCTTTATATTGGACAATTATTGAAATCTGTCAAAAAATTGGATCTGTCAAAAAAAGCAGGATATCATCTGCAAATGCAGCTAACTTGTATGTGCGGTCCATGACCCTAATTCCCTTGATATCAGAGTTTGAGCAAAGTCTATTTAAGAAAGGCTCCAAGGTCTAACCAAAGAGCAGGGGGGACAAAATTCGTTCCTGCCTGGTGCCATTACGCAAGCTGAAAGTGTCCGAAAAGTGCCCATTGGTACCCTAGCTGTCAGAGTTCAATAGAGTGCCTGAATATGCGCACACATGTGGGGCAAGAGTCCGATGGAATGAAGGAACGCTTCTATATAGTGCCAGGGCACCCTATTGAATGCCTTCTTAATAGGGATGAGCCAAACACCCCCCTGTTCGGTTCGCGCTAGAACTTGCGAACAGGAAAAAGTTTGTTCGAACACGCGAACACCGTTAAAGTCTATGGGACACGAACATGAATAATCAAAAGTTCTAATTTTAAAGGCTTATATGCAAGTTATTGTCATAAAAAGTGTTTGGGGACCTAGGTCCTGCCCCAGAGGACATGGATCAATGCAAAAAAAAAGTTTTAAAAATGGTTGTTTTTTCAGGAGCAGTGATTTTAATAATGCTTAAAGTCAAACAATAAAAGTGTAATATCCCTTTAAATTTCGTAGCTGGGTGTGTCTATAGT
The DNA here is from genome assembly GCA_037952925.1 of Lithobates clamitans. NCBI lineage: Eukaryota > Metazoa > Chordata > Amphibia > Anura > Ranidae > Lithobates > Lithobates clamitans. The sequence continues at coordinate 1,553,548 of JBBGZY010000552.1, read as the reverse complement.
ATGCCTGTAAAGGGGCACATGTTTCCTGTGTTTAGAACAGTCTGACAGCAAAATTACATTTCGAAGGAAAAAACCCATTTAAAACTACTCGCGGCTATTGCATTGCCGGTCCGACAATACACATAGAAGTTCATTGATAAAAACGGCATGGGAATTCCCCACAGGGGAACCCTGAACCAAAATTTTTTAAAAAAATGACGTGGGGGTCCCCCTAAATTCCATACCAGGCACTTCAGGTCTGGTATGGATTTTAAGGGGAACCTCGTGCCAAAAAAAAAAAAACGGCGTGGGGTCCCCCCAAAAATCCATACCAGACCCTTATCCGAGCACACAACCTGGCAGGCCGCAGGAAAAGAGGGGGGACAAGAGAGCGCCCCCCCTCCTGAACCGTACCAGGCCACATGCCCTCAACTTTGGGAGGGTGCTTTGGGGTAGCCTCCCAAAACACCTTGTCCCCATGTTGATGAGGACAAGGGCCTCATCCCCACAACCCTGGCCGGTGGTTGTGGGGGTCTGCGGGCGGGGGGCTTATTGGAATCTGGAAGCCCCCTTTAACAAGGGGACCCCCAGATCCTGGCCTTCCCCCCTGTGTGAAATGGTAAGGGGGTACTTACCCCTACCATTTCACTAAAAAACTGTCAAAAATGTTAAAAATGACAAGAGACAGTTTTTGACAATTCCTTTATTTAAATGCTTCTTCTTTCTTCTATCTTCCTTCATCTTCTTCTTCTTCTGGTTCTTCTGGTTCTTCTGGGACCCCACTCCGTTTTTTGGGGGGTTTTTTGGCGCGGGGTTCCCCTTAAAATCCATACCAGACCTGAAGGGTCTGGTATGGAATTTAGGGAGACCCCCACGTCATTTTTTTTTTTTACATTTTGGCCGGGGTTCCCCTTAATATCCATACCAGACCTGAAGGGCCTGGTATGGAATTTAGGGGGACCCCCACGTCATTTTTTTTTTAAATTTTGGTTCGAGGTTCCCCTGTGGGGAATTCCCATGCCGTTTTTATCAATGAATCTTCTATGTGTATTGTCGGACCGACAATGCAATAGCCGCAAGTAGTTTTAAATGGGTTCTTTCCTTCGAAATGTCATTTTGCTGTCAGACTGTTCTAAACACAGGAAACATGCGCCCCTTTACAGGCATACTATAGACACCCCCCAGCTACGAAATTTAAGGGGATATTACACTTTTATTGTTTGACTTTAAGCATTATTAAAATCCCTGCTCCTGAAAAAACGGCCGTTTTTAAAACTTTTTTTTGCATTGATCCATTTCCCCTGGGGCAGGACCCAGGTCCCCAAACACTTTTTATGACAATAACTTGCATATAAGCCTTTTAAATTAGCACTTTTGATTTCTCCCATAGACTTTTAAAGGGTGTTCCGCGGCATTCGAATTTGCCGCGAACACCCCAAATTGTTCGCTGTTCGGCGAACTTGCGAACAGCCAATGTTCGAGTCGAACATGAGTTCGACTCGAACTCGAAGCTCATCCCTACTTCTTAACATCCAAGGAGTATAAGAAACCCTGTTGGGCCTGAGGGATCACCCAATGGTACAAGTTCAGAGCCTTGGTCGTGTTCTCACGTCCTTCCCTGCCTGGTATAAAACCAACCTGGTCTAATGAAATAAGGAAAGGGAGTAGGGAAAGTGTCCTATTCATGAGTATCTTAGCATAGATTATAACATCGACATTGTGGAGTGATGATAATTGGAAACAAGTGTCTCATCTTTGCCCTCTTTTGAAATTACAGCTATGTGGGCTTTTAAATGCTGGGGAGAAAAGCAAGATGCATTGGCCAGAGATCTAAAGGCAACCAAAAATGAGACTTCAAAGAGTCAGTGAAGGTCTTGAAGTATTGAATGGTCAGAGATCTAAAGGCAACCAAAAATGAGACTTCAAAGAGTCAGTGAAGGTCTTGAAGTATTGTCAGGGCTGGAAATTGGGGGTACCCAATTTCATCTCTTTTAGTGCTTTATCAAATTCCTCACTCTAAAGCGGAGTGTAGATACCTACTTACTCTGTCTGAATTGCCTACACAGAAAATCAAATTTAGCCCTGTTGGGGCTGAAAAATATAAAAATATCCAAAGTTTAAAAAATATATACAGTATATAAAAAAGAACCTACATGTTGGACTAACAGAAGAACACCAAATGTTTCCTTCCAAGAATTTGAAAGCATAGAAGCAGATATCTATATCAGACTTTCCTTTACAAGAGTTTAGAAGCATAGAAACCTGTCAAAGTCAGGTATATCTGGTGATGGACAGCAGATAAGACATCTGATGATAAGATTTCAGCTGCAGCATAGCAATTGCAATGCTGTAGATCTCAAAGAACTGTAGAATACAATGTTCATTTCATCCTCTAGACTATTGCACAAGTCATAGACATGCAGGCACTACCATGGTGGATGGAATTTTTACTTATTTATACAGACAATTCAGGTACTTGACCATTAGAGCAGATAGACCAATTCAGGTACTTGACCATGATAGCGGATAGAACAGTTCTGGTAATTGACCATCAGAGCAGGTGGAACTTGCACAAACAGTGCAGCTGCTGATCAGTGGCAAAGTCTTCATAGACAGTTGCTGCTGTCCTAAGCATTTGTCTCCTTTCTCCAATATGCTTCTGGTTGACGTCAAGGCAGGTGTGTTACCAAAATTGTCAGTCCAACATTCCATATCTAACAACAATGCTCATATAGCCCATTATAGATTTCAGAATAGGCAAATAAATGATCCCTGGTGACCTGGTGTAACACTAAAATATTTTTTTTTCTTTGAGGATGAAATCTTGGTACAGGAACATCACCCATCTACCACATGTACTCTACACTACTTTGTATCTAAACGAAACAATGCCCAACCATAGCCCCAACTTCAAACTATTTAATGTGTGTGTTTCCTCTGTGTTCTCCGGTGACAGGTTAACTGGCTCTTGTCTACACTAACCCCAGTATGTGCGTACATATTGCCCATACATAACATGTCACCATACTATATTGTACATGTCAGCCCCAACCCAAGCAATCATGGAGGATTGAGAAAAACCAAACCTGGGAACCTATCTCGTTTCATAATAATTTACCAAGAAATGTTATGAAAACTCAAGTGTATCAAATGTGGTGTCAGATATAACTGACCACCTATGTACTAGAACACCTCATTGTATCCATTGCAAAATCATGATTATCTTTGATTGAAACCAACAATTATGTAGGCATAAAATTACTTTTTTCCTTAATGAATGATATGATTGGTCTAAATTCAAACTGTCATTCATGTAGTAAAATATACTTCAGTTGTGTGTAAAACCCCTATATCACCTGTGACAGTATGAAAGGCGAGGTGGTTGATGGACATTATGTTTCACCTCACATGCGTTCAGTTGCAGAAAACTAAGGTGAAATCCAGTCCAGACTTTTCCAGACACCTTGGCAGGGCTGGTTCCAGACCAGATTTTGTGGTCCACTTGTGTCCACCAACAGGTTTGTATAAATTAAGCAGGACTAGAGCAAAGGATTGCTCTTGGCCTGGGACTCAGGAAGCCAAAACCCGAGAGAGCTACTTATGTGAAGTTTGCTTTGTGAGAGAAAGAAAGAAACAGTTTGCATTATCTTTGTTTTGTGGGTGACTGGGAGAAGCCCTTTACCACTTAGTTAGGAATCTGCAATGTTTAGTTAGTGCCTGGATGGCAAGAATTTATTTTCTGTTTTGTTTGTTTCATTTTCTTGCAACCTTTTAAAGTAAAAACTGGCAAAAAGATTACCTTTTTCCCAGGGAAGGTGATCCCCCTTGAACTAACCCCCGACATATGGTGGATCTGGGCAGGCATCTTCCTGAACAAGTGGAAAGATAGATATATTTAAATAGAATTCCACGCTTAGGTGTGTGCTGGGCTGCTGCCTCCCCAAAGTAAAGTCAAGTGATTTAAATTAGATAAAAGGAGGAAAGTGGCGCTGCCTACCAGCTGACGTGAAAAAATCCCTGTCAAACTATCAATGCGGTGACAGGTATAAAAGGCAATACGTGTATATCCCAAGTCTCATATGCCAAGCCTACCACCAGTGATAGTGGGATGGGGGATAGTGTGAGAAATAAATGACATAAACATATATATATATATATATATATATATATATATATATATATATATATATATATATATATATATATATATATATATACATAGAGGTTATATAAAAACATCCTCTAGGTTAATCAAATACTGCCATGTGTAATGTCCATAAAGATATGTGTGAAAAAAAATGTATGTATTAGTAAGCCAGGTACATATATAAAAATCATCTAATACAAGCAAACCAAAATCCGTGCCAAATTGTGTAACAGTAGTGAAATAATTAACGTATAAAAAAGAAAAAAGATCCAACTCTGCAACCTTATAAAACATTATTCAAAAATAATGTCCATAATCAAAAATTCCCAGGTGACTTGTGCAGGATACCAAAGTGATACTTTATCGCAGCTTCCGTGTCAGTCAGATAATAAAGTGACTTTGTCGTGCTCCCCTCTTGTTTATGCATTTACCAGATCTTTGTACCCTTAAAGGGGTAAAAGGCGTATAATCAGATCTGCCTCTGATGAGTTACACACTAAAACCTACTTCAAACCGACGGATCGCAAAGGTTATATACCGACCTCAAGCTACCATCACCCTAAGTGGAAAGAAAATGTTCCCAAAGGTCAGCTGATGAAGTTGTGGAGAAACTGGCACACTTTAGAAGATTTCGATGTACAAGCTGATATTCTGATCAAGAAGTTTGGGGATAAGGGCTACCAAAAAAAGATACTGGCAGATTTGAAGACTGAAGTAATAAATATGAATCGAAATACATTACTGATGAAGAAAAATAAGAATGTAGCTTTTATCACCGGTTTCAATAGGCAATGCCAGTCAATTGAGTACAATATTAGGAAATACTGGCCTATTTTGAAGTCAGATAGGGTTCTTTCTAAGATTCTTCCTAAAAAAACTAGCTTTGTGTACAAAAGAGCTCCCACCCTCAGAAACCACCTGGTTCATAACGTCATTAACCCTCCAAAAGCTGTAAAACTATTTTCAGAAATGAAAGGATTCTATAGGTGTCAAAAATGCCTACCTCGTAGAGTAAGCAGGAAACAACCAAGAAAAAAAGAAACCATTACCATCTTACTGGAAGAGCTATTCAAAAGGGCCCGTAAGTGGCTGATGTTATCACATAGACTATATTACGAACAAGGTAACAAACCAGGGAGACTCTTAGCCAGATTCACACAAAAACATACCCTGGCTTCTACGATCCACCATATCACGGACAGGCACGGGGTGACCCACTCAAAAAATAAGGACATTGCCAGGCAGTTTCATTCCTTTCATAGTAAACTTTATGACCTCAAATCAAATGAGCCTCACCCGATAGAAGCAAGTGCACGTTCAGAATTGATAAGAGACTTTCTAAGGAAATATAGCCCCCAAGCACTAGAGACTGACAACTGGAAGGCTCTAGAAGCCCAGTTGTCGATGGAGGAGTGGCAGGGGGCCTTGAAGACCATGAAGCCAGGCAAAAGTCCGGGTTATAATACTGGGCTTCACGGCCCAGTATTATAAAAGCTTTGCAGACTTCCTGGCTCCGGGTTTCCTCAAGGCCTTTAACACTCTGTCTGACACCCCTTGTTCTTCTAGAAGCTTGTTAGAAGCATATATTTCCGTAATACCCAAGGATAATAAGGACCCCATGAATGTAGCCAATTATCGACTGATCTCCCTTCTGAATGTTGATGTCAAAATATTCTCAAAGATTATTGCATTCCGATTGACCTACCATGTACCAGCATGGGTTGATCTCGACCAAGTTGGCTTCATCTCTGGTAGAGAAGCCAGAGATAATACCGTTAAAGCTCTGAACTTCCTGGCAATGGATGCGGAGAAGGCATTCCACCGGGTGGCCTGGGACTATATGAATGCAACCTTAGAGGCACTGGGCCTGAAGAACTGTATGAGGGCCTTCATCGGGTGGTTGTACGCCAACCCCACAGCAAGAGTTCGGGTCAACGGCCACCTGTCGGACCCCTTCTCCATCCATAATGGATCCAGACAGGGATGCCCTCTTTCACCGATACTATACATTCTCACCTTAGAACCCCTCCTGCATTGCATCTGGGTGAACCCGGACATGAAAGGAATTGAAGTACACCAGCGAGACTATAAGATCGCTGCCTTTGCAGATGACATCTTGCTGTTCCTTTCATCCCCATTGACATTCATACCCACCCTATTACAGGTTCTAGAACAGTTCCAATGTATCGCAAACCTAAAAATTAATTGCGCCAAATCCTTTGCATTAAATATTTCCCTACCTCCTAAGCTAGTACACCTATGTCAGGGGATCTTCCCCTTCCTTTGGAAGACCAAGGCCATTACATATCTGGGCATCCAATTACCCTGGAATCTTGCAGACTTATACGCGAAGAACTTTCTGCCAGAACCGAGGTCGATACAACAGGACTTAAACAGATGGGATGTTCCCACTGTGTCCTGGTTTGGGAGGGCCTCAATTCTGAAAATGACTGTTCTCCCCCACCTATTGTACAAATTACAGACCATCCCAATTAGCCTGCCACTTTCCTTTTTTGCAGCATATAAGAAGATGTGTAGAGGTTTTCTTTGGGGGAACAAGGTGGCACGGATTGGATGGGCTGAGCTGGTTCTTTCAAAATCGGAGGGCGGCATAGGCCTTCCTGACCTCAAGTGATACTATTGGGCAGTCCATTTAACCTGGGTGGATTGGAAGATACATGCCAGATGCAAGGGATGGGTTCTACTGGAGCACCTGATCTCAGCATTGGAGCTACACTCCACGCCCTGGCTTACTAAAAAAACATATACTCCCCAGCATACACTCTCACCCACTTATGGGGGTGACACTTCACGCCTGTGAAAGGGCCTGATCACCCCTATCAAGGGCAATCCGGACTTTCTCCCAGGTATGAACAAAAACCTTTTTAGCAGCCGAATGGCCAAATATAGAAATACAGGCCAAACATTTTTTCTCTGGAGGAAGGTTTCTCCGGGTAGGGGAACTCGCAGTTCTTTCTGAGACTAAGTCCTTTCCCTTTTGGGTCTACCTGCAACTAAAGCACTTTCTAGACGATCCAGCGAACGGGGAAGGCTTCATAAAAAACCCCACAGTCTTTGAGTCGCTGTGTTCCAGCTCTTCTCCCCAGAGTCACGTGATCTTGAAACTGTACACCTCAATGTTTGGAGAATCTCATGCCTTTTCGCATGCGGAGCATGCGTTCTGGGAGAGGGAGCTGGATGCAGAGATTGAGGAAGCTAGCTGGGATCGGGTTCACCTTTATATTCACAAGGGCTCCCTGAATGTAAACACCCAAGAAAAAGGAAATAAAATTAAAACAAGGTGGTATAAGACAACAAAGCTGCTCCATAAATTTACTCCCATGGTCTCAGATCGATGCTGGAGATGTGAGACGGATAAGGGCACTTTTTCTACATCTGGTGGACATGCCCACTGATTCAGCCATACTGGTGTAAGGAACACGATACGATCATGGCAATTTCCTCGCTCCCATTGGAGTTCACGCCAGCACAGTATCTCCTACATTTCTTCAAAATACCCCAGAAACGATAACTACAATCGGTGGCCATCCACATGATCAATGCTGCTAGACTTTGCTTACCAGTTCATTGGAGGTCTACATCAATCCCCTCAATGAAACAATGGACATCACGCATTAACCACATAGCTGCAATGGAGGAGCTGATACATATTGCACAGGATAGGATTCTCAGTTTCTCGAATATATGGGATAATTGGTTTACCTTCCGAAAATCCCAAAGCTATCAGGCTTTGATACAAGACAGTGTCTAGGTGAAAGAATGGCTCAAGGCATTCCCTAAGCTACAATCTAAAGTCAACGGACACATTCAAAGTTTCTCGATACTCGAAGCAGATGGAGAGGGTAGTTGGTGGTTACCCCACCCCCTCTCATCACCTCTAGATCTCAATATACCTCTTCCCCTCCCCCCTCATCCCCATCTTTCAACTTTCCCTTTCTTTTCTAACCCCCCATACAAAGTCCCAGCTTAAGCCAATTGGGGAACAGGGGGACGACGTAGCCGTTGACCCCCTGTTCCACTTCCCACAGGCCCTGTGAAACATGCAGAAAACTAATTAGGAGACAACGTAGCGGCTCCACATCATTAACAGCCCTGGTAGATGAGTAGCTCCTTGAGACATCCCACATTAGCTAAGCTTAGCACTGAGGCTTGAGAAATGTATGAAACATTTTTAAACCAGGAATTGTACTTGTATTTGTATTTGAAATATACCCAAGGAGCCCTGGCAAGACTTGTTACTCCAAAGTTCTGATGTTATAGATTGTAATTCGAACCAGGCTCCTTTACATATCTGAATAAGCTAGAATTGTATTTTCTAGTTTCTGTAATGTTTGATAAAATATTTAATAAAATACTTTATGGAAAAAAAAATGCTCAAAAACATGTTAACAAAGGTGGTGGACAAAGATGGGAGAAATTGGGATTTCTACCCCTGAGAGGTCTTTCCAGTGTAAGCAGATGCCTTTTTGTTTGCATGGTGCTCCTGCCTCATTGCAAGGAATGATGGATAAAACGTTAATACCACATGGCCAATACGCAGCCGCCTATTTGGACGATGTAGTCATCCGCAGCCTAGATTGGAAATCTCATTTGCCCTGGGTGCAAGTAGTAGAAGATTCCCTTAGGAAAGCAGGACTCACTGCCAACCCCAGAAAGTGTGCCATAGGCTTGAAGGAGGCCAAATACCTTGGCTAAGTTATCGGTCGAGGGCTAATCAAGCCTCAGATCAATAAAATTGAGGCGGTTCAAAAGTGGCCCTATGAATCTATGAACCTATGAATAAAAAGTATGTTCATGCATTTCTAGGGATCACAGGATACTACAGGCATTTTATACCCAATTTTGCCACCATTGCAGCCCCACTGACAGATCTGATGAAGGGCAAAGGGTCGGTCATTATTAAGTGGAATCCTGAGACAGAGAAGGCATTTCATATGTTGAAGCAAGCTCTTTGTGTACAACCTGGGCTCGTTACCCTAGAGTTCACAGAGGAGTTTGTGGTACCGGCAGACGCCTCTGATGTGGGACTGGGTGCAGTACTGTCCCAAATCAGAGACGGTGAGGAGCACCCAGTGGTCTACCTGAGCAGAAAGCTAAACAGACATGAGAAAAACTATGCCATTGTTGAGATTGGCTTTAGATGCCCTGAAGTATTACCTGTTGGGGAGACCATTCAAAATAGCCACTGATTCATGGGATATTCCGATCGCGTGTGGGCTTCATCGGACTTTTTCTTTTGAAAATTCTGAAGGACCTAGAAATAAAACATGTTTTAAATCTTTCCGACCGAATCAATTCCTATCGGGAAAACCGTTTGTCTGTATGCTATTCCGACGGACCAAAAATGATGCAAGGGCAGTTATTGGCTACTGGCTATTTAACTTCCTCTTTCTAGTCTAGTCGTAGGTGTTGTACGTCACCGCGTTCTAAACAATTGGACTTTGGTGTGATCGTGTGTACGCAAGTCTGTTTCAGCGGAACTCCGTCAGAAAAACCATCAGATTTTATTCTGATGGAAAAACCAGTCATGTGTACTAAGGTGGAATCCAGTCCAGGCTTTTCCAGGCACTTTGGCAGGGTTGGTTTCGGACCAGATTTTGCTCTTGGCCTGGGACTCAGGAAGCCAAAACCTGAGAGAGCTGCTTATGTGAAGTTTGCTTTGTGAGAGAAATAAAAGGTTTGCATTATCTTTGTTTTGTGGGTGACTGGGAGAAGCCCTTCACCTCTGGGTTAGGAACCTGCAATGTTTAAATAATGCCTGAATGGCAAGGATTTATTTTCTGTTTTGTTTGTTTAATTTTTGTGCAACCTTTTAAAATAAAAACTGTCTACAAGTCAGATTTTTAAGAAAACCTGCCATTTGGACTACCTTTTTCCCAGGGAAGGTCATCCCCCTTGAGCTAACCCCTGACACACCCCTTTCTCTCTCTGTACTGTACACATCCTTTGAATTTTGTTTTACACACTTGTGTAGTTCTGCCTTACAGTTCCAATACAATATTTGTGGCAGAATATACCAAAGTACATGCAACCATAATTTGGCTTAAATACACACAGGAAGGGACAATACAGAAAGATATACAACCACATTTTTAGTGTACATGTTTGGGTACTCTTACACCCTCCAAATCATTAAAAATATGTAAACCATTCCGAATGTAATACAATATTACTATTAAAGTGTTTGTGAACCCATTTATAGAAGACTATGACAGCCCCTCTATTAGAGGCTATCATAGCACACTATAAGTTGTTTTAAAAAACGAGCATTCCAAATACCAATTTTGAGCTGTCTTCATTCCTGTCACATTACTTCCGCCTGCTTTACAGCTCTGATGGATGGCTTCTGCGGGAGGGGCTGTGATCCCCCTCTGACGTCAGCTGTAAAGTGGCCTCAAGTCATGTGACCGGCCTGAAGACAGCTATAAATTGGTATTTAGAATGCTCGTTTTTCAAAACAACTTTCATAGTGTGCTATGCCAGCCTCTAATAGTGAGGTTGGCAGTGACAATTTTATGTTTTTTTTTTCAAGAATAGTGGTGGGGGGCGGGGCAGGGCGGAGACAGAGACAGAATGAGATAACAGGCAGGAAGGAGGGGGTGAGGGGGAGAGAGGAGACCAGAGGGGGCAGCAACGTATAATGCAGGGATGTACTCTGACCACGGTGATCAGGGCTGAGCAGCCCTGATTTTCATGGTCAGCATAGAGACAGGAAGTAGCAGATTTAGGTTTTTTTTTTTACAGTTTAGAGGGGGGCAGATTACACAGCACAAGCACTGTGCTGTGTAATTTGCTTTAAGGGACCAGGATCTGTATTTTTTTTTGGGTTAACAAACACTTTAATCAAACACTAGTTTTCCGTTGTGTCAACTTTTTCAAATTAGTCAAAGAAAAACTCTTATGCCGCGTACACACGGTCGGACTTTCTGGGAAGCTAGGTTCGACGTACTTTCCGCCAGACTTCCGGCCGGACTTTCTGAACGGACGGACTTGCCTACACACGACCGGACTTTCCGGAATCCGGTCTTCCCGACGGACTTTCAAAATGAACCGATTTTACCACACACGGACAAGTCCGTTCATTTTGAACGTGACTCGGGTACGACGGGACTAGAAAAGGAAGTCAATCTCGCCACTTTTATCGGTGAGATTGAACCCTTGCGAGCCCCGTCGCGGGCATCCCAGGCCCTTAGGTCTGGTATGGATTCGTAAAGGGAATCCCCTACGCTGAAAAACCGGTGTTGGGATCCCCCCAAATCCATACCAGACCCTAATCCGAGCACGCAGCCCGGCCGGTTGGGAAAGGGGGTGGGGACGAGTGAGCGTCCCCCCCTCCTGAACCCTACCAGGGCACATGCCCTCAACATGGGGGGTGCTTTGGGGGAGGGGGGCGCCCTGCGGGGCCCCCCCACCACAAAGCACCTTGTCCCAATGTTGATGAGGACAAGGGCCTCTTCCCGACAACCCTGGCCGTTGGTTGTCGGGGTCTGCGAGCGGGGGGCTTATCAGAATCCAGGAGCCCCCTTTAATAAGAGGGCCCCTGGATCCCGGCCCCCCACCCTATGTGAATGAGTATGGGGTACATGGTACCCCTACCCATTCACCTAGGGAAAAAGTGTCAATAATAAAACACACTACACAGGTTTTTAAAGTAATTTATTAGACAGCTCCGGGGGGGTCTTCTTCCGGCTTCGGGGGTCTTCTTCCAACTTCGGGGGTCCCTCCGGTTCCTCTTCTCCCGGTGTCCTATTGGTTCTCCTGCGCTCTCTTTGGTCTCTTCTCCCGGTGTTCCAGTTCTTCTGCCGGCTCCTCCGCTATCTTCATGCCGCTCTTTTGCCAGCGGAGGCCCGGACTTCTGGCTTCTTCAAGTCAAGAAAGGGAAGAGAATCGCAAGGAAATTCCTAGTGGAGCATTATTTTATTGAGGTAAGCAATTACTGACAATATGGATTGCACTCACATAGTGCTCAGTGGGTGAGGGCTTGCCACGTCCAGCATTGGAGCAGAAACCGCCAGCATGTCCCTTTGATGGTGAACCAAGAGCATCATTAACAGCGGGGAGCTGAAGCCTCGAAGAACCTTGGAAAGATGCCGGGTGTTACTTGGTGTGAAAGTGGTCCGGAGTTGTGAACCTGGGAGTCAAACCATTGTGTTCGGCCGAGTAACCCACCCGGCGTCTACTAACTGAGGTTCCTCAAGGCTTCAGATCCCCACTGTTAACAGCGCTCGTGACTCACCATCAAAGGGACATACCAGCAGTTTCTGCTCCCATGCTGGACGTGGAGCCTTCACCCACTGAGCACTATGTGAGTGCAATCCATATTGTCAGTAATTGCTTATCTCTTTCCTTTCATGATAACATGTATAGTGTGTTCATCAAATCTGTGCACAAAGATTATACATCATCAAATCCTTATTGATTAACAATCACAGCCTCTTATTCAACCCCAACTATACAGATCTTGGAAACTTCTAGGAACAGATCTGGTTCCTTCTGTAATAAAGTGTTTGCTAACCCCCAAAAAATAAATAGATTTCTTGGTACCTTAAAGCAGATTAAACAGCACAGTGCTTGTGCTGTGTAATCTGCCCCCCTCTAAACTAAAAAAAAAAACCCTGAACCTGGCACTTCCTGTATCCCCTCTCTAAACAGACCACGAAAATCAGGGCTGCTCTGCTCTGATCACCGTGGCCTGATTGCATCCATTGTCATATGCTGCTGTCCCCTCTGCTCTCCCCCCTCACCCCCTCCTTCCTGCATGTCAGCTTGTGTCTGTGTCTCCGTCTCTGCCCCCCCCCCCCCCCCACACACACACTTCTAGTAAAATTTTAAATGTTTTATGAAAAATGAGCGCTGTAAATACCGTTTTAGCTATGTTTTCAGGCTGGTCATGTGACTCTCGACTGGTTTCCGTGGCTACTGCAGGAGAGGCTGAGCAGCCGTGTGATCTCCCCGGATGACGTCAGAGGGAGATCATGGCTTCTCTTGCAGTATCCATCCATTGGAGCTGTACCTCGACCGCAAGTCATGTGACCAGTCTGAAGACAGCTCTAAATCAGTATTTACAATGCTTGTTTTTCTACAAGAGAGGTACAATGTGCTCTGCCAGGCTCTAATAGAGAGTCTGGCAGTGTTTGAGTCATATGGGTTAACAAAGCCTTTAACACAATTGTTGTATCTTATGCTGTTAAGTAAATATATTCCAAGCCTAATCTTTAATAGTCAACTGTTTTGTTTACCTGAATGGCTTTAAGGGGTACAACCAGTTTTTTATCGGTGGGTGGAGCTGTCTTCCTTTTCCACACCCAGTAGGCTGGAATAGAGAGCTAAATATTTAAATAAGTATAATAATCATGGCTGCTTTTAGGAAGTTAAAGGGTGTCAGCCTCAATCAGCCATTTTGTTTTCTTTGTTTCAAATTAATCCTAGAGTTAGATAATAAAAACTAACAATTTAAAATATATATATTTTTTTTTCCACAAAAGTATTTAAAGATTTCCATTGCCTTATAAATTTTCTCACATCACCTACATTTTAACATCACATGGTATACTAGTCATTTCATAGCTGGTCAAAAATTAACACATTATACTGCATTTCACAGACACAGTCCCTCACATAGGATATGTTGATCGAAGGGGAAGCAGTTTTATTATTTCTTGTGTATTATTTATTGATCTATTTATTCAGATATTTAAAGGAGACATGTGCTTGATTGATTGAATGTAATGGAATTAGAAGATGTATACAGATTTATTCTAATGTTGTATTAAACTGGGTATCTGCAAGCACACCCTAATATTATTTGTTTTGTATATATACAGTATACTGTATATATCTTAGTAGACTAATGTGATGGTTGTTTTTTTTGGGAAAGATGCTGAAAAATAATTTTGTTTGACATCCTTGTGCCCTGTGTGACATTTTTTTTTTAGTTTTTTGGACTTCACACTTGCAGCAGGGCAGGCCAGAATCTTCAGAGCATATTAGGAAAGCTCCTTTCCAGTTCATGCTGGACATCCAGTAGCACACAGAGTCCTCCTTGCGTGTTAGGATTTTAGTATCAGCCCTGAAACCAATATAGCTAGTGATCATAAGGCTAGCTATATGCTGATGATTGTTGCCAGTAGCTGCATCTGACTGCTGAGGCTTTAAAAATCTATGCAAAGCCATGCTAAGGCTGCCACTCTTGCTAATCTTTGAGAGAATGTCAACAGGGGAGGAATTGATTATATATTTCCTCACTTAGGATATTAACCAATGTGAATTAACCAAATCATCGGCTGCTGCTCTATTAACCACTTCAGCCCCGGAAGGATTTACCCCCTTCCTGACCAGAGCACTTTTTACAATTCGGCACTGCGTCGCTTTAACTGCTAATTGCGCGGTCATGCAATGCTGTACCCAAACGAAATTTGCGTCCTTTTCTTCCCACAAATAGAGCTTTCTTTTGATGGTATTTGATCACCTCTGCCGTTTTTATTTTTTGCGCTATACACGGAAAAAGACCGAAAATTTTGAAAAAAAATGATATTTTCTACTTTTTGTTCTAAAAAAAATCCAATAAAATCAATTTTAGTCATACATTTAGGCCAAAATGTATTCGGCCACATGTCTTTGGTAAAAAAAATGTCAATAAGTGTATATTTATTGGTTTGCGCAAAAGTTATAGCGTCTACAAACTAGGGTACATTTTCTGGAATTTACACAGCCTTTAATTTATGACTGCCTATGTCGATTCTTGAGGTGCTAAAATGGCAGGGCAGTACAAAACCCCCACAAATGACCCCATTTTGGAAAGTAGACACCCCAAGGAATTTGCTGAGAGGCATGTTGAGCCCATTGAATATTCATTTTTTTTGTCCCAAGTGATTGAATAATGACAAAAAAAAAAAAAAAAAAAAAAATTACAAAAAGTTGTCACTAAATGATATATTGCTCACACAGGCCATGGGCATATGTGGAATTGCACCCCAAAATACATTTAGCTGCTTCTCCTGAGTACGGGGATACCACATGTGTGGGACTTTTTGGGAGCCTAGCCGCGTACGGGGCCCCGAAAACCAAGCACCGCCTTCAGGATTTCTAAGGGCGTACATTTTTGATTTTACTCCTCACTACCTATCACGGTTTTGAAGGCCATAAAATGCCCAGATGACATAAACCCCCCCCAAATGACCCCATTTTGGAAAGTAGACACCCCAAGCTATTTGCTTTGAGGCATGTTGAGTCCATGGAATGTTTTATATTTTGACACAAGTTGCGGGAAAGTGACAATTTTTTTTTTTTTTTTTTTTTTTTTGCACAAAGTTGTCACTAAATGATATATTGCTCACACAGGCCATGGGCATATGTGGAATTGCACCCCAAAATACATTTAGCTGCTTCTCCTGAGTACGGGGATACCACATGTGTGGGACTTTTTAGGAGCCTAGCCGCGTACGGGACCCCGAAAACCAAGCACCGCCTTCAGGATTTCTAAGGGCGTACATTTTTGATTTTACTCCTCACTGCCTATCACAGTTTCGGAGGCCATGGAATGCCCAGGTGGCACAAACCCCCCCCAAATGACCCCATTTTGGAAAGTAGACACCCCAAGCTATTTGCTGAGAGGCATGGTGAGTATTTTGCAGCTCTCATTTGTTTTTGAAAATAAAGAAAGACGAGAAAAAAAAATTTTTTTTTTCTTTTTTCAATTTTCAAAACTTTGTGACAAAAAGTGAGGTCTGCAAAATACTCACTATACCTCTCATCAAATAGCTTGGGGTGTCTACTTTCCAAAATGGGGTCATTTGGGGGTTTTTTTTGCCACCTGGGCATTCCATGGCCCCCGAAACTGTGATAGGCGGTGAAGAGTGAAATCAAAAATTTACGGCCTTAGAAAGCCTGAAGGCGGTGCTTGGTTTTCGGGGTCCCGTACGCGGCTAGGCTCCCAAAAAGTCTCACACATGTGGTATCCCCGTACTCAGGAGAAGCAGCAGAATGTATTTTGGGGTGTAATTTCACATATTCCCATGGCATGTTTGAGCAATATATCATTTAGTGACAACTTTGCGCAAAAAAAAATAAAAAAAATAAAAAATTGTCTCTTTCCCGCAACTTGTGTCACAATATAAATTATTCCATGGACTCAACATGACTCTCAGCAAATAGCTTGGGGTGTCTACTTTCCAAAATGGGGTCATTTGGGGGGGGTTTGAACTGTCCTGGCATTTTATGCACAACATCTAGAAGCTTATGTCACACATCACCCACTCTTCTAACCACTTGAAGACAAAGCCCTTTCTGACACTTATTGTTTACATAAAAAAATAATTTTTTTTTGCAAGAAAATTACTTTGAACCCCCAAACATTATATATTTTTTTTAAAGCAAATGCCCTACAGATTAAAATGGTGGGTGTTTCATTTTTTTTTTTCACACAGTATTTGCGCAGCGATTTTTCAAACGCATTTTTTGGGGAAAAAACACACTTTTTTACATTTTAATGCACTAAAACACACTATATTGCCCAAATGTTTGATGAGATAAAAAAGATGATCTTAGGCCGAGTACATAGATACCAAACATGACATGCTTTAAAATTGCGCACAAACGTGCAGTGGCGACAAACTAAATACATTTTTAAAAGCCTTTAAAAGCCTTTACAGGTTACCACTTTAGATTTACAGAGGAGGTCTACTGCTAAAATTACTGCCCTCGATCTGACCTTCGCGGTGATACCTCACATGCATGGTGCAATTGCTGTTTACATTTGACGCCAGACCAACGCTTGCGTTCACCTTAGCGCGAGAGCAGGGGGGACAGGGGTGCTTTTTTTTTTTTTTTTTTTTTTTTTTCTTTATTATTATTATTTTTTTATCTTATTTTTAAACTGTTCCTTTCATTTTTTTTTTTTTTTAAATCATTTTTATTGTTATCTCAGGGAATGTAAATATCCCCTATGATAGCAATAGGTAGTGACAGGTACTCTTTTTTGCAAAAATTGGGGTCTATTAGACCCTAGATTTCTCCTCTGCCCTCAAAGCATCTGACCACGCCAAGATCGGTGTGATAAAATGCTTTCCCAATTTCCCAATGGCGCTGTTTACATCCGGCGAAATCTAAGTCATAAAATGCTCGTAGCTTCCGGTTTCTTAGGCCATAGAGATGTTTGGAGCCACTCTGGTCTCTGATCAGCTCTATGGTCATCTGGCTGAATCACCGGCTGCATTCTCAGGTTCCCTGTTGAGACAGGAGAGCCAGAGAAAAACACGGAAGACGTTGGGGGGGGGGGGGCATTCCCTCCGACTGCTTGTAAAAGCAGTCTAGAGGCTAATTAGCCACTAGGATTGCTTTTACATGAAAGCTGACCGCTGGCTGAAAAGAATGATACCAAGATGATACCTAAACCTGCAGGCATCATTCTGGTATAACCACTCAAAGTCTTGAATGGCGTACCTGAAGACAAAAAAATGGTTAACAATAAAGCACAGTAAACGGTAAGGTATAAAAAATTGCATACCTGAAAAGCAAACATGATAAAACATAATAACAATAAAACATTGCAGAATAGAATACAGTAAAAAAGAGCAGAACAATAGAGAGAGAATAGAGAGAGAGAGAACAATAAAACGCCAACTATTTTTTTTTTATTTTATATTTTTGTTTGTGTTTTTTTTTTTTTTTCACTTTTTTTTGTAACTAACTTTTATAACTGTAACCGGTTCCAGGTTCGGGTCTCTCAAAATGCGATGGCATCTTGGGAGACCCTGTGAAAGTGTGCCTAGTCTGTGCAATGCTGTACCCTACGCTAATAGTCAACTAGTGAATGGTAGCATTCAAAACATTCACCAATGCAAAGACCAGGATTGTCAGGACAGGTGGGACAATAATAGTGGGTGTCACGCCTATATCCTCGCTTGCTGCAGACACGACATCTTTTTTGGGGGGGTTCGTTGGGTAGGGGTACTCGGGAGGACATAAAAATGCCTCTCATGCAGCCGACTGCATTTGGTTGGGGATGTGAATGGGGGAAGTACGGGCGCTGCAGAAGTGGTGGGTTCCCAATTAGGATTGGCGAATGCAGCAGGAAGGGCACTATGGGCACGACGGGACTGTGTTTGTCTTTTTGGTGGCAGCGGGACACTACTTGTGCTTGCCACCTCACCAGCTTGAACTGCACTTATGGGACTCGCCACGTCACCAAGTGTTACTGCAGTGCTGGTTTGACTACGACCGGGGTGTACTAGGCCGCTGGCGCTTGCCAGTTAACCAAAACGCTACCAAAAAAACTGTTAGCGATCGCAGGGATCAGGCCTGACTCTGCGAACGCTGCAGTTATGCGTTTAGTGTTTTGTAAGTGTCAGTGATCGATCGATACTGCACTTGGGTGGGCTGGGCCGGGCCGGGCGGAGGGGCAAAACGCAGGTGCTAGCAGGTATCTGGGCTGATCCCGCTAACACTGCGTTTGTGGGAACCCTAAACTGCTGGGGACGCTAGTATAGATCTGATCGGATCAGATATTGATGCGATCAGATACTATACCACTAAGGGAGGTGTATGCTGCGTGCGCGGGTGTCAGCGGTACTGGCGCTAATCTGACGCTGCCTGGGGCTGGTGCTTGCCAGTTCACCAAAACGCTACCAAAAAAACTGTTAGCGATCGCAGGGATCAGCCCTGACTCTGCGAACGCTGCAGTTATGCGTTTAGTGTTTTGTAAGTGACAGTGATCGATCGATACTGCACTTGGGTGGGCTGGGCTGGGCCGGGCGGAGGGGCAAAACGCAGGTGCTAGCAGGTATCTGGGCTGATCCCGCTAACACTGCGTTTTTGGGAACCCTAAACTGCTGGGGACGCTAGTATAGATCTGATCGGATCAGATATTGATGCGTTCAGATACTATACCACTAAGGGAGGCGTATGCTGCGTGCGTGGGTGTTAGCGGTACTGGCGCTAATCTGACGCTGCCTGGGGCTGGTGCTTGCCAGCTCACCAAAACGCTACCAAGAAAACTGTTAGCGATCGCAGGGATCAGGCCTGACTCTGCGAACGCTGCAGTTATGCGTTTAGTGCCTTGTAAGTGACAGTGATCGATCGATACTGCACTTGGGTGGGCTGGGCTGGGCCGGGCGGAGGGGCAAAACGCAGGTGCTAGCAGGTATCTGGGCTGATCCCGCTAACACTGCGTTTTTGGGAACCCTAAACTGCTGGGGACGCTAGTATAGATCTGATCGGATCAGATATTGATCCATACAGATACTATACCACTAAGGGAGGCGTATGCTGCGTGCGTGGGTGTTAGCGGTACTGGCGCTAATCTGACGCTGCCTGGGGCGACGCATATCACCGCCGGGCGATCGGGGGGCTAAACCTTTATTCGGTAATAAACGGCGGGTGCCCTGACACTATAAAAAATAAACGAACTAACCAGCGTCAACCGTAACGGTTATACGGTGATCAGTGGTGAAAGGGTTAACTAGGGGGCAATCAAGGGGTTAAAACATTTATTAGGTAGTATATGGGGGTCCCTGTCGCTATAAAACGCTGACGGCGAACCTAAATATTTACGTTCCTAACTAGCGTCACCAGCGACACTAATACAGCGATCAGAAAAATGATCGCTTAGCAACACTGGTGACAGGGGGTGATCAAGGGGTTAAAACTTTATTAGGGGGGTTAGGGGGGTACCCTAGACCTAAAGGGGGCCTAAGACTCACTGCCCTAACACACTAACTGACACAAACTGACACCAATACAGTAATCAGAAAAAAAAAAAAAAAAAAAACCTGCTTGGTGTCAGTTTGTGACAGGGGGGGGGGGTGATCGGGGGGGGATCGGGGGGCGATCGGGGGGGGGATCGGGGTGAAATGTATGCCTGGCATGTTCTACTGTGTGTGTGTGTTTGTGTAACTCACAGTTCAGTCTTCTCTCCTCGGCCCGGAACGGAAAATACCGAGCCGAGGAGAGATGACATCATTTCCTCTGCCTCTGTTTACAATACAGAGGCAGGGAAATGATTCCATTGGCTGGGAGCGATCGCGAGGGGGGGGCCACGAATGGATGGCCTCCCCCTCACCACCGATCGCCGGGGGACATTTGCCGACCGCCGCAGGCACCGGGGGGGGGTCCGATCGGACCCCCCACCCGCGGGCAGGCAGGGACGTACAGGTAAGCCCTTTTGCCTGCCCGTGCCGCTTTGCCGACGTACATCGTCGTGCGGCGGTCGGCAAGTGGTTAAAGTACTGTACCTTTAAAATATATGCATGGGTGTTTTGAGTGCTCTGAGGAATAAAGTACTCCTTCAAAATGCGTCAGCCAGCAGTGGCCCTGATATCCTCTCTGTCACCATCTGGAGACTGTCGGTTTCAGGACTGATCGCCACGAACAGGTGGCTTTCACAAGCAATATTTCTTCACATGTTTGTGAGTAGTTTTAATTTGTTTTTATCAATATATTTGCTTGGGATAATGCACAAGGCCAGTGCACCCTCTTCTCTTTACTTTTTCTGTGTTATGATTGCTACCTGTTTACATAAAAGTGAATCCCTACTAAGATACTCATGATAAATACATTTACAATAAACAATTAAACCAATTTTACAACAAACAATTGAAAAAACAAATTCTGTGCAATTATCTGAAATAAAGAATGGATAAATAAATAAACAAATACAACATGTGTCATTCATAAGTTAATCCATGTCCTTGGATCTTCATACATGGAAACCATGATGGTCAATCGTGCAATTTTTAAAGTGCCAAGTGCTGTCTCTTTAGCCACCTACTGAGTCAACCTAAATGTAAATACATATGATTAAACAGCCAGGATTAATCTATAATTAAAATTCATACATGGATAAAATCCTATAAATTTATGATATGACTGTTAGATTTAATAATGCTATTATGGTATGTAACGTGTGTACTACTACACATGATTAATTTCTTTAACAGTTTGTTTCCTTGTGCTCCTTTGTCCTCCCACAGTATGAGATCAGCTGGTAAAGGACTGTAAGAGGCTTTTACAAAGTCAAATTCAGGTACATACACAGCTTGCATTAAAAATAAATCACATAAGGATGTTTTAAAAGATACAGGTGAGCATTACTCTGCTATTTTTATGTATCATACAATCTGTGAAAATGTGTTTCTTTAAAGCGTATAGAAACTCAAAAATAAAAAATGTAAAAATTTACTCTTTCTTATTCATGTTCTCTTGGTAATGCTGTGAAAAACACACTTCCTGTCTACTTCCGGTTTACACTCACTTTTTCATGGTATCTATGGAATGGCCATGGTTGTCACACAGGCTGTACTTCAAACTTGTCTGCCTTTGTTAATTTCCTTTATATGTTGGATTAATGGGACTAGTACTGTACAAAACAGAAATAACCTTTGCTTATGCAGTTTTTTTTTTTTCAATTTACAGGAAGTGACAAAGACATGGTATTTCTGTACATGCTAAAATGTTCTTGGCTGAAAATAGAAAATTAATGCAGCCACTGCATCTAAAGACTAGTAAGTTGCAATATTTTAGACATTTGTCTTGAGGTTTAAAAGGATTTTAACCTTGTTTATGTTAGCATAAAACTCAGCTTTTAATGATTTCAGTTCCTTTGTAGAGGAAACCCACATGTGTTCATATGATGCATGATGCATGTACACATCTTCAAAGGTCTAAAGATAAAGGATATATGCCTTTAACGAACATAAATTCAAAAACATATGCAGAACTCAAAACAGACAACAGCAGCAAAGCTAAATATTAAGATTGACTGTATTTTGTTCCCAAAGTTAATCCCTGTAGAAATTGCATGGCTCTGATATTTCGGTTTCTATGCAACATTAGCAACCTGAATGAACTTCCCAGCCAAAATATAAATGACAACAGGGAAAGAGAAGTCCCAGACATCATTTAGAAAACATCAGCCTGCAAAATTATATACTTTTTATATTTAACAAGCTCAAGTTTAACTGTCAGCTAAAATAATGTGAATAGAAATACTTATATTTAATAATCACACCATAAAAGATAATCCTCAACTTCCCTCAATCCAGCTAATTTTAATACACCCAACACAGGGAAAATATTTTTCATGCTGATATGCACTGTCTTTAAGCTAATTTAGATTTTATTGAATATTTTGATGAAAATATCAAATAGATTTAAGGCAGGAAAATAGGATTATGCTTTATATTAAACTATATTGCCTTTTAACACATTTGAAATGTTCTTATTATGTGAGCACATGTGGTACTATATGCATGATTTTCTTCACTTAAAGGAAGATGGGATGATAGGAAAATGTGGAATACCATTACCAATATGCTCTGTAGAATTTTAGGCTCCATGGCTGTCATCTGAATTGTGCATTCACTGCCTAGTGGAAAAAGCATGCAGGCAGTTGTAGTTGCAGGCAACTATTTGTCATAATCCACACAATCATTTTCAAAAGGAAAAGATACAAAACACAGATAAAATATGGAAAAGAGATTTTTAAGGAAAAAGTACAGATTATAAATAGTAATTAATAGAGTAATCAACATGTATAGAAAAATATCAGTGATATACACAACCAAGCTAGCTAAAGAAAAATACTTATTTAACCCATACCCAAGCAAATTAACCACTTAAGGACTGGAAGGATTTTCCCCCTTAATGATCAGGCCATTTTTTGCGATACGGCACTGCATCGCTTTAACTAACAATTGCGCGGTCATGCGGCGCTGTACCCAAACAAAATTGGCGTCCTTTTTTTTTCCACAAATAGAGCTTTCTTTTGATGGTATTGATCACCTCTGTGGTTTTTATTTTTTGCGCTATAAACAAACAAAGAGCAACAATTTTGAAAAAAAAATCATTTTTTTTACTTTTTGCTATAATACATCTCCAAAAAATATATAAAAAAAACAGTTCAGTTTAGGCTGATATATATTCTTCTACATATTTTTGTAAAACAAATCACTTTGGTGTATATTGATTGGTTTGCGAAAAAAGTTATCGCCTCTACAAACTATGGGATAGATTTAGGGACTTTTATTTATTTTTATTTTTTCTATTGGTTATGGCAGGGATCTGGAATTTTTAGCAGGACTGTGACATTGCTGTGGACAAATCTGACCCCAAATGACACTTTTTGGGGACCAGTACCATTATTACTGTGATCAATGCTATAAAAATGCACTGATAAATGTTAAAATAACACTGGCGGGGAAGGGGTTAACACTAGGGGGCAATCAAGGGGTTAAGTGTGTTCCCTCAGCATGTTCTAACTGTAGGGGGGGTGGGCTGCCTGGGACATGACAGAGATCACTGTTACCGATGACTGGGAACAGTAGATCTCTGTCATGTCATTTGTCAGAATGGGGATCCGCCTTGTTTACAAAGGCAGATCCCCATTCTGACTTTGTACTAAGCGATCGCGGGTCGCCAGCAGATATAGAGACTCTAATAGAAAATGTGGTTGTATAACATTTCTTCCATTTCAATAACTGAAGTAGAATTACAACTGCTAAATAAGAGTCTGGGATTTTGTCCAAAGGAGTATATGAATCTGTTGAAACAGGATATATATAAATTAAACCGGCCAGGAAATCAAGACTTTCTTGCAAGATCAATCTATAGTAGACCATACACCTAACAATTTAACCACTTCAGCCCCTGAAGGATTTACCCCCTTCCTGACCAGAGCACTTTTTACAATTTGGCACTGCTTCGCTTTAACTGCTAATTGCGCGGTCATGCAATGCTGTACCCAAACGAAATTTGCATCCTTTTCTTCCCACAAATAGAGCTTTCTTTTGATGGTATTTGATTACCTCTTCCATTTTTGTTTTTTGCGCTATAAACGGAAAAATTTGAAAAAAAAAAATGTATTTTTTCCCCAAAAAACAAAAATTTTGAAAAAAATGATATTTTCTACTTTTTGTTATTAAAAAATCCAATAGACTCAATTTTAGTCATACATTTAGGCCAAAATGTATTCGGCCACATGTCTTTGGTAAAAAAAATGTCAATAAGTGTATATTTATTGGTTTGCGCAAAAGTTATAGCGCCTACAAACTAGGGTACATTTTCTGGAATTTACACAGCCTTTAATTTATGACTGCCTATGTCATTTCTTGAGATGCTAAAATGGCAGGGCAGTACAAAACCCCCACAAATGACCCCATTTTGGAAAGTAGACACCCCAAGGAAATTGCTGAGAGGCATGTTGAGCCCATTGAATATTAATTTTTTTGTCCCAAGTGATTGAATAATGACAAAAAAAAAAAAAAAAGATTTACAAAAAGTTGTTACTATATGATATATTGCTCACACAGGCCATGGGCATATGTGGAATTGCACCCCAAAATACATTTAGCTGCTTCTCCTGAGTATAGGGATACCACATGTGTGGGAATTTTTGGGAGCCTAGCTGCGTACGGGGCCCTGAAAACCAAGCACTGCCTTCAGGATTTCTAAGGGCGTAAATTTTTGATTTCACTCCTCACTACCTATCACAGTTTTGAAGGCCATAAAATGCCAAGATGGCACAAACCCCCCCCAAATGACCCCATTTTGGAAAGTAGACACCCCAAGCTATTTTCTGAGAGGCATGGTGAGTATTTTGCAGCTCTCATTTGTTTTTAAAAATCAAGAAAGACAAGTAAAAACATTTTTTTTTCTTTTTGCAATTTTCAAAACTTTGTGACAAAAAGTGAGGTCTGCAAAATACTCATTATACCTCTCAGCAAATAGCTTGGGGTGTCTACTTTCCAAAATAGGGTCATTTGGGGGGGTTTGTGCCACCTGGGCATTCCTTGGCCTCCGAAACTGTGATAGGCAGTGAAGAGTGAAATCAAAAATTTACACCATTAGAAAGCCTGAAGGCGGTGCTTGGTTTTTGGGGTCCCGTACGTGGCTAGGCTCCCAAAAAGTCTCACACGTGTGGTATCCCCGTACTCAGGAGAAGCAACAGAATGTATTTTGGGGTGTAATTTCACATATCCCCATGGCATGTTTGAGCAATATATCATTTAGTGACAACTTTGTGCAAAAAAAAAAATTGTCTTTTTCCCGCAACTTGTGTCACAATATAAAATATTCCATGGACTCTACATGCCTCTCAGCAAATAGCTTGGGGTGTCTACTTTCCAAAATGGGGTCATTTGGGGGGGTTTTGAACTGTCCTGGCATTTTATGCACAACATTTAGAAGCTTATGTCACACATCACCCACTCTTCTAACCACTTGAAGACAAAGCCCTTTCTGACACTTTTTGTTTACATGAAAATATATTTTTTTTTGCAAGAAAATTACTTTGAACCCCTAAACATTATATTTTTTTAAAGCAAATGCCCTACAGATTAAAATGGTGGGTGTTTAATTTTTTTTTTCACACAGTATTTGCGCAGCGATTTTTCAAACGCATTTTTTTGGGAAAAAACACACTTTTTAAAATTTTAAATGCAACTAAAACACACTATATTGCCCAAATGTTTGATAAAATAAAAAAGATGATCTTAGGCCGAGTACATGGATACCAAACATGACATGCTTTAAAATTGCGCACAAACGTGCAGTGGCGACAAACTAAATACATTAAAAGCCTTTAAAAGCATTTACAGGTTACCACTTTAGATTTACAGAGGAGGTCTACTGCTAAAATTACTGCCCTCGATCTGACCTTCGCGGTGATACCTCACATGCATGGTGCAATTGCTGTTTACATTTGACGCCAGACCGACGCTTGAGTTTGCCTTTGCGCGAGAGCAGGGGGGGACAGGGGCGCTTTTTTTTTATTTTTAAACTGTTCATTTCATTTTTATTTTTTTTATTCATTTCTATTGTTATCTCAGGAAATGTAAATATCCCCTATGATAGCAATAGGTAGTGACAGGTACTCTTTTTTGAAAAAAACTGGGGTCTATTAGAAATAATAAACAGTGTAAAAGTGCAGCGCTAAATATATATGAAGTGTATAGGATCTTTACAAAAATGGGATCCTACAAAGTGACTTTAACATGAATTTGTAGTGAGCAAAATATCAATAAATAACAAACAAACAGCATATATTGCAAATGCATGTGAAAAAAGAAAGCTGAAAAAAACAACAACAAAACAAAAGTCCATGCAAGAATGTTCAATCCACAGGTAAGTACAACAAAGCACCCATCCGAGAGAGATGTGAAG
The DNA here is from genome assembly GCA_037952925.1 of Lithobates clamitans. Taxonomy (NCBI): domain Eukaryota; kingdom Metazoa; phylum Chordata; class Amphibia; order Anura; family Ranidae; genus Lithobates; species Lithobates clamitans. The sequence goes on along the minus strand of JBBGZY010000552.1, from coordinate 1,527,246 downwards.
AAAAAAAAAAAGGTCCTATAGATGATCCACCATGAAGTGAGTATATAGATTCTGCTTACCGGACGGCGTTGACTGCTATTACAGCAGTCTCACCCAGCATAGGGATTAGGGTCTCCCAAAACCAAAGATGCAACACAGGAACACCAGCTTTAACAGTCGGTCGTTACCGGAAACACAAAAAAGAATACTCCCATAGCGTAAAACCGTATGATAAAAGGGGATTTATTAAAATAAGAGGAATCACACTTATAGGGCGTACACACGGTCGGACTTTGTTCGGACATTTCGACAACAAAATCCTAGGATTTTTTCCGACGGATGTTGGCTCAAACTTTTTTTGTCTACACACGGTCGCACAAAGTTGTCGGAATTTCCGATCGCCAACCACGCGGTCACGTACACCACGTACGACGAGACTAGAAAAGGCCGGTTCAGAACCAAGCGCGGCACCCTTTGGGCTCCTTTTGCTAATCTCGTGTTAGTAAAAGTTTGGTGAGAGACGATTCGCGCTTTTTCAGACTCGTGGCTTTCAGATCGTTTTCTGCCATTCAGTTTGTGCTTGTGGGTTTGTATCTGCTCTTCAGTGCGTGCAAGCAAGTTCCGCGTGACTTTAAGTAGTCATTGTATTCTTGTTAGTTTGATACTGTTTTTCAGGTCGCTCTTCACAGGCCTTGCTGTTCTTCAGTGCGTTCTGTTACTTCGTTCTGAGCAGCCGACCGTTTTCTAGCCATGTTTCGTATGCGTACTCCTCGTAGAGTTCATGCTGTGCGGGGGCTTGGTGTTGGGGTCCTGACCTTGACACAAGTCCAGTCCATGAACAGGGTGGGGAGGAGTTCATGGACCAAGAATTGGTTGCTTCAGCATGACCAGTTCTCTCATATGCCTTTACTCCGTGAGATCCGTGAGAATAATCCTGATGATTTCAGGAACTTTCTCAGGATGACGGACCCTGTGTTTCACCGTCTGTTGGCTTCGCTGACCCCTTATATTAGCAAGCAGGATACCTGCATGAGGCAAGCCATCACTCCGGAGCAGAGGTTGGTCGCTACCCTGCGGTATTTGGCGACAGGGAGAAGTCTGCAGGACTTAAAGTTCTCAACAGGCATCTCCCCCCAGGCTCTGGGTATCATTATCCCAGAGACCTATTCTGCCATCATCCAGGTCCTGCAGAAGGAGTATATGAAGGTAAGATTTTTATCCTTTTATATCACATTTTATTGTATTGAATGTTTGCTAATATATTGTATTTCTTTCCTCATTCCCTAATTACCATGATTGGAATATGCTGTGAATGTCCCCTTTGTTCTCATGCATGCTGGATTTTTATGTAATTTTTATTTTAGGTCCTTCATACATATTTGCCCTTCACTAACCTCCCCAGCATGGTGTCTCCTGGCCCTATATTCACCTTATGTAGTCACTTAACAATGTATTTTATCAGCTCCATAGTAGTGCTTTACCCCAAACACCCCCTAAAATGTTTGGAAATGTTATTTTTGATTTAAATTCTGGCAGAGTGGCAGAGGCTTTTTTTTGTTGGTGTCCCCAAATAATTTTTAGTAACCTTCCCTCCCCCAACTGCTAAGTCAGCTGATCCCAATTCTCTATGTATCCTCAATCATCTATCTGCTGACTTTGCCAAACCCATACACACTATACCCACCTCTTTACTGGTCAGATTTATGGATGAATTGCCCAAAGCATGTAGTGCAAGGGTCTGCCTGTATACTTTCAAATGGTACTGTTTCAAGTTTTTGTATTCTATTATTATCTTGATAGGTAATAGCAGAATGTCCAAATGTCCTCAAATGTGTACAATGTGTATTTATATCTTTGTATTATGACACTTCTTACCTGTCCAGTGGTCTGCCAATAGTGTAACTAAGGAGGGGCTGTTCCAAGTAATACCCATTATTTAGGCATTCATCTCTTAATGAAGTGAAGAGGGTTACCTGTCCAAGAGTTCCCCCCCTATAATGTTAGAAATGGCCCATGAGAGGGGGGGGGGAATATGATAGGTGTACCTTATACTTTGGCCTTGTTAAATTCCCCTTACTAAATGCTATCTGGAGGTTGCCCCATAATGTTTGTGTCTAATCTGCTTGCCATGTTTCTGTGAAAAAATAGTAATGTTTATTGTTTTTTCCTCAACAGTTTCGTTCCACGCCACAGAAATGGCAGACTGTGGCCTCCCACTTTGCCCAGCGGTGGGACTTTCCTAACTGCGGAGGGGCAATTGATGGGAAACACGTCCACATCGTCCCACCACCCAACTCGGGGTTGTACTATTATAATTACAAGGGGTTCAATAGTATAGTGATGTTGGCGGTGTTGTCGGCTAATTACGACTTCCTGTATGTGGACGTGGGGAAGAATGGCCGGATGTCCGATGGTGGAGTCATCGCCCAGACGGAGTTTTATAGGCGTCTCCAGAATGGCAGCTTGGACTTGCCAGCTCTAGAGGACAATGTTGAAGGACTCCCATTTGTGTTCGTTGCTGATGAAGCGTTTGCGCTGGGGTCCACCTGATGCGGCCATTCCCAATGAGGACCCTCACCCCGGAACAGAGGGTTTTTAATTACCGGCTGGCCAGAGCCCGAAGAGTAGTGGAGAACACATTTGGAATCCTGGCCAGCCGGTTCCGCCTATTTATGACACCCATCCATATGGCGGAGTATAAACTGAACCATATTATACTTGCGTGCTGTGTTCTCCATAACTTTTTAAGGAAACATTCGGCCAACTATGCTGGCTCAGTTGGGCCTGAGGCCGGAATGATACATCAAACCACACTGACGGCGCTTGAAAGTGGCCGTCCTGGCTTGCCCTCCCTGAGTGCCTGCGATGTCCGGTTACGCTACATGGAGTTCTTTGCGGGTAGGGGGGCTATCAATATGCCAGCAAATCTGTGAAGCCTTTTTATAATAAAAAAAAAAAGAAATTCTTTGTGGACATTTACTGCTTGTGTTTGTTTTAGCTGACCCTGACAGAAATGTTTTGAGTGCAGAAAATGGCGTGATTGTGTAACCTTATACAAAGCACTGTTGGCTGTTATTTACTAAATGCAAAAACACATTTCACTACAAGTGCACTTACAACTGCACTGAACCTGCACTTGCAGTGCAAAGTGGATTTGCCCTTAGGAAATAACCCCCATTTTCGCAGAAAACAGCAATTACATCACCCCAAAAGTGTTGTAGTGTTGAGACAATAATCCACACATTCTTGAGTAACCAACTTTTTTTATACCTGCACAATCACATGTGCATTTACCAAAGGTTTTTAAAACAAACCAACATGTTTGTTGTATAACAATTTTTGGAGTAGCATTATCAAAAATCGAAATGTCCATTTAAGATAAAACAGGCCTGTGTAAAACCAACAAGAAAGCCAAAAAACTTGAACTTACAAAGTTCACATTAGGTAAAACCTGAAGGCTATATCAGACATCAGTATTTAGGAACTGGGTTTGATATAGCGTTCAGATGGGGGGAAATCACCCCTGGAAAAACCAAATTTGGAAGATGCACACCAATTTACGAATGTCAACATGTGCTAGCTGCCATCACGGGGGATCAAGGGATGTTTTTTTTCGGGGAGCAAGCCCTTCCTGACCACTACTTTATAATTGAGGAAGGGGTTGCACCCCCAAAACGCGTCCATTGATCTCCCGTGATGGCAGATAGCACATGTTGGCACACTGTGTGCATCCTCCAAATTTGGCTTTTCAAAACATTGCAAAAATATTTAAAAGATTGGACCACAATCAAAAAAGTGATTTTGTGGGATTTTAAATTCACCCCAAAACATCAATGATGTTATTATTTTTTTTAATCACATCATTGATTTTTTGCTGTATGTTTTGCAATTTGACATTACACCCCATGATCTCCCCGATCAGGATCTGGGCACTTTCTGATGTGAAAGGATCTGGATCACGATCACCTAAAAAGAGAGAAACAAAACAAAAACAGGTATCAAAAATCTGCCATCATCCATCTCTTACCTGAGCCTGTGGTCGCAGACACTCACCTGTTGTGGTGCCAATTTCTACCACATCTTGTTCTTCCTCCTGCTCTTCTTGGGTTGGTGTTATTTCCCCTTCTTCCATAGGTGGGGGGTCTGTGGTCTCCTCGGATGAGGGGTGTCCTCCGAGTCTTTTCTCCCCTATGTAAAACAAAAATGGTATAATTAGCACACAGATATTTGATGGCAGAACTAGAAATAGGAAACATTGCTTGGAAGTGGGGTACAATTGTCTATTTTAGCCGAGTTCCAAGATGTATTTTTTTTATTGCCCTTTGTCAAGCTGCAATACTTTACCTGTTTAGTACAAGCTTCACAGATGGAGACCCCCCTATAGTATACACTGGAGCACCTGTGTGGCCCCCCTAATAAAAATGGTGTTCTGGGGTCCCACACTAGTGCTCCGGTGTCCAGATGTGTAAACAGCTGCTCAGTGTCCTCTCCTTACACACAATCTAGTTTGCATTTCATTCGAGTAACAAACCCATCTACACAAACAAATATTTGACATCCAAGTAGGCCCAAAAAAAATGTGGGAAAATGCATATGGCCTAAACAATGGTATTTTAGAGGCCGAAAGAAAAATGTTTGATACGAACGAATAATGGGCCCATGAACATTAAAGTTGCCCTTTTAAACGTTACAATTAAGAAAAGCATATGGAGCAGCACGAACGGAATAAAGACAGAAAGAATAGGAACACAGCACAACTACTTACTTTTTTGCAGCACTCTCCGGATCTTTCGGTACTGCTCTGGCTCTCTTAATTTCAGGTCCGACCACCGCTTCCTGAGCTGATCTTTCGATCTGCGTACCCCGAAATTCTTGTGAATACTTTTGACCACTTTCGCCATGATCTTTGCCTTTCTGATATTGGGGTTGGGATAAGGCCCATACTTTCCGTCATAGTCGGACTTCTTCATGATGTCGACCATCTCCAACATCTCCCCAAAGGACATATTTGTGGCCTTAAAACGTCTCCTTCTGGATCGGGACGTGTCCGGATCCGGGCTTTCCTCCTCCTCCTCCTCCTCGTTCCTGCAATTATCACGCACCTGCTGTGACTCCGCCATGTGCTCTTCCCCCACTGCGCCGAAAAAAAAGGGGCAGGGAATAGAATAGAAAGAACGTCAGGGGCGGGCAGAGTTACACGCATGCGCAGTGTATATAAAGCATAACACACGTGCGTATTACGTACGATCTGTGAGCGGAGGAAGGAGCATTGGACACGCCGATCGTAAGAACTAAGGTAAGAGACAAACTTGTGCCTATACTGCTCCTAATTTGAGGCCTATATTGTAACAAGATTAGGAGAGTTTTGTCTGACATTAGGCTTTGTCTTGTGTTGTGTCTTGCAGTGAACATGGATATGCTAATGAAAGATAATGACTTCATGTCAGTATTCGTAGATATGTTAAGGGAGCTGCCCTGTCTGTGGGAGATTAAACACCCCCATTTCAAGAACCAAGCAAAGAGGAAGGCAGCACTGGTGCAATTGTTGAAAATTGTGAAGCAGGTGATCCCCACGGCAGACATCACATATTTAAAGATATTATTTGGTGGCCTGAGGAGTACATATCTGAGGGAGTGCAAGAAAGTGCAGGATTCGCAGAGATCAGGAGCAGCAGATGACATCTATGTCCCCAGGATGTTGTACTATGACAGGCTGCATTTTCTGGCAGGCCAGACTGAACCCAGACCATCCCTCTCAAGTCTTCCTTCCACGCTTCCTTCCCCCTGGCTGAGGCTTCTGACGCCCAACCTGGGCCTTCCAGGCAACACATGGAGGAGCCCAGATTGAGCCAGATATAGCATGCCTCTAAATATTTCTGGTTGTCCAATCAATGATGTTAACTAGATGTTAGTTGGGAGTACTAATTTAGGATTGTGATTGATGAAGCAAAAACTAAAACCATGTCCCTTTTTCATACACAGGGAAGTCTCAGCCAGGAGGTGGCCGGGCCGAGCCGGCTGGCTGATCTGCAGGTTCCTCCACCCCCCCTGAAAAGAGAAAGTGGCAGTAGGAGGAGTGCCCTAGAGGAGGCTGGCAGAGGACTCTTTTGGAGGGCTACAGAGGTCCTGGGAGCACGACAGACCGTGGAGGAGGACATTGCTGCCGTCATCGCATATAAAATGCAGAGGATGGAGGAGGGCCAACAAGTCATGTGTGAGGCGCTCATATTGGAGGCTCTTAAGAAAGGTATGAGGGGCCAAATTACACCTCAGACACACCTTTGCAATGGTCCTCCTCCTGCAGGTCCCCCTCCTCGTCCTCCCTCTCCTCCAGGTCCTCCCAGTCCTCCTCCAGGTCCTACTCCTCCTCCTGCCACATCTCCAACTGCACAGCCACAGCCGGGAAGGAAGCGTGTAAGGAAGACCAGAAAGTGAGGACCCTGGATCCAGTCTGGTCAGCCAAAAAATGCAGCCTCTTGTGGTACCACAGCCTGGGGACACAGATGTCATCTGCTGCTTTCCGGATCTCTGCGATTTCTGGACCAGACTGCCCTCCCTTACATATGGACTCCTCAGGCCACCAATTTTGATGTTCAAGAATTGATGTCTGCCATGGGGGTCCAAGGCTTCGCTAATTTCTCATTTTGATCCAGTGTTGCCTTCCTCTTTGTTTGGTTCTGATACCTTAATAAAGGATTTTTGTTTTGAATTATACTCTCCTATGTGTTTTACTTCAAAAAGGACAGTTTGTTTGTGAGGATTCAGGTACATTTCAAATACATAATGTGAAATTAACAAGGGACCCCAACAACAAACAATCTCCTTGAGATTAAATAATAAAAGATATCAATGGTGTGGGGGTAACTTGACACACAAAACACACCCAAAAATATTCTGTAGTAAAAATAAAAATAACATTGAACAAAGATCAGCCTTTGAAAAAATACAAACATTTAAAAAAAAAAAAAAGGCTTAAAATCCCCAAAAAATTTAAATAAAAAAAAAAAAAAATTAGGTCAGATGTGACAACTAATAACAATATATTCAGGGAATACCAATAAAAAAACACAAATAAAACTTTGTGAGAAGTGTGTGTGAATATGAGCAGCAAAACTACTTAATTCTTGTCACATTATAAAGAAGAAGAGAGTGCCCTGTATTAAACCATTTTTAACATTTTAACATTTTTAAACTGTTTCATGCATTGTTTATAAAACAGTTTATATCCCATTCCACGTTTAACCCCTGTGGTCTGGAGGATACCATGTCAAAGATCCATCTTGTCTCAAGTCTAGAGATGGATCTGACCATGTTATTGCCTCTCCAATTGGGGAGATTGATCGGTGGGTATGCCCACCATTAGAATATCTCCCTTCATCCACCCACTTATAATGATGGGCATACATGCACCGTATATATATGCCGAAGCATGGGGGCATCCTCCCGCAAAAGTTAGGAGCAAATCGCTCCTCCACCCACTACGCCCCCCACGCTTCGGCATATATGCTGAAGTATGTAACTGTGGTGGTGAAATCACCTCCGACAGCGCTGAAGTCACGGCTTTATGTATCGTGGGAGCAAACGCTGTTGCTGTCAAGATAAATAAATCCGCTCTGCAGCTGAAAGGCATACCTGAAAACAAAAAAATGGTTACCAACAAAACACAGTAAACAGTCAAGTATAAAAAAATTGCATATCTGAAAAGCAAACATGGTAAAGCATAATAACAATAAAACATTGCAGAATAGAATACAGTAAAAAAGAGCAGAACAATAGAGAGAGAATAGAGAGAGAGAAAACAATAAAACAAAAACTATTGTTTTTTTTATTTAATTTTTTTTTTGTGTTTTTATTTATTTTATTTTTTTTTACACTTTTTTTAGTAACTTTAAGTTTTGTAACTGGTACCAGGTTTGGGTCTCTCAAAATGCGATGGCATCTTGGGAGACCCTGTGAAAGTGTGTCCTAGTCTGTGCAATGCTGTACCCTACGCTAAAACTCAACTAGTGTATGGTAGTGTTTAAAACATTCACCAATGCATAGACCAGGATTGTCAAGACAGAAGGGACAATAATACCGGGTGTCACTCCGCGCTTGCTACACACACGACATCTTCTTTGGGGGGCTCGTTGGGTAGGGGTACTCGAGAGGACATAAGGAAATTCCTCTCATGCAGCCGGCTTACTGCATTTGGTTGGGGAAGGTGAGGTGGAGCACCGTCTGGAAACAGAAGGGCTCTGACAATCTCTTCCTGGAATTTAAGGAAGGATCCAGTCTGTCCTGAAGTTTTGTATAGCACATGAGCATTCAGCAAAGCCAATTGAAATAAATAAACAGACACTTTTTTGTACCAGCGTCTGGCCTTACGGGCAACTAGGTACAGCGTCAACAACTGGTCGTTGAGGTCCACCCCTCCCATATTTTGGTTATATTCGTGGACACAGAGGGGTTTCTCCACAACACCAGTCGCTGTAGTAATTTGGACCGTCGTGTCTGCATGAAGGGAGGTAAGAACGAAAACATTCTTATTGTCCCTCCACTTCATAGCGAGCAAATTATTACACTGCAAGCAGGCTCTCTCCCCCAGCCTAAGACGGGAATCTACAAGCCGCTGGGGAAAGCCCCAGTGATTAGGTCACACGGTGCCACATGCTCCAATCTGTTGATCAAAAAGGTGACTAAAAAGTGGCACGCTCGTGTAATAATTGTCCACGTACAAGTGGTACCCCTTTCCGAATAAGAGTGACACCAAGTCCCACACTATATTGCCAGCGCTTCCTATGTAGTCAGGGAAGTTTGTTGGCTCTATGTGACTATCTTTGCCCTCGTAAACCATAAATCTACATGTATAGCCTGTGGTCCTGTCACAGAGCTTATACATCTTGACCCCGTATATTGCACGCTTGCTGGGAAGGTACTGTTTGAATGACAAGCGGCCAGAAAATTTAATCAGGGACTCATTAACGCAGACAACTTGATGGGGAGTAAACAAGTCTGCAAAACGCTGGTTGAAGTGGTTTACGAGGGCCCGAATTTTGTAGAGCCGTTCGTATGCAGGGTCTCCACGAGGACGACAGAGTTCACTGTCATTGAAGTGCATGAACCGCAAAATCTGCTCGTATCGTGCCCTGGCCATGGAAGCAGAGAACACAGGCATATGGTAAATTGGGTCAGTGGACCAATATGACCACAACTCACTCTTTTTATTTATGCCCATGTTGAGGGAAAGGCCCAGAAATATCTTAAATTCGGAGACTGTAATTGGTCTCCAATCTCTGGCAAGGGAGGACTGGGGATTAGCGGCGATGTGTTGACCAGTGTATAAATTGCTTTGGTCCACAATAGATCTATAGAGATCTTCGGTGAAAAACAGCGAATAAAAATCCAGTGGCGTAAAATCAACTGTTTCCACCTGAATACCGGGTTGGCCAGTGAATGGGGAAGTACAGGTGTTGCAGAAGTGTTGGGTTCCCAATTCGGATTGGCGAATGCAGCAGGAAGGGCACTATGGGCACGACGGGCCTGTGTTCGTCTTTTTGGTGGCAGCAGGACACTACTAGTGCTTGCCACCTCGCCAGCTAGAACTGCACTTATGGGACTCGCCACGTCACCACGTGATACTGCAGTGCTGGATGTACGACCAGGGTGTACTAGGCCACTGGTGCTTGCCAGTTCACCAGAAGGAATAGCGACGCTAGTACTGCTCTGCTCCATATGAGGGACCTGCGGTTCTTGCACTTCAAGGACAGAAGAAGAAGATTGGGGTCTTGTACGCCTGACCTTAGCAGGGACCACAACTCCGTCGTCAGAGCTATCTGTCATGGAGCCGCTGTCCTCTACAGGTTCATATTCGGAGCCTGAATCTGACAGATGAGTGACTTCCTCTTCACTATCTGTCATGCTCAGAAATGTGTAGGCCTCTTCACTAGTGTACCTTTGATTTGCCATTTTGGGCTCTAAATTTAGGGGTACACTAGTGAGACTCACAGGCAAAAAAGCTCCTGACTGTTAGTGACTGATTCAAAACGCTACCAAAAAACTGTTAGCGATCGCAGGGATCAGGCCTGACTCTGCGAACGCTGCAGTTATGTGTGCTTAGTGTTTTGTAAGTGTCAGTGATCGATCGATACTGCACTTGGGTGGGCTGGGCAGGGCTGGGCTGAGGGGCAAAGTGGTAGCAGGTGCTAGCAGGTGTCTGGGCTGATCCCGCTACCACTGCGTTTATGGGAACCCTAAACTGCTGGGGATGCTAGTATAGATCTGATCGGATCAGATATTGATCCGTTCAGATACTGTAGCACTAAGGGAGGTGTATGCTGCGTGCGTGGGTGTTAGCGGTACTGGCGCTAAACTGACACGTGCCGTTTAACGCATATATTTAGTATGTTACTGAAAGTTTAATGCCATATATTTCTTTTTTTTTATCCATAAAAATATTTTATTGAAAAAAACATGTAAAAACATGGGGGGCGTGGTTTGCCTTGAGAGAAGATGGCTGCTTGATCCCTCGGCTCCCGCTCACCACAGCCTTTTCATCAGCTAAAATTAGGGACTTTCAAATTTTATTAACTTCCCAATATGGGAACTTCCTCCCGCGGAAGCTCGCAGTCACGATCCCGCTCACCGAGGGAACTTACCGGCCGCGCGAACCACACTATCCCGGAGATATTCCGCACCCAGAGGCCTACTATGGCGGCTCCTCTTCCCGCCTCAACTCCGTCTCAGGAACTGACAGGAATTCTCCTCACTCCAACCGAACCTCACAATTCACAAATGGAGAATGACAGCACTTCTCTCCGTCAACCGAGCCTACGTGATCTCCAAGCGGTGGCAGCTGACATTAAAGATACTCTGTTCTCGGCCATTTCAGACTTACGCCACGAATTACAGGCTATCTCAGGGAGAATGCAGCGCGTCGAAGACAATGTAGCACTACAAGGCTCAGCAACAAAAGCAATTCACTATAAAGTAAACTCCCATACCATGCAACTTAGAGATCTTCAACGCCATGTTGAAGATCTCGACAACCGAGGCCGCAGGCATAACCTTAGGGTGAGAGGCTTACCCGAATCCGTGGACCAGGACCAAATCCTCCCAGTTGTCACAGGCCTCTTCAACCAACTCCTCGATAGGCCTCGTCATACTCCGGTGGCTATGGAATGCATACACAGAGCGCTCCGTCCCAGAGGCAGAGACGCAGATCCCCCACGAGATGTCATCTGCTTTGTAAATGACTATACAACCAAAGAAGAAATCCTCAAGAAAACAAGAGAAAAAGTGCAGCTGGAACATGATGGAAGCCACATACACATCTATCAAGATCTTTCAGCGATTACGCTACGACACCGCAAAGACCTCCGGCCCCTACTAGAAGTTCTGCGGAACAATGGAATCCGCTACTGCTGGAAGTTCCCGTTCGGCCTCTCTGCCTCCCACCAAGGCCGCTCTGCTTTACTGAGAGTACCAGAAGACCTCGATGGATTCTGCCGTACCCTGGATATTCCGCTTGTGTCGGTCCCAAACTGGTATGAGGAATTCAACATCTTACCTCATACCCATCACCCTCCTGCAGGAGAACCGATGGATGCTCACAACACCAGCTTCCGCAGACGCAGATCGCCCTCACCGATCAGACCCTATTCTTCCGGGGGGCCCCGTCACCCGCCTCCTAGCCCCATGACAGCGCCTCTGCCTCGCAGAGCTCGCCGTGATCGTTAATTTACTTCCAGGCTCTTGAGTACACTGTCCTCACCAGACGCTCCCGCTGACAACCCCTACTCCACTCCTACCACCTTCTCCTTTCTACATATATCCGGACCTATCTCGACTACCTCTCCCATACTCACCAACATTCCACGGAGGAACTGCCGCTTCACCTGAAAAATTTGCAGTATCGCCCGAGACCAGATCTTCAAGCCTGCAAAGATCTTTCTCACTTACGCAATGCTTGCCTCTGCTGACTACCCCTACAACAGAATACTGACGCTTCAAACTTTCCCTCCTTGTCGCTTTCCCCCTTGACAGTTCACCGGACCAGAACAACCATGGACTATGTGCTGCAGACATCGCTCCCCACTGCAACCCGTTCAATCCCCGTGGACTATACCTCCTGCTTTCTTTACAGGTACTTTTATGCACCGATGCTCTACTTCGGCATCGGGACCTATGGTGTATACTCCACCAGACATAACATCTACGGTTCCTCTGTACCCTGTGAAAAATCTGAGGGGTAACATGTTAACTGTTATAGTTTAATGTTAGAAGTTATAAGCTTTAAGTGGTTACTGCCTCCTGTTCCGGGAAGACACTGTTATGCTACATCACACACTGACACCGTATCAAAGAAATATCTTATACGCAATCATTATACCAGTTTATTCTCCCTCATACTGCCTAACTCCTTCAACCACAACCCATTCTCTGCAGTTTCACTCTCTGCTGCCATCTACTGACCTTAAGCCCAGAATATCTATACTCCAATAAGCCCTATACCCCCATTTAACCTAATACAGTACCACAGACACCATCAACACTGATTATAGCATGTACACCCAACACTTGCCATCACACTGATTACAACAAGGTAAAATACTTATTACTATAACTATTATAGTCCAATACTCACCCATGTGTTTACACATACATAACGTCAGAGAATTGACCACCCCTAGCTAGGATGCTTATACTTGGGGTTGCCACATACACCTACACTCCCTCCCCACTCAGGCTCCATTCAATTTAATTTCTATTTAATGATTAACTTATACCTGGAAATCTACCACCGCACCATACCACACTTATCAACACTCTACGGAAAACTCACGGTTACGCTTGGATGCCTTGCAACATTACCCGGGACCCGGTCCTCCTGTTAGTGATTCCCCTTCCCATTTACACATTGAATCTGCTACCTTCCCATACAACAAAACACAGACTCCTTCCCTTTTAATTTCTCACAGCCCTTCACCTCATGGACTACCGAACTACGCCAGAAACGGAACTCATGCTGTAGTTACCTCTCCCCACTGCAGAACACCCTATCCCCAGGAACTACTCCTCCTACTCCCCATACAGTCATTAGTATAAGTGTAAGCTCTCTAACACCGGACCACGTACTATATACCTCATTGGACTTACTGCATGTAAACCCTTTATATCCTGAGTAAAACCAGTAGGATGAATTGTTAAAATTTATAGACAACAGTTTTAAGCTGAAAGATTTAAGCGATTTCTGCCTCCCGTATAGGGAAGACAATGATACATAGCAACACACACTGACAACACCTGAGATGATGATTTCTTTTGCAATCACATTACCAGCCTCACTCCTCTCAAACTGACAAAATTTCTGAACCTCAGCTCTTTACTGCCATCTACTGGCTTGGGACACACCTTCTCTAATATTCCTACACATTATATGCCCTCATTCACCTTCATATACCGAAACAAACACGATTGACAGTACATTCACCATGCATCACCACACTTGTCATTACACTAAAATACATTCAGGGACTACACTTACCACTGCACTCCTCAAACTCCGTCCATCCCTTACGAATGTACACACACAAACAATTTGAAGATTAAAACCTCCCTGAAATGTTGTCTCTGCCTGGGCTGCTTACACAGGCCTATACTCACACACCACACAGGTTAAGGTATATTTATTTTCAATAAATAACCATTCTAAACAAACTTAGCTGTATTAATATAAATGACTGTCAACACATATGTTATGTTACTCCGCTTACTCTGCCTTCGGCTAGTTTACTGTATGGACCAATTATCTAGAAATAGATGTTTATATACTTGTGTAGCAATGTTTATTAAGATTATCCTTCTTTGTGCCTTTCCCCCCTCACTGATACGACTCTACCCGTAACCATCACCCAAACGATCACTCCCCCCCACTCGATATAAAGTATAACTAACCACTGATATTGTTACTCATCTACCTATCTCGCCAACACAAATTATTGGCCATCCTATCGATTATGTGACCTCATTCCGCCAAGTTTCCCAACATGTATACCACATACCTGTCCCCCCTGTTCCACCACATATATAAAATAAGGCTGCTGGTGAGCTAGACCTCACTGACAGACTTTCCCACCTACTGTAGACATCTCTCGATTGATAAACCAACCCCCACACAGTGGTTAATCGAATCTTCTCTAGCATCTCCTATATAAGAACATACATACACCACTGACCTTATCCGGTTAGTAAATTCTTGTGATCCTGATCACTGAATTAGGTGATTAGGGTCACATTCAATACCGGTATTGTTAACCCTCTCTTACCCCTGTCCCCCGACCTGCCCTACCCACAAGCACATACCCCTCAACCCATCCCATCTCCTCCACCACAGCAGCGCGTACTATCCTCCCACACACACCTCCCGCTCACACACCTATAAAATGACGAATCCATCCAGCATCACCCACAGCACCAAACTCAAACTCATCTCACTAAACGTAAAAGGCCTCAACACGCCAGAGAAACGCTCCAAACTACTCTTCACCATGTACCGCAATAAGGCTGATATTATTTTCCTTCAAGAAACGCAATCGACAACGCAGAAAACAATACTTACACTTCATCAACAAAATCCATAAACTAGAAAATGCTCACAAACAAACCCAAGCCCTCTCCACTATGACAGAACTGATTCAAACTAGAAAAGATCTCCTTGAGATATTAGACACCCAAATTTGACGCAAATATATCCTTTCCAAAAAAACGTTTTATGAATACGGTAACAAAGCCAGTAAAATGCTTGCTCGGGCTTTACAAGTGACAAAAGCTCACACAACGATTCACTCCATCACTGATCCAGCAGGAGGCAAATTTACCAAAACCCCCGACATTGCAAAACAGTTTGTCCAATATTATAGTAAACTATATAACCTTCACCCATCTAACTCCTCCTCAGATAAAAACAAACGAACAGAAATGATAGTCGATTTTTTGCAACAATATGGCCCTACCCCTATCTCGGCTTCCGTGGCCCAAGATCTGGCCTCCCCCCTAACCAGAGAAGAAATAGACCTTGCTTTGAAACAACTAAAATCAGGTAAACTGGCTTGACAGTCGGCTACTATAAAACTTATGCAGAAACACTCACCCCCTTCTTCTTAAAAGCTTTTAACTCCTTCGCAACCCCTACGACTCCGCCTCGAGACCTTCTAACTGCCCATATAGCTGTAATTCCAAAACCGGACAAAGACCCCTCCCTGGTTACCAATTACAGGCCCATCTCGCTTCTTAATGTGGACTTGAAATGGTATGCAAAGACTTTAGCAAACCGTATACTACCACTATTGTCCCAACTTTTTGATCTGGACCAAGTTGGCTTCGTTCCGGGAAGAGAGGCGAGAGATAACACTCTAAAAGCTCTTAATATCCATCATTGGCTTACGTCCAACCGTTCTAGCGGATTTATGCTTTCTCTCGACGTGGAGAAGGCGTTTGACAGGGTGGCCTGGGACTATATGTCAGAAACTCTACGGATGATAGGTCTTCCTCCAACGATGCTCAATTTCATACTGGCCCTTTACTCTAACCCTACTGCCAAGGTCCACGTAAACGGCCACCTGTCAGACGCCTTCTCCGTGTCGAATGGAACCCGTCAGGGATGCCCACTCTCCCCTTTAATTTTTATTTTATCCCTGGAACCCTTCCTGCGACGCCTGAGAGCCAACCAAGACATTAAGGGAATTACCATCAAACGACGCACATACAAAGTAGCCGCCTTCGCGGACGACATACTCCTCTTTCTCACTGACCCCCTCACGACAATACCCAACCTTCTTAAAGACTTTAATAATTTTCATACCCTTTCTAACCTCCAAATAAATTACTCGAAATCGACAGCCCTGAATATTACCCTCGCCCCTGAAATTTGTCGACAATGCCAACTCAATTATCCGTTCTCGTGGAACACTAGAGCAATCCAATATCTAGGTATTCTCTTACCGACCTCTTTGGAAAACTTATACACCCTAAACCATGCGGCAATTTTGCAAAAAATACAATTAGACTTAAAAAAATGGTCCACAGGACTTTTTTCCTGGTTCGGTAGAGCCGCAATAGTCAAAATGAATATTCTACCCAGACTTTTATATATTTTGCAAACTATTCCCATTAAACTTCCGAAGACATTCTTTTTAACCTATCAAAAAGCCTGTACTTCATTCGTATGGGCCAAACTACGCCCGAGACTAAGCTTCCTAAGACTGACCGTCCCCAAACTTTTAGGGGGCATAGGTCTTCCTGATCTACGCAAATACCAACAAGCGTGCCATCTTACAAGAATTATAGATTGGAACATACACTCTGCACATAAAGACTGGATCCACATAGAGCAATCATTCTCAGACATCCCACTGTCTCATCTCCCCTGGATCACTAACTCTAATATCCCCCCTGAATCCAAACATCACCCACTAATAAATCCTACATTGGCTTCCTTCCACACAACCTGTAAACTTCACAAACTCTCTTCACCTAATGGCCCAATGACCCCATTACGGATGAACCCAGATTTTTTGCCAGGAATGCATCCCACCTTCTTAGCAGACCAATGGCCCCACCCTACTGTACGAGCAGAGCATTTTTTCGAAGGAAATCATTTCTTATCCCAACCAGCGCT
The DNA here is from genome assembly GCA_037952925.1 of Lithobates clamitans. NCBI lineage: Eukaryota > Metazoa > Chordata > Amphibia > Anura > Ranidae > Lithobates > Lithobates clamitans. The sequence goes on along the minus strand of JBBGZY010000552.1, from coordinate 1,510,610 downwards.
TGCGTCAAAAATGAACATGACATCTTTCCCATTCTGGACATATGTCCAACTGAGACACTTTTTTAACAAACCTAAACCCAGACCAGACTGGTCCAGGCAGACCACCACATTTGAAAACCTCTGCTCAAGTGGGGAACCACAAAAACAACTGATATCCCAGACATACGCACTCCTATTCACAGCACGCACACCAACGACACACTGGACCACCAGACAATGGGAACAAGACCACTCAATAAACCTTACAGATGCAGAATTGGAGAAAATATATACCTTGGCCCACAAAGGATCAATCAATGTGCAAGTACAGGAAAACGCCTTTAAAATACTATCAAGATGGTACAGAACACCACTGATGCTGCATCACATTGACCCGTCAATTACCCAAACATGTTGGAGATGTAAAACTGAGACTGGATCGTTCTTACATATTTGGTGGTCCTGCACAAAAATTCAACCCTTCTGGTCAGAAGTACACAAATTGATCAGCCAAATAACGACATACACGTTAGACTTCAACCCTGCATTATTCCTGCTCCACCACTCCAAATTACCACTGTCGACTTACCTCCGATCTCTGGCCATGCACATGGTGAACGCTGCTAAGCTATGCATCCCCCTCAAATGGCGCTCAACAGACCAACCATCCATCGCAGATTGGTTTACACGCATACAAAAAACGATGGTCATGGAAGACCTCATACATCAGGCCAAAGAAACACAACCTAAGTTCATCAAAACATGGACATGCTGGATACACTTCACTACCACTGATGCATACAAACAATATTTCAAATGAAAGCAATATAGATGCTGTGACGAAGTCTAGAATAACGTATATTTCCTTACCCTGGATAAACACTGTCCCTTTTATTTCCCTTTCCATTGCTGATGAATCCAAAAACACCCAAACTCAAGATGACACTCACAAAAGATATAACCTCTGCTGACAATACTCACAACATCCCACACACTACTACTTTCCCAACTCATCCCCTACAAATCCCTTATATAAACACTTACCTACGACTACAATCACCCAAACCGAGCTTTAAAACAAGATTTACCGAGTAAACATTATAACTAAATAATTCATACCCCAACCCCACCCTCACCCACCCTATATCAACCAACATCCTCGATGAAATGTAAAGCTAGAGCTCTAGAACTCAGTAACAAAATCTCTACTGTATAGACTCTTTAAAGCTTCACAGTATATTTACCCTAACTATATGATCTAATATTACGGTATATACATATTAACTTAACTTTCTCACTCACGAGATCAGCGGCTGCGTCCGCAAAAGCATACTGTAATGTATTTAACTTACCCTTGTGCTGTACTCTCCCTTTTCTGTATTTCTCCTTGTTACTTTTGTTTAAAAACCAATAAAAATATTTAACAAAAAAATAAAAAAAAAAACATACACATACCGACTTCACATTTACATTTTGAAATGCTTATTTCTGTCAGACATTCTACATTAGTGTGTCCCACTGGCTGCATTATTAAACTAACCTGTACCATAACACCACCTTATCCACTGAATATCATTTTACTCTTCATACACATCAGCAAAATATAAACCATTTGCCCATCCCCATCCTAAACAAAAGGAGAAATTGAATCACATAAGGTATCATGCCTTGATAAGGTAGCTTTAGCTATTCAATCCATAGGGTCTCATGTCCCCAATCCCAACAGTCTGCCCACGACCAAATCCACCGGGGCAAGCCCCGGAACATTCAGCCATGGTCCCCAGAGTTTCTCGAACTTCTGCGGGCAACCTCTGTGTTGGTAGATCACCTTGTCTTTTCTTAACATTTCCCCCACAGCGTTAACCCATTCTTTAAGAGCAGGAGGCTCTTCAGAGATCCAGTGTTTCATAATTAGTTTCCTTGCCAGGAATACAGCTTTGGTAATTGTCACTTTAGTACATTCCTCCCATCCCAATTTATCAATCACATTGACCAGGCAGTGCTTGGGATTTGTAGGCAAAGTGACCTGAAATACCCTATTGACAGTGTCCACCACCCCTTTCCAATAGGGGTGGAGCTTTGGGCACCTCCATAGTAGGTGGATCAGGTCCCCATGTTCTCTTTTGTATCTAGTGCATAGCGGGGTGGGTCTAAGGCCCATGGCATATAACCTATGAGGGGTATAATAAACTCTTAATATGATATACAATTGTGTCAGTCTGTGTGTAACATTCAAGGAGCATGTGGGCACGGCCTGTAACACCTCTTCCCACTGATCCCCATCCAACGGGCCGACATCTCTCTCCCACTTAGCAAGCATTCCCAAAGGATGTTTATTTAAAAAGCTTTGCAGTAACATACTATAACACTGTGAAATAAACCCTTTGGTATTACTAGCTCCTGCAATCACATTAAACACAGGTGTATGTGAAGAAACCCATTCCGCTGATTTACTCTGTGCCCCCACTGCATGTTTTAATTGCAGGTAATAGAACCTCATAGACTGTGGTAGTGCAAATAATCTCTGTAAGGTCTCAAATGGGTGTAATTTCCCATTTTGGAAAATCTGTCTAATATACAACACCCCATATCTTCTCCATATCGCTCCATTCTGCATCTTAGCTAATTCTGGGTATGTATCATTAAACCATATTGGGCTGTAGTCTATGAATCCTGTTACCCCCTGCATATATTTAGTTTTAGACCATATTTTTTGGATTAAGTCATAGGTCGGATACTTCTTATTGGATTTCCCAAAGTTCATGGCCTCCAAGGCTGTCGGGACCGAGTCTTTTTTAACTGTATGGAGCATTACCATTTCTGAGGAGCTACTTGTAGTTCTCTCTTTTTCTGCGCCAGTGTACATTGTACCTATCAGATGCTGCAGCTGCGCAGCTACATAGTAGAGCCAGGGATTAGGGAGGGCTAGCCCTCCCTCGTCCTTAGGGCGTTGGAGGTGCTCGAGTTTAATCCTTGGAGAGCGCCCTCTCCAAATTAGTAGTCTAAACAGGGAGTTAATAATCCGGAAAGTTTTAAGGGTTATTACCATGGGTGTATTATGGAGTACGTAAAGCAATTGGGGCATAAGAATCATTTTAATCAAATTCACTCTGCCTGCGACCGACAGACAGAGTGAATTCCATGTTTTAATCCTTTCTCTGAATCTCTGCAGCAGTGGGAATATGTTTAATCTACCATACTCTCTGATCCTAGGTGTCACCTGAATACCTAAATATCTGAACGAGGTGGCAAGAGGTACTACACTATTGTCAGGGGGAATGCTCCCCTCATCAATAAGCATCAAGGAGGATTTGGTCCAGTTAATCTGGAGTCCTGAGTATCGTCCAAACTCCAATATGGTTGACATAGCTGCATTGAGAGATTTATCCACATCACCAAGCAAAATCATGGTGTCATCGGCATATAACATTAATTTTTCTTGCCTGTCGCCATATCGAAATCCGACAACGTAAGGATTGGCTCTTATTTTAATGGCTAGGGGTTCTATAGCTAGCGCGAACAGCAGGGGTGACAAGGGGCACCCCTGCCTCGTGCCTCTCCCCAAATTGAATGTGTGTGACATAGCCCCCGAAGCCCTAATGGCAGCCTGAGGACTGTGATACAACAGACGTACCCATGAGATGAAAACATCACCAAAACCGAAGCGTCCAAGCACTCCCCACAAGTATTCCCACTCCACGCTATCGAAGGCCTTCATAGCGTCCAGTGAGAGTAAAGCCCTCTGTCCAAGATTATCCGCCGCAGATTGCATATTCAAATAAAGCCATCTTAAGTTTACAGCCGTAGACTTATTAGGCATGAACCCCGCCTGATCAGGGTGTATGATGGCCGTAATGGCCCCATTCAGCCTCATCGCAAGTACCTTGGCTAGAAGCTTAATATCGCTTTGCAATAGGGATATGGGTCTATAAGAACCCGGATCTGTTGGGTCCTTTCCTGGCTTCAGTATAAGAACTATGTTGGCTGTGGTCATAGAGGGGGGTAAACGTCTATTTTCCCTGGAAGCATTGAAGACCATTAGTAGCTTTGGCAAAATGATGTCAGCGTATTGCTTATAAACCTCTATGGGAATCCCATCCGCCCCAGGGGCCTTGCAGTTGGGGAAGGCTGCTAATGCGTCCTGTAACTCATCCAAGGTAAGAGGAGCATCCAGATCCTCCTTCTGACTCTTTGTGAGTTGTGGAAAGTCAATGTCACCCAAATAATCTGCCAGTTCCTCCGAGGTATATTGCCCCGTCGGAAGATACAGATTTTCATAAAATTTGGCCAGTTCCATTAGTATAAGGTCAGGGGAGCTCACCAACCTACCCTCCGGTGTTTTAATGGCTCCTATTACAGGGGAGTGCTGTTGAGAGTTAGCTATCCTAGCCAAAAGACGCCCCGTACATTCTCCTTCCTCATAAAATGCCAACCTGGAGAAGAACAGCTTTTTCTCCGCTGTGGAGGACAGCAACCGCCCATACGCAGATTGAGCCGACTGCCATGCCTCCCCAGCCAAGTCTGTCGGTGTGTGTATATAAGCCTCCTCCAGGGTCCCAACCTGTCTCTCAAGTTCCTCTTTATGTTCTGAAGAATTCTTTTTTACTCTCCCTATCTCTGAAATAAGTAAACCTCTCAAATAGGCTTTAAAGGCATCCCAGTGTTCCATCGGTGACTGCAGAAACTCCCGATCATTAAGGAACTCTCCCCTGCTCCGCTCCATCTCATTCTGGGATAAAAATAATTTTAATGCCATACATTTCAGTGCGTTAGTGGCATTTAACACAGTATATCTTTGTGCGTTAGTGCACGTTTAACGCAGTATATTTCAGTGTGTTACTGCAAGTTTAACGCCATATATATCAGTGCGTTACGTGCCGTTTAACGCAGTATAGTTCAGTGCGTTAAATTCAGTGCATTAGGTGCAGTTTAACACAGTATATTTCTGTGCCTTAGTGTACATATAACGCAGTATATTTCAGTGCGTTACTGCAAGAATAAACGTGGTATATTTCAGTGTGTTACTGCACGCTCAATGCCATATATTTCAGTGCGTTAGTACACGTCTAACACAGTATATTTCTGTGCGTTACTGCACATTTTACGCAGTATATTGCAGTGTGTCAGTGCAGTTTTACTGCAGTATATTATAGTGTATCTGTGCAGTTTGTCTGTGTAATGAGTACTTAAGTTAAAGTGCACCAAACACCACTTTCCATTGATTAAAGTGCATCCACATACACATTTCCAAATCTTTATTACATTTTTTTAATAAGCACCCCCCATCATGTCTGGGAGGACAACAAGGAGAGGCAGATGTTCTCATGGCACTGTGAGCAGGCCAGCAGCGTATGTGTCCACAGGCAAAGGTGGAAATGGTCAGTCCTCAGACAGGGCCATCATTTCCTCTGTTTAGTGATTTGATAAAAAACAAGAGCAGCCAGTTGGGACTTTTTATGAGAACGCAAGGCTAACACCGCCAGGCGCCTCCATCCCTATTAATTTGATAAAAAAGAAGGAAAGTGGGACTTTATATGAAGCATACACTCCTGGAGATATCACGATAAAAATGAAGATGGGGGTACTAAGTATATTAGAACTATAGACATTCCATGACAGCATCGCAAAACAACAATTGGCAGTCATTGGTTTATTGATATAAGAATAAAACAATAATAGTAATCTCATTATAAAATATTGACATAGTAAGTTCATAATGTAAACATTATATAGAATAAAGTTCATTGGGATATATAAAATATGATAACGATAATAATGACATAATATTCTAGTAACATAATGAGTTCATCTTGTACACATTGTATAGAACCATTTTCATAAAAGCGTGTCTTCCTGGTAAAAAAAAACTGTGTCTCTAGTTCAATCTAGTACAATCCAGTTAGTAAGTATGGTAATTGATGATGTTGCAAAATATGAGCGAAAAGCATCTATTGGCTTGATGCGTTTCATGGCGACTGCCACTCTTCAGGAGCAAGTATGGGGTACATGTCTATAAGTATTAAAACACAATTAATTTGTACAAATAAAATAATAGGTATTTTATGTAGGGAGAGGAGAGGGGAGATATCCCCAATTTACCAAGACTACTTACAGGAATGCCAATGAGACTGGGTACAGGCATGGAGGGCCGGAAGGCCGACCAGAAACAACATCAGTCCCGGGAGCTGAAGTGGACAAACCCGACCGTAGATGGATAGCCAAGAGGAGACAATATACCCCAGGGGTTGCTGAGGACGTCATGTGACGAAGCGCGCACAACGGCATCACGCTCTGTCAGTCTGCTCCAGGGCATACGAGAGAGGAGTACGCTGCTTAGCAGCTGGTGCACATACACCTCCACTGCGCAGTTTATGCCTGATTGGAGGGACTCTTTACTTTTGTATTTGGCCTGGCAATTATTGCTGTCCTATCCAACCTGGACAGAATCACACAATAGTGCCTGGACTTTTTAGTTTTACTTCTTTAACCTGGTATTTTTCATTTTTTCTTTGCTATTTTTTATCATTAAAATTTTTTTTATTATTAATTTTTTTTTTTTTTTTTTAATTTTTTCCTCTTTTTTTGTAACCAACTTTGCTGGTTTAGCTCTGTTTATCCTTACTCATTTTTTATGTCAAAATATCCCCGGTTTGCGGGCGTATATGGTTTTAAATAAAGTGGTCAGACTTTATCACGCTATGGAAGCTCTTTTTTCTTACAATACATGAGGAGAAGCAACAACTCCAAGGATTGAAAAGCATAGGAGACATCCAGCACAAAACATAGCAGCAAGGCGATCCATCTCCCAACACAGGTGGACTACCCCGTTGCGGGGCCTGGGAAGCTGATTACAACAGAATTATCTGTCAGACGGAACAACAAGTGAAGTGACCCAGCGGACTACACCATAAGCGTCATACCGCTGTTGGGGTTCTGGGAGCTGGTGAGTAAGCAACCAAAGGGGGAGCACGAGAGTCACCTGACAAATTGTTGCAGCACCAAAGTCACCTGTGGGAACCTGAATAAATCATATAACATCAATATATGGGACTGTTGCAATACATGTTGAAGATTTAATTGTTAGATTTTCTGGGCTATTATATTTGTTCTGTTCTATGCAATTGTAATCTATGTCGATTACGCATATGGTATCAGATCAGGACAGCACAATATATATATACATCACCGCATTGTTATATGGTTAATTAATAAATGCACAGTATGGAATATAGCCTCTGGCTTCTTTTCCAGACGCTGTAGGACCTAGTAAGCTGTGCGACACCTGTTGTTTGTCATAGTTTCCAAAGCATATGATCAGTGGGCACATACCTATTAGCTGTGGGACCACCCATACTGTAAGGGGGGTTCATATATGCTGCACACCTCATAAGATCTATAAATACAAGTAGGGGGTGCTATACTTTAGGCTATCCCAGTATATAAATAAATAACTATATTTTTTTAGGTAGCGCCAATATACCCAAATTCTCTACTCTAAAGTAGACCCTTAAGACCCTCAGGGATAGCTCAAATATTGCAAAACATGACTGATATTTTCAAAAATATTAATGGAAAAACTAAATAATTATGTTTAGTGATGTTGCCCATGCTATCCAGGCACAGCGTGCAGAGGAGGTGGTGGACTGGCTTACTAAACCATCCTCATCCTCTGTCACCCAAGCAGAGACTAATGCACAGTCCACTGCAGCTGCCAGAGTGGCTAATCAGGCATGGAGGAGTCAGCTGAGTTATTTGAACACAGCATCAGCCACTTGCTCCTTGACGATGCACAGCCATTACTTTCAGATATTGGTTCTGAGGTTAAGGAAGGCAGGAACATGAGCCTACAGAGAGTGGGGAACACTGGTACACAAATTGGCAGTCATGTTCCCCCAGCTGCAGCGTTTTGGCAAGTTCTCTCCAATGGTAATTAGGATGGAGGAGATGATGATGATGACTTGGGTGCCAAATAGAGCAGAGGAGGAAAGTTAGGGTAATGCCGTGTACACACAGTCAGATTTTCCGATGGGAAATGTTGGATGTGAGCTTGTTGTCTGAAAGTCCGACCGTGTGTATGTCTCCATTGAACATTTGCTGGCTAGCAGGTTCTCAAATTTTCCGCCAAAAAACTTTGTTGTCGGAAAGTTTGATTGTGTGTACACAAGTCCGTTGCACAAAAGTTCACGCATGCTTGGAATCAAGCAGAAGGAGCCGCACTGGCTATTGAACTTCCTTATTCTTGGCTCGTTGTACGTCTTGTATGTCACCACGTTCTCACGTTCGTAATTGTTGGCCAACATTTGTGTGACCGTGTGTATGCAAGACAAGTTGGAGTCAGCAACCTTCGAACAAAAATCTGCGGTTTTGTTATCGGAAAGTCCTATCATGTGTACGGGGCATAAGCCACAACCCCAATGAGGCAGCCATCATGGAAGAGTAGAGAGCAGCCACCCTATTCACTCACATTGTGAAGCTGTTATCTCCCGGCCCACTTCCCACAGCTCAGTTGTCTGGGCCTTTTTTAGCACATGTGCAGCTGATCGCACTGTTGCAATTTGCAAACTTTGTCTCAAGCACATCAAGCGTGGCAAAACACCAGCCATTTGGGTGCCATATACTTGACAAGGCATTTAACCTACCACCACTCAGCCTGCTGGCAAGAGGACCTGAACGCCACACAAAAGGGGTGCAATTCTGTTCCTCCTTCTTACTCACCTCAGTCTGCCCCCGCTATACCTCATGAGCTCTCAGCAGCCTCCAGTGACAGGGATGATGGTATTGCGCAGGGTGTCCTAGGTCCTTGCAGCACATCTAGCAGTAGCACACCACCAGCTGAAGACTATAGCTGGAAAATTTCTCTACCCCATCTACTGCAGTGAAAAAAAAAATGTCACTGCCACCCACATGCCCAGCGTTTAAATGCAAGCTTGTTAAAGCTGCTGGCTCTACAACTTCTGCCTTTCCGTCTAGTGGATTCTGCCCCATTCTGTGAATTTGCAATGGTAGATTCCCAGTCACTATTTCTTTTCACATAAGGCCATTCCAGCTCTGTACCATCATGTGGAAGGCAATGTTGTGGCATCGTTTGGCAAGGCAGTCAGCTACAAAGTTCACATTACTGCTGACATGTGGTCCAGCAAGCATGGTCAGGGATGATATATTTTGTTCACAGCACACTGGGTAACTCTGCTTGCAACTTAGAAGGATGCAGGACAGGGCTTAGTGCTGAAGCTTGTTGTGCCCCCACGTCTCCATACAGCTAGTGGTGATGATGCGAGATTTGTCAGCTCTACCCCTTCCTCCTCGTCCTCTATTCCCTCCTCTGCTGAATTGTCCTATGAGCCACAAGTACTCCCTAAGCATTTAAGGGGGTATTCAATGAGTCAGGCTAAAAGGGGCCATACAGTGCTTCAGATGGGGTGTCTAGGGGACAAGAACCACACCGGAGCAGAGATTCTTGCAGATCTGCAGGGGCAGGCCCAGAGGTGGTTCATGCCACACCAGCTGGAGCCAGAAATGGAAAGTTGACTAGCACATGTCCTCAATTTGGTGGTGCAGCGCTTCCTAAATAGGTACCCAGGGTTGGAAGATCTGCTAAAGCAGGCCAGAAGAGTCTGTAGCTATTTGAGGAGGTCATACACAGCCAGTGCTCGGTTGGCTGAAATTCAGCAGGAATTTCACCTGCCCGTAAACCGCCCGATTTGTGACATGCCCACCAGGTGGAACTCGACTTTGGCAATGCTGCAACGATGGCTCAGGCCAGCTGAGCTTTTTTTCCCCACGCCACACCTTTTTTTCACCATTTGAGGAGGCCACAAGGATGGTTTTCCATCCCCAGAACCCTTGGGAGTAGTACATGGTAGGTAGGAGGCAGTTCCAGATACTATATTTCTCAGTGCCCCTGAGGAGTCTGCTTCTTACGCCCCTGCAAATTTGCGGGGCATGGAATACCTCATGCTTCAAAGCCTGTGAAAGGACTCAAGAATATGTGGCATAATGGAGAAGGATCACTAGTGGTTGGCAACCCTCCTTGACCACCGTTACAAGGGAAAGTCTCAGAACTCATCCCATCCCCACAGGTTAATGTTGGTCAAGAGAGGAGTAGTGGAGAAGGCGGCCATCTAAGTTATGCATTTCGCAATTTTTTTAGTCCTCGCCTCCCAGGGCTGTCAGCTTCCACGTCCCATCAGCAGCGTCTGCATCATATGGTGGGTGATTATCTAGGGGTGAAAACAGAGATGGAGAGCTTTCCAGTCGACGATCCACTGGCTTACTGGGTCATGATAATAGACCACTGGCCAGAACCTCAGAGGTGAGCGCATGAGCTATTGGGGGTCACTGGAGGGCACCAAAGCATGCCGTATTTTGCACACCATATAGGAAGAACACGAGGAATGCCTATATATAATTTATTTGGACACCAATGCCTGCACTTTATATATCATTTTTTTGATTATTTTTATTGAATTTTTGGACATTTAAAAAAAATTTTTCATCATCACCTGGATTTTTTCACGTTTTGCATGTTGCATGTTATATTTATATATATTTATTCACTGTTTTTCATAAATGAATGGCACTGATTATTATTGAATACTTTTAACGTGATTTATAGATAATTTATATATATATATATATTCACTGGTTTTCATTAATGAATGGCACTGATTAATGGCACTGAATATTATTATTTTTATTTTTAACGTGATTTATAGATTTTTCACTACGATATTATTTTAGGTGTTATCTATACTTTTATCACGCTATTTTTACCTAGCGCATACACAATTATTTATTTTAATTTTGTCACATACACGATATGAAACGTGGATAGTGTGTGCAGTTGATTGAAGTATTTGGATTCACTTTACAGGCATCTATCCATTTGTGGCTCACAAGATCTTTATGCAATTATCAGTTTCCACGTCCCATCAGCAGCGTCTGCATCATATGGTGGGTGATTATCTAGGGGTGAAAACAGAGATGGAGAGCTTTCCAGTCGACGATCCACTGGCTTACTGGGTCATGATAATAGACCACTGGCCAGAACCTGCCCAGTATGCAATTGAGCTGCTGGGCTGCCCTGCATCCAGCATGCTTTCTGAACGGACATTCAGTGCTGCTGGAGGTTTTATTATTGATAGTAGAACGTGTCTAGAAGTGTTTTTGGGATGTGGAATCTCTGCAGGACTTCTAGGCTGCCTAGCATTGTGGGTGTTTTAATTTTTTTTCAATTTTGTTGGTGTAGGTTTCATGGACACAATTAACACCCAAAGACCAATTTTTCCACACCTGTTTGACAGTTGCATATCATTGAAATTATTGACAGCAAGGTCAATTCTTGCTTTCATCAAGAATACCTCAATTGGATTATGGTGTGAGGGTGCCACCGACACCCAAAGACCATTTTTTTCCGCACCTGTTATTTCTATCCAAAGTCTTTGGAAGAGACACCAGAATTTATCCAAAAAATCTCTAATTTTGGTCCCAGTGCACTACATTGTAGCCTCATCATACAGACTGGCTCCACAAGCCGTTGCTTACAAAATAAAGAAAGCTTGCAGAGAAAATTTCATTTTTTTGGCCTTATAAAAGCAATTATTGCTTCAGCAGCTTCTATTTGAAGTGCAGATGTGCCAGTTTACAGGTAGACTATAGGGGAACACCCTGGGCACTATATTGAAAGTAATTTTTCATTTTTATGCTTTCACTTTAAGCATCAATAAATCACTGCTCATTTAAAAATGTAATTTTTACAAACTTTTTTTTTTCATTGATACATGTCCCCCAGGGCAGTACCCGGGCCCCTATAACTATTGTATGCCCAATTACTTGCATATAAGCCTTCAAAATGGTCACTTTAGATTTTTACAGTTCGGGTCCCATAGACTTCAATGGGGTTCGTTAATTGGTTCCAAACTTTTGCAGTGTTCTAAAGTTCTGGTGCAAACGGAAGCGGGTGTGGTGTCATTCGGCCTGTCCCTAATTGTTATTATGGACACGGTTAAGTATGAAAGGGAAGTAATGAGACAACTATCAGATAGACAAACTTATTCCCGACTTGATGCTAATCCTACAAAGGAGATTTAAAAAAGTGGTGAAGCAAGCAATCAGTGACAGAATCATAGCTAGTGACACACAATTCTATTTAATTGCAGAGTTTCCTATTACAACAGTCATAAATATGCTGGTTAAAATTCATAAAAATTTTAATGACTCTCCGGGTCCCCCTATTGTCTCTGGCACTGAATCTGTTACAGCACCTTTAGCTAGATACTTGGATAAATGTATTACACCACTAACTACGCAAATGTAAATCTTATATATGAGATTTGTATGATTTTTTTGATGAAAATTAATGATTTAACTGTATCTGCAGATTCATTTATGTTAACTGGGACATTTCAAGCTTATACACAGTGATTCCACATGAATTTGGAATTAAAGCCTTCGGCCGCCTCCTGTCTGCTTCAGGATGGTACAATATAAATCAGATTGCATTCTTGATACAGCTATTAAAATTTGTATTGGAAGAAAATGTCTTTCTCTTTAAAGATACATATTATTTGAAACTCAGGGGTGTTGCGAAGGGTTCAAATGTTGCCCCCCCATATGCAAATGCATTTGTTGACATGATTGAAAAGTCTTTTTTATATAACAACATTTTATTTTAAAGAAAATACTAACTATCTAATACTCGGTTTGGAATTTAATATGAATGTCAGTCAAGAAAAAAAGGCAGTTTTTGGATACATGTATAATGATGAAAAGTGGCAGACTGATTGTAACCAGCTATTACATTATGAAATCTTTCCACCCCCTGGGATATTTAAATCTATCCCAAAAAGAATTGTCAGTAATCAAGTAGATTGGGAGAAATGCTTGAATGAAATGGAAAATAAGTTAATTCAGAGGGGTTATACGATGCAGACTGTAAAAGGGGAAAGGAGAAATGTGGCCAATAAAAAGAAAAGAAAAAGGATTAGAATGGACAAAAGGTTACCATTTGTGTCACAATACCATCCATACTTGTTTAGAGTACATAATATTATTAAAAAACATTAACCACTTTCGAACCGCCCACCACACATATATTGCATCAGGGTGGCCTGGCTGCGCAAATCAACTTATCCGTATGTCGGCCAATGCATAAGATACAGCGGGTGTGTGCCCACAGCCCGCCACCCACGATCAAGGTAAAGAGAGGCAGAATGGGGATCTGCCTTATCAAACAAGGCGTTTCCCCATTCTGACAGGGGATGAGAGAGAGATCAGCTGTTCCTAGTGATCAGGAACAGCAATCTCTCTCTACTCCCCCTGACAGTTAGAAACCACCTGCCTAGGGAACACTTAACCCGTTAATCACCACTAGTGTTAACCCCTTCTCTGCCAGTGCCATTTATTCAGTGATCAGTGCATATTTTTAGCACTGTATTGGTGTCACTGGTCACCAAAAAGTGTCACTTAGGGTCAGATTTGTCTGCAGCAATGTCACAGTCCCGCTAAAAATCGCTGATCCCAGCCATTACTAGTAAAAACAATAAAAAAAAGTCCCCAAATCTTTCTCCTATTTTGTAGGTGCTATAACGTTTGCGCAAACCAATCACTATACGCTTATTGCAATTTTACCAAAAATATGTAGCAGAATACATATTGGCCTAAACTGATGAATACATTTGTTATTTTATATTTTTTTTGGATATGTGCCTAAATTATAGCAAAAAGTAATTTTTTTTTTTTAAAGTGCAGCAACCCTGGATTATATATATAAAATCCATACCAGAACCTTATCCGAGAACACAATCTGGCAGGCCAAGGGAAAAGGGGGGAAGGAGAGAGTGCCCCCCTTCCCCCCAAAGCACCTTGTCCCCATGTTGATCGGGACAAGTTCTTATCGGAATCTGGAAGCCCCTTTAACAAGGGGGCCCCAGATCCCAGCCCCCCCATGTCAATTCCTTAAAAAAAAGTTTCCCACAATGTCCATCCATGTTCAATCACGGTGCCATCTTTTTGCTTTGACAGTTCTTATATAGCCAAGGGCGGGGCCGACCCTGCCCCCTTTTGATGTCATGTGACAACAGAGGGGGGCAGGGTCTCCCATTTACGTCACCGGGTGGCCCCACCCTTGACTATATAAGAGCTGTCAAAGCAAAAAGATGGCAGTCAGCGGGACGCCTCCCATGGAGGCAGAGTTTTTCCATTTTTTATTACACTGTCGGCACTGTGATTGAAGATGGATGGACATCACGGGACACTTGTTTTTGATAAAGGAATTGTCCAAAACTGTCTCCTGTTATTTTTACTTTTTTGACACTTTATTTGGTGAATAGGTTCACATAGGAGGTCTGGGATCTGGGGGCTCCCTTGTTAAAGGAGGCTTCCAGATTCCGATAATCCCCCTGCCTGCAGACCCCCACAACCACGGGGCAAGGGTTGTGGGGATGAGGCCCTTGGCCAATAATGGCTCTCTCAGCAGAGCGTGCTGTGATTAGCCAAAGCATGCAGGTGAGGTATGGACCTTCGGGTCTGGTATGAATATTAAGGGTAACTCCACGCCAATTTTTTTTTTAAATGCCGTGGGGGTCCCCTCAAAATCCATTCCAGACTCAAAGGGCCCCCATGACGTTTTTTCCTAATTCTGTCATAGGGCTCCCCTTAACCATTTCAATACACTATATTATATATTGTACACTGCACTATATAAGTAAATACCAGTAACCAGTAAATACCAGTATACCAGTAACTTAGTGGATGCTCTGTTAGAAAGGTCTCCAAATTTGCTCTTGCCCCTAGATATTCCTGCACCATATAATGCATACGCTGGCGATGGTTGCTGTAACCTATCAGACCTTGGCGCTGAGGACTGAAAAATTGTTTAACCACTTCCTGCCCGGTCTATAGCAGAATGATGGCTGGGAAGTGGTTCAGTTATCCTGACTGGGTGTCATATGACGTTCAGCAGGATAACATACCGGCGACACGCTGCATCTCTGATCGTGGTAAGAAGCCCCTGACGCTCTTCCTCTGACCGAATGAAGCTTAAGAAACACATTGTCCAGCACCAGAAAATGGTAACTTCCCAGGGTCTGGAAATGCGTTACACACACTTTTCTTCAAGGCCTCCTGAACATGTTTCATCCTCTGCTCCCTCTGTGAAGGCAGGATGAGTTCTGCAACCTTACCCTTGTAACGTGGATCAAGAAGGGTTGCCAGCCAGTAATGATCCCTCTCCTTAATATCACAAATCCTAGGGTCCTTTCACAGCCTTTGCAGAATCAGGGAGGCCATGCAATGTAAGTTTGCAGGGGCATTCGATTCTAAGTCCACTGGGTCACTAAGGATCACGTTATATGTAACTACCTCCTCCTGGCCACGTACAAGTCCTTCGGTTTCTGGGGACTGAAAACCTTCCCTTAAAGACTGCTGCCTGTTATCCTTGACATCCATGCTGACACTATCCTC
The DNA here is from genome assembly GCA_037952925.1 of Lithobates clamitans. NCBI lineage: Eukaryota > Metazoa > Chordata > Amphibia > Anura > Ranidae > Lithobates > Lithobates clamitans. Next base: position 1,495,169 of record JBBGZY010000552.1, on the reverse strand, counting down.
CTCCTATTCTTCTTCCTGTTTGTTTGGCAAACCCACGGGAATGCTATCTGGATAAAGGGGGCTTTGAAAGGAAAGTCCTACTCTTCCTCCCGCTGTTCTGCCTCAAGTGCCCTGTCCATGATTCCACGAAGCGTGTGCTCCAGCAGGAAGACTAGAGGGACAGTGTCACTGATGCATGCATTGTCACTGCTCAACATCCTTGTGGCCTCCTGAAATGGTGACAGAACAGTGCATGCATCCTTGATCAGTAGCCACTGGGGTGGCGAAAAGAAGCCAGGCTCCCCTGACCCTGTCCTAGTGCCATACTCATATAGGTACTCATTGATGTCCCTCTGCTGTGTGTGCATCTGCTGCAGCATTGTCAACATTGAGTTCCACCTGGTGGGCATTTCACAAATGAGGTGGTTGATGGACATGTTGCATTCCCTTTGCATGTCAGCCAGCCGAGCACTGGCATTGTATGACTAGCAGAAATGACCACAGAGTTTTCTAACGTGCCTCAGGAGATCTTGTAAGCCTGGGTACCTGGTCAAGAAATGCTGCACCACTTAATTCAGGACGTGCGGCAAACATGGAATATGGGTCAAATGTCCCTTTTCGGTTTTTTTTGATGCATGCATTTGTATATACTGCATTGTATAATGTTTGTATCAACTTTATTTGTTCTCTTCATTATGAGCAAATCCATTGGCTGAGCTAATATGCTATTATACTGCTATTACTCTTGTTACTCAGTGGCTAACTGTGACCACCTCATTTAAAGTCCCAGGGTGACTCTCTCTTTTTTTTGCATATGTATATAGGGATGGAGGTGTATCACTGGTGACTGCAGACCTTTTATTTTTTGCTTCAATTGAACCTGAGTGCAAGGCACCCATTTAGCCCAAAAACTGGCCTGCTGTCACCACCAGCCACTGTTTTCACAAATATATTTCATATACATGTTTTAGCCTTTGACCTTGCTTCCAACAGAGGTGTTGTTCTGTGAGAGCTGCGATATGCTAAGGGAGATTTCTTGTCTCCTGCTGTCCCCCCACACCCCCTCGTCCCATGGACTTTGTGGAGGGGCCACCGGCATATTGGCGCTATGCTCCTACACCCATTGGGTGGCTTCCGCGGTTGCGCTGTCACCCAGTGGCAGTGCAGTTTGTCATCTTGGATGGATGGGAGTCAACTGCGCATGCATACTCCCATTGATAGCTGACACCCTGGACGTCGGCACACCAATCCATTTTCGCATGGAGTTGGGGGCGGAGTGGACCGGACCCCTTCAGGGATATAAGTCAGGGGTGAGACATGGCTGAGATCACTTCCTTCGCTCACCAATAGGAATAGTTACCACCGCTCCGGACAAGCTGAGCTAAAATCTCTTTTCCTCCACTGCACAGAAAGAGAGAGAGTCCCAGGTGCTGGCGATTGCTGGTACAATTGTTGTCCGGTTATCTTACTCCTCACAGAGATTGTGTGAGGAGAGGAGGGTGAAGCTGCAGCGCGAGGCTGCTTGAGAATCAAATTGTGCCCCATTAGTGCCAATGAGTGCCCAGTGCCCAGTAGTGCCCCAGCAGTGCCAAGGAAGGCCCCAGCAGTGCCAAGATTAGTGCACCATCAGAGCCCAGCAGTGCCAAGGAGTGCCCCATTGGAACCCAGCAGTGCCAAGGAGTGCCCCATCAGGGCTCATCAGAGCCCAGCAGTGCTAAGGAGTGCCCCATCAGTGCCAAGGATTGCCCCACCAGTGCCACATCAGTGCCCAGGAGTGCCTCAGTGCCAAGGAGTTCCACATCAGTGCCAAGGAGTGCCCCATCAGTACCAAGGAGTGTCACATCTGTGCCACAGGAGTGCCATATCTGTGCCTCAGCAGTGTCCATTAGTGCCAATACAGTGTCCATCAGTAAGTGCTCATCAGTGCCACCCTATCAGTGTAGCCTCATCAGCACCCGTCAGTGCCATAAATATGTGTAAACAATTGGTAGAAAAATGCATTTTCATTTTCTTTCCACATTTTCCAAAAACATATTCAAAAGACTCATCATGCTTCATAGAATATACGTTGGGATGTTTTCTTCCCAAAATGGGATCATTTTGTGGGCATTTCCATTGTCCTGGTGCTCCAGAACCTTCAAAGTGTGATAGGTTGTCAGGAAATTATATGTGGAATTTATGTCCCTAAAATGCCTGATGATGCGCCCTGCATGTTGGGCCTCTGTATGTGACCAGGCTGTGTAAAAGTCTCACATATGTGGTATTGCCTCAGGAGGAGTAGTAGAATGTGTTTTGAGGTGTAATTTTTGGTATGCATATGCCATGTGAGAGAAATAACCTGTTAATTTGACAATTTTGTGAAAAAAAATCTCCATTTTGCAAAGATTTGTGGGAAAAAAATACAAGTTGAAAAAACTTGCCATGCCTCTTACTAAATACCTTGGAATGTCTACTTTCCAAAAAGGGATAATTTGGGGGATATTTGTACTGTCCTGGCTTGTTAGTGTCTCAAGAAATGAGATAGGCCATCAGTACATCAGGTGTGATCAATTTTCAATGATTGGCACTAGGGATGAGCCCTATGTTCGAGTCAAACATCGGGTGTTCGCCGAATAGCCAACAATTTGGGGTATTCGCGGCAAACTCGAAAGCCGCGGGAACACCATTTAAAAGTCTATGGGAGAAATCAAAAGTGATAATTTTAAAGGCTTATATGCATGGTATTGTCATAAAGTGTTTGGGAACCTGGGTCCTGCCCCAGGGGACATGTATCAATGCAAAAAAAAGTTTTAAAAATGGCCGTTTTTTTGGGAGCAGTGATTTTAATAAAGCTTAAAGTGAAACAATAAAAGTGAAATATTCCTTTAAATTTTGTACCTGGGGGGTGTCTATAGTATGCCTGTAAAGTGGCGCATGTTTGCCGTGTTTATAACAGTCCCTGCACAAAATGACATTTCTAAAGGTCCCCAAACACTGTTTATGACAATAACTTGCATATAAGCCTTTAAAATTAGCACTTTTGATTTTTCATGTTCGTGTCCTATAGACTTTAATGGTGTTTGCGTGTTCGAACAATATTTTTGCCTGTTCGCATGTTCTGCTGCGAACTGAACTGGGGGTGTTCGGCTCATCCCTAATTGGCACCATAGCTTGTGGACTCTAACCTTCACAAAGACCAAATAATATATATTCATTTGGTTTATTTTTCCAAAGATATGTAGCAGTATAAATTTTGGCCAAAACTTATGAAGAGAAATTACTAATTTGCTAAATCTACTAAAATTTTATAACAGAAACAAGGAAAAATGCATTTTTTTTTTTTACAAAACTTTGTTTTTTTTTATTTATAGCGCAAAAAAAAACCCAGAAGGTGATTAAATACCACCAAAAGAAAGCTCTATTTGTTAAAAAAGGCAACATTTTCAGATGGGTACAGTGTTGCATGACCGAGTAATTGTCATTTAAAATGTGAGAGCACTGAAAGCTGAAAATTGGTCTGGTTAGGAAAGGGGTTTAAGTGCCCAGTGGGCAATTGGTTAAAGAAGAAAACCAGCCCCAGTACTTTATGTGGGTAGAAATGATATGAATTTTGGTTTCTGTAGAAAAGTGTCTATTTCTAAAAGAAGGAACAACCATTTATACATTTATTAGAACAAAAGAACTTGTCCTACGATGTTCCTTAAATCTGAATGATCTGAATGTTTCATTACAATAAATATTGACTAATACATTGACATATGCTTTTGGAATTTAAACTATTTGAAGAAATCCAGCTGTTTGCCATAACTTCTCAGATCATATTTAACATGTTATTCCAGTTAATTTTAGAAACTAATGAGCAGTCTTTTAATTTCTCCCTGACAAGTTGATTAAATTTACTAGCTTCTGAATATATATACATATTTTGTTGTTTTAAACATAAGTCAAGATTACAGCAATAATCTTGATTTTTTTTTTATTTCACTGTTCCATAATCATAAATTGCAATTGGATTGAGTGTGCCAGGCGAAGTTCAGTTCCACAAACTTATCGGGATGTCCACAATCCCTGAACATAGAGCTGACTCCCATTTAATTTTTTGGGACATACCTCTTTTTTTCTGGCTTTTTATCATTGCCTGTTTGCAAGCTTTTGCTAAAAAAAAGAAAAAAAAGTGCATAGGTTGCTGGGCACCTTTATAGGGGAAAGATCTTTTAACCTTTTCACTACCAGGTCCCATGCTCCAGTTTTAAACTCAAGTATCCAGACCATTTTTGCAATTTTTCCTTTTTACATTTTGTGTTACAGCTTTCGGAGTTTGTTAAAGTGGAACATTATGCTAAAAAAAAAATAGGCAAGGTTTTTAATGCAGGCATGCCTTGTCTCTATTAAAGTTACTTACCTGCCTGTCACCCCCGTACAGTGAGCTACATATGCACAGCTCATTGTGCAAATTCAGCAATGCCCGAACTCCCATTCATGCATTGGAATTACATCATCTTGGCCTGGTCCATGACATAGAGACCGCAAAGTCAGCTTCCCAAAGATGTCAGCAGCCAGTGGGAAGCTCTGTGATGTTGCATTGCTGTGGTGCATAGAGTTAATGAATTAAGATCAACTCTTAGGCCCCCTCCAAACCATATATTTTCTGAAAGAAAGGACAAGTAAAATGTAAAATGGTGCTACTGAGTTTGAAGGTCCTATGATAGGTCCTATGATAGTTGCACAAATGTTTATCCAAAATGTGGCAACTCCTGACATGGACACTCAACTCGGGAGCTATATCCCGCACCAGCCATCCAAGGCTCTCTGCAGCTGCCCGAACCCAATTTTCATGGCTGATTGGCTGCTGCAATTCCCCCGATCGACTGCTGCAAGGAGTGAAGTACCTGCTGGTCCTCCCCATGTCAACAGGTACAGCCTGCTAAGATCTCTAGGGCCAATCCTCCATGAGTGAGCTTCCACCTGAGGCCTCCAAGATGGCGACCAATACACAGCCTCAGACATAGGCTCCTCTACCCAATCTCCAGCTGCTATCCCCAGTGTTGACACAAGTCTCGGGATCACCCCTATGTGGGGCTTGTCTTGCCCGCATCCACGGAATCTCTAATAGGGCACACTTTGGAGGAGCTGGGATTCTCCCCTATGGAAGCGGATACCACAGCTTGCAGGCATGGGCCTAGAATACCCTGAGGCTTCCTCAGCCATATTTGCTGATCTGCTAAATTGTGAGCTGACCACTACAGCCACTAAGATCACAAGTGGCATTAAAGTTGATCTCCAGAATTTGGGCTCCCGTATGGAAGCCATAGAGCTTAAACTGGACTCCAATTTTACTAGAACAAACCAAAATACTGATCATATCCAGGGCCTCCAAAAACAACTTGAGACAGCCCTATCTAAAATAGATGACCTTGATAACAGAAACAGGAGATATAATTTTAGGATCCAAGGGCTCCCGGAATCATTTAAAGATGTTCCAGAGGCTGTATGCTTCTTCATTAAAGACCTTATTACAGATATTCATGACTGGAGCTGGACTGTGCTCATAGGGCCCTTGGACACCCATGCTCGGATGGCTGCCCAAGGGATGTTGCGGTTAAACCACATTTCTTTGGGAATAGATCGGGTTCTGTGCATCACTTCTTCCTTAATAGCAAACTGTAATTTCAAGGACACAAGATTCACGTATTTGCTGACATCTCACTTTCTACAATCCAGAAGCATAGGTCACTCAAGCCCCTGCTTTCAGTACTGGGGCAGAAGAACATTCAATATTGGTGGCTTTTCCCTTTCAATCTGAACTTTTATTTAAAAAATAAAGCTTACACCTTTGCTATGTTTGCTGAAGGCAAAGGTCTTATGCTAGATCTAAGTCTCATACGACAGGACCCATCTTCCCCACTCTTAGGATCAGCTACTGGCACCTTAAAATTACTGCTTCCCTCTACCCTTTGACCCCAGTGTGGGAAAATTCCAAGTACAAGAAACCGAAGGATGCTCTTCCTCCTTGATATGATTTACTTTTGGACTTCATCCTTTTTCTCTGGAAGGCCATCCTCTTCCAATGACTATCTGATAAACTGTCCAGGATTTTTCCCTTCTCCTTCAGGGTCTTTTTAGGCCTATGGATCTATTTGGACACTTTTCTTATCCTCATGCTCCATGGCTCCTGGTGACCTTACTAAGACAACCTTGCTGGTGGTTACCCACAATTTTCAAGGCCTAAGTTCACCAATTAAAGGAAGGAAAGCACTACAACATTATCACATGCAAAAAATAGATGTGGTCCTCTTCCAGGAGACACATTTTCCTAAGCGGTATTGCCCTTCATTCACCCATGCCAAATTTCCATATTTCTTTATGGCCAATGCAAAAAACAAAACTCAAGGGGTGGACATTATTTTCTCCCACAAATGTAAATGGTTCCCTACTACTAGAACATAAAGATCCAGAAGGGCTAAACACCACTGGTTGGATCATCTAGTGGGTATGTCTGCAGCATCTAGGATAGACCAAACTGTGGCCTTGGCGGGGTGATGCCCATTGCTCGGCCCGGCGCACGTGGGCCCTTGACAGGTCCCTGTCCTCGGATGCTGATCCTGGCCTGGCCATATTTTGGTCTTAGGTTTGTGGCCCCTCCGCTCCCTTTTTCCTGTCTGTGCTCCAGTGCGGTGCACAGGGAGGTGACCTCACACATGTCGGCAGCATTATGATGTGGGGCACGGTACCCCCCGGGCGTGTTTGTGCCATGCACCATGATGCCGGGCGATCCCTGAATGAATGCCTGGGCAGTGGCACTTGACACATGCCAGGTAATCCATCTTTGGCAAATTAGCTGCTTCCAGTGACCTTCACCAGGATTGGACATAGCACATAGATAAGACAAGTACTTATACCACAGTGAGCATTGATCAGTGCTCTGACACATGCTGGGTAATCTATCCCCAGCAAACCAGCTGCTTCCAATCACCCCTATTAGATGGTTGGACACAGCACAGGAAGAGACAAGTACTTATACCACAGTGAGTATTCAGTGTCAGCAAGCAGTCTGGAGGTGAAGCAGGGGTTTTTCTCTACACACTAGGAGAGATATGTAATCACAGGCAATTACCTTGGGATGGTGTTCACACAGGGATGGCTGGGCTGAAGGGCCATATTATAGCACCTGTGTGGTAATATTACTATCCATGTCATATGCACACTGATGTTGTTTTACTATAAAATATACTCCCCTCCCCTCCTAAAGTGCTTTCTTTATTTACACACACAGATCCTACATCACAGTGTTTCCCTGAACACATCATGTGCTGCTGAGCTGCTGGAGATTAACAGCAGGAACAATGTGTTTCCTGACTGGGGGATCCTTGTCTGTGCATGTGAATTCCTCTGTTTCTGTCACACTGAGGTTCCACTGGTTGTTGGCACTGCTGCTCCTAACCAGGACACTGGCCATCTGGTGCACAGCTATCATTTTGACTATAGGAAATCTCTCTGTTTTTCAACCAGGCATATTTCTCTGCTTGTGCAACTTTGTAAGTATGCATTTTACACACCTTCACAATTTTTATGGAGCAACCATATATTAAAATGTAATTACTGCAAAGAAAATGTTTTGATATACTATTAATTGTACACCCTTACTTTATAGAATGTGATACCCAACTGACTTAAAATACCTCTGAAGAAGGACCCTTTTGAGGTCTGAAACATGTGAGGCGTCCACGCCAGGAATGAACAGTGGTTAGCCCCACCAACATTAGTCCTTTGGGCAACCAACATCTTTCAACCTGGACATGCATGTTGGGTACCTTAGTGAGTGTTTTTAATTCCTGTCATTTGTATACTCTTTTTATGGGATTATTCATGCTTGTTATATATTTACCAAAAAAAATGCTGTATTCTTTTACCTACCTGGTCTGTCTCTTGTCAAATCTGTAAAGGGGGTTTTGGTATGTGCCCTAGGGCACTACTAGTTCTATTTTTCTGACTACTCGGATTGTACAAGACCCGTTATATACACACACCAATTCCTCCAAATTATTTGGACTAGAAAACACAAGGCCGACCCTAAATCTGTCCCTATTGACAAATTAGACTCAGCTCGCACTGCTCTGAACCTGATGCTCACTTCCAAGGCAGAGAAAAGTATGCGCTGGAGCGGTGCTCAGTTCAATCACCAAAGGGACAAATTGGGATCCATGCTTGTGGGGAAATTGTCGCCAAAGTTTCGGACCCTCAAGGTACCTAAAATTAAGATAGCGGGTGGTACGTTGTCTCAGAACCCACAACATATCATGGCACAAATTTTATCAAAAATGATACAGCGCTAAAACTAATCCCAATCAACCTGAACTTGATTGCTTCCTGGATGAGATTCAGGTCCCCAAACTAGAGGACTGACACTGACAAAAATTAGAGGCTCCAATCTCTGCTAAAGATTTAGCACAGGTATAAAAAATTTAAAAGCTCACTCAACTTCGGGGCCCGATGGGTTTTCTGTTCTGTACTACAAAACCTCTGTTACCACACTAACCATTTACTTGGCACTTTTTTAACATGTTTACGATGGGGTTCTCCCCGAGAATGATCACTTAATTCAGTGTTTATATTGGTCATGGTCATCCCTAAGCTGGGTAAAGACAAAAACTCAGTCAGTCATTATCGGCCTATCTCTTTAATAAATAATGATCAAAAGATTCTGACTAAGATCCTTGCTGAATGTATATCTTCCTTTATTAGCCTCTACATTCATAAAGATCAAGTGGGCTTCATTTCGAGGAGGAGCGGTCCCAACCAAATCTGAAGGGCAGTTGATATTATCTCTCTTTTATAATCAAACTGGGTTAGTGGAAAAGCTCAGGAAAGTTTCTTGCTGTCACTGGACCTTCAGAAAGCATTTCACTTGGTATCCTGGCCTTACCTGTTTACAATTCTTAAAGTGGATGTAAACCCGAAAAAACATGTTTTATATCATACTGTAGAGTATAAGATTTTCTATCATTTGAGCCCAGTCTGGCCACAAAGAGTTAATCCATCTCTGAGCAATCCTCTTTTATTGTTCAGTGAGATAATTCGTGACAAACTGAGAAAAACTTTGTCAAATCCTCCCCCTTGCTGTGAGTGACAGGTGATTTACATCTTGTGCACTAGCCTAAGACACATGCAGTATTTTTTTAATTCCCACCCCCACTCCTTTCTTCAGCAGCTCTGCAAGGATTGGCTGTTCCACACCTCAGCATGATTTGGCATGCTGAAGTCATGTGGTTACTTTCCTGTCTTTTCACTGGATGTTAGAGATTATAGCAGAAGTTCAGTGTTAGAAATAAACAGGGGAGTGTAGAGGTGGGCGGGGAGTCTACTGACATCACGACTCCACCCACCGAGCTCCAGACAACAGACCCACCCACAGAATATGCAGTTTTTTGGGTCTAATAACAGACAGAGGGGAGACATTTGACAGGTAAGGATACATGCAGGAGGCATGTATATCCTTATAGATAACCCCTATGGCAGTAGTTTAGAAAGGATGACATTGGGTTTACATCCACTTTAAATGGGGATTTGGGGACTCCTTCCTTAATATAATCACTGCTCTGTACTCAACCCTGGAGGCCCAGATATGTATGCAGGGATATTATTCGGAATCTTTTATGTATTTCCAGAGGCACCAGGCAAGGCTGCCCACTTTCTCCACCTATTTTTGCGATCGCGATCGAAACCTTAGCTATAGCCATTAGAAACCATCCTGCTCTCACAAATGCACCTTATTTGCAGATGATATTCTTTTATTTGTTACACCCCCTTTGATTTCTCTCCCAAACATCTGCCACCTTTTGGAGAAATGTAATAAAATCTCTGGTCTTCATGTCAACTACAACAAGTCCCAAGCTTTAAACGTCACGGTATCGGGCTCGCTGGTTCCACGCCTCGAGGATGAATTTGGGTTTTCTTGGAGCGACTTGGTGATCCCATACTTGGGAGAGAACCTAGCTACTAGGTAGATCTTTTATGAGGGGAGGTCAATATGATCTTACCCTCATCAAGATCCAGATGTGCTAAGAATCTGACATTTAGTCCACTGACTCTTCCTTCCTTACATATCCACCTCCTATAGTTACTGTCAGGGTATCACCGCCACCAGACATGGGCGTCGGCGCACGCCTATGCGCCGGCGCGCTCCATTGCACACTTTCCAGCAAAATCGTGGTGTTCCCGGGCGTCAGCGCGGCGCTAGGGCGCGCGCGGGTACGCGGCGCTCGGGCGCGCGTGCGTGTGCACGTGCGCGCGTACAGGCGTGCGCGCGTTCGCGATAGCGCCGGTTTGGCGCCAAAGTGCACATAAAATCCCCCTGTGCCTCTGGCACATTGCTGCTTCGTCTCAGCTTGTGATTTGTGTAAACCTGAACCTGATTGCTGTTACCCATCTGACCCGGCTTGTTTGACTATCCGTCCTGCTCCTATCCGACCCGGCTTGCCTGACTACTCTTCTGCTACCTGCCTGATACCGTTGCCAATCTCTGCCTGCCTACCGTCTCTGCCTCTGCCTGCTGTTTTTGTCTGTTTCATACCCGTGTTGACCCAGACCGTCTGACCCTGCTTGTGCCTGCTGTTGTCCTTGCTGTTGCACCATCAGCTCCAGCTCCAGCGATCTCTGCATCTACAAGTGTTCCAGTGTGCTGCCTCCAGTGTCTACCTGATCTGCAGTCCAGCCATCCCTGAGGGATCTCTCATCACTTCAGCTCCAGAGACTCCGCTCTACAGGCACTTCTACCCCACTGTGCTCAGGAGACCACTGTTCCCACTCCAGTGGCTCCTGAACCAGCGTTGTATGAGAGGTCTTCTCCTACAAGTCAGGCTCTACTACCAGGTACCTAACAGTACGAAGCAGCCATGTCTGAGCCTGCAGGAGATACCTCTCCAATGAAGGAGATATGCACACACCTGGCGGCCCTCACCCAAGCAGTACAAGCCCTTCAGGATAATTATAACAGACTGGAAGGACAAGTTCAGAATCTGGCAGGGTCTAACCCTCCTGCCTCTTCTTCAGCTGCTGCTCCAACACAGACTGCTTCAGGGCCCGCAGTTGTGATGCTCCCGCCTGAACCACGGGTCCCCATTCCAGAAAGATTCTCTGGAGACCGGGCTAAATTTCGGGCCTTCCGCAATGCTTGCCAGCTCTTTTTTGCCTTACAGCCCAGAACTTTTTCACTGGAAGCCACTAAGGTTGGATTTGTCATTTCCCTTCTGCAAGGAGAACCTCAGACCTGGGCCCATCGTTTACTTGAAGGGGACTCTGCTCTAACTCAATCCTTATCCGCCTTCTTCCAAGCCATGGCACAATTATATGAGGACCCTCAACAGACTGCCTCAGCTGAATCTGCCCTGTTCGCGCTCCAACAAGGCCGCAGACCTGCGGAGGACTATGTTACTAAATTCAGACGTTGGAGCGCGGACACACAGTGGAATGACGCGGCCCTGCGTCACCAGTTCCGCATTGGACTGTCTGAAAGCTTGAAAGACGAACTTGCTCGTGTAGGTATTCCAAATACCTTAGAGGCCTTGATCACCCTAACCATTCAGATCGATCGTCGCCTCCGAGAACGACGATCTGAACGATCAGTTCAACCAAACCGCCCGACCTGGATGACAGCCCGAGCTCCGATGCCTGCAACACGCTACTCCCCTGCATCCAGTTCTAATTCAGTCAATACCACACCAGATACCTCCGAACCAATGCAACTGGGTGTGATGCGACCTGCTCTGTCTTCTGAAGAACGTGCCCGACGTCGGCAATTAAATCTGTGCCTTTACTGTGGTGGAACCGGGCATTTTGTCCATAATTGCCCAGTTAGAATGAGTAAGTGTCCATCTCCTATACCTACCAGTTTTTCTGCTTTATCTACCAATTCTACCCATCTTGCCATTCTTCTCTCATTACAGCTTCAAGAAAGGACACTCCAAGTCAACGCAATTATTGACTCCGGGGCATGCAGCTGCTTTATAGACTTGAACTTTGCTAAGCAGCATAACATCCCTTTGCAGACCAAAATCCATGGACTTTCTGTCTTTCTTGCCGACGGCTCTCGTATCAGATCTGGACAAGTGACGCAAGAGACTCTGCCATTATCCACTACAATTGACTCTCAACATAAGGAATTGCTGATCCTGGACGCCATTACCTCCCCTATGTTCCCCATTATCCTGGGCATTCCCTGGCTCCGGGCTCACAACCCACACATCCATTGGGCCTCTGGAGAAGTGAAATTCCTGTCATCTTACTGCCAGGATCACTGTCTGGCGAAAGATCTGGATTCCCAAGCTACCTTGCTTTGCCTGGACTCCGACCAGAAAAATTGTCAGGTCATTCCCAAACAGTATCATGACTACATTGATGTCTTTAGCAAGAAGGGGGCAGATTCTCTTCCACCTCATCGCCCCTACGATTGCCCCATCGAATTGCTGCCAGGATCCGAAATTCCCTTCGGACGCATCTTTCCTCTATCCGAGAAAGAACAAGAAGTACTGAAGTCTTACATAGATGAAAACTTGGCCAAGGGATTCATTCGCCATTCCACTTCTCCAGCAGGTGCGGGAATATTCTTTGTTGCTAAGAAAGACAAATCTCTCCGCCCGTGTATTGACTACCGAGAACTGAATAAGATCACGGTCAAGAATCGGTATCCCCTACCTTTAATACCCGAACTGTTTCAGAAATTAAGGACTGCCGTCATTTTCACTATGATTGATCTAAGAGGGGCCTATAATCTGATCCGCATTCGGGCTGGGCATGAGTGGAAAACAGCTTTTCGGACCCGATTCGGGCATTATGAATATTTAGTCATGCCTTTTGGACTCTGCAATGCCCCTGCGACTTTTCAACACCTGATTAATGACGTGCTTAGAGACTTCCTAGACCTGTTTGTGATTGCATATCTAGACGATATTTTGATCTTTTCAGAATCCCTGGATCTCCATCGAAAACATGTTTGCCAAGTGTTGGGTCGTCTCCGCTTACACAGACTTTATGCAAAAGCGGAGAAATGCGAGTTTGAGCAAGAAAGCATTCAGTTCTTGGGCTTGATAATCTCCTCAACTGGCATCAGGATGGATCCACAGAAGGTTTCTGCTGTTCTGGACTGGCCGGTACCCCTAGACAAGAAGGGGGTTCAACGATTCATCGGGTTTGCAAATTTCTACAGAAAATTTATCAGGGGTTTTTCTGCAATAATCGCACCAATCACACAACTAACCAAACAGAATACCCGTTTTTCCTGGAATCACCTAGCCCAAGAGGCCTTTGAGAACCTCAAGAGACTATTCACCTCAGCACCTATCCTCAGTCATCCTGAACCATCCTTGCCATTTATCTTGGAAGTGGACGCTTCTGAAATAGCGGTCGGAGCGATACTCTCACAACGAAGGGGCAGTAAAGACGATATGCATCCTGTGGGGTTTTTCTCCCGAAAACTTTCCTCCGCGGAGAGGAACTATGATGTTGGAGACTGGGAGCTTCTTGCCATCAAAACTGCATTAGAGGAGTGGAGGTACCTGCTGGAGGGGGCTATGCATCCAGTACTAATTTATACTGATCACAAAAATCTAGAATATTTACGATCTGTTAAAAGGCTAAGACCCCGACAAGCTCGCTGGGCGCTGTTTTTCTCACGCTTTTCCTTCCACATTACTTATCAGCCAGGTTCAAAAAATGTCAAACCAGACGCATTATCACGTATACATGACAACCCAAAGGACTCATCTGCTCCGGATACCATTTTACCTGCAAACAATTTTCTGCTCATTCAAACTGATCTTCTCTCCCAGATTAAGGAAGCATCCTCTGAATCAGCCAGACCCACAGGGATTACCTTAAGTAACAAGGACGGACTGTTCTGGAAAGGGAGCCAAATTTTTGTTCCTGAGGAGGTTCGGGTCAAGGTCTTAGCACTTCTTCACGATCACCCGCTGGCAGGTCACTTTGGGGTTCGTAAAACCCTGGAATTGGTACAGCGTACCTTCTGGTGGCCCAATTTAAAGGACTTTTGCGAGAAATATGTTAGCTCCTGTCCTATCTGTACCCAGAATAAAACTTCCAGGAGTCGAGCTTGGGGCCTGTTAAAACCCATACCGGTACCCGATAGGCCTTGGAAAATGATATCCATGGACTTTATTGTAGAGCTTCCATGTTCTGAGGGATGTTCTGCAATTTTTGTGGTAGTTGACCGTTTTACCAAAATGGCCCATTTTCTTCCATTAAGAGGAACTCCGTCAGCTATGGAAACAGCTCACGTCTTCATCAAGGAGATTGTTAGACTCCACGGAATCCCCGTAAACATAACCTCTGACAGAGGAGTACAATTTACCTCACGCTTCTGGAGAGCCCTGTGTGAGTCTTTAAAAATCAAGCTGGCCTTGTCATCGGCTTATCACCCTCAGACCAACGGCCAGACAGAGAGGACCAATCAGACTCTTGAACAGTATATTAGATGTTTTACTTCCTTTTCTCAAGATGATTGGGTATCCTTGCTGCCCTTGGCAGAATTTGCCTACAATAACGCCAAGCACTCAGCCACCGGTCAATCTCCCTTCTTCGCTAATTATGGTTTCCATCTAACCTTTTTACCCGATTTCCTTCCAGAGTCCTCAGTTCCAGCAGTACAGAGTACGGTAGACTTCATCAATCATAACAACCAGATGTTGCAGGAAGCAGTGTCCAAGGCTCAGGCGGACAGAAAGATGATCTTTGACTGAAGGAGAAGAGGGGAATTGAAGCTTCAGCTGGGCGATCAGGTATGGCTTTCTACAAATAATATCAAACTGGCTTGTCCTTCTAAAAAGTTGGCACCTAGGTTTATGGGACCTTTTCCGGTTAGGAGGAAGATTAATGAAGTCTCGTATGAACTGACTCTGCCTGACTCTCTTAAAATTCATCCCGTGTTTCATGTGTCTTTGCTCAAACCTGCTGTACCTGATCCCTTTCCTGGTAGAGGAACTAGACCTCCTGAACCTATTGTGATTGATGGTAACGAGGAATTTGAAGTTGAGGCTATTCTCGATTGCAGGAAAAGACAAGGGCAGATCCAGTTCCTAATCAAATGGAAGGGCTACGGCCCAGAAAATAATTCATGGGAACCTGATAGCAATGTGCATGCTAGGCGTTTAGTTCGAGCCTATTTTGCTAACCATCCTGAAAAAAGGCTTTTGGGCACCCGGAGGTTGCCCCTTGGGGGGGGCAATGTCGGGGTATCACCGGCACCAGACATGGGTGTCGGCGTGCGCCTATGCGCCGGCGCGCTCCATTGCACACTTTCCAGCAAAATCGTGGTGTTCCCGGGCGTCAGCGCGGCGCTAGGGCGCCTGCGGGTACGCGGCGCTCGGGCGCGCGCGCGTGTGCACGTGCGCGCGTACGGGCGTGCGCGTGTTCGCGATAGCGCCGGTTTGGCGCCAAAGTGCACATAAAATCCCCCTGTGCCTCTGGCACATTGCTGCTTCGTCTCAGCTTGTGATTTGTGTAAACCTGAACCTGATTGCTGTTACCCATCTGACCCGGCTTGTTTGACTATCTGTCCTGCTCCTATCCGACCCAGCTTGCCTGACTACTCTTCTGCTACCTGCCTGATACCGTTGCCAATCTCTGCCTGCCTACCGACTCTGCCTGCTGTTTTTGTCTGTTTCATACCCGTGCTGACCCGGACCGTCTGACCCTGCTTGTGCCTGCTGTTGTCCTTGCTGTTGCACCATCAGCTCCAGCTCCAGCGATCTCTGCATCTACAAGTGTTCCAGTGTGCTGCCTCCAGTGTCTACCTGATCTGCAGTCCAGCCATCCCTGAGGGATCTCTCATCACTTCAGCTCCAGAGACTCCGCTCTACAGGCACTCCTACCCCACTGTGCTCAGGAGACCACTGTTCCCACTCCAGTGGCTCCTGAACCAGCGTTGTATAAGAGGTCTTCTCCTACAAGTCAGGCTCTACTACCAGGTACCTAACAGTTACACACGTCTTACATCTGTGGAACAGACCTATGTAGATTTGGAGGAAAATCAACTATCAACTTCAGTAATGGTGGCCTCATCATTGTGGAAATGTCTTCCCAGTAAATGTTTCTTAAGATTTGGAAACAGGAAGAAGTCTGAAGGCTCCAGATCAGGTGAGTAAGGTGGATGGGGCAGAGATTTATAGCCACAATCACGAATAAAAGTAACAGTTGGTACAGGTCCAAAATGCTTTCTGCACATTCCACTCGTTGCTGTTTTTGGAAAGGTGCCAGTAACCTGGGAACCCAACGTGCAGCCACTTTGCTCATATGTAAGATGTTTTGTAATATGTTGTAAACTGACCCCCCTACTAATGTTCACCTCCCTAGCTAAGAATTTAATAGTCACACGTCT
Source organism: Lithobates clamitans (assembly GCA_037952925.1). NCBI lineage: Eukaryota > Metazoa > Chordata > Amphibia > Anura > Ranidae > Lithobates > Lithobates clamitans. The sequence continues at coordinate 1,478,824 of JBBGZY010000552.1, read as the reverse complement.
GTCTTCAAGCACTAGCTGCTCAACTTTCGCCACCACACTTGGTTCTGTGGTAGTTGATGGACGATCTTCTTTTGGGTCATTCTGTATACTTGAATTCTCTCTTCCATCGTTTGACGGTCCCCTCCCCTCCTAAAGTGTTTCTGTATTTACACACACAGATCCTACATCACAGTGTTTCCCTGAACACATCATGTGCTGCTGAGCTGCTGGAGATTAACAGCAGGAACAATGTGTTTCCTGACTGGGGGATCCTTGTCTGTGCATGTGAATTCCTCTGTTTCTGTCACACTGAGGTTCCACTGGTTGTTGGCACTGCTGCTCCTAACCAGGACACTGGCCATCTGGTGCACAGCTATCATTTTGACTATAGGAAATCTCTCTGTTTTTCAACCAGGCATATTTCTCTGCTTGTGCAACTTTGTAAGTATGCATTTTACACACCTTCACAATTTTTATGGAGCAACCATATATTAAAATGTAATTACTGCAAAGAAAATGTTTTGATATACTATTAATTGTACACCCTTACTTTATAGAATGTGATACCCAACTGACTTAAAATACCTCTGAAGAAGGACCCTTTTGAGGTCTGAAACATGTGAGGCGTCCACGCCAGGAATGAACAGTGGTTAGCCCCACCAACATTAGTCCTTTGGGCAACCAACATCTTTCATCCATGACATGCATGTTGGGTACCTTAGTGAGTGTTTTTATTTCATGTCATTTGTATACTCTTTTTATGGGATTATTCATGCTTGTTATATATTTACCAAAAAAAATGTTGTACTCTTTTACCTACCTGGTCTGTCTCTTGTCAAATCTGTAAAGGGGGTTTTGGTATGTGCCCTAGGGCACTACTAGTTCTATTTTTCTGACTACTCGGATTGTACAAGACCCGGTATATACACACACCAATTCCTCCAAATTATTTGGACTAGAAAACACAAGGCCGACCCTAAATCTGTCCCTATTGACAAATTAGACTCAGCTCGCACTGCTCTGAACCTGATGCTCACTTCCAAGGCAGAGAAAAGTATGCGCTGGAGCGGTGCTCAGTTCAATCACCAAAGGGACAAATTGGGATCCATGCTTGTGGGGAAATTGTCGCCAAAGTTTCGGACCCTCAAGGTACCTAAAATTAAGATAGCGGGTGGTACGTTGTCTCAGAACCCACAACATATCATGGCAGCATTTCACAAATGTTATCAAAAATGATACAGCGCTAAAACTAATGCCAATCAACCTGAACTTGATTGCTTCCTGGATGAGATTCAGCTCCCCAAACTAGAGGACTGACGCTGACAAAAATTAGAGGCTCCAATCTCTGCTAAAGATTTAGCACAGGTTATAAAAAATTTAAAAGCTCACTCAACTCCGGGGCCCGATGGGTTTTCTGTTCTGTACTACAAAACCTCTGTTACCACACTAACCATTTACTTGGCACTTTTTTAACATGTTTACGATGGGGTTCTCCCCGAGAACGATCACTTAATTCAGTGTTTATATTGGTCACGATCATCCCTAAGCTGGGTAAAGACACAAACTCAGTCAGTCATTATGGGCCTATCTCTTTAATAAATAATGATCAAAAGATTCTGACTAAGATCCTTGCTGAACGTATATCTTCCTTTATTAGCGTCTATTCCCACCCCCACTCCTTTCTTCAGCAGCTCTGCAAGGATTGGCTGTTCCACACCTCAGCATGATTTGGCATGCTGAAGTCATGTGGATACCTTCCTGTCTTTTCACTGGATGTTAGAGATTATAGCAGAAGTTCATTGTTAGAAATACACAGGGGAGTGTAGAGGTGGGCGGGGAGTCTACTGACATCATGACTCCACCCACCGAGCTCCAGACAACAGACCCACCCACAGAATATGCAGTTTTTTGGGTCTAATAACAGACAGAGGGGAGACATTTGACAGGTAAGGATACATGCAGGAGGCATGTATATCCTTATAGATAACCCCTATGGCAGTAGTTTAGAAAGGATGACATTGGGTTTACATCCACTTTAAATGGGGATTTGGGGACTCCTTCCTTAATATAATCACTGCTCTGTACTCAACCCTGGAGGCCCAGATATGTATGCAGGGATATTATTCAGAATCTTTTAGTATTTCCAGAGGCACCAGGCAAGGCTGCCCACTTTCTCCACCTATTTTTGCGATCGCGATCGAAACCTTAGCTATAGCCATTAGAAACCATCCTGCTCTCACAAATGCACCTTATTTGCAGATGATATTCTTTTATTTGTTACACCCCCTTTGATTTCTCTCCCAAACCAATCTGGCCAATCTGCCACCTTTTGGAGAAATGTAATAAAATCTCCGGTCTTCATGTCAACTACAACAAGTCCCAAGCTTTAAACGTCACGGTATCGGGCTCGCTGGTTCCACGCCTCAAGGATGAATTTGGGTTTTCTTGGAGCGACTTGGTGATCCCATACTTGGGAGAGAACCTAGCTACTAGGTAGATCTTTTATGAGGGGAGGCCAATATGATCTTACCCTCATCAAGATCCAGATGTGCTAAGAATCTGACATTTAGTCCACTGTCTCTTCCTTCCTTACATATCCACCTCCTATAGTTACACACGTCTTACATCTGTGGAACAGACCTATGCAGATTTGGAGGAAAATCAACTATCAACTTCAGTAATGGTGGCCTCATCATTGTGGAAATGTCTTACCTGTAAATGTTTCTTAAGATTTGGAAACAGGAAGAAGTCTGAAGGCTCCAGATCAGGTGAGTAAGGTGGATGGGGCAGAGATTCATAGCCACAATCACGAATAAAAGTAACAGTTGGTACAGGTCCAAAATGCTTTCTGCACATTCCACTCGTTGCTGTTTTTGGAAAGGTACCAGTAACCTGGAAACCCAACGTGCAGCCACTTTGCTCATATGTAAGATGTTTTGTAATATGTTGTAAACTGACCCCCCTACTAATGTTCACCTCCCTAGCTAAGAATTTAATAGTCACACGTCTGTCTTCAAGCACTAGCTGCTCAACTTTCGCCACCACACTTGGTTCTGTGGTAGTTGATGGACAACCTTCTCTTGGGTTATTCTGTATACTTGAATTCTCTCTTCCATCGTTTGACGGTCTCATATGTTAGACAATCCTCACCATACACAGCTGATATCTCTTCATAGATTATTTGGGCAGATTTCCCTTGAAGATGGAGGAACCTAATCACGGCTCGGTATTCATCTTTGGCCGGCACAACACCTACTCCATTCCTCTTGGCTCTAACTATAATTCACCATGCCCTAAAAAAAAAATGACATGTATATTACTAAGGTAGCCAACTATACACCTGAAAAATGTCAGATCCCTAGCTCATCTAGATCATGGTGAGGGTAAGAACTTATTGGCCTCACCTCGTATATGCTGCAAATGATCCCCTTTATTAAAAAAAAGAAGCTGAGCTCACCGTGTGGGCCCATCTAGACTTCTTTTGGCTTGGCCGGATTAATGTGATCAAGATGACACTACTCCACCAAATTCTCTCTTTTTTTACCTACCAGGGACCTCGCATGAAGGTGATTAGTTCTTGCGGGGAGGAGGTGAAACAGCCGCCGAGGGACCCCAGAAGAGCAGGTTCGGGGCCACTCTGTGCAAAACGAGCTGCACAGTGGAGGTAAGTATAACATGTTTGTTATTTTAAAAAAAAAATTATCTTTAGTGTTCCTTTAAGCTTTATCCAGATTTTTCATTTTCTACACAAATTATGGAATTCGAAACCCATTGGGCCTAACACTACAGCTTATGAACATTGGTGTGGGCAAGCCATGGCGCAAAGTGGGGAATATCAGTGATCTACCAAGTACTCTCCTCGGCCCACACAAAGACTCCTTACGTGCTAGCATTAAAAGCAGATCTTGCACAGGAATGTGATCTTGAGGCATGACTAGGGATGAGCCGAACACCCCCCTGTTCGGTTCGCACCAGAACATGCGAACAGGAAAAAAATTCGTTCGAACACGCGAACGCCGTTAAAGTCTATGGGACACGAACATGAATAATCAAAAGTGCTAATTTTAAAGGCTTATATGCAAGTTATTGTCATAAAAAGTGTTTGGGGACCCGGGTCCTGCCCCAGGGGACATGGATCAATGCAAAAAAAAGTTTTAAAAACGGACGTTTTTTCAGGAGCAGTGATTTTATTAATGCTTAAAGTCAAACAATAAAAGTGTAATATCCCTTTAAATTTCGTACCTGGGGGGTGTCTATAGTATGCCTGTAAAGGGGCGCATGTTTCCCGTGTTTAGAACAGTCTGACAGCAAAATGACATTTGGAAGGAAAAAACTCATTTAAAACTAGCCGCGGCTATTGCATTGCCGACAATACACATATAAGTTCATTGATAAAAACGGCATGGGAATTCCCCACAGGGGAACCCCGCGCCGGTCTGGTATGGATTTAAAGGGGAACCCCGCGCCAAAAAAAAAAAAAAAAAACGGCGTGGGGTCCCCCTAAAAATCCATACCAGACCCTTATCCGAGCACGCAACCTGGCAGGCCGCAGGAAAAGAGGGGGGGACGAGAGTGCGGCCCCCCCCCCTCCTGAACCGTACCAGGCCACATGCCCTCAACATTGGGAGGGTGCTTTGGGGTAGCCCCCCAAAACACCTTGTCCCCATGTTGATGAGGACAAGGGCCTCATCCTCACATACCTGGCCGGTGGTTGTGAGGGTCTGCGGGCGGGGGGCTTATCGGAATCTGGAAGCCCCCTTTAACAAGGGGACCCCCAGATCCCGGCCCCCCCCCTGTGTGAAATGGTAAAGGGGTACTTACCCCTACCATTTCACTAAAAAACTGTCAAAAATGTTAAAAATGACAAGAGACAGTTTTTGACAATTCCTTTATTTAAATGCTTCTTCTTTCTTCTTTCTTCCTTCATCTTCTTCTGGTTCTTCTGGCTCTTCTGGTTCTTCCTCCGGCGTTCTCGTCCAGCATCTTCTCCGCGGCGTCTTCTATCTTCTTCTCCTCGGGCCGCTCCGCACCCATGGCATGAGGGGGAGGCTCCCGCTCTTCTCTTCATCTTCTTCTCTTCTTCATCTTCTTCTTCATCTTCTTCTTCTTCTTCCTTCTTCTCTTCTTCTCTTCTTCCTGTCTTCTGCGGGCCGCTCCGCAGCCATGCTGGCATGGTGGGAGGCTCCCGCTGTGTGACGGCGTCTCTTCGTCTGACGGTTCTTAAATAACGGGGGGCGGGGCCATCCGGTGACCCCGCCCCCCTCTGACGCACGGTGACTTGAGGGACTTCCCTGTGACGTCACGGGGAATGCCACAGGGAAGTCCCGTCATGTCACCGTGCGTCAGAGGGGGGCGGGGCCACCGGGTGGCCCCGCCCCCCGTTATTTAAGAACCGTCAGACGAAGAGACGCCGTCACACAGCGGGAGCCTCCCTCCATGCCAGCATGGCTGCGGAGCGGCCCGCAGAAGACAGGAAGAAGAGAAGAAGAGAAGAAGGAAGAAGAAGAAGAAGATGAAGAAGAAGATGAAGAAGAGAAGAAGATGAAGAGAAGAGCGGGAGCCTCCCCCTCATGCCATGGGTGCGGAGCGGCCCGAGGAGAAGAAGATAGAAGACGCCGCGGAGAAGATGCTGGACAAGAACGCCGGAGGAAGAACCAGAAGAGCCAGAAGAACCAGAAGAAGATGAAGGAAGAAAGAAGAAAGAAGAAGCATTTAAATAAAGGAATTGTCAAAAACTGTCTCTTGTCATTTTTAACATTTTTGACAGTTTTTTAGTGAAATGGTAGGGGTAAGTACCCCCTTACCATTTCACACAGGGGGGGGGCCGGGATCTGGGGGTCCCCTTGTTAAAGGGGGCTTCCAGATTCCGATAAGCCCCCCGCCCGCAGACCCTCACAACCACCGGCCAGGGTTGTGAGGATGAGGCCCTTGTCCTCATCAACATGGGGACAAGGTGTTTTGGGGGGCTACCCCAAAGCACCCTCCCAATGTTGAGGGCATGTGGCCTGGTACGGTTCAGGAGGGGGGGGGGGGCCGCACTCTCGTCCCCCCCTCTTTTCCTGCGGCCTGCCAGGTTGCGTGCTCGGATAAGGGTCTGGTATGGATTTTTAGGGGGACCCCACGCCGTTTTTTTTTTTTTTTTTTGGCGCGGGGTTCCCCTTAAAATCCATACCAGACCTGAAGGGTCTGGTATGGAATTTAGGGGGAACCCCACGTCAATTTTTTTTTTCAATTTTGGCTGGGGTTCCCCTTAATATCCATACCAGACCTGAAGGGCCTTGTATGGAATTTAGGGGGACCCCCACATCATTTTTTTTTTTTTTATTTTGGTTCGGGGTTCCCCTGTGGGGAATTCCCATGCCGTTTTTATCAATGAACTTATATGTGTATTGTCGGCAATGCAATAGCCGCGGCTAGTTTTAAATGAGTTTTTTCCTTCCAAATGTCATTTTGCTGTCAGACTGTTCTAAACACAGGAAACATGCGCCCCTTTACAGGCATACTATAGACACCCCCCAGGTACGAAATTTAAAGGGATATTACACTTTTATTGTTTGACTTTAAGCATTAATAAAATCACTGCTCCTGAAAAAACGTCCGTTTTTAAAACTTTTTTTTGCATTGATCCATGTCCCCTGGGGCAGGACCCGGGTCCCCAAACACTTTTTATGACAATAACTTGCATATAAGCCTTTAAAATTAGCACTTTTGATTTCTCCCATAGACTTTTAAAGGGTGTTCCGCGGCATTCGAATTTGCCGCGAACACCCCAAATTGTTCGCTGTTCGGCGAACTTGCGAACAGCCAATGTTCGAGTAGAACATGAGTTCGACTCGAACTCGAAGCTCATCCCTAGGCATGACATGGGAATTCTTTCAAGGCCCATAAAAGGGGTTCTTGACACCGATCTAGTGGAAGTCAATATTAAAGCTTTGATGAGTTGATACCTTGTTCCATCCAGGCTGGCAAAGCTTTATCCTATGGCATCTCCCCTTTGTTTTAGAGGATGTGAACATTTTGGGGACATGATCCATGTGTGGTGGGACTGCCCTAAAATCAGAGGATTCTGGAACAAAAATCTTCTCTATGATCTGGAAGGTCACAGGTCTCTCAGTAGTGAAGTCCCCACATATTGCCCACTTTTTATCATCACTGGACAAAAGGTATTAGACTAACTGATTGAAAAGAAAAGAGGTTCAGGTCCACATCCCCAATACAATATGTAAAAACAAATTTCCTCAAAAGTGGGACATTGAAGGACCACGAACACTCAGAAAAGTGAAAGTTATATGTAAAACAGTACAAATTTATTACAAAAGATAAATAACATTATACAACATTAGGGATGGGCTGACTGTTCGAGTCGAACATGAGTTCAACTCGAACATTGGCTGATTGATCGTTCAATGAAGATTGAACATTATGGGCCGTTCGTGCCATATTCGAACGGAGCATCACGGCCCATAATGCACTGCGTCATCGCACTGCCTTGCTGGCTGATGATTGGCCAAGCATGCACTATGACCCGCATGCTTTGGCAAATCACAACGGCATAAGCAAACAGAGCTCAGGGGGTTAAGTACACGCCCCACACTATATAAGGCCACCTGCACGTTGGCCCTGTGTAGTGTGTTGCTGGCGGAGAGAAAGATAGAAAGAGAGAGAGTGTGTCATTTCATTTACTTTGAGCAGGCAGTTTATTCAGTCAGCTAGATCTCACTGCAGACCGTTCCTGCTGTACTATTTCTAATCTACTACAGGCAGGCAGTTGATTCAGTTAGCTGGATCCTGGATCTCACTGCAGACTGTTCCTGCTCTACTGTTTCTAATCTACTTCAGGCAGGCAGTTCATTCAGTTAGCTGCAGTGTATTTTATATATATATATATATATATATATATATATATATACAGTCAGAATGCTATAAATATATCCACTGTATTCAGTTTAGCTAGATCTCACTGCAGACCATTCCTGCTCTACTGTTTCTAATATACTTCAGGCAGTCAGTTGATTCAGTTAGCTGCAGTGTATTTTACATATATATATACAGTCAGTCTAATATATATATATATATATATACACATACACACATTGAACACGTACTCCAGAAATGGTCTACAGTCAGGTATAGGCTTGGCTAGACTATATATATACAAGCCTATATATGTATATATATATATATATATATATATATATAAAATGAACTGCAGCTCGCTGAGTCACCTGCCTAAAAGTGTCTTTGAACACGCACTCCAGGAATGGCCTACAGTCAGGTATAGGCTTGGCTAGACTATCTACATATATATATATATATATATATATATACACGTATATACATACATATATATATATATATATATATATCTATATATATATATATATATCTATATATATCTATATATATCTATATATCTATATATATATATAGTCTAGCTAAGCTTATACCTGACTGTAGGCCATTCCTGGAATACGTGTTCAAAGACACTTTCAGACAGGTGACTCAGTGAGCTACAGTTCATTTAATACATATATATATATATATATATATGTAGCGCTAGTAGATTTGCGATCTACCATCTGATAGGTAAATTTAGTAACTTGTTCGTTAGGGAAGTTAGGTTTGCCTCTGTTCCAGCTTGGCTGACGTTGTGTGTGTTGCCATACTGAGCTGGTGGGTGTCGCTGTTACCACTGGCTGGTGTTGGAAAGGCAACGTGTCAAAGCGTATGGGTGCTCCTGTCCCGGAGACGACTCGGTGGAGGTGGTCCTCCGGGTTGCATTCTGGGAGAGGGTATTTATGGAACAGATGCCATATTTTGGGGTTTGTTTTGCAGCCACCTGCTGGCCCTCCTGGCCGACAGGTATGCATTAGAGTGCTACCTCGTGTTCCTCTGTTCCGGAAGCCCGCATAGCTGCGGCGCATGAGTGGGCCCAGAGGCTTGTCTGGGGCCTACCACTGCAGCCGAGGAATGGTCCTGAGCTGTCTATCCAGAGGGAAGAAGCTGGACAACCTAGGAGATCCCAGGGGAGGACCCATCATGGAAGGATCACGTGGAGTGCTGGTCTGGAGAGGGGCTTGGTGACTCGGTTGGAGGTCGTATCCTAAGATAACTTTACAGCATAGTGTTGCCGGGTTGGCTTAAAGGTTCAAGCACTGTGACTAACATTCACCACAAAAAACAATACATCCTGTGGCAGAGGATCATATGGGTTCATCCCAAGCAAGTCGGTGGCAGAGACTTTTGTTCGTGCTACATACTGGCTGCTAGGCAAGTGAGAGAGGCTTATCCAGGCGAGCAAAGATTGTGTCCCACGAGGGGAGCACATTCCACTGTAATATTCAACTCCAAAGGATATTTGTCAAGAATCCTACAGAAAGGGTATTTGAGCTTTCCCTGCATTTTCCCTTCTGCCTCTTTCCTGTTACTTCTTTCGTTAATTGTTCAATAAAGCATTGAAAACGTACTCAAGTGTTGGAGCTCATATCGTTCAGAGGTAAACTCAACGGAACCCTAGACCCGGTGCCGGTAAAACAGAGGGAAGGAACGTGAAGGTAACAAGCCCGCTTAAACCAGCAGCTCCACCGAGAGTTATTGCTACATAATATATATATATATATATATATATATATATATATATACATATACATATACACATATATATATATACACAGGATGGTATATATATATATATATATATATTTATATAGTCTAGCCAAGCCTACACCTGACTGTAGGCCATTCCTGGTGTACTGTTTTTAGTAAACTTCAGGCGTTGTTTTGCTAATCTAATTGTACAGTATGTCTGGAAGGCCACCAAGAAGAGGCAGACTCTCACAGGCCACTTAAAGAGGGCAAGCAGGCTCTGTGTCTACAGCCAACAGTGCTGGTCGTGGACATCCCACAGTTGTCCTTTTTTTCGGCAGCTGACCGTGTTGAGCCACAACATGCAGAAGAGTTGGTAGAGTGGCGTATCAAGCGTGGCCAAAACAGCAGCCGCTTGGGCACCACATGCTTGGACAGACACATGTCAAGCTCCCATGCAATCCATTGGCAACAGTACTTAAAAGACCCACACCAAAGAACAAGGCGGACCTCTCCTTGCTCCTCATCAGCTGGGATCTCCAACCCCACTATAACTTCAGTCCTCTCAGAGACCTGCACTAAGAGGAATGAAGGTGTAGAATTAGGTGTCCCAAGCACTTCCAGGTAATCTGGTAGCGTTACACCAACATCCGATTGTAGCAGGCAAATTTAGGTACCCCAGCTGCTAAACCGGCAAAAGAAACTCGGTCCCAGCCATCCACATGCTCAGTGGCTGAATGCTAGTTTGGTTAAATTGCTAGCACTCCAACTGCTGCCTTTTCAGCTGGTAGACTCTGCCCCCTTTTGAGAACTTGTGGAATGTGTGGTACCTCAGTGGCAGGTTCCCAAACACCAATTTTTTTCTCAGAAGCCCATTCCGGCTCTCAACCGACATGTGGAAGGCAATGTCTTGGCCTCGTTGGACAGGGCAGTCAGTGTTAAGGTGCATATTACCGCTGACTTATGGTCCAACAGGCATGGACAGGGACATTACCTTTCTTTCATGGCACACTGGGTAACCCTGCTGGCAGCTGGGAAGGATGCAGGACAGGGTGCAGTATTGTTGGAGCTTTTTCCGCCACCATGCCTCCAAAATGCTGGTAGTGGTGATTCTTCCACACCTCTCTCCTCCACCCCCTCCTCTTCTTCTTCCTCTATGGCTTCTTTCTGTACAGATTTGTCCTCGGAAGCAGCGGTGCTCCGTAGGCGTTCAAGGGGCTACGCAAGCACTCAGGCAAAAAGATGCCATGCGGTGCTTGAGTTGGTCTGCTTAGGGGACAGGAGCCACACTGGGGCAGAGATTCTGTGAGCTCTGCAGGGGCAGGTTCAGAGGTGGTTGATGCCACGCCAGCTTCAGCCAGGAATGGTGGTTTGCGACAATGGCACCAACCTCCTCTCCACCCTCCGACAGGGACACTTCACCCATGTTCCCTGTTTGGCTCACATCCTTAATTTGGTGGTGCAGCAGTTCTTGTGCAGGCACCCTGGCTTACAGGATCTCCTGAGGCAGGTCAGGAAAGTCTGTGGGCATTTCCGCCGGTCATATGCCAGTGCTTGGCTGGCTGACCTCCAAATGGAATGCAACCTGCCCAAGAACCGCCTCATCTGTGACATGCCCACTAGGTGGAACTCAACTTTGGCCATGCTGCAGCAGCTGCACATGCAGCAGAGGGACATCAATGACTACCTGTGCGAGTATGGCACCGGGACAGGGTCAGGGGGGCATGGCTTTTTTTCGCCACGCCAGTAGCTCATGATCAAGGATGCAGCACTGTCCTGTCACCATTTGAGGAGGCCATGAGGATGGTGAGCAGTGACAGTGCATGCATCAGTGATACTCTCTTGTCTTCCTGTTGGAGCACACGCTGCGTGTAATAATGGACAGGGCACTTGAAGCAGACCACAGGGAGGAAGGAGGAGGACTTCCTTACCTCTCGAGTCCCCCTTTATCCAGACAGTATTCCTGAAGGCCCGCCTATCACACAGGAAGAGGAGGAGGAGGATTGTGTCAGCATGAAGGTGGAGCCTGGCACTCAGCATCAGCAGCAGTCTTCAAGGGATTGTTTTCAGTCCTCAGAAACCCATGGGCTTGTATGTGGATGGGAGGAGGTGGCTGCGGACCAGGTCGTCCTTAGTGACCCAGAGGACTCTGGACCGAATGCCTCAGCAAACCTACGCTGCTTGGCCTCCCTGATCCTGCAAAGCCGGCCAAAGGACCCTCGCATTCATGGTATCAAGGAGAGGGATCAGTACTGGCTGGCAACCCTTCTTTATCCACGTTACAAGGGTAAGGTGGTGGGACTTATCCAGCTGTCACAGAGGGAGCAGAGGATGAAACATCTTCGGGAGGCCTTGCAGAAAGGTTTGTGCAATGAGTTTCCAGAGCCTGGGAGGTTACAATTTCCTGGTACTCATGGACAACGTGTTGCTGAGGCTTCAAGCAGTCACAGAAGCAGCAGTGGAGAAGGTGGTTGTCTGACCGATGCATTCAGACAATTTTTTAGTCCGCAGCCCCAAGGTCTGATCGGTTCCAGCAACCATCGCCAGCATCTGTTTTACATGGTGCAGGAATACCTAGGGGCAAGATCAGACTTGGAGACCTTTCCAACCAAAAATCCACTGGGTTACTGGGTCTTGAGGATGGATCACTGGCCAGAGCTTGCACAGTATGAGGTACTGGCCTGTCCTGCATCCAGCATTCTTTCGGAACGCACATTCAGTGCTGCTGGAGGCTTTGTAACCAATCACAGAGTGTGCCTGTTCACCGACTCGGTTGATCGGCTCACCTTCATAAAAATAAATCAGTCTTGGATCACCAGCTACCAAGCACCTGATGCTGATGTAACCAATTAATTTTTTTTATGAATGTGAGATCCCTTCAAGACTGCCTATGCTGATGCTGAGTGACTATCCTGTTATGCCGAGTGACTAACCTATTCCTCCTCAATGTTCATGTTGATAGCTTCTAAGAACATTTTTGGTTCTGGGCACCACCACCAGTGGCTAAGGCCCAATTTTTCTGCCCCTGTTTAACAGGGGCATGTAATTACAATTTTTACTGTAATATTTTGCAGCAGGGCTCATTCCTGCGCTCAACAAGAGTATCTGTGAGGTGTTGCAGTGTTGTGGTACCACCACCACTGCCTAAGGCCCAATTTTTCTGCCCCTGTTCAACAGGGGCGTATATTTACAATTTTTGATCTAATATTTTACAGCAGGGCCTGTTCCTGCACTCAACAAAAGTATCTGTGAGGCTTTACAGTGTTGTGCCACCACTACCACCACCTCTTAGACCCAATTTTTCTGCCCCTGTTTAACAGGGGCATGTAATGACAATTCTTGATATAATATTTCACAGCAGGGCCCGTTCCAACGTTCACCAAGAGTAACTGAGGGCCTTACAAATGACTCCTACTTACAAACGGAGGGAAACAACAGGAAGTGAGAGGAAATCTAGCCCTATGAAGGGAAATTCTCTCCTGTAAGAGTTAATATGGGAAAAAGGTGTCTCCTCCATTGATTTATCACCAATCCTTGTTTCCCTTAAAAACCCCAACATTTTCAAAATCCAATTGTCATTGGGACAGAAAGTGAGGTGAAATCTTCTGAACAGGGGCACAGACAGTAAAACAAATGTTACAGGGATGATAACCCTTCCCCATGTTTTCCAAAAAGCTTTAAAATATATTTTTTGGCTGGAGCTACACTTACAAAATGTACCTGTTCCAAATTACAGATTCTACATAAGAACAAAGCTACAGTCCCTGTCTTGTTTGCACCGCCTGTATACTGCTGTTCAGAGTATATAGGGCCTGGGGGCCCAACGCCTTTTTTTTTATAAATTTGGGTGCGAGGTTCCCCTTAATATCCATACAAGACCCAAAGGGCCTGGTAATGGGCTGGGGGGGTACCCATGCCGTTTGTCTCACTAATTTTCACCCATATAGCCGGGACCCGACATTACATTAAAGCCTGAAGCAGTTTTAAATTACTTTTATTCCTTTAGAAATTAGGGATGAGCCGAACACCCCCCCCGGTTCGGTTCGCACCAGAACCTGCGAACGGACCGAAAATTCACACGAACGTTAGAACCCCATTGACGTCTATGGGACTCCTACGTTCGAAATCAAAAGTGCTCATTTTAAAGGCTAATTTGCATGGTATTGTCCTAAAAAGAGTTTGGGGACCCGGGTCCTACCCCAGGGGACATGTATCAATGCAAAAAAACTTTTAAAAACGTCCGTTTTTCGGGAGCAGTGATATTAATGATGCTTAAAGTAAAAAAAAAAAAAAGTGAAATATTCCTTTAAATATCGTACCTGGGTGGTGTCTATAGTACAGTGTTTCTCAACTCCAGTCCTCAAGGCGCCCCAACAGGCAATGTTTTCAGGCTTGCCATTATTTTGCACAGGTGATTTGATCAGTTTCACTGCCTTGGTAATTACCACAGCTGTTTCATCTGAGGGAAATCCTGAAAACATGACCTGTTGGGGCGCCTTGAGGACTGGAGTTGAGAAACACTGCTATAGTATGCCTGTAAAGTGGCGCGTGTTTCCCGTGTTTAGAACAGTCCCTGCACCAAATGTCATTTTTAAAGGAAAAAATCTCATTTAAAACTGCTTGCGGGTTTAATGTAATGTCCTGTCCTGGCAATATGGATGAAAATCAGTGAGACAAATGGCATGGGTACCTCCCAGTCCATTAACAGGCCCTTTGGGTCTTAAACCCCACACCCAAATTAAAATAAGGAAAGGTGTGGGGCCACTAGGCCCTATATACTCTGAACAGCAGTATACAGGCGGTGCAAACAAGACAGGGACTGTAGGTTTGTTGTTAAGTAGAATCTGTTTGTAATTTTGAATGGGTACATTTTTAACGTGTTTAGCTCCAGTCAAAAAATCTTTTTTAAGCTTTTTGGAAAAAATAGGGAAGGGTTATCACCCCTGTGACATTTGTTTTGCTGTCTTTCCTCCTCTTCAGAAGATTTCACCTCACTTTTTGTCCCAAAGGTATGTGTGTGGTGGAAAAATCTGGACAGCCGCACTCCGGATTGGAAAAGTGAAAAATAAAATCCTCTTTATTGAAAAAGTAATAACATGATTAAAATCCGTACATAGCTTTGTTGGGATAACAAAGCCACTCACAGCTGTGAGTAAGCGCTCTATGGGAGCGTGAAACGCGTTAGCGGTTATGCTGCATTATCCCAACAAAGCCATGTACAGATTTTAATCATGTTATTACTTTTTCAATAAAGAGGATTTTATTTTTCACTTTTCCAATCCGGAGTGCGGCTGTCCAGATTTTTCCACCACACACATACCTTTGGAACAGCAATTGCCGGCACCAGGGGCTCTCACAATCATCCACACAGCGGAGGACGGGAAGTTTGAACCCGGTCACCTAGAGCGGTGGTAACTATTTCATTCACTTTTTGTCCCAATGACAAATGTTTTTTGAAAATTTGTTTTTTTTTGTGGAACAAGGATTGGAAAGCATCAGTGGAAATGAGAAATGTTTTTCCCATATTAACTGTTATAGGGCGTACACACGGCCGGACTTTGTTCGGACATTCCGACAACAAAATCCTAGGATTTTTTCCGACGGATGTTGGCTCAAACTTGTTTTGTCTACACACGGTCGCACAAAGTTGTCGGAATTTCTGATCGCCAACCACGCGGTCACGTACACCACGTACGACGAGACTAGAAAAGGCCGATTCAGAACCAAGCACGGCACCCTTTGGGCTCCTTTTGCTAATCTCGTGTTAGTAAAAGTTTGGTGAGAGACGATTCGCGCTTTTTCAGACTCGTGGCTTTCAGATCGTTTTCTGCCGTTCAGTTTGTGCTTGTGGGTTTGTATCTGCTCTTCAGTGCGTGCAGTCAGTTCGTATCAGAGTTTTCTGTGTGATCTTGCCTGCTCGTTGCTGTTTTTCAGGTCGCTCTTCACAGGCCTAGCTGTTCTTCGGTGTGTTCTGTTACTTCGTTCTGAGCAGCCGACCGTTTTCTAGCCATGTTTCGTATGCGTACTCCTCGTAGAGTTCGTGCTGTGCGGGGGCTTGGTGTTGGGGTCCTGACCTTGACACAAGTCCAGTCCATGA
Organism: Lithobates clamitans; assembly: GCA_037952925.1. NCBI lineage: Eukaryota > Metazoa > Chordata > Amphibia > Anura > Ranidae > Lithobates > Lithobates clamitans. The sequence continues at coordinate 1,463,163 of JBBGZY010000552.1, read as the reverse complement.
ACAGGGTGAGGAGGAGTTCATGGACCAAGAATTGGTTGCTTCAGCGTGACCAGTTCTGTCATATGCCTTTGCTCCTGAGATCCGTGAGAATAATCCTGATGATTTCAGGAACTTTCTCAGGATGACGGACCCCGTATTTCACCGTTTGTTGGCTTCGCTGACCCCCTATATCAGCAGGCAGGATACCTGCATGAGGCAAGCCATCAATCCGGAGCAGAGGTTGGTCGCTACCTTGCGGTATTTGGCCACAGGGAGAAGTCTGCAGGACTTGAAGTTCTCGACAGGCATATCCCCCCAGGCTCTGGGGATCATTATCCCAGAGACCTGTTCTGCCATCATACAGGTCCTGCAGAAGGAGTATATGAAGGTAAGATTTTTATCCTTTTATATCACATTTTATTGTATTGAATGTTTGATAATATCCTGGATTTCTTTCCTCATTCCCTATTTACCATGATTGTAATATGCTGTGAATGTCCCCTTTGTTCTCATGCATGCTGGATTTTTATGTAATTATTATTTTAGGTCCTTCATACATATTTGCCTTCAATAACCTCCCCAGCATGGTCTCCTGCCCTATATTCACCTCATGTAGTCACTTAACAATGTATTTTATCAGCTCCATAGTAGTGCTTTACCCCAAACACCCCCTAAAATGTTTGGAAATGTTATTTTTGATTTAAATTCAGGCAGAGGGCCAGAGGCTTTTTTTTGTGGTGTCCCCAAATAATTTTTAGTAACCCTCCCTCCCCCAACTGCTAAGCCAGCTGATCCAAATTCTCTATCTATCCTCAATCATCTATCTGCTGACTTTGCCAAACCCATACACACTATACCCATCTATTTTGTGCTCAGATTTATGGATGAATTCCCCAAAGCATGTAGTGCAAGGGCCTGCCTGTATACTTTCCAATGGTACTGTTTAAAGTTTTTGTATCCTATTATTATCTTGATAGGTAATAGCAGAATGTCCAAATGTCCTCAAATGTGTACAGTGTGTATTTATATCTTTGTATTATGACACTTCTTACCTGTCCAGTGGTCTGCCAATAGTGTAACTAAGGAGGGTCTGTTCCAAGTAATACCCATTATTTAGGCATTCATCTCTCAATGAAGTGAAGAGGGTTACCTGTCCAAGATTTCCACACACCCCCTATAATGTTAGAAATGGCCCATGAGAGGGGGGGGATATGATAGGTGTACCTTATACTTTGGCCTTGTTAAATTCCCCTTAATAAATGCTATCTGGAGGTTGCCCCATAATGTTTGTGTATAATCTGCTTGCCATGTTTCTGTGAAAAAATAGTAATGTTTATTGTTTTTTCCTCAACAGTTTCCTTCCACGCCACAGGAATGGCAGACTGTGGCCTCCCACTTTGCCCAGCGGTGGGACTTTCCTAACTGCGGAGGGGCAATTGATGGGAAACATGTCCACATCGTCCCACCACCCAACTCGGGGTCGTACTATTATAATTACAAGGGGTTTAATAGTATAGTGATGTTGGCGGTGGTGTCGGCTAATTACGACTTCTTGTATGTGTACGTGGGGAAGAATGGCCGGATGTCCGATGGTGGAGTCATCGCCCAGATGGAGTTCTACAGGTGTCTCCAGAATGGCAGCTTGGACTTGCCAGCTCCAGAGGACAATGTGGAAGGTCTCCCATTTGTGTTCGTTGCTGATGAAGCGTTTGCGCTGGGGGACCACCTGATGCGGCCATTCCCGATGAGGACCCTCACCCCGGAACAGAGGGTTTTTAATTACCGGCTGGCCAGAGCCCGAAGAGTGGTGGAGAACACATTTGGAATCCTGGCCAGCCGGTTCTGCCTATTTATGACACCCATCCATATGGCGGAGTATAAACTGAACCATGTAATACTTGCGTGCTGTGTTCTCCATAACTTTTTAAGAAAACATTCGGCCAACTATGCTGGCTCAGTTGGGCCTGAGGCCGGAATGATGCATCAAACCACACTGACGGCACTTGAAAGTGGCCGTCCTGGCTTGCCCTCCCTGAGTGCCCGTGATGTCCGGTTACGCTACCTGGAGTTCTTTGCGGGTAGGGGGGCTATAAATATGCCAGACAATCTGTGAAGCCTTTTTATAATAAAAAAAAAAGAAATTCTTGGTGGACATTTACTGCTTGTGTTTGTTTTAGCTGACCCTGACAGAAATGTGTGGAGTCCAGAAAACGGCGTGATTGTGTAACCTTATACAAAGCACTGTTGGCTGTTATTTACTAAATGCAAAGACACTTTTCACTACAAGTGCACTTGCAACTACACTTAAACTGCACTTGTAGTGCAAGATGGATTTGCCCTTAGGAAATAACCCCCATTTTCTCATAAAACAACAATTACATCACCCCAAAAACGTTGTAGCGTTGAGACAATAATCCACACATTCTTGATGAACAATCTTTTTAATACCAGCACAATCACATGTGCATTTACCAAAGGTTTTTCTGACAAATCAACATGTTTGTTGTATACCAATTTTTGTGGTGGCATTATACAAAATCAAAATGTGCATTTTAGAGAAAACAGGCCTGTGTAAAACCAACAAGAAAGACACAAATCTTGATCTTACAAAGTTCACATTTGGTAGAACTTGAAGGCTATATCAGACATAAGTATTTAGGAACTGGGTTTGATATAGCGTTCAGATGGGGGGAAATCACCCCTGGAAAAGCCTAATTTGGAAGATGCACACAAATTTAACAATGTCAACATGTGCTATCTGCCATCAGGGGGGATCAAGGGATGTGTTTTGGGGGAGAAACCCCTTCCTCACCGCTACTTTATTAATGAGGAAGGGGTTGCACCCCCAAAACGAGTCCATTGATCTCCCGTGATGTCAGATAGCATATGTTGACACACTGTGTGCATGTTCCAAATTTGGCTTTGGGAAAAATCACAAGAACATTTAGCACATTGTAGCACACAAAAGAAGAAAGTGATTTGGAGGGGCTTTAAACTCGCCCCAAAACATCAATGATGTTTTTATATTTTGGAATAACATCATTGATGTTTTGCTTGATGATTTCCAATTGTAAATTACACCCCATGATCTCCCTGATCAGGATCTGGGCACTTTCGGATGTGAAAGGATCTTAATCCACAACCTCACAATCACCTAAAAAGAAAGGAACCCCAAAATAATTTTTTTTCCAAAAAATGCCGCCATCCATCTCTTATCTGAGCCTGTGGTCGCAGACACTCACCTGTTGTGGTGACTAGTTCCACCACGTCTTCTTCCTCCTGCTCAGCTTGGGTTGGGGGGATTTCACCTTCTTCCAGAGGTGGGGGGTCTCTGGTCTCCTCGGATGAGGGGTGTCCTCCGAGTCTTTTCTCCCCTATGTAAAACAAAAATGGTATAATTAGCACACAGATATTTGATGGCAGAACTATAAATAGGAAACATTGTTTGGAAGTGGGGTACAATTATCTATTTTAGCAGAGTTCCAAGATGTAATTTTTTAAATGCCCTTTGTCAATCTGCAATACTTTACCTGTTTGGTACAAGCTTCACAGATGGAGACCCCCATATAGTATACACTGGAGCACCTGTGTGGCCCCCCTAATAAAAATGGTGTTCTTGTGTCCCACACTAGTGCTCCAGTGTCCAGATGTGAAAACAGCTGCTGAGTGTCCTCTCCTTACACACAATCTAGTTTGCATTTCATTCTAGTAACAAAGCCATCTACACAACCCAATTCTTTGAAGACAAGTATAGGGCCTCAAAATGCTGGCCAAATGCATATGGCCTAAACAATGGTATTTTATAGTCCGAAAGAAAAATGTGTGATCCGAACGAATAATGTGCCCATGAACATAAAAGGTGCCATTTTAAACTGTACAACAGTTCCTAAAAGCACATGGAGCAGCACGAACGTAATAAACATAAAGAATAGGAACACAGCACAACTACTTACTTTTTTGCAGCACTCTCTGGATCTTTCTGTACTGCTCATGTTCTCGTAATTTCAGGTCCGACCACCGCTTCCTGAGCTGATCTTTCGATCGTCGTACCCCGAATTTCCGGTGCAGACTCCTGACCACTTTCGCCATGATCTTGGCCTTTCGGACATTGGGGTTGGGGTAAGGCCCATACTTTCCATCATAGTCGGCCTTCTTCAGGATGTCCACCATCTCCAACATCTCCCCAAAGGACATATTTGAGTCCTTAAATCTCCTTCTGGATCGGGACGTTTCAGGCTCCGGCCTTTCCTCCCCCTCCTCGTTGCTACAATTAGCACGCACCTGCTGTCTATCCCCCATGTGCTCTTCCCCCACTGCGCTGAACGAAAAGGGGCGGGGAATAGACTAGAAAGAACGTCAGGGGCGGGCGGAGTTATACGTATGCGCAGTGTGTATAAAGCGTAACACACGTTTGTCTTACGTACGATCTGTGAGCGGAGGAAGGAGCATCGGAGACGCCGATCATGCTAACGAAGGTAGGATCTAAACTTGGGCCTATACTGCTTCGAAATGGAAGCCTATATTGTAACAAGATTAGGGGAGTTTGGCCTGACATTAGGGTTTGTCTTGTGTATTGCAGAGAAAATGGATGGCTTCAACGACCACAATTTCCTGCCCCTGTTGATAGACAAGTACAGGGCCCTGTACAGGGCCCACAGCCCTGTCTGTGGCAAGTGAGACACCCCCACTATAACCATAAACAGAAGAGGCAGGCAGCGCTGGAGAAACTGCTGGAGTTGGTGACACCGGTGGTGCCCACAGCAACCATCCCTTATTTAAAAGCCAAAATTGGTGGCCTGAGGAGCACATATCTTAGGGAGCGCAAGAAGGTCACAGATTCCCAGAGATCCGGAGCAGGAGCAGATGACGTTTATGTCCCCAGGCTGTGGTACTATGAGAGACTGCGATTTCTGTCAGACCACACTGAAGTCAGGGAATCCCTCTCCACTCTTCCTTCCACGCTTCTTTCCACCCCAGCTGAGGCTTCCGATGTCCAACCTGGGCCTTCCAGCCAGAAAGAAGTGGAGGAGCCCAGCTGGAGTCAGGTATAGCATTCTTCTACAGATTTCTGGTCAAGAAATAAATTATGTTTATTAGATGTTATTATTGATCACTAATTGCTGATTGAAAAAAGTGTTTTACATATCAGTAGACAGTAGTGGGCACCCAAAATTGGGACAAGAATGAAAACTGCTGGGCTCAGAAGGATAGTCTGTTATATTTGTTAACATTGAATTTGCAGCAGTCAGGAGGTGAAAATTGTGTGTGATTGATGAATAAAAAACTCAAACTATGTCCCTTTTTCATACACAGGAAGACCTCAGCCAGGAGGAGGTTGTGGAATGTGGCAGCCAGGAGGAGGTGGGGATTAGTGGCAGCCAGGAGGAGGCAGGGCTAAGTGTCAGCCAAGAGAAGCCTGGGACCAGTCGCAGCCTGACTGAGTCTCAGGTTCCTCCCCTCCGCCTGCCACATAAACGAGCCAGGAAGATGACTCCCAGTCCTGTGCAGGATTCAGCATACAGGCTGATCCAGGAGGCTTCTGCGTCCCTCAGAGCCTTCCCCAGTCCTGAAGAGGCCTTTGCCTGCATGGCTGCCACAAAATTGCAGGGCATGCAGGAGGGTCAACGCAGGCTCTCTGAGGACCTGATTTATAAAGTCCTACGTAAGGGGTTGAGTGGGGAACTAACACCCAAGACGGATGTCATTGAGATCGACGATCCTCCTCCTCCTCCTCCTGCTGCCACAACTCCACCACCACAGCCACAGCCTCGAAGGAAGCGTAGAAGGAAGACCAAAGAGTGATTGCCCTTGGTTCAGTCTGGTCTGACAGAAGATGCAGTCTCTCGTATGACCACAGCCTGGGGACACAGATGTCATCTGCTGCTTTCCGGATCTCTGGGACTTCTGGACCAGACTGCCCTCCCTAAGATAAGGACTGCTCAGGCCACCAATTTTGCTTTTAAATAATTGATGTCTGCCCTGGGGGTCCAAGGCATCACCCACTTCTGCAGTTTCTCCAGCATTGCCTCCCTCTTTGTTTATAGTTGTGAGCCCTTAATAAAATTTTTTAGGTAAATTCTACTCTCCTGTGTGTGTTTTCATCCAAAAAGGACAGTTTGTTGGTGACGATTCAGGTACATTTCTAAAGTACAATGTGAAATTAACAAGAGACAACAACACCAAACAATCTCCTACAGATTAAATAGAACAACATATTAATGGTGTTGTGGTAGCTTGTCACAAAAAACATACACAAACATTTTCGGGAGTACAAATCAAAATCACCAAAAAAAAAGAGAAACACAAAAAAAAAAAAGATTCAACATTAAAGCCAAAAAAAAAAATAAAATATAAAAAAAATGTTGTCAGATGTGAGAAATCAAAATATATTGAGGGAATCCAGACAAATAGTAACAAAAGAAGTTTGTGAGAAGTGTGTGTGAATATGAGCATCAAAACTACTATATTCTTGTCACATTATAAAGAAGAAGAGAGTGCGCTGTATTAAACCATCTTTAACATTGCAGCGTGACGAAAGTGCTGTATCCATTGCAAACGCTAAGTTTACCAGAACGAGCTGTCCCGTCTCTGAATTTCTTCTGAGCATGCGTGGCACTTTGTGCGTCGGAACAGGCCACACACGGTCGGAATTGACGCGATCGGATTTTGTTGTCGGAAAATTTTATCTCCTGCTGTCCAACTTTGTGTGTCGGAAAATCCGATGGAAAATGTCCGATGGAGCCCACACACGGTCGGAATTTCCGACAACACGCTCCGATCGGACATTTTCCATCGGAAAAACCGACTGTGTGTACGGGGCATTACAGGAGAGAATTTCCCTTCCTAGGGGTAGATTTCATCTCACTGCCTGTTGTCTCCTTCCGTTTGCAAGTACGAGTCGTTTGTAAGTTAGATGTTTGAAAGTAGGGGCCTGCCCTATATAATCAGCAGAAATTTGGGCCTTAGGTGTTGTTGTGGCCACAACACTGTAAGCCCTCACAGGGCCCTGCTGTGAAAAATTAGATCAAGAATTGTAATTACATGCCCCTGTTCAACAGGGGCAGAAAAATTGGGCCTTTGGTGGTGGTGGTGCTGGTGCCACAACACTGTAAGTCCTCACTCGCTCTTAGTGGGTGCAGAAATGGGCCCTGCTGACAAATATAAGATCAAGAATTGTAATTACATGCCCCTGTTGAACAGGGGCTGAAAAATTAGGCCTTAGGCACTGGTGCTGGTGCCACAACACTGCAACCCCTCACAGACACTCTAGTTGGAATGCAGGAACGAGCCCTGCTGCAAAGTATTGCATCAAAAGTTGTAATTACACGCCCCTGTTAAACAGGGGCAGAAAAATTGGGCCTTAGGCACTGGTGCTGGTGCCACAACACTGCAACCCCTCACAGATACTCAAGTTGGAATGCTGAAATGAGCCCTGTTGCAAAGTATTGCATCAAAAATTGTAATTACACGCCCCTGTTAAACGGGCAGAAAAATTGGGCCTTGGGCACTGGTGCTGGTGCCACAACACTGCAACCCCTCACAGATACTCTAGTTGTAACGCAGAAACGAGCCCTGCTGCAAAGTATTGCATCAAAAATTGTAATTACACGCCCCTGTTAAACAAGGGCTGAAAAATTGGGCCTTAGGCACTGGTGCAACAACACTGCAACCCCTCACAGATACTCTAGTTGTAATGCAGAAACAAGCCCTGCTGCAAGGTATTGCATCAAAAATTGTAATTACACACCCCTGTTAAACAGGGGCTGAAAAAATGTGCCTTAGGCACTGGTGGTGGCGCCCAGAACCAAAAATGTTCTTACAAGCTATCAGCGTGATGATTGAGGAGGAAGAGGATAATTTCTCAGGGATAGTCACTCAGCATCAGTATAGGCAGTCTTTGAGGGGATCTGAGATTTCCAAAAAAATTATTCGGTTACATCAGCATCAGGTGCTTGGTAGCTGGTGGTGATCCAAGACTGATTCATTTTTATGAAGGTCAGTCGATCAACCGAGTCGGTGGACAGACGCACCCTGTGATCAGTTACAAAGCCTCCTGCAGCACTGAATGTGCGTTCCGAAAGAACGCTGGATGCAGGACAGGCCAGTAGCTCAATTGCATACTGTGCAAGCTCTGGCCAGTGATCCATCCTCAAGACCCAGTAACCCAGAGGATTTTCAGTGGGAAAGGTGTCCAAGTCAGATCTTGCCCATAGGTATTCCTGCACCATGTAAAACAGATGCTGGCGATGGTTGCTGGAACCGATCATACCTTGGGGCTGCGGACCAAAAAATTGTCTGAACGCATCGGTCAGACGGCCACCTTCTCCACCGCTCCTTCTTTGACTGACCGAAGCCTCAGCAACACGTTGTCCAGAAACAGGAGTTTGTAACCTCCCAGTCTCTGGGAACGCGTTGCACAGACCTTTCTGCAAGGCCTCCCGAAGATGTTTCATCCTCTGCTCCCTCTGCGATGGCAAGATAAGGTCTGCAACCTTACCCTTGTAACGTGGATCAAGGAGGGTTGCCAGCCAGTATTGGTCCTTCTCCTTGATACCACGAATACGAGGATCCTTATGCAGGCTTTGCAGGATCAGGGAGGCCATGCAGCGTAGGATTGCTGAGGCATTCGGTCCGGAGTCCTCTGGGTCACTAAGGATGGCATGGTCCACAGCCACCTCCTCCCAGCCACGTACAAGTCCATGTGTTTCTTGGGACTGATCCCTTAAAGACTGCTGCTGATGCTGAGTGCCAGGCTCCACCTCCATACTGACACAATCTTCCTCCTCCTCCTCCTCTTCCTGTGTGATCGGCGGGCACGCAGGAACACTGTCTGGATAAAGGGGGCCTTGAGAGCTAAGGAAGTCCTCCTCTTCCTGCCTCTGTTCTGCCTCAAGTGCCCTGTCCATTATTCCACGCAGTGTGTGCTCCAACAGGTGGACAAGGGGGACAGTGTCACTGATGCATGCACTGTCACTGCTCACCATCCTCGTGGCCTCCTCAAATGGTGACAGGACAGTGCATGCATCCCTGATCATGGCCCACTGGCATGGGGAAAAAAAACAAGCTCCCCTGACCCTGTCCTGGTGCCATAGTCGCACAGGTACTCATTGATGGCCCTCTGCTGCGTGTGCAGCCGCTGCAGCATGGCCAACGTTGAGTTCCACCTGGTGGGCATGTCACAGATTAGGCAGGTTCTTGGGCAGGTTAAACTCCTTTTGGAGGTCCGTCAGCTGAGCACTGGCATTATTCGACTGGCGGAAATGCACACAGACTTTCCTGGCCTGCCTCAGGACATCCTGTAAGCCTGGGTACCTGCCCAAGAACAGGGCACATGGGTCATTTGTCCCTGTCGGAGGGCAGAGAGGAGGTTGGTGCCATTGTCGCAAACCACCATTCCTGCCTTAAGTTGGCGTGGCGTCAACCACCTCTGAACCTGCCCCTGCAGAGCTGACAGAACCTCTGCCCCAGTGTGGCTCCTGTCCCCCAAGCACACCAGCTCAAGCACCGCATGGCATCTTTTAGCCTGCGTATCTGCTTAGCCCCTTGAAAGCCTACGGTGCACCGCTGGTTCCGAGGACAAAGCACAGGAAGAGGCCAGGGAGGAAGAAGAAGAGGAGGGGGTGGAGGAGAGAGGTGTGTCACAATTATTAGCATTTTGGAGGCGTGGTGGCGGAACAACCTCCAACACTGCTGCACCTTGTCCTGCATCCTTCCCAGCTGCCAGCAGAGTCACCCAATGCGCCGTGAAACTTAGGTAACGTCCCTGTCCATGCCTGCTGGACCATGAGTCAGCGGTAATATGCACTTTACCGCTGACCGCCCTGTCCAGCAAGGCATGGACATTGCCTTCCACATGGCGGTAGAGAGCCGGAATCGCTTTCCATGAGAAAAAGTGGCGTTTGGGTACCTGCCACTGAGGAACCGCACATTCCACAAACTCACGGAAGGGGGCAGAGTCTACCAACTGAAAAGGCAGCAGTTGAAGTGCTAGCAATTTTGCCAAGCTAGCATTCAACCGCTGGGCATGTGGATGGCTGGGAACAAACTTCTTTCGGCGGTGCAGCAGCTGGGGCAGGGAAATTCGCCTGGTACAATTTGACGTCGGTGTACCAAAAGCAGATTGCCCACAAGTACTTGGCTGTGACACACCTAATTCTACACCTTCATTCCTCTCAGTGCAGGTCCCAGAGAGGACTGAAGGTATAGTGGGGTTGGAGATCTCAGCTGATGAGGAGCAAGGAGAGGTCCTCTTTGTTCTTTGGTGTGGGTCTTTTAGATACGCTTGCCAACGAACTTCATGGCAGGTCAACATATGTCTGGTCAAGCATGTGGTACCCAAGCGGGAGATGTTTTGGCCACGCGAGATACGCTTGAGACATATGTTGCAAATAGCAGCGGTGCGATCTGATGCACTTGTCTCAGAAAAGGCCCACACCAAAGAACTTTTTGAATAACGCGCAGAGACTGCAGCTCCCTGCATATGTGGAGCTTTGGGGTGTGATGCAGTCAATGTGCTGCCCTTAGGCTGGCCCCTGGAGGGCATCCTGCCTCGTTGGTGATGTGCCGCCTCCTCCTCCTCCCCCTCTTCCTCTCTCCTATCAGGCACCCACGTTGAGTCAGTGACCTCATCATCCCCTCCCTCCTCATCACTGGAGCAAACCTGGCAGTATGCTGCAGCAGGGGGAGCATGACTGTCAGATTGTTGTCCTTCTTGGGCACCCCCTCTGTCCGTGCTCATGTTACTGCCTTCATCGAGCTCAGTATCATCATCAGAGCCTTCCAAACGCTGGGCATCCTCCTGGTGCATGTACCCAACACTGTGGTCAAACAGTTCGAGGGACCCCTCAGGAGGACATGGTGGGGCTAGGGAAGGAGTCACTGATGACATTGAGCCGAGGGAAGAGGCCGCTGCTTTGCCAGATAAAGTACCCTGGGCTTGGGTGAGAGAGGATGAGGAGGATGAGGAGGATGAGGACGGCTTGGTCATCCACTCAGTCAGTCTTACAACACTCCAGTCTTCCGCATGTTGCGGCTCAACACGGCCAGCTGCCGAAAAAAAAGCCAAGCGTGTCCCACGGCCATGTGCTGATGAGGTGCACCGTCTCCACAACCATCACTAGACAAAGAGCCTGCTTGCCCTCTCCTATTGGCTTGTGACTGTCTGCCTCTCCTTCTTGGCCTTCCAGACATACTAATGGCCTGTAGCTGCACTAAGCTGGGATATATATATATATATATATATATATATATATATATATATACTGATACTGCAGCTAGCAAAATCAACTGCCTGCCTGTAGTATGAGAACACCACCAACCTTCTACAGGTAGCTTTAGCTGAACACTGTGCAGAGCTTGCAAAAAACTAACTTGTAGCTATTTTAGCTGCCTGCGGTAGTGATAGGATCAGGAAAACACCACCAACCTTCTACAGGTAGCTTTAGGTGAACACTGTGCAGAGCTCGCAAAAAAATAACTTGTAGGTTTAGCTGAACACTGTGAGGTGGACGCACCACACTAACTTGTAGTTTTAGCTGAACACTGTGAGCAGAACACACAGCACTAACTTGTAGCTTTAGATGAACACTGTGAGCAGGACGCAAAGCACTAACTTGTATTTTTAGCTGAACACTGTGAGCAGGACGCACAGCACTAACTTGTAGCTTTAGATGAACACTGTGCAGAGGTCTCACTACACCAACTTGTAGGTTTAGCTGAACACTGTGAGCAGGACGCACCACACTAACTTGTAGGTTTAGCTGAACACTGTGAGGTGGATGCACCACACTAACTTGTAGTTTTAGCTGAACACTGTGAGCAGGACGCACCCCCCTAACTTGTAGGTTTAGCTAAAAACTGTGAGCAGGACGCACTGCACTAACTGTAAATAGTCTAGCTGCCTGACTGTGGTACTAATAGGATCAAAATAACACCAGCAATTTTATTCAGGTAGCTGTAAATACTGTAACAAGACAAGCCTGCCTGTCAGTAAGAAGATAACAGGAACGGATCTAGCTGAACACTGTGAGCAGGACGCACAGCACTAACTTATAGTTTTAGCTGAACACTGTGCAGAGGTCTCACTACACCAACTTGTAGTTTTAGCTGAACACTGTGAGCAGGATGCACAGCACTAACTTGTAGTTTTAGCTGAACACTGCGAGCAGGACGCACTGCACTAACTTGTAGCTTGAGATGAACGCTTTGCAGAGGTCTCACTACACCAACTTGTAGGTTTAGCTGAACACTGTGAGCAGGACGCACAGCACTAACTTGTAGTTTTAGCTGAACACTGTGAGCAGGACGCACTGCACTAACTTGTAGCTTTAGATGAACACTGTGCAGAGGTCTCACTACACCAACTTGTAGGTTTAGCTGAACACTGTGAGCAGGACGCACAGCACTAACTTGTAGTTTTAGCTGAACACTGTGAGCAGGACGCACAGCACTAACTTGTAGTTTTAGCTGAACACTGTGAGCAGGACGCACTGCACTAACTTGTAGCTTGAGATGAACACTGTGCAGAGGTCTCACTACACCAACTTGTATGTTTAGCTGAACACTGTGAGCAGGACGCACAGCACTAACTTGTAGGTTTAGCTGAACACTGTGAGCAGGATGCACCCCACTAACTTGTAGGTTTAGCTGAACACTGTGAGCAGGATGCACTGCACTAACTGTAAATAGTCGTCTGACGGTTCTTAAATAACGGGGGCGGGGCCACCCGGTGACCCCGCCCCCCTCTGACGCACGGTGACTTGACGGGACTTCCCTGTGATGTCACGGGGAATGCCACAGGGAAGTCCCGTCATGTTCCGTGCGTCAGAGGGGGGCGGGGTCACCGGGTGGCCCCGCCCCCCGTTATTTAAGAACCGTCAGACGAGGAGACGCCGTCACACAGCGGGAGCCTCCCTCCATGCATGGATGTGGAGCGGCCCGCAGAAGAAAATTAAGAAGAGAAGATGAAGATGAAGAAGATGAAGAAGATGAAGAAGAGAAGAGGATGAAGAAGAAGATGAAGAGAAGAGCGGGAGCCTCCCCCCATGCCATGGGTGCGGAGCGGCCCGAGGAGAAGAAGATAGAAGACGCCGCGGAGGAGATGCTGGACGAGAACGCCGGAGGAAGAACCAGAAGAAGAAGAAGATGAAGGAAGATAGAAGAAGCATTTAAATAAAGGAATTGTCAAAAACTGTCTCTTGTCATTTTTAACTATTTTGACACTGTTTTAGTGAAATGGTAGGGGTAAGTACCCCCTTACCATTTCACACAGGGGGGGGGTCAGGATCTGGGGGTCCCCTTGTTAAAGGGGGCTTCCAGATTCCGATAAGCCCCCCGCCCGCAGACCCCCACAACCACCGGCCAGGGTTGTGGGGATGAGGCCCTTGTCCTTATCAACATGGGGACAAGGTGTTTTGGGGGGCTACCCCAAAGCACCCTCCCAATGTTGAGGGCATGTGGCCTGGTACGGTTCAGGAGGGGGGAGGCGCACTCTCGTCCCCCCCTCTTTTCCTGCGGCCTGCCAGGTTGCGTGCTCGGATAAGGGTCGTTTTTTTTTTTTTTTTGGCGCGGGGTTCCCCTTAAAATCCATACCAGACCTGAAGGGTCTGGTATGGAATTTAGGGGGAACCCCACGTCATTTTTTTTTTAAATTTTGGCCGGGGTTCCCCTTAATATCCATACCAGACCTGAAGGGCCTGGTATGGAATTTAGGGGGACCCCCCCACGTCATTTTTTTTTTTTAATTTTGGTTCGGGGTTTCCCTGTGGGGAATTCCCATGCCGTTTTTATCAATGAACTTTTATGTGTATTGTCGGACCGGCAATTCATTAATAGCCGCGGGTAGTTTTAAATGAGTTTTTTCCTTCGAAATGTCATTTTGCTGTCAGACTGTTCTAAACACGGGAAACATGCGCCCCTTTACAGGCATACTATAGACACCCCCCAGGTACGAAATTTAAAGGGATATTACACTTTTATTGTTTGACTTTAAGCATTATTAAAATCACTGCTCCTGAAAAAACGTCCGTTTTTAAAACTTTTTTTTGCATTGATGCATGTCCCCTGGGGCAGGACCTGGGTCCCCAAACACTTTATGACAATAACTTGCATATAAGCCTTTAAAATTAGCACTTTTGATTTCTCCCATAGACTTTTAAAGGGTGTTCCGCGGCATTCGAATTTGCCGCGAACACCCCAAATTGTTCGGTGTTCGGCGAACTTGCGAACAGCCAATGTTCGAGTCGAACATGAGTTCGACTCGAACTCGAAGCTCATCCCTACCCTAGAGGTGAGGGGGACATTATTCAAGAATAATGGTGCTGGGAGGTGCCAGGAATAAAACCAAACCTAGCTCTAATAGCGGCACCCAGGCAAGACATACTATGAAAAAGGCGCCAGTCTCCTCAGGTAATTTTACCTCAGACAAGAAACTCAAATCCAAGCAGCCAAAAGCTATCTCCTCAGGGGATTCTGACTCTGAACCTGATTCAAATATGTTACATTCTTCACAACAAAGCTCTGATATTCCTTCTAACATTTTGAAACAATTTGAAAAAATGTTACATAAAGCATTACAACAAACATCAGAGCAAATTACTAGTAACCTTACTAGAGAGATCAGAGAACTGGGGAGACGCACCGAAGCATTGGAAATGAAAATGGAAGATATAGAAAAATCTTAACAGGATGCTTTCTCTGAAATAGATGTCCTCAAAGAGGAAAATATTATTTTACAGAATAGACTGGAGGACTATGAGAATTGCGCCAGAAGACCGAATTTGCGATTCAGAGGCTTACCAGAATCAATCACAGATCTGCAATCAACAATCACAGCATTATGCCAAGAATTACAACCTGGCATTTCAGTGGAAAGGCTTGAAATGGACAGAGTACATAGGGCACTTATGCCCAAAAAAACTGATGGCCCCCCCAGGGATATTATAGCAAAATTTCATTTTTTTCCTTCAAAAGAACAACTTCTAGAAGCGGCTAGAGGGAAAAATAATCTAACATTTCAGGGACATAGTTATCAACTGTTTGCTGACTTATCCCAGTTAACAATATTTAAGAGGCGTGCAATGAATTCTCATCTACTGGAACTTCAACGTCATGCCATTAAGTATCAATGGGGCTTCCCGTTCTCCCTAAAATTCACCCACCAGGGGACCAGATTTGCATGCAAAACTCCTGAAGAACTACAACATGTACTCCAAGACCTCAAATTGATTGACGGTACAACTATAGCCTACACCTCACGTAGGAGATCTGCTTCTGCCTCCTCCATTCAGAAAACATCTTCCTCTGAGACAAAAAATGGAAACCATCATACACACAAAAAAGGACGATTCGCATCCTCACAACAAGAACAAGATGATGCCATGGACTGAGAAATATACACTTATATAATATAGCCATTGCAGCTATGACAGCACCTATTGGGAGAACAGAATTGTAACTACATTTCTGAATACTCTTCCTAAACCAAAAACTAATACTCCATCTTGCTCACTAGTGAGCAACTGGACATACACTATGAACTAGATTATCTAACTTATTAATTCATACCTTATTGGTATAAATTTATAATTAAATAACAACATTTTTATTATGATTTTAGGTTCCCTTTTTTGGTAGTTTTTATTTTTATTTTTTATTTTTAGAAACATGGTATGGTATGTGTGCAGATAATATTTTTACTTTCTTACTTTCTGAACACCTAATTAGTCCCAAATGTATGGTGGACTGATTAAAGTATTATATATATATATATATATATATATATAGTTTTTTTTTTATTTTTATTATATATATTTTTGTTTCTCAATGGAAAAATTGTGAAATAACAAAATTTTTATATTTAGGTTTGCTTTTTTTGGTATTTATTTTTTATTTTAGAAACATGGTTTGGTAAGTGTTCAGACAATATTGTTGCTTTCTGAACACCTAAACAGTCCCTATTATATGGTGGACTGATTAAATTATTATATTATATTATATATATATATATATATTTTTTTTTTGTATGTGTATATATATATATATATATATATATATATATATATATATATATATATATATATATATACATTTTTTATTATATATTTATTTTTATATCATTATATTTCCTCCTCCTTTTGTGTTTCTCAATATAAAATTGTGAAATAACAACATTTTTATTTTGAATTCAAGTTCCCTTTTTTTTTAGTATTTTTTATTTTAGAAACATGGTATGGTAAGCGTTCAGATAATATTTTTACTTTCTGAACACCTAAATAGTCCTAATAGATATATATATATATATATATATATATATATATATATATATATATATATATATATATCTATATCTATATAGTGTGTATATGTATATATATGTACGTATGTATGTATGTATGTATGTATATATATATATATATATATATATATATATATATATATATATATCTATATATATATAAATATATACATTTTTGGTTCTGTATATATATATATATATATATATATATATATATATATATATATATATATATATATATATATATATATTTTTTTTTTTTTTGGATAGTCTCAATTTCACAGTTTAACTTACATTTCTTTGGTCACCCCAATAGGAAAGAAAGGGTTTCCTATCCTTTTCTATTGGTTGGACATCCAAATATGTTTCTGATATTACTGCACTCCTTTATTCCCATTCAATTTTTTTTGCCATTCGCTTTATTTTTAATATAAACATGTACCCTTCAAAATAATATACATTACCAATTATACGAAACTCTGGCTCTTAAATTTACAATTTTATAGTTTACAATCTTCATATCTTTGTGATAGACTTTCTTTTTAAGGCGAATTCCCCCATTCACGGAAATCACATGTGCCTCACCATACCTTCCTCGGATTCCCATAGTAATATATGGGGATCAGACGAAGGCCTCCTTTCCCCTGTTGGGAAGTCCTTGACCCCAACTCGGGTATTCTTCGAATCTACTTACATTTGTACTATACTCAAATGCTTTATAATTTTTATTGTTTCTTATTTCCTCTTTAAGTTATCCTACTATGGATCTGGCTATCTATCTCTTTGTTTCAAATCCGCGCAGGTCAGGCAGAATAGTCGCTGCACCCAGACAACTGGTAAGCGCATACTCTTGTTTCAATTGCCATGGCTCCTTTAAATATTTTATCTCTGAATGTCCAGGGTTTTAATGTACCTCAGAAACGAGTAAAAGCCTTTCGGTCATTCCAGTCTAAAAAAAGCACACATTGTATGTCTACGAGAGACTCACTTTACCCCGACTTCAACCCCTAAATTTTTTAGTACTTCTTATCCCCAGGTTTACACCGCCTCGGCGCTCACTAAAAAACGTGGAACTCTCATTGCATTTCATCTCTCTACCCCATTTACCTTACATTCAGAAATTAAGGACCCTGAGGGTCGCTACCTAATGCTAATGGGATACATTATGGACACAGCTGTAACGGTGGTCTCATATTATGCACCAAATTATCGTCCTGTACCCTTTTTATCGCACCTATTTAATATCATTAAAACCCACAAAATGGGATCAATTTTTATATGTGGGGACCCCAACCAGGTCCTCCTTCCATTTCTTGACAAAACCCCTTATACCCCACCAGGAACACAAGATACTAGGTCTTTATCTCAACTTCTTTCTAGGCACAATTTGATTGACTCTTTTAGAGAATCTAATCCAGCTAAAAGAAATTATACATATTTTTCTAATCCACATCAATCTTTTAGTCGCATAGACCATTTCTTTGTAACAATAGGGATGGTTCCTGAAGTAATTTTATCTAAGATTATCCCTATACCTTGGTCAGATCACAATGCAGTTTATACCTCGGTGGCTTCTACTATACCCAAGGGGCATGACCCTTCATGGTATCTTCCAGATGTGCTACTTAGACACCCTTCCCACTGTTTAACAATCCAACAGGCTCTAAATGACTACTTAGAACATAACAAAAGTGACAAAATCTCCTCACTTACAATTTTGAGGCGCACAATCCAGTTCTGAGAGGAATACTTCAGCAACAAGCAGGTATACTCAAACGGGATCGGGTAAAATTGGCTAGACAATTAGAAACAGAATTTAATGCATCATTCGTAGCTTTTCAAAACAATCCTAACCAGAAAGGGAAAATTCGCTTAGAGAAAGCCCGCGTAGAATATAATCTTTTCTTAACTGAATCTGCTGACAAATCCCTCAGGAAAACTAAGCATATGTTTTATAAGAATTCCAATGAACCAAGTACTCTCATGGCAAGGGCATTAAAGTCTATCAACAAATCTTATAAACCTATTAGACTCAAAATAGCAGACAATATATACACCAGTAATCCTATTAAAATCGTACAGAAATTTAGCTCTCATTTGAAAACTCTATACTCAGAGACAAATAAAACTAACATTGAGGAAGCTGATGCATTTTTTTCACGTATCAACCTACCCAAAATGACGGAATCCCAAAAATTGTCAACAGAAAAACCCATAACTAGTGATGAAGTAGCAGAGGCTATTAAAACATTAAAAACAAATAAAAGGCCGGGACCAGACGGATTCACAGCCCTTTATTATCGAACTTTTACAGACATTATCTCACCCATGCTTGTTGAAGCGTTTAATGACCTATTAAATAATAAATCCTTTAGACAAGAATCATTATTGGCAATCATCTGCATGATTCCTAAACCACACTCAGATGATACCCTATGTACAAATTATTGCCCCATATCCATGTTGAACATGGACATTAAAGTGTTGGCAAAAATTCTAGCAGCCCGCCTTAATATGATCATTGGTACCCTCGTACATCGTGACCAAGTAGGCTTCATGCCCTCCCGACAGGCAGGTGACAATGTACGAAGAGCAACCCTCTTGGCACACATAGCTAAAAAACGTCACATACCTGTTTGCTTTCTCTCACTTGACATAAAGAAAGCTTTCGATTCTATTGCATGGCCTTACTTGAACTATACCTTGCAGAAATGGGGATTTGGTCCAAATTTTATAAATTGGATTACGGCTCTATATAACAAACCTAAAGCGTATGTCAAATACGCAGGTTATAAATCTGACTTCTTCAACATTGGGAGAGGCACAAGACAAGGATGTCCCCTATCCCCATTGATATTCGCCCTCCTAATAGAGCCACTCGCACTAGCAATTAGATCTGATCCCACTATAACAGGGATAGAAATGGGAGGATTTCAACATAAGCTCTGTTTGTTTGCAGACGATATCCTCCTATTTCTTTCATCTCCACAAGTGCCAGGCACAAACCTAATCCCAATTCTCAATAAATTTGCTAACATTTATGGTTTATACATAAACCCAAAAAAATGTTTAGCATTGAACATATCTCTTTCTAACATTGAACTGACTTCAGCTAAAATTAGTCTTCCTTTCACATGGTCGAACAAATCAATCCCATACTTAGGCATACATCTTACAGCATCATTACAGCATCATTAGCAGATCTATTTTCAGTTAATTACCCTCCAATTTTAAAACAATTATCAAACTTAATGAAATCATGGTCTCATACTTTTGATAATTCAGATTGGAAACAAATATGGTCAACAACAAAAACAGCTTCTCCTAATATATTGGAGGTTGAGGCTAATTATAAAGTTTTAACACGCTGGTATCTAGTACCTACTAGAGTAGCAAAATATGTGCAAAATTATTCGGCGCAATGTTTTCGAGGTTGTTTGGACCCTGGCACATGCCTTCATATCTGGTGGTCGTTTCCATTAGCTCAAATATTCTGGAAGGGAATTTTTAACATTGCAACTAACCTTATTGGGAAAACAATCCCTTTCGATCCAGCAATGGCCCTTCTCAACTTAAAACCTGAATTCATAACGCATACCCAAATCAAATTGTTGGTATATCTCTTCACAGCAGCTAAACAGACTTTAGCAAAATCTTGGAAATCACCATTAGAAATAAATGAAGCAAAAGCTAAAATTAATTACTATATGACTCATGCCAAGATGATAGCTATAGAATTGAACACGATCCCCAGATTTGAGGTAATATGGCAGCCTTGGATTACATATGCCATGCCAACCCTAGACAAGAGTGTTCTACTGCCATGGTAATTGTGATAACAAGACATAGGCTATATTTCAACCCTAGTTGTGGTAACTTTCGGCCTGACCTCGTGGATTCTTTCCCTTAACCTTTTTCTCTTCTCCCCTTCCTACTATACTTTCTTTCCTTTCTTTTCCTTATACTATATTATTCTATGATATTGAAGCTCTAATTGATATTTAAACAAGGCAAACAATGTAGCATAACTTACATAACTCCTTTAATTCTATTCTTTTGAAATGGACAAGGACTCCAAAGTTCGTTTTCTCTCCTATTTTTTTATTTCCTTTTAAAATATATTATCTTGTGTTAGAATACATTGTCTTGTTTTACGTTATTATTAATGAATTAACTATTCTATAATTGTAAATGAGCTTCCTTACATTGAATGTATGTTATTATTCAATGTTAATGCATAAAAGAAAATGCACATAATGAAAGAACACTTAGTAGAGTTGACCGGTATATCAAAGTACACATACCTATCACTTCAAAATTTGTAGATTGAATTTTGCAAAGCAAACATTCTTTCACAGGCCCACATGAAATACAAATGGCCACTAATATTGAGATGTAACTTAGCCATAAATACAGAAACAAAAAAATTTGCCCGTGGGACTTTAGATGAAGTGTCCATGGTGATCCCATATAAATAGAGAGAATATTGAAATAACAAAGTTTATTGAAATAAATATCATCCAGTACAAGTCATAAGCATGGGTGACAATTACATAGGAACAGCAACATGATAAAATGGTCCTAAAACATAACCATCATGACATAACATCAAAGTATAAAAAGTACAGATATACATGATACATCTCTAACCCGACGCGTTTCACGAGCTCTCCTCGCTTCATCAGGGCCTGATGTGTATATCTGATGTTTGCCAGGCACTTAACCCCAAAGAGGGCGGCCCCAGGCAGGGGGCAGTGGAAATACATCTCCCCCGGGAGCTGAGGGGGAGGAGACCACGGAGTGGAGGTCCAGAATCAGGCATAGGGCAGGCATGGCGAAATAAAAAGAAAAAGGATGGACCCGATTGTCACCCACGATGGTTACAGAGCGTGCTCACTGTAATAAAATATGACAAAAATATATGTATCTAAAATAATGATAGTAACCATATCCAAAAGGGTTTGCAGTAATATGATTGAGTATGGTGGGTGCAGGGTGTCCAGCAGAGCATGAAAAGGGGAGTGAGAGCAGAACAGAAAACAGAGAAAAAGTAAAAAAGATGTGAGCCCAGGTGTGGCCCAGGTGTTAACCAAGAATCTAGCAGGGCTTAGTCTCTGTAATTAAATATATAGATGTATATGTATATATAAAAATGATGGATAGTATGATCTCCTAAATAACCTAAAAGTCCTACATGGCATGTATACCATGATAAGGTACATGAATATATGTATTGTAAAACTTAAATGATTCATATCACAATGTAATGGGAGTATAAGGTATTAGGCTATGGTACAGGAAATATAAGAGCGTCCTGCAGAGCATGGGGGGAGGGGGGGTGGATGTGAAAAAAAGAAAGTGTAGAAGAAAGAGTGGGAGGGAATGGTGGAAGAAAAGGAAAAAAGGGAAAAAGAAAAGAGAAGAAAAGAAAAAGGAGGAATAAGAAAAGATGGCAAAGAAAAAAGACAAGAAAAACTGCAGAAAGTGAAGAAGAGGAAAAGATGCAGACAAACAAGAAGGTATAATGGTGAATAGACAAAAGTAGTTATCAATAAAATGCAAGTGATATTGCAGGGTGTGCCTATACAAGTGGTAAGTACACTGGTGGGGTGACATGTAAAAGTATATAAATATAATGGTGATGCCTACCAATATAGTCTTTCGCCAGTGTGTAGAAGGAGCCAAATGAAAGGAAAACTGACCATGCCAAAACCCCCGCCTAAATATCCGGACGTCCGCCGTAGCCTCCGCCCCCAACGTCATACAAACGTCGGTGGGGGGGACCGCACACACCGCGCCCTCCAGCATGCGGCGGGACGCAGCAGAGGTACCCGCCCATTGTCCGGATGTAAACTGTGCTCAGGAGGTGGGGACACCGCTGTATGCGGAAGTCTCTCACTGTAGCACACGGCATGACGCCGATGCACTGGTGGCTCCGCCCCCTCTATGGTGGAGAGGCGGAGACAGCAGGGGAAGATAAACCCCATTTGTGCATCGCAGCTCCCGGGGGGAAATGAACCGCCCCCCCCCAAACCGAGAGCCACACACATGGAGCCAGGTCCGCAAGTGGAAAAGGGGAGTCACCTACAAAAAACCATGTCATATTGTGGATGGGTAGTCAAAGTATATATATATTTATAAACTGGATCTAGGAGCAGCAACAGACTCAGGGCATTTCGGTGTCTTCCACCTGGGTTCAATAGAAAAAAAGGAAAAGTCTGAGAGCTGCTCCCTAACATGAGACACCTCCATCCCTATATTACATACAGAAACAAAAAAATTCGCCCGTGGGACTTTAGATGAAGTGTCCATGGTGATCCCATATAAATAGAGAGAATATTGAAATAACAAAGTTTATTGAAATAAATATCATCCAGTACAAGTCATAAGCATGGGTGACAATTACATAGGAACAGCAACATGATAAAATGGTCCTAAAACATAACCATCATGACATAACATCAAAGTATAAAAAGTACAGATATACATGATACATCCCCTTTTCATGCTCTGCTGGACACCCTGCACCCACCATACTCAATCATATTACTGCAAACCCTTTTGGATATGGTTACTATCATTATTTTAGATACATATATTTTTGTCATATTTTATTACAGTGAGCACACTCTGTAACCATCGTGGGTGACAATCGGGTCCATCCTTTTTCTTTTTATTTCGCCATGCCTGCCCTATGCCTGATTCTGGACCTCCACTCTGTGGTCTCCTCCCCCTCAGCTCCCGGGGGAGATGTATTTCCGCCGCCCCCTGCCTGGGGCCGCCCTCTTTGGGGTCAAGTGCCTGACAAACATCAGATATACACATCAGCCCCTGATGAAGCGAGGAGAGCTCGCGAAACATGTCGGGTTAGAGATGTATCATGTATATCTGTACTTTTTATACTTTGATGTTATGTCATGATGGTTATGTTTTAGGACCATTTTATCATGTTGCTGTTCCTATGTAATTGTCACCCATGCTTATGACTTGTACTGGATGATATTTATTTCAATAAACTTTGTTATTTCAATATTCTCTCTATTTATATGGGATCACCATAGACACTTCATCTAAAGTCCCACGGGCGAATTTTTTTGTTTCTGTAAGTAATATAGGGATGGAGGTGTCTCATGTTAGGGAGCAGCTCTCAGACTTTTCCTTTTTTCTTAGCCATAGATAGAGTCAGAAAGGTGTCATGATTCAAAGCTATAACCCAAAATGTAAAAAGGGGGGGGGGGGGTGGCTGGATAGATACATAGCAGTGAACCTAGAATCAAAGAATCAGATATAGTATTCATTAATATAATGCCGAGAGAAATGTCCAAGCATCAACATCAAAGAAAAAAGAGGTGGGGGGAAGAGCCCAATAATCCATCATAGTACATAAGTAGCAGAAAATAATATGTCCCAGGGATCTTACCTAGAGAGTTTCACAAATACAGCAGTGTCCTATGTCTCCAAAGTGAAGCCAGAACATTACTGAATTGCCTGATTTATATAAGGACCAGAGTAAGAGAGGGGGCATGGTAAATCTACTGCACCTGGAGTAATCAATCCATGACGCTCCATGAGTGGCCCCCCTGAACCAGCGGTGCACAGCGCCATGCCATCCACACAAGGTGTGTGCGATTGTGGCGACGATGGATCGTGGCTCCATCCACCGATGATGCCATTGCAGATGACATTATCAAAAGGAGACGCCGCGGCTGACCACATGACATGGATACTTTGAGATTGCCCAGTGAGTTGGTGAGATCTCTTTTCATATACCAGTTTGTATAGCTGAATGGTTGAATGACTTCTTGTAGGACTTTCTGAGTGAATGTGGCCTCTATATATTTATGCCATCTCATGAAAAAGCGTGGTAGAATGAAAGTTAAGTGTAATGGTGTCCAGCCTCTCCAAGTAGAACAGCGATAGCATAGCTCTTTTCACTGCCTGTAGAGTGGGTGGTGTTTGTGAAATCCAGTGGGACATAATTGTCCTGCGAGTAACCAAGAGACATATATGGGCCCACTGTGGAATATTTAGGGGTCCCATTGCTGGTAAGGAGGATGATGGTGATGTGTAGCCAGACATAGTAGATGATCTTTCAGAATCTGTGTTTTATTGATTTTGCAGATGTGGGCCAGTACAGAGTCCCAGTACGTAGTGATGGCTGTGCAGTCCCAGAGACGGTGGAGCAACGTGGGGTGGGATAGAGACACCAGGGGCATTGCACTTGAGTTGGGTCCACACTTTGTTTATGTGTAACGGGTAGTAGGCTCTGTGAATGATCTTAAATTGTGTTTCATGCCATGTTTCTGATATAGTAAGTTTGCGAACGTGTCTGTATCCCTCAAAGATTTTTTCCTGGCCGTTCATTGCTTGGAGAGAGGTATGGAAACTACTGGGATTACCATCAAGTATCTCATGCCATCTACCAATCCAGGGCAACCCTATGTTTATCCCATCACTTCTCCACAAAGCATATGATCAATGGCAAACCAAGGGCCTATCATCAGTGATGATAGGAGCATTAAGTCCCTCTAAGTGTGCATTTTGAAGTTTGGGCAGACGGATCTTAGCCAGGAGAGCTTTTGCAGTAGCTTGGTCAGTCTTGTCGGCTGCATATATATCTGTTTAATACTCTGCAAGTAGGTTGCCAATTTCAGCAGGTGAGGTAACCAGGGGGCCGGTCGCATCTCTCAGGGTAGAGATATGGGTGGGGCGCCTTGGTCCCGAGCACAGTTTAGCCAATAGTTTGCCTGCCTTGTTACCAAACCTGTGGAAACAAAAAGTACGACATTTTAGCTGCTTCCTGTTGTTCCGCCCAAAGGTCAAATGTATGTTTAGCCTGCCGCCATGTTTGTATATTATCAGGGGTGCGGTTCAGAGTTAGGTGTTCGTGTGCCGAATGTAGAGCTTCACTGGCTTGCCCGTTATGTTGCCTAGCATGTTTTTAAATTGGGTGGTATAGGAGATGATTTTCCCCCTCAGGAAAGTTTTACCAGCTTCTCAAAAGAGGTTTGGTTCGGTGATGTGAGCTCCGTTAGTGGAGGTGTATTCATTCCATGCTTCATATAGCATGTGGCGGAAATCTTCATTGTCTGCCAGGTATGAAGGAAAGCACCATGCGGGCGAGGGGGATGAAGGTTTAGCATGAGTCATGTGTATTACGATGGGACTGTGATCTGAAATTCTGGCGTCAGTGATTTCCGAATCGCATGGAGCAGACATTAGTGCAGGGGAGGCAAAGAAGTAATCGATGTGGGAGAAGGAGTTATGTGGGTGCAAGAAGAAAGTATACTCCTGATTAGGAATGAGCTTCGAGTTTGAGTCGAACCCATGTTCGACTCGAACATCGACTGTTCGCCAGTTCGCCAAACAGCGAACAATTTGGGGTGTTCGCGGCAAATTCAAAGCCGCGGAACACCCTTTAAAAGTTTATGGGAGAAATCAAAAGTGCTCATTTTAAAGGCTTATATGCATGGTATCGTCATAAAAAGTGTTTGGGGACCTGGGTCCAGCCCCAGGGGACATGTATCAATGCAAAAAAAGTTTTTAAAAAATAAATCTACTGCACCTGGAGTAATCAATCCATGACGCTCCATGAGTGGCCCCCCTGAACCAGCGGTGCACAGCGCCATGCCATCCACACAAGGTGTGTGCAATTTTGGCGACGACGGATCGTGGCTCCATCCACCGATGATGCCTTTGCAGATGACATTATCAAAAGGAGACGCCGCGGCTGACCACATGACATGGATACTTTGAGGTTGCCCAGTGAGTTGGTGAGATCTCTTTTCATATACCAGTTTGTATAGCTGAATGGTTGAATGACTTCTTGTAGGACTTTCTGAGTGAATGTGGCCTCTATATATTTATGCCATCTCATGAAAAAGCGTGGTAGAATGAAAGTTAAGTGTAATGGTGTCCAGCCTCTCCAAGTAGAACAGCGATAGCATAGCTCTTTTCACTGCCTGTAGAGTGGGTGGTGTTTGTGAAATCCAGTGGGACATAATTGTCCTGCGAGTAACCAAGAGACATATATGGGCCCACTGTGGAATATTTAGGGGTCCCATTGCTGGTGAAGAGGATGATGGTGATGTGTAGCCAAACAGACATAGTAGATGATCTTTCAGAATCTGTGTTTTATTGATTTTGCAGATGTGGGCCAGTACAGAGTCCCAGTACGTAGTGATGGCTGTGCAGTCCCAGAGACGGTGGAGCAACGTGGGGTGGGATAGAGACACCAGGGGCATTGCACTTGAGTTGGGTCCACACTTTGTTTATGCGTAACGGGTAGTAGGCTCTGTGAATGATCTTAAATTGTGTTTCATGCCATGTTTCTGATATAGTAAGTTTGCAAACGTGTCTGTATCCCTCAAAGATTTTTTCCTGGCCGTTCATTGTCACCAAATTGGTTAGACCAATTTTGGGATGGTTTGAGGTGGTATTTTTCTGATTGGTGTTGAATAAGGTAGGAGTAAAGATTGGAGATAGAATAATCGTTTCTTTGAAGCACAGTGTCAATGAAGGATATCTTAAGGGGATCGGACTTAGGTCCACAACAGGACCTCAGATAGTCAGTTAATTGATGGTAGAAGATGTGTGTCGGAGGCAAGGAAAATTCCCTCGACAAGGCCTGGAAAGGTTTGAACTCACCAGGTTTGTCATGATATAGGGAGGTTACTTTCATGAGGCCCTTGGTTTGCCATTGATCATATGCTTTGTGGAGAAGTGATGGGATAAACATAGGGTTGCCCTGGATTGGTAGATGGCATGAGATACTTGATGGTAATCCCAGTAATTTCCATACCTCTCTCCAAGCGGTGACTGTATCTCTGATGAGTACACTTGATTTGAGGTGAGGTGGTAGAGCATTAGGATTAGAGTAAAGGATGGCAGAAAGGGCATGTGGGGAGGTCAAAGCACCTTTGAGTATGATATTGCAGTATTTAGACTTTCCAGTCAGCCAGTCCAGGCCCTGTCTAAGTAAGTATGAGAGATTATAGAAATGAATATTGGGCAGACCCGCCCCACCCTCGGACTTTGGGAGGCATAGTTTTTGTAACACAATTTGTGGCTTTTTGCAGGACCATATAAAGGTAGTTAATACCTTGTGGATTTTTTGTACATCAGAACATTTTAATAAAAGAGGTATGATCTGCATTGGGTAGAGTAGGCGTGCAAATGACACCATTTTAAAAAGGTAACATATCCCATAGAGCGAGAGGGGGAGGGCCACCAATGCTTCCAACTCCTTTACAATTTTAGTTATTAAGGGGGGATAATTAAGTACATATAAAGAGCAGGGCTCACGTCCTATACAGATGCCCAGGTAATTGATATGTTGGGTCATCAGGGCAAACGGGGATAGATTTCTCCATTTAGTAGACAACCGTGGGTGGAGTGCTAGAATTTCGCTTTTGTCAAAATGTATTCGAAAGCCAGAGCTTAGTGGAAAGGCCGCAAAAAGTTCTCGGAGTCTGTCAAAGTCAGAGAGGGGGTCAGTGAAGAAGAATAGTATGTTGTCTGCGAATAGAGTGGAGCGGAGAACTTGGTTACCCATGGTGATTCCACTGATCCTGTCATGTGGGTTAAATATTCTGGATAGGGGCTCAATAACGATATTAAAAAGTAAGGTGGATAGGGGACATCCCTGCCTCATTCCCTTTGTTAAGGGTATCGAGTCAGAGATGAAGTCAGAAGTGACAAGGCGCGCAGTTGAGATGCTTACATTTGTTGGAGAAATCGCAAGATTGGGCCCGAGAAGCCGAATTGTTCCATTACTCTAAACAGCCAGGACAAACTAACGTTGTTGAAGGCTTTTTCGGCATTGAGTGATATAATAGTTACATCTTGATCGGGGTGTGTTTTAGTGTGTTCTAGTGCCATTAAAACGTTACATATGTTTAGAGTGGCTGAGCATCCAGGAACAAAGCCAGATTGGGCTGAGTGTAGTAAAGAGGAGAGTAGGGGGGCTAAGCGTGATGCAATGATTTTAGAAAGGATTTTGACATCCACATTAATTAGGGGAATTGGGCGGTATGAGCCCGGTAATAGGGGATCTTTTCCTTTCTTGGATATCAGTTTGATGTGTGCCTGAGTTCCGGTAGGGAGGTGGGGGCCCCCAACCCACATGGCTGCATAGACATGATTCATGGGTGTCAGGAATAATGTTGTTGGTCAATTTATAGAATTCAGCCATGTAGCCATCTAGCCAGATATCATCAGTGATGATAGGAGCATTAAGTCCCTCTAAGTGTGCATTTTGAAGTTTGGGCAGACAGATCTTAGCCAGGAGAGCTTTTGCAGTAGCTTGGTCAGTCTTGTCGGCTGCATATATATCTGTTTAATACTCTGCAAGTAGGTTGCCAATTTCAGCAGGTGAGGTAACCAGGGGGCCGGTCGCATCTCTCAGGGTAGAGATATGGGTGGGGCGCCTTGGTCCCGAGCACAGTTTAGCCAATAGTTTGCCTGCCTTGTTACCAAACCTGTGGAAACAAAAAGTACGACATTTTAGCTGCTTCCTGTTGTTCCGCCCAAAGGTCAAATGTATGTTTAGCCTGCCGCCATGTTTGTATATTATCAGGGGTGCGGTTCAGAGTTAGGTGTTCGTGTGCCGAATGTAGAGCTTCACTGGCTTGTCCGTTATGTTGCCTAGCATGTTTTTAAATTGGGTGGTATAGGAGATGATTTTCCCCCTCAGGAAAGTTTTACCAGCTTCTCAAAAGAGGTTTGGTTCGGTGATGTGAGCTCCGTTAGTGGAGGTGTATTCATTCCATGCTTCATATAGCATGTGGTGGAAATCTTCATTGTCTGCCAGGTATGAAGGAAAGCACCATGCGGGCGAGGGGGATGAAGGTTTAGCATGAGTCATGTGTATTACGATGGGACTGTGATCTGAAATTCTGGCGTCAGTGATTTCCGAATCGCATGGAGCAGACATTAGTGCAGGGGAGGCAAAGAAGTAATCGATGTGGGAGAAGGAGTTATGTGGGTGCAAGAAGAAAGTATACTCCTGATTAGGAATGAGCTTCGAGTTTGAGTCGAACCCATGTTCGATTCGAACATCGACTGTTCGCCAGTTCGCCAAACAGCGAACAATTTGGGGTGTTCGCGGCAAATTCAAAGCCGCGGAACACCCTTTAAAAGTCTATGGGAGAAATCAAAAGTGCTCATTTTAAAGGCTTATATGCATGGTATCGTCATAAAAAGTGTTTGGGGACCTGGGTCCAGCCCCAGGGACATGTATCAATGCAAAAAAAGTTTTTAAAAAATGGCCGTTTTTTCAGGAGCAGTGATTTTAATAATGCTTAAAGTCAAACAATAAAAGTGCAATATTCCTTTAAATTTCGTACCTGGGGGTGTCTATAGTATGCCTGTAAAGGGGAGCATGTTTCCCATGTTTAGAACAGTCTGACAGCAAAATGACATTTCAAAGGAAAAAAAGTCTTTTAAAACTACTCGCGGCTATTAATGAATTGCCGGTCCGACAATACACATAAAAGTTCATTGATAAAAACTGCATGGGATTTCCCCACAGGGGAACCCCAAACCAAAATTAAAAAAAAAACTGGTGTGGGGGACCCCTAAATTCTATACCAGGTCCTTCAGGTCTGGTATGGATATTAAGGGGAACCCCGCGACAAAAAAAAAAAATGGCGTGCAGTCCCCCCAAAAATCCATACCAGACCCTTATCCGAGCTCGCAACCTGGCAGGCCGCAGGAAAAGAGGGGGGGACGAGAGAGCGCCCCCCCTCCTGAACCGTATCAGGCCACATGCCCTCAACAGTGGGGATGAGGCCCTTGTCCTCATCAACATGGGGACAAGGTGCTTTGGTGGGTTACCCCAAAGCACCCTCCCAATGTTGAGGGCATGTGACCTGGTATGGTTCAGGAGGGGGGGGCACTCTCTCGTCCCCCCTCTTTTCCTGCGGCCTGCCAGGTTGCGTGCTCAGATAAGGGTCTGGTATGGATTTTTTGGGGGACCCCACGCCAATTTTTTTTTAAATTTTGGCACAGGGTTCCCCTTAAAATCCATACCAGAACCCTTCAGGTCTGAAGGGTCTGGTATGAATTTTGAGGGGGACCCCTATGTCATTTTTTTTTCCCCTTAATATCCATACCAGACCTGAAGGGCCTGGTATAGAATTTAGGGGGACCCCCACTCCAGTTTTTTTTTTACATTTTGGTTCGGGGTTCCCCTGTGGGGAAATCCCATGCAGTTTTTATCAATGAACTTTTATGTGTATTGTCAGACCAGCAATTCATTAATAGCCGCGTGTAGTTTTAAATGACTTTTTTTCCTTTGAAATGTCATTTTGCTGTCAGACTGTTCTAAACATGGGAAACATGCGCCCCTTTACAGGCATACTATAGACACCCCCCAGGTACGAAATTTAAAGGAATATTACACTTTTATTGTTTGACTTTAAGCATTATTAAAATCACTGCTCCCAAAAAAACAGCCGTTTTTAAAACTTTTTTTTGCATTGATACATGTCCCCTGGGGCAGGACCCCAAACACTTTTTATGACAATACCATGCATATAAGCCTTTAAAATTAGCACTTTTGATTTCTCCCATAGACTTTTAAAGGGTGTTCCGCGAACACCCCAAATTGTTCGCTGTTCGGCGAACAGCCGATGTTCGAGTCGAACATGAGTTCGACTCGAACTCGAAGCTCATCCCTAGATAGGATGCATAAGTGAGGGCAGTATATCAACTAGTCTGTTAGCTACTACTTTAGCATAAAGTTTAGTGTCGTGGTTGAGTAGAAAGATGGGTCAGTAATTCTGAGGAGTGGTAGGCTCCTTCTCTGGCTTCAGTATTCTAATAAGTGCTTTCAGCATTTCTTGCGGGAATGAAGCCAAGGAAGCAGCAGCATTAAATACACAGGTAATGTGTTCTAGCAGAATGGATTTAAATTGTTGGTAATATTCCCCTACGAAGCCATCTGGACCAGGAGTTTTGTTTTTTTGGGAGGAATTTTTTGGCTTTATCCACCTCAGAGATGGAGAACAGGGCAATAAAGGAAAAGTATAGCCAAAACTTGTTTGCCTGGACTTCTCCTGTAAGCCGCAGGAGTGCAATTCATTTTGCACTCCTGTGACCCATTTTCAGCAGAGAATGGACTGAAGTCTGCTCTCCGCTGATGTCATGGATATCAGTTCAGTGAGCCGCTAAGAGATTGAGCTGGCTGCCCCCGCCCCCTCCACAGCTCAGCGCTCCAATGAGCAAGGAGGGAGCAGAGTGGAAAGCTGTGACTGACAGTCTACAGCTCTCTGCTCGGGGTACTGTCGGAACCGAACGATCACCCGGAACTCAGTGCAGAGGTGCCTGGGGACAGATGCGGCATCCATGCTGCATCCACCTAGGTAAAGCTGCCAGAAGAGTCACCCGGTGCACGGTAAAAGATAGGTAACGTCCCTGTCCATGCCTGCTGGACCAAGAGTCAGCGGTAATATGCACCTTACCGCTGACCGCCCTGTCCAGCGAGGTCAAGACATTGCCTTCCACATGCCGGTAGAGAGCCAAAATCGCCTTTGACTCGGTTAAATTGATGATAGGCAACTTCTATCCTCATATTGATTAGTGGTTCCAAATTAATAATAACTACTGCAGTAGGGAACAGACACAAAAGATTCGCTCAGCATCTTTCCAAATAACTGTTCTGCTTTATTATGACGCAATTGAAGGTTTTTATGCACATGATTACGTAGGTATCACATTAATATTACAATTGTACGTTTATGGTAACAAGGGGCGTTACATAGGCAGGCTAATTCTAATCAGAACTCGAAAGAATGTAAACATTTACTGAAAACATTATTAGTGCTGTGTGCACAGTGAGGACAGTGTGCAATACTTACAAAATAGAATACAATTATATACAGAACTTACAAATTTCCATTACAGTCTCCTCTCTTTTGATCAATATTTTGATCACTAATCACACCTGCTATCACCTTTAACCTGAAACCTCCACATGCTTGGGTGGAGGTAGTCCTGGCCAAAGAGGCAAAAAAAAAAAAAACTCCAGTGTGGAGAAAATAATAGCTGAGCAACTTTTTCATTACAAAATGACCTTTCATTGTGAAAAAACAAATGATTAATAAGACATATTTACAGAGTACTGGCTGTACACTCCTATGGCCAGAATGGCATTCTAGCTGAATTGTTGGCATGCTGACTTATCAGCATATGTAAACACAGACAATTTTACATAAAATGGAAGATGTACAAAAGACAAATATGACTTCAACATGGCTAAACTACTTTTCAAATTTATATAATCAAAAAGTACCCTAGACTGTGATCACAAGAGGGAAAAAAAAATCAAACACAGAGATTTCTTTAATTTAGTCATTTTTGCAGTGTCTGGTGTGGATCCAGGTGACTTTTTCTTCAAGTTTTGCAAAAACTGTACATGAAATAGATGCTGTATTGAGTCTCCAAACATTTCCTTATATATAAATGTCTCTTAACAATCCACAAGTCACCTGGCTTTAGTTTTAGATCCTTCCAAACTTTTAGGATCTGGAATTGGGGAGAAAACACATAAATGAGTTTGTCAAAAACCTTATAAGATCAGCAACATTCTCTGTGAGATCCGAATGGAGGACTTCAGCTGCTGAGACAAAATATAAGCAAGTGAGTAACACACTCCCAAACCAAATCCCATAGGGAGAGAGTCCAACATCCCCCTTAGAGGCTTGATAAAATATAAGAAAACAAACAGGCAAAAGTTTTCTAGTTTCTTACTCTACTTTGTCCGCTACATTGTAGACAGTAGGGGGTGTAAAAATAAAACCTCAAAACTTCCAGTAAGGACTCTCCTATAAAAATGATTTCCTCTGTTACTCTCTGTACTCTGTATTCTATATTTACAAACTACTTCTGATAACACTTTTTACTGTGGCCTTTGCAGTAGCATTTTCCACTGGACATCCAAAAAACATGTCCATACAGACAAAATGCATACTCGTAAGATCCTGACTTGGGCATCTGGATATATCTTTTTGTAATCTCTGGAAGGGATGTTCAGCTTTTGGTAACACCTTTGGTAACAGGTAAAACAAGAAGTGGTATGTTATAAAAACAACTGTGGAGAACCCTGGCTCTATCCCACGCTCATTTACTAAGGCAACCATAACTGCTTGTGACTGATGACACGGTCCATGTGTCAAGCTGGAGGGAAAAGAGTGGCTGGCAGACATAAATTATCACCTTTTCCAAAGTCCTGTTTCATAAGAAGTTGCCCCCTCTGGACCACTTGTTCTTCTCGTTCTGGGGTCCTTAAAGTTGAATTATTAATCCCAGTTATACTGGGCCAGAACTAGTGTGGAATCTGTGAGTTGCACAAACCCATCAAGTGTCCGGGCTGTAAATGCAGCATCCTTAGTCACCTGGTCTGCTTCCATGTGTGAAAGTTAATATGGCTACCTCAGCAAGAACCTGGAAGGCTGAAAACAGCCAATTAAATTAACTTGGCATGCTTTATTGGTTTACCTGCCGAAGTAAAAACAAACTTCTGGCCCTTCAAATGGAACCAAAAGCTCTCTATATCTTGATTATCTATATAAATATACACTCTTTTTATAGCTCACAGGCTTTGCTAAAACATGGATCTCTGTTTCTTGAGCTGGGGAAAAAGGATCCAATGACTTTGAATACAGAGTATCCTTCTGGGTGATAAACTGCATACTCAAATCTACAAAAAATTTAATATCTGGGTCTTCAGGGAGTGTGTCCCGCACTGGGCTCACAGCAGCTGACTCCTACACCATCAATTTATCACATGTATCTTCCTTTGTCTCCAGCCTCCTCCAATAGAGGCAATAAGGTGGCTGGAATCAAATGTACGCATTTTTCATTGTTAGATTTGTACATAAAATAAACTCATATTTTAAACCTTTCATTAGACAAACATTTAGTTAGCTGTATATTTGCTGCGCAGAATGTCGGACCATTAAAAATTAAATGTTTGACCAAAACAATATCTAACTTTGTCTAATAGCACCTTTGCATAAAAGCTGCAGCTCTGATATATATCGTGATGAACCCTTCATTACTGTGTCCAGCTTGCATAAATATATTACAATGGCTTGTTTTCTATCATGCTGTTTGTGTAAGAACTCCAGGTTCATGTTTCAAAAGACAACTTTTTCCTGGCAATATTATAATAAATGATAACAATACCCTGCAGTCATGGAGAGATGCCCATAAATCCAAAATATTCTTGCTTTTATACCACGGCACTTACAAGGAAAAGGGGCACATCATTTCACAAATCCACACATTCTGCTTTGGATTTCAAAAATAAAAATAAATAAAACAAAAGGACCAAGAATCTGTATAATGGACCAGAAAACATCAAAAACTAAAAAACAACTGGCTGCAGGTGGCATCTGTCGTAACAGGGTGTGTGGACTTGATGTGATGGGTCTGTTATATTAAAAAGAAATTATTATTACTCTCACATCATGGACCGCACATCAAGTTATCATCAAAAACCTTAAAATTTCATTTTTGTAGAACTTGATTTGTTGTAGCCGTATTAGTGCAATTGTGACAGAGAAAATTGAGTACTGTCCGTGATACTTTTTTTATTTGCACTAACATACAATTTTTCAGGACAAGCTTTCGGGGTATGTCCCCTTCTTCAAGGTTTTAAGCAGAATGTTAAAGAAAAAGAAGAAAAAAAAAAAAAAAGAAGAGAAAACCAAACACATACAAATCAATGGTAATAAAGATAGCAGCAGAGTTAGTGAGATAAGACAGAGGGATACTAATCACAGAGCGGTCGTAAAACTTTAGCATAATGTGTAAGGAAACCAATATCTAAATTCAGGCCATTATTCTTCGTGTCAAAAAGAAGTATCATTCTTAGTTCAAACGTTTTCCTTTCCTGGATAGTTCTGAAATTCCCTTTAAGAACTAAGACATTGAGGTCTTCTATGGTGTGGTGCGATTGTGAGAAATGATGTCCCACAGGTGTGCATAAACTGTCTTCTTTATGTTCTTTGATGGTATGTCTGTGCAAATTCATCCTCGCTTGCAACTTCTGTCCTGTTTCACCAACATAAGATCCTTTGCTGCACCTTTTTCATTGGATGAGGTACACAACATTACTTGAAGTACAGCTGTAAGATCCCATGATATTGAAGGTCCCATTTGTGTGTGTAACACTTTTGGATAGATTTATCTGGTTGCATAGTTTGCAGCGTTTTTTATTGCAGGGTTTGCTACCATTATTTTTGACTTCATAATCAGAGTGAAGTTTCCTGCTGATTAGTTTGTGTCTAAAGTTGGGTGGTTGTCTGAAAGCCAATAATGGGGGTTGTTGGAATATTCCTTTCAGAGTTTCATCCTCTGTTATAATGGGTTGTAAATCTTTAATTATCTTTTTGATCCCTTCAAGTGCTGGGTTGTATGTGGTGACTAGAGGTACTCGGTTATTTGTTTTTTCCTCTGTGTATTGGAGGAGATTTTCTCTTTGGGTTTTCAAGGCTGTGTTTATGCTGTTGTTTAGGGTTTTGTCTTTGTAACCTTTCTTATGGAAGGAGTCTGCCAGTGTTCTGAGATGTTTATCTCTGTCTTCTGGGTCTGAACAAATTCGGTGGTATCTGATGGCCTGGCTGTGTATGATGGCCCGTTTGGTGTGTTGGGGGTGAAAACTGGAACTATGAAGATAGCTGCATCGGTCAGTCGGTTTTCTGTATATTGACGTGTGTAGCTTGTCATCCCTGATGTATACTGTAGTGTCCAGGAAGTTGACATGTGTGTTCGAATAGTCCATTTTTAGTTTGATAGATGGGTGAAAAGTGTTGATCAATGAAAAGAATTGGTTTAGATTTTCTTCACCTTCAGTCCATATCATGAATATTTCATCAATATAGCGATAATATCTGTATGGCTTTTGTTGTATGCTGTTCAGAAATTTGTCCTCCAGGTCAGCCATAAATAAATTTGCATATTGGGGTGCCATTTTGCTTCCCATAGCAGTACCCAGTGAAGTTGAAATGATATAGAGTCTTTGATAGCCTCCTCCTCTCTTTTTCGCTTTCATACTGGAGAAGAAGTAGTGTTGGAAATTTCTGTGAGAGCAGTGTGGTGAGGCTGCTTGATGGAAGTGTGTCTCTTGAGCACATAGAATATCGCATTGGGAAGAGTCAACTTCTTTCCAAAGAGATGCTCTCTTGGCTGGATGGTTTAAACCATGGGCATTGATAGATAATATTTTAACTGGCATGAGGCATGTTGGAGGGTATGCAAAACGTCAAGGGTTTATAGTACTCACGTCCGATGAATGACTGCGGTGCCAGGCTGGCTTTGTCTCTAGAATATCCCTTGAAGCGGACAGTTGGAGTGCAAATGTTGTAGGTTACTTTCCATTAAATCGTAGGTGGGCATGACTCTGTAGAAGGTTGTTGATCCATAAAAACAGTAAAAAACAAAGAACAAAACAAGTTAGAGGGAAAAAAAAGAAAGGTTACAGGGTGATAGGAGAATCCACAGGGGGATTCTTGATCCATAAGCACTGTTCAATAAGGTTGAGGGGTTTTGGAAAAATTTCCAAGTGTGCCTGCTCCGGGGGAGTGTAGACATAGGGATCTAGTAAAAGGAGTAGGAGCGATCAGACATTTAAGCAGGTTTTTTGTCGCTTTTTTTCCTTTTCACCACCTGCCATTCTGCCTGCATGTATTGAGGAGAGTCAACTTGTATAGGAGATGGAGATGCTTCCATCAATATTCCCCATTGCCTGAGGATATGCAGACCTTCTTCTATAGTGGAGACCGTGGCGGTCGTGCCGTTATGTGTGATTGAGAGCGTAGCCGGATACTTCCACCTGTGAAGTATGCGATGGTTACGGAGTGCCTTAGTAATGGTGGCTAAATTACGGCGTTTCTGGAGGGTATGCCTGGACAAATCAGGGAGTAGCTGAAGAGATGCATATTGAGGCGGACGCTGATCGGGATTGCGGAATGAAGCCAAAATGGTTTCTTTCGTTTTATAAAAGTGGAGCCTCAGCAGAACATCTCTGGGTACATCATCGGGCAAAAAGGACAGTTTTTGTATTCTATGCACCCTATCCACCGTGAGCTCCAATGCAGATGTTGCAGGAAGCAGCGCAGTGAATAATTCTTGGACATATTGCGGTAATTGCAGTGCAGAGACAGATTCAGGAATGCCTCTTATTTTGAGGTTATTCCTTCTGGATCTGTCTTCAAGGTCAGACAATTTATCTTTGATCCAGGAAATGTCATCTGAGTGAATGGTGTGAGCATCCACCATATTGTTGAAAGAGGATGCATGTGAGACTAGGGTATTCTCAATTTGATCCACCCTCCCTCCCAAAGCATGTACTTCAGCTTGGCATTTTTGTACTGTCATCAGCATATCTTGATGTAGAGATGACCTTAGGGACATTAGCATCTCTTTAAGGACAGTATCTGATATAGGTTGTCCTGAGGTGGGGAATCCCTCTATTGGATCTGAGGTGGCTGAGGCCTGGGAATGTGAGGGGGTGTGTGCGCTCACCTCCATAGCTTGCTGCGGCTGATTTCCCTGTGGAGAAGACGTCCTCTGTCTGGACTTAACAGGGCTCCTTGTTGTGGGAGTGGATGCCGCTGAGGATGATCCGCTGTGCTGGGTCTGTGGATCGGCGCTGCTTAGGCCGGGCGGACAGCTCGTGGATGCGGCCTGCTTCTGTTTTCACTTTGGCTGGGTGCCATTTTGGTGAGGCCGTGCTGAGGCGGAGAAATACTCTGGCAGCTTACTGAGCTGCGGCGGAGGGTCCTTTCATCTCCGCGGCATCCCTGTCAGTATAAGAGACTCCGATGGGTCGGATGGCGGCGGATGGCACTTGCGATCGCCCCGATGGAAGTGGATTCCCCCCGGTGGTGTGGCAGAGCTCAGAAGCTAAGCAGCCATCTTCGGGCTCGGACGCCACGCCCCTATCAACAGCACTATTCTAACCTTTCTTATCTATAACACTCCGATGGACAATAGACAGGGATAACATATAACCACCAATCAATACAGTTCGATTAAGGGGAGTAAAATAGGTACCCTTTGTCCCGAAAATGCCTTACCGATCAAGGAAGTCTGATACCTCAGCCGGCTGATTATCAGAAATTCCCAGATCGTCTCAAGCTCCTCGTTTCGGATACTCAGGGTCACCTGGAATCCCCTCCTGGCTGGCTCGCCATGCTGACTCGGTTAAATTGATAGGCAACTCCTATCCCCATATTGATTAGTGGTTCCAAATTAATAATAACTACTGCAGTAGGGAACAGACACAAAAGATACGCTCAGCATCTTTCCAAATAACTGTTCTGCTTTATTATGACGCAATTGAAGGTTTTTATGCACATGATTACGTAGGTATCACATTAATATTACAATTGTACGTTTATGGTAACAAGGGGCGTTACATAGGCAGGCTAATTCTAATCAGGACTCGAAAGAATGTAAACATTTATTGAAAACATTATTAGTGCTCTGTGCACAGTGAGGACAGTGTGCAATACATACAAAATAGAATACAATTATATACAGAACTTACAAATTTCCATTACACCTTCCATGAAAAAAGTGGCGTTTGGGAACCTGCCACTGAGGAACCGCACATTCCACAAACTCAGGGAAGGGAGCAGAGTCTACCAACTGAAAAGGCAGCAGTTGAAGTGCTAGCAATTTAGTCAAGCTAGCATTCAACCGCTGGGAGTGTGGATGGCTGGGAGCAGCAGCTGGGGCAGGGAAATTTGTCTGCTACAATCTGACGTCGGTGTACCGATAGCAGATTGCCCCAAGTACTTGGCTGTGACACACCTAATTCTACACCTTCATTCCTCTCAGTGCAGGTCTCAGAGAGAACTGAAGGTATAGTGGGGTTGGAGATCCCAGCTGATGAGGAGCAAGGAGAGGTCCTCTTTGATGTGGGTCTTTTAGGTACGCTTGCCAACGAACAACTGCATGGCAGGTCAACATATGTCTGGTCAAGCATGTGGTGCCCAAGCGGGAGATGTTTTGGCCACAAGAGATACGCTTGAGACATATGCTGCAAATAGCAGCGGTAGGATCTGATGCACTCGTCTCAAAAATGGCCCACACCAAAGAACTTTTGGAATAACGCGCAGAGACAGCA